>CM038682.1:483198123-484398123 GCA_021605205.1 Aegilops longissima | reverse complement strand
TCTTTATCTAAGTGGCTTCTCACCTTAATGGGCGTGTGATGATTAACTTTGGGAATTCATTCGTTCATTCTTGTTCGAATGTTTATTGTGAAGACTATATGTTGCAATTTCTATCCGTTGATTCTACTTATCTATTTGTCTATCAAAGGACTAACGGATGTCACCCTCTTGAGATGGCTCCATGTAGCGTCGAATCCGGATCGCAATGATGGGGATCGATCGAACCTCCACCTCCACCTCCACCTCCGCCTCCGGAGGCACAGCAAGCTATCATGGCAGCCACCAATGCCAATGCTCGAGATGATTTTGCAGCTCTTGCAAGAACGTGCTCGAGGGCAAGGCAATCAAGGCAATCAAGGCAATCAAGGTCAAGGCAACAATCAGCCACACTTTGCTACTCTCGATCAGTTCCTCGCTAATCAGCGAAGTCTTTCGGTTTACGTGTTGAGGCCACGAGACGACGACGATTGGTTAGTGGACATCTGCAAGCACTTTGACTGTAGCAATGTCGGACACGAGGACTTTGTCAAGTTTGCATCGTTTCAACTCAAGGATCAAGCTGCTTGAGTGGTTCCACAATACAAAGATTCGAGAGGAGGCCGTGTCATTACAGGATGAGTTCCACCGTGATTTCAGAGCTCATCACATTCAAAGAGTGTTGTTGAGAGCAAGCGTGAGGAGTTCCGCAATCTCAAGCAGGGCAACATGTCTGTCTATCAATACAATATCCAGTTCGAAGCTTGCTCGTTTTGCTAAGCAAGATGTACACGATGAAAGGAGTATGATCTATCGCCAGAGGTGGTGCGAGAGAAGATCTGCAATTACCTCTTGTCTGTTTGAGCGAGATAAGTATGATGATTTCTACAACATGGCTCTCAAGCAAGAAGCGGCCCAACTCAAATCGAGGCTTCTAAGAAGAGAATCGGGGATGCAGTTCAGTCCTCCTCGTCCTCTCAAGTGGTAGCCAAGCAGCGAAGTTTTACCTGCCCCTCCTCCGTTCCGTCGGCCTTACCAGCGAGAAGAACTCAGGTGGCCGTGGATCTTCCCACCCACCCAACCCAAGCTATCGTAACAAGTCTAATTCTCAAGCTCCAAGGTCAAGTGCTCCTTACCACCGTCCGCTCTCGAGGTCACTTGCAACAAGTGTCGTGAAGGGTCACTATCTAACAAGTGCTTCAACCAAAGGCGCCTTCCGCCTCCTCCTCTGTGAAATCTTCCAGCAATGCAAAGGTCAAGCATAATCCCAAGTTTGCCAAGGTCAATATGATGAATGCAGCTCAAGCGGAGAGTCTTCGATGTGTTAATGGGTAATCTCTCGATTAATGATATTCCTGCAAAAGTCTTATTTGATCTTTGGTGCATCGCATTCTTTCATGTCATATCCTTTTGCATCGAAGCACAATTTTGATCTGAGGCATTACCTCAAGCTATGCAAGTTATTTCTCCGGTGAGCGTTTGAGATCTACCATGTTGGTTCGAATGTCGGTATCAAGATGGGGATTATAGATTTCTGCTAAACCAATTGTTCTCGGTGACTCGGATATTGATCTTATTCTCGGAATGGATGGCTTTATCAAAGACAAAGCTCAGATTGATTGTGCTGCGGGGAAATTCAATTGACTCATTCTTCTAATGATGTGATCATCTATGCCGCTCGTGATGAAACCATTGGTTGTTTTCTCTCAATGAGAAGGGCGAATTGAATGCCATCTCTCGATTCCATCGTTTGTGAGTACCAAGATGTCTTTCGGAAGAGCTTCCGGGTATGCCTCCTCATCGGCCGGTGGAGTTCGTTATCGATCTTGAGCACGCACGAACCCGCTTGCAAGCGTCCATACAAGCTTGGACCAGATGAGCTGAAGGAATTGAAGAAGCAGCTCGATGAACAAGAGCGTCTGGGTTTGATCGCACCGAGTTCATCTCCTTGGGGTTGTGGTGTTCTTTTGTCCGGAAGAAGGATGGCGCGGACCGACTTTGCGTCGATTACCGTCCATTGAATAAGAAGACAATCAAGAACAAGTATCCACTTCCCAACATCAATGAGCTTTTCGAGCAACTCAAAGGTGCTACTGTGTTCTCAAGCTTGATCTTCCTATGGGGTATCATCAGATTCGCATTCGTGAACAAGATATTCCCAAGACAGCATTCGAACAAGCTTTGGTTCTTATGAATATCTTGTCATGTCTTTCGGCCTCGTCAATGCTCCTCCAACTTTCTCTCGGATGATGAACTTTATATTCAACCCTACACCAATGAATTCGTCTTGGTCTATCTTGATGATATTTTGGTCTTCTCCAAGAATAAGAAGGATCATGCCAAACATTTGCGATTGGTGCTAGACAAGCTCGAGAGTACCAATTCTATGCTAAGTTCTCCAAATGTGAATTCTGGCTTGATGAAGTGCTTTATCTTGGTCATATCATCTCTGCCAAGGGCATCGCTGTTGATCCCGAGAAGGTGTCCGCAATTGTGAATTGGGAACCTCCTCGAATGTCAAGCAGCTCCATGAGCTTTCTTGGTCTTGCAAGTTATTGCGAAGATTCGTTGAGAACTTCTCCAAGATTGCAAAGCCTCTTTCCAACCTTCTCCGTAAGCATGTGAAGTATGTCCGGTCTCCCGAGTGTGGCGTTGCTTTCAATACCCTCAAAGAGAAACTCGTCACAGCTCTGTTCGACTCCTCTGATGAATCCAAGCCATATGAAGTTTTCTGTGATGCTTCTCTTCAAGGTCTCGGTCTGTGTTAATGCAAGAGAAGAGAGTTGTGGCTTATACCTCTCGCCAGATTGAAGCCCAACGAGAAGAACTACCCCACTCACGATCTTGAGTTGGCGGCGATTGTCCATGCATTGATTACGTGGAGACATCTCTTGTTGGGAAGGAAAGTGGACATTTTCACCGATCACAAGAGTCTCAAGTACATCTTCACTCAGCCCAACCTCAACCTCGAGCAGACTCGATGGGTGAAATGATTCAAGAGTACAACCCAAGTATTGAGTATACTCGGGCAAAGCCAATGTCATTGCAGATGCTTTGAGCAGGAAAGCTTCTCGCAATCCTAATCCTCAAGCCCTTTCAGCGGATCTCTGTGAATCTTTCCATAAGCTGAATCTTCAAGTTGTTCCTCAAGGCTTTCTTGCCAACCTCATAGTCTCTCCTACTTTGGAAGATCAGATTCGTGAGGCTCAACTTCGGATACCATGGTGAAAAAGGTGAAGCGTGGTATCGACAAGGGCATTTCAAGTACAAGTGCTTCGCGTTGATGACAAAGACACTCTGTTCTTTGAGGACGGATTGTGGTTCCTAAGGGTGATCTCGAAAAGTCATTATGAGCGAGGCTCACAATTCGCTTCTATCCATTCATCCCGGAAATGCGAAGATGTACCATGACCTCAAGCAGTCATATTGGTGGACTCGAATGAAGCGAGAAATTGCTCAATTCGTGAATGAGTGTGATGTCTGCGGAAGAGTGAAAGCGAACACCAAAGACCAGCTGGTCTCCTCCAACCTCTTGCTATTCCTGAATGGAAGTTTGATCATATTGAAATGGACTTCGTGACTGGCTTTCCAAAGTCCAAGCGTGGAAATGATGCTATCTTCGTTGTCATTGACAAGTTGACTAAAGTGGCTCATTTTCTTCCTATCAAAGAATCCATCACTGCAGCTCGGTTGGCGAGCTATACACCTCGAGATTGTCTCTTTGCACGGCATTCCACAAGTGATCTCTTGAGACCGTGGCAGCATCTTTACCTCCAAGTTAAGGGATTCTTTTGAAAGGCCATGGGCACCAACATTCGTTTCAGCACAGCTTTCCATCCTCAAACAAGTGGCCAAGTTGAGCGAGTAAATCAAATCCTTGAAGATATGCTCAGGGCTTGTGTCATTTCTTCGGTATGAAGTGGGAAGATTGTCTTCCATATGCGAGTTCTCTTACAACAACAGCTTCCAAGCGAGTTGGGCAAGGCCCCATTCGAAATTCTCTATGGCGAAAAGTGCGTACTCCTCTCAATTGGTGCAGGACAGGTGAGCGCCAACTTCTTGGCAATGACTTGATCACGTAGTAGAAGAAATGTGCCAAGTCATTCGTGAGAATCTCAAAGCCGCATAATCGCGCCGGAAAAGCTATTATGATGATAAGCACCGTGATGTGACTTTTGAAATCGGAGACCATGTCTACCTCGCGTCTCTCAATGAAAGGTACTCGTAAACCCGGTATCAAAGGGAAGCTTGCCCCTAGATCGTGGGTCCTTTCAAGATTATTGGCAAAAGAGGCGATCTCGCCTATCAACTTGAGCTTCCATCCAACTTTGCAAGCGTGCACGATGTGTTCCAGTGTCACAACTTCGCAAGTGCTTCAAGACTCTGAACGCACTATCAACTTCAAGAGATTGACCTTCAAGAAGATCTCTCTTACCATGAGCACCCGTTGCTATTCTTGAAGAAACCGGCGCAAGACTCGCAACAAGTCAATCAAATTCCTGAAAGTGAAGTGGTCACACCATTCCAACCGAGAAGCTACACGGGCGCGAGGATCACCTCCGTTCGAGTATCCGGAGTTCTTTCAGGTCCTAGATCTGGGGCGAGATCCTCTTGTAGTGGTGGAGTGTTGTAACACCCGGAAGTAACTTTCCATATTTGTAACTCCAACTCTTGCCATTTTCGGCATTGATATATGATATTCCCTCCGTGGTTGGGTTTTCCTCTTTTGCATTTTGTCTATGTCATGCATTTTATTTTATGTCATCATGTGCATCGCATTTGCATACGTGTTAGTCTCATGATTCGAGCATTTTCCGTTGACCGTTTTGCAATCCGGCACTCCTATCTCCCCGGCGGTCCCTTTTACGTTTTTCCGTGTGCGGGTATTAAACCGTCTCGAAATGGACCGAGGTTTGTCTAGTGGCCTTGGTATAACACCGGAGACCACCGGTCAAGTTTGGTCATTTGGAGCTCGTTTGGTACTCAACGGTTAACCGCACTCTCAAAAAGTCCTCTTTTAGGTTGCAGCCCAACACCCTCCAAAACAGCCCAATACCCATCTAAGTCACCTCCATGCTCTCCGTCGTTCGATCACGATCGTGTGGTAAAACTACACCTCATTTGGACTCTCCTAGCTCCTCTATGCCTATTTAAGCAAACCTCCCCAAAATCCGGGTCATCCCCGAAACCCTAGCAGTTTTGCTCCTCCGCGCCCGCCCGCCACGCGATCGCTCCCTCCGCCCATGCAACCCTTGCGCCTCCCGCCAGCAGCTGCCAGCGCCTGCCCCGCCATTTCGTCCGTCATGTGCCAGCCCGCCCCTCCTCCTCCATCGCCGCCCCTCGGCGCCGGGCCCCGCCGACCGCCGCCCCTCGCCCGGCCCGACCCAAGGCGTCCTCCCTCGCCGGAGCCCGGTCTCCTCCGCGCCGTCGCCCGATCCGGCCTCGGGCCCCGAGCTCCCGTTGACTCTCTTCCCTCTATTTTTCTTCTAAGTCTTGAGATCTTTGTAATTTCGTGCAATTTCCAACATGCTATATCTTCGCATCCGTAGATCCATTTTTCGCGTATAATATGTCAAAATGTTCGCCTCGAAGAGTAGATCATTTCATTCCATTGCATCATTTTCATTTGAGCTCATCTTGATGCCCGAAATGCTGTTGGAAGAGTGCTATGTGCTGTTAGTTTCTGAATTTTATCAGAAGTTGCACTTTTGTTATTTTGCCATGATTAATATGTGCACCCTATGAATTTGATTCCTACATGTGTTTTGTAAAATGCCATGTCATCTTTCCAGTGGTATATGCCATGTATTTTTGTGATCTATGTGGTGACTAGCACAAGCATGCAAAGTAGGTGTCCTAATGTTGCTGATTTCAACCCTGTTTTAGCTGATTTTGATGCCATGTTTACTTGATGATACCGAGAGATCTATGCATATTTTGAGATACTTCAGTAAGGGTGTTTTGTAAAGCATGACTTGCTCTATCCATTCATGCCTTTGTTTGCAATTATGGGATGCCATAGCTTGAGTCAATCGAGCTCTACTTTTGCTACCAAATGTTTCCTGGCAGATTGTATACATGTTATTCAATTTTGCCTAGCTTGTTGTGGTTGATCCATATATGCTATGTTAGTGTTCTTGCCATGTATGTCTTCTATGTCAGGTCTTCTTGATGTATGTATGCTTAGTTTATCATTTGAGGCTCTGTAGTGAGTGCATTGAGCTTGTTAACATGCCATCTCGTTATCAGTTTTGACATGTCATGTTGCTGAATCTGTTAACTAGACTTTCAATATTGACATGAGTGTTACTATATTTTCTAGTCCTTTTGGCTTATGGTCAGTAAGGGACTTTTGTTCTAGGCTTTGAGTAGATTCATGCCATACCATGTTTTGCTATTTTAAGTTCCTGTAGCATGTAGTTTTGATGCTCTGAACATTGCAACCTGATGCTGTTTTGCCATATCCAGCCTGATTATTATTGCTCTTTTGCCATGCTTGTTTGAACATGTTATGATGTGAACTAGCCGTAGCTCAGTGCTCATCTTTTGTCGAGCATCATGTGTAGATCACTGCCATGTGCTTTGTTGACACGTTTGGGTGCAGTAGCTTAATTAATTGTTGCATGCTAAGTGGCATCATGCTGTTAATGGCAGATTTGCGCCATTCTTGTTTTGCTTGCCATTTGCAAACCGTGCATCCGATTCGGTGATCTTTATATCGATTTCAACGAAATCATCTCATCTTTCAGTGACATGCTTGGTTTGCCAAGTTGATGCCTGGTTCATCATTTACCTTCGGGCGCATATAAGCATTGCATATCTCATCATGCATATCATGCCATGTTTTGCATCATGTTGATTGTGCATTGCACCGTGATTTATTGTGGTTCCTTTGTTTGTGTTGTTGCTTTGGGTAGAGTCGGGAGGCGAGTGCGTGAACGAGGAGCCTGTTGAGAACGTTTTAGGATCAAGCTTTCGACAACTCGAGAACATTGCGAGCAAGATGATCATACCCTCGAAATCACTTCTATCTTTGCTATGCTAGTTGCTCGCTCTTTTGCTATGCCTATGCTGCGATGCCTACCACTTGCTATATCATGCCACCCATATTGCCATGTCAGCCCTAACCATCCTTTCCTAGCAAACCGTTGATTGGCTATGTTACCGCTTTGCTCAGCCCTCTTATAGCGTTGCTAGTTGCGGTGAAGATGAAGTTTGTTCCTTGTTGGAACATGGAGATGTTGTTCCTCTTTGGAACATGTTTACTTATTGGGGATATCACAATATATATATATATCTGCTATAATTTAATACATCTATATACTTGGTAAAGGGTGGAAGGCTCGGCCTTACGCACAGTGTTTTGTTCCACTTTGCCACCCTAGTTTCCGTCATACGGTGTTATGTTCCTTGATTTTGCGTTCCTTACGGTTGGGTGATTTATGGGACCCCTTGACAGTTCGCTTTGAATAAGACTCATCCAGCAAGGCCCAACATTGGTTTTACCATTTGCCACCTAAGCCTTTTCCCCGGGTTTTCGCGAGCCCAAGGGTCATCTTTATTTTAACCCCGGACGGTGCTCCTTGAGTGCTGGCCCGAACCGAGCCGCTTCTTGAGGCCACCACGGGAAACTCGAGGCTTGGTTTTACTCGTAGCTTGTCTCATCTGGATGTGCCACGAGAACGAGATATGTGCAGCTCCTATCGGGATTTGTCGGCACAACCGGGTGGCTTTGCTGGTCTTGTTTTATTCTTTGTCGAATTGTCTTGTAGTCCGGGATTCGAGATTGATCGGGTCTTCCGGTAGAAGAATATCCTTCGTTGACCGTGAGAGCTTATAATGGGCTAAGTTGGGACACCCTGCAGGTAATATCTTTCAAAGCCGTGCCCGCGTTATGAGGCAGATGGGAATTTGTTAATGTCGGTTGTAGAAAACCCAAAGTTGACCTCAATTAAAATACACATCAACGCGTGTGTTACCGTGATGGTCTCTTCTCGTGGTCCGGAAGTGAACACGATGTTGGAGTTATGTCGGCGTAAGTAGTTCAGGATCACTTCTTGATCGCTATTAGCTCCACGACCGTGCTTTGCTTCTCTTCTCGCTCTCTTTTGCGAAGTAGCCACCATATATGCTAGCCGCTTGCTGCAGCTCCACTTTACTACTCAGTCCTTCCTATAAGCTTAAATAGTCTTGATCTCGCGGGTGTGAGATTGCTGAGTCCCGTGACTCACGAGATACTTCAAACACAGTTGCAGGTTCCGATGAGGCGGTCAGAGGGATTCAACCGAGCTCAAGTGGGAGTTCGACGAGGAACGTGGTCGTTACTATGTGTCTTTCCAGATGATCGATGAGTGGTGCCCAGTTGGGACGATTCGGGATCTGTGTTAGCTTGTGGGGTATCTTCTTTATTTTGGTTCCGTAGTCGGACCTTGAGTGTACTCTGAATGATGGATGTTTATTTATGTACTGTGTGAAGTGGCGACTGTAAGCCAACTATGTATCTTTCCCTTAATTATTACATGGGTTGTGTGAAGATTACCTCACTTGCGACATTGCTTTCAATGCGGTTATGCCTCTAAGTCGTGCCTCGACACGTGGGAGATATAGCCGCATCGGGGGCGTTACACCCTGCCCCCGATCCCGCCGATGTCCCCTCGCCGCCCGGCCATTCGTCGGACCTCCCCGCCGGACTACCCATCCCCGTCTCTCCCTCGCCGACTCCACCAGGCCTCGCCGCCCCCCTGGTCTCTACTCGAATGTGAGCATTGCCGCCCGCCCTCCCTCTCTGTTCCTGACCCGCGTGCGCTCGTCCTGCGTCGCGGCCCCGCAACCCCGACGCGCCCCGTGCTGGCCTCCGCCCAGCCGTACCCACGCCGTCCGCTCGTCGTTCGCCCGCTCACTACCGTGCCCCCCACTGCATGCACGCCTCCTGCAGCCTCGCCTCCGCCCGTGGCCAAGCGCGTGTCTGCGCGCCCGCCTCGCTCCCGCGTCCCCCCTGCTCCACGCTCGCCTGCGGCTCACCCCTCCCCTTGCGCACCTCACGCCCGCACCGCCCATCGCCTGCTGCAGCCCCTCCTTGTCGGCGCCAAGAACTACCTCGTTAGCCCGGCCTTCCTCACATCGTGCGCTTGCATTGCTGCAAGAGCTCTGCCCGCAGCCACCGCCCGCGCCGCCGCTGCCCACCCTGCCGGCGACCGCCCGGCCTCGGCGGCCCTCGTCGCCCACGGCCCCCAGAGGTGCGCCCGATCGAGCTGCGCCAGCGTCGCCCAAGACCGCTATGGCCCCTAGGGCCAATGACTTGTGGGGCCTAGCCCAGAACGTAATAAAAATATAATTAAGAAAATAATTAATAAAAATATAATTAATTTAAAATATATAAATATATGATAAAATATTAATTAACTAATTAATTAATTAACTAGAGAATTAATTAGCTTAATTAATCATGATGAGATTAAACTAATCACTAATTAACTTAATTAAATCTTGATTAGTTAACTAGTTAATTTTACTTAACCTACTAATTAAACTAAGTTATTGTTAATTAGTTGTCAGTCTATGACAAAGCGGACCCACGCGTCAGTTTGACCAAGTCAACTGACTGTTGACTGCTGACATCACCCTGATGTCATGCTGATGTCATAATGGCATTTCCTAATTAAATTAATTCTGTTAATTCTAAAAATGAAGTAAAACTTTTTAAAAAATAATATAAAATAATCCGTAACTTGGATGGAAATACTTTGTTCATGAAAGTTGCTCAGAACGACGAGAGAATCCGAATACGCAGCCCGTTCGTCCGCCACACATCCCTAGCATAGCAAACACGCAACTTTCCCCCTCTGGTTCATTTGTCCGAAAACGCAAAACACCGGGGATACTTTCCCGGATGTCCCCCCCCCCCCTTCACCGGTATCAGCGGTCCCTATGTTAGGTCACCCCTAGCACAACGTATGGCCGCATCTTGCTTTGTGTTACATTTGATTGCTTTGTTATTTATTGTGTTCCCCCTCCGTTACTTATTTCCGGTAGACTCCGAGACCGCTGCCGATGTCCGTGTGTTCGACTACATCGAAGATGACCCCTCCTTGCCAGAGCAACCAGGCAAGCCCCCCCCCCCTTGATCACCAGATATCTCCTATTCCTTCTCTCTATTGCTTGCATTAGAGTAGTGTAGCATGTTACAACTTTCGATTAATCCTATTCTGCTGCATAGCCTGTCATTGTTGCTACAGTTGTTACCCTTACCTGCAATCCTAAATGCTTAGTATTTGATGCTAGTTTTTCATCAGTGATCCTACACTCTTGTCCGTCTGCCACGCTATACTACTAGGCCGTGATCACTTCGGGAGGTGATCACGGGCATATGCTATATACTTTATACTGTTACATTACTTATGATCTTTGTTAGGAGATGGGGGTGAAGGGCAGGTGGCTCCATCCCGGTAGAGGTGGGCCTGGGTTCCCGACGGCCCCGATCGTTACTTTGTGGTGGAGCGGCAGGCAGGTTGAGACCACCTAGGAGAGAGGTGGGCTGGCCTGGTCGGCGTCATGATTACATCAAATAACACGCTTAACGAGATCTTGGTATTTGATCCGAGTCGGCCACCGCATATCGCACTAACCAACTCGCGGGAACAGCTTATGGGCAATCGGCGTCGTGGTATCAGCGAAGCCTTCTTGGCGTCGGGCCGATCGCGGCGGCGCGGAGTGGACCGTAAGCTGCGCTTGTATTAAGGAGGCTAGATCTGCTTCCGGCCGCCCTCAAGCGTCAGGTGTGCAATGGGCGATGGGCCCGCACCCTGCGCTATAGGATTTAGACCGGCGTCTTGACCTCTCTATTGTGCCTAGGTAGGGCTGCGGCGTGTTGATCTTCCGAGGCGGGCATGACCCGAAAAGTGTGTCCGGCCAAAGGGATCGGCGTGTTGGGTAATGTGGTGCACCCTGCAGGAAGTTTATCTATTGAATAGCCGTGATCTTGGTAACAAGGCGACTTGGAGTTGTACCTTGACCTTATGACAACTAGAACCGGATACTTAATAAAACACACCCTTCCAAGTGCCAGATATAACCCGGTGATCGCTTTCACACAGGGCGACGAGGGGAGGATCGCCGGGTAGGATATTGCTATGCGATGATACTTGGTGAACTTACCTTCTACTCTCTTCTATATGCTGCAAGATGGAGGCGGCCAGAAGCGTAGTCTTTGACAGGACTAGCTATCCCCCTCTTATTCTGGCATTCTGCAGTTCAGTCCACTGATATTGCCTCTTTACACATATACCCATGCATATGTAGTGTAGATCCTTGATTGTGAGTACTTTGGATGAGTAATCACGGTTGCTTTTCTCCCTCTTTCCCCCCTTCCCCTTCTACCTAGTTGTCGCAACCAGATGCTGGAGCTCAGGAGCTAGACGCCACCGTCGACCACGACTCCTACTACACTAGAGGTGCCTACTACTACGTGCAGGCCGCTGATGACGATCAGGAGTAGTTTAGGAGGATCCCAGGCAGGAGGCCTACGCCTCTTTCGATCTGTATCCCAGTTTGTGCTAGCCATCTTATGGCAACTTGTTTAACTTATGTCTGTACTCAGATATTGTTGCTTCCGCTGACTCGTCTATGATCGAGCACTTGTATTCGAGCCCTCGAGGCCCGTGGCTTGTATTATGATGCTTGTATGACTTATTTTATTTTTAGAGTTGTGTTGTGATATCTTCCGTGAGTCCTCGATCTTGATCGTATACGCGTTTGCGTGTATGATTAGTGTCTGATTGAATCGGGGTGTCACAGAGCGTCGAGGCCCACGAGGCAGGGGCATGCCACAGGGGGCAGGCGCGCCCCCACCATCGTGGACAGGGTGTGGGCCCCCTGACGTGGATTTTTCTTCTAGTATTTTTAATATTTTCCAAAAATATGTTTCGTGGAGTTTCAGGTCATTTCGAGAACTTTTGTTTCTGCACATAAATAACACCATGGAAAGTCTGCTGAAAACAGCGTCAATCCGGGTTAGTTCCATTCAAATCATGCAAGTTAGAGTCCAAAACAAGGGCAAAAGTGTTTGGAAAAGTAGATACGACGGAGACGTATCACCTCCCCCAAGCTTAAACCTTTGCATGTCCTCAAGCAATTCAGTTGATAAAATGGAAGTGATAAAGAAAAACTTTTACAAACTCTATTTGTTCTTGTTGTTGTAAATATGTAAAGCCAGCATTCAAGTTTTCAGCAAAGATTATGATTAACCACATTCACAATAACTCTTAGGTCTCATGTTTACTCATGTCAATGGCATAATCAACTAGCGAGCGATAATAATAAATCTCGGATGACAACACTTTCTCAAAGCAATCATGATATGATATAATAGGATGGTATCTCGCTAGCCCTTTCCGAGACCGCAAAACATAAATGCAGAGCACCTTTAAAGATCAAGGACTGACTAGACATTGTAATTCATGGTAAAAGAGATCCAGTCATAGTCATACCCAATATAAATTAATAGTAATGGATGCAAATGACAGCAATGCTCTCCAACTAGTGCTTTTTAATAAGAGGGTGATGACTCAACATGAAAGTAAATAGATAGACCCTTCACAGAGGGAAGCAGGGATTTGTAGAGGTGCCAGAGCTTGATTTTAAAGCAAAGATAAATAATATTTTGAGCGGCATACTGTCATTGTCAACATAACAACCAAGAGATGGCGATATCTTCCATGCTACACACATTATAGGCGGTTCCCAAACAGAATGGTAAATTTTATACTCCCCCTCCACCAACAAGCATCAATCCATGGCTTGCTCGAAACAACGAGTGCCTCCAACTAACAACAGTCCCAGGGGGAGTTTTGTTTGCAATTATTTTGATTTAGTTTGCATAAAGCATGGGACTAGGCATCCCGGTGACCAGCCATTTTCTCGTGAGTGAGGAGCGGAGTCCACACCTCTTGAGAATAACCCACCTAGCATGGAAGATACAGACAACCCTAGTTGATACATGAGCTATTCAAGCATACAAAACCGAATTTCATTTGAAGGTTTAGAGTTTGGCACATACAAATTTACTTGGAACGGTAGGTAGATACCGCATATAGGAAGGTATAGTGGACTCATATGGAATAACTTTTGGGGTTTAAGGGATTGGATGCACAAGCAGTATTCCCACTTAGTACAAGTGAAGGCTAGCAAAAGACTGGGAAGCGACCAACTAGAGAGCGACAACAGTCATGAACATGCATTAAAATTAATGAACATTTAGTACAAGCATGAGTAGGATATAATCCACCATGAACATAAATATCGTGAAGGCTATGTTGATTTGTGTCAACTACATGTGTGAACATGTGCCAAGTCGAGTCTCTTAATTCATTCAAAGGAGGATACCACCCCACTATACCACATCACAACCATTTTAATAGCATTTTGGCACGCAAGGTAAACCATTATAACTCATAGCTAATCAAGCATGGCACAAGCAACTATGATCTGTAATTTTCATTGCAAACACGTTTATTCATAATAGGCTGAATCAGGAACGATGAACTAATCATATTTACAAAAACAAGAGAGGTCGAGTTCATACCAGCTTTTCTCATCTCAGTCAGTCCATCATATATCGTCATAATTGCCTTTCACTTGCACGGCCGAACGATGTGAATAATAATAAGAGTGCACGTGCATCGGACTAAGTTGGAATCTGTGAGCATTCAATAAACAGGAGACGACAAGGCAATATAGGCTCTTGGTTAAATCAACAATAATGCATATAAGAGCCACTTCAACAATTTAATTATGGTCTTTTCCTATCGACCCCCAAAGAAAAGAAAAGAAATACAACTATTTACACGGGAAAGCTCCCAACAAGCAAAAGAAGAACGGGAAAAATTTTCTTTTTAGTTATTACTACTACAGCAAGAAAAGTAAACTAACTAAAAGCTACACTATTTTTTTTGGTTTTTCTTAAGTTTTATTAAACACACAAGAAGAAAGCAAGAAAAAGGAAAATAAACTAGCATCGATATTACATAGAAAAAGTATGAGCACCGACAACTAGTAATGAGTGTGTGAACATAAATGTAATGTCGGTGGGAAATACGTACTCCCCCAAGCTTAGGCTTTTGGCCTAAGTTGGTTTATTGCCACGGGTGCCCTGGCGGATATCCATAGTTGTAGCCGGGGTCGTACTGAGATGAAGAAGACTCTGATTGCCACTGGTTGGAAATCATCTCCGGATCCCACTGGTAGTTAGACTGTCGTGGAGGCTCAAATTGTGGTTCCGGCTCCGTGGCTGTTGTAGGGTTCCGGCAGGCGTAAATGGCCGCCAACGGAATGAGATACGGACCTGTAGATAAATTAAACAAGGAGGGAGCAGGCAAGGTAATAGTCTCAGGGTGATGTTTATCAAAGAATAATTTGTATTTAAGAGCCCCTTCCCTATTCTTAACAATAAAGTCATGTGCTATCATACTCTTATAATCTAAATAAGCATTGGGCAGCAATTTTTCTTCTTTTTCATAGTGCCTAATAGGTATGTTATAATGTGCAGCAATGTGTGAAGCATAAATACCTCCAAAGATGGGCCCCTTTCTACGGTTCAAACTTAACCGTTTAGCAATAATACCGCCCATACTAACAGTGTTATCGCAGAATAAATCATGGAACAAAATGATAATATCAGGAACACTGAGGTTTCCACAGTTTCCGCGACCAATTAAGCAACGACTAGCAAATATGGCAAAGTAGCTTAAAACAGGAAAATGTATGCTAGTGATTCTTGCATCGGAAACCTTCTTGGTTTCCCCCACAGTAATAGTGTTAATAAACCCGTCCACATCTTTACGATGTGGTTCTTCTAAACTACCGTCAAAAGGTATTTTGCAAACCTTGCAAAATTCATCTAGTGGCATCTTCTTAACCACATCATATAAATGAAACTCTACTGAAGGTGGTGATTCCTTAGGATAATAGTAGAAGTTTTGCACAAAAGTATTGGTGAGTAAGAGATACTGGTCGCGTTGGTCGCGGAGAAAGTCGGTGAGGTCTGCATTCTCAACCAATTCATAAAAATCATCATAAATCCCGGCTTCACTCAAGAAATCATCGGAAGGCCATTCACAAGGCCGAACCTTTGCTGCGGGAGGCAGATTATATTTGGGCCTCTGTGCTTCTTCACTCTGCTTTTCCTTCGAGCTTTGGCTCGATGAGCCCCTCAAAAATCTCTTCATTATTTTCTGAAAAATTCTGAAATTTTTAGTAACTTCAAACAAAAGTGAACCAAGCTCAATAAAATTGATAGCAACTACTCCTACAAGTGCCTAGTTGTTGGGGAACGTAGTAATTTCGAAAATTTTCCTACGCACACGCAAGATCATGGTGATGGCATAGCAACGAGAGGGGAGAGTATTGTCCACGTACCCTCGTAGACCGTAAGCGGAAGCGTTATAACAACGCGGTTGATGTAGTCGTACGTCTTCACGATCCGACCGATCCAAGTACCGAACGCACGACACCTCCGAGTTCAGCACACGTTCAGCTCGATGACGATCCCCGGGCTCCGATCCAGCAAAGCGTCGGGGATGAGTTCCGTCAGCACGACGGCGTGGTGACGATGATGATGCTCCACCGACGCAAGGCTTCGCCTAAGCTCCGCGACGATATGACCGAAGTGGAATATGGTGGAGGGGGGCACCGCACACGGCTAAGGAATGATCCGTAGATCAACTTGTGTCATGGGGTGCCCCCCTGCCCCCGTATATAAAGGAGGGAGGGGGAGGTGCGGCCGGCCCTCATAGGGTGCGCCTGGAGGAGTCCTACTCCCACCGGGAGTAGGACTCCCCCCTGCCTTGTTGGAGAAGGAAAGGGGGAGGGAAAGAGGAAGGGGGGTGCCGCCCCCCCTCTCCTTGTCCTATTCGGATTAGGGGAGGGGGCGCCTGCCTGCCCTGGCCGCCCTCCTCTTATCCTCATGGCCCACTAAGGCCCAACATCCCCGGGAGGGTTCCGGTAACCCCCCGGTGTTCCGGTAAAATCCCGATTTCATCCGGAACCATTCCGATATCCAAATATAGGCTTCCAACATATCAATCTTTATGTCTCGACCATTTCGAGACTCCTCGTCACGTCCGTGATCACATCCGGGACTCCGAACAAACTTCGGTACATCAAAACTTATAAACTCATAATAAACTGTCATCGTAACGTTAAGCGTGCGGACCCTACGGGTTCGATAACTATGTAGACATGACCTAGAACTATTCTCGGTCAATAACCAATAGCGGAACCTGGATGCCCATATTGATTCCTACATATTCTTCGAAGATCTTTATCGGTCAAACCGCATAACGACATACGTTGTTCCCTTTGTCATCGGTATGTTACTTGCCGAGATTCGATCGTTGGTATCCAATACCTAGTTCAATCTCGTTACCGCAAGTCTCTTTACTCGTTAAGTAATACATCATCTCACAACTAACTTATTAGTTGCAATGCTTGCAAGGCTTATGTGATGTGTATTACCGAGAAGGCCTAGAGATACCTCTCCGACAATCGGAGTGACAAAACCTAATCTCAAATCGCCAACCCAACATGTACCTTTGGAGACACCTGTAGTACTCCTTTATAATCACCCGATTCGTTGTGACGTTTGGTAGCACCAAAGTGTTCCTCCGTAAACGGGAGTTGCATAATCTCATAGTTACAGGACCATGTATAAGTCATGAAGAAAGCAATAGCAATATACTAAACGATCAAGTGCTAGGCTAACGGAATGGGTCATGTCAATCACATCATTCTCCTAATGATGTGATCCCATTAATCAAATAACAACACATGTCTATGGTTAGGAAACATAACCATCTTTGATTAATGAGCTAGTCAAGTAGAGGCATACTAGTGACTATATGTTTGTCTATGTATTCACACATGTATTATGTTTCCGGTTAATACAATTCTAGCATGAATAATAAACATTTATCATGATATGAGGAAATAAATAATAACTTTATTATTGCCTCTAGGGCATATTTCCTTCACTAGTGACTATATCATGCATTAGAAATACTTGGAACCATATAAATTTGACATGCAAGCTCAAGAACATGGTCACCTAGGCAGCACAAATTTGCAATGAATAGAGCACTAGAACAAAAACTAATTGGACCAATGGAGGAGTCACATACCAAGGAACAATCCCCCCAAGCAGTTTTGTGAGAGGTGCTTTGAGCAAGGAGATCGAAAATCGCAGCAAAATGAGCTAGAACTCGTGCTTGAGTTGGATGGTGAGTTTTTTGGGAGGAAGAAGAAGTGTGTGGGTGCAGGAATAAGTGGAGGTGAGCCACCGTGGGCCCATGAGGCAGGGGGCGCGCCCTGGACCCTCGTGGCCAGGTGCTTGCTCCCCCTGCTGTGTTCTCAGTGCCAGATATTCTCAAATATTCCTGAAAAAATCATATTCCATTTTCAAGGCATTTGGAGAACATTTATTTTCGGGGTATTTTTATATTGCACGAATAAATTAGAAAACAAACAGAAAATACTATTCTTACTTTATTTTAACTAAATAAAAGAAAGTAGAGAGAGGGTACAGAAGGTTGTGCCTTCTAGTTTCATCCATCTCATGCTCATCAAAAGGAATCCACTAACAAGGTTGATCAGGTCTTGTTAACAAACTCATTCCAAATAGCATGGAACCGGAGAAATTTCGAATAACACTATGTTAACTCAACGGGGATATGCACATCCCCAATAATAAGAATATCATATTTCTTCTTGACAGTAGGAAGAGGAAATTCAAAACCTCCAAAAATAATCGATGGAATTTTTCCAATAGAATTGATACTGTGGACCTGAGGTTGTTTCCTCGGAAAGTGTACCGTATGCTCATTACCATTAACATGAAAAGTGACATTGCCTTTGTTGCAATCAGTAACAGCCCCTGCAGTATTCAAAAAGGGTCTTCCAAGAATAATAGACATACTATCGTCCTCGGGAATATCAAGAATTACAAAGTCCGTTAAAATAGTAACATTTGCAACCATAACAGGCACATCCTCACAAATACCGACAGGTATAGCAGTTGATTTATCAGCCATTTGCCAAGATATTTCAGTAGGTGTCAACTTATTCAAATCAAGTCTACGATATAAAGAGAGAGGCATAACACTAACACCGGCTCCAAGATCACATAAGGCAGTTTTAACATAGTTTCTTTTAATGGAGCATGGTATAGTGGGTACTCCTGGATCTCCAAGTTCCTTTGGTATTCCACCCTTAAAAGTATAGTTAGCAAGCATGGTGGAGATTTCAGCTTCCGATATCTTTCTTTTATTTGTGACAATTTCTTTAATATACTTAGCATAAGGATTCATTTTGAGCATATCTGTTAATCGCATACGCAAAAAGATAGGTCTAATCATTTCAGCAAAGCGCTCAAAATCCTCATCATCCTTTTTCTTGGATGGTTTGGGAGGAAAAGGCATGGGTTTTTGAACCCATGGTTCTCTTTCTTTACCATGCTTCCTAGCAACAAAGTCTCTCTTATCATAACGCTGATTCTTTGATTGTGGGTTATCAAGATCAATAGCAGGTTCAATTTCTACATCATTATCATTACTAGGTTGAGCATCGACATGAACATCTTCATTAATATTATCACTAAGCTCATGTTCATTACCGGATTGTGTTTCAGCATCAGAAATAGAAATATCATTTGGATTCTCAGGTGTTTCAGCAATAGGTTTACTAGAAGCATGCAAAGTCCTATCATTTTTCTTTTTCTTCCTTTTCGAAGAACTAGGTGTGTCTATATTATTTCTCTGAGAATCTTGCTCAATTCTCTTAGGATGGCCTTCAGGATACAAAGGTTCCTGAGTCATTTTACCAGTTCTAGTAGCCACTCTAACAACATAATCATTATTCTTACTATTCAATTCATTGAGCAAATCATTTTGGGCTTTAAGTACTTGTTCTACTTGAGTGGTAACCATAGAAGCATGTTTACTAATGAGTTTAAGTTCACCTTTAACATTAGCCATGTAATTACTCAAGTGTTCAAGCGTATCGGAATTGTATTTCAATTGTCTACCAAAATAAGCATTGAAGTTTTCTTGTTTGACAATAAAATTATCAAACACTTCTAAGCATTGTCTACCAGACTTATAGTGAGGAATATCACCTTCATCAAATCTATAGAGAGAATTTACCTTTACTACCTGTGTCGGGTTATTAAGACCATGAGTTTCTTCGATAGGTGGAGGATTAAGATCATATGTTTCTTCAACAGGCGGTAAATTAAGACCATGTATTTCTTCAATAGGAGGTAAATTCTTAACATCTTCAGCTTTAATACCCTTTTCTTTCATAGATTTCTTTGCCTCTTGCATATCTTCAGGACTGAGAAATAGAACACCCCTCTTCTTCGGAGTTGGTTTGGGAATAGGATCAGGAATTGGCTCAGGACGTGTCCAATTATTTTCATTTATCAACATATTATTCAATAGAATTTCAGCTTCATCCGGTGTTCTTTCCCTGAAAACAGAACCAGCACAACTATCCAGGTAATCTCTGGAAGCATCGGTTAGTCCATTATAAAAGATATCAAGTATTTCATTTTTCTTGAGAGGATGATCAGGCAAAGAATTAAGTAATTGGAGAAGCCTCCCCAAAGCTTGTGGGAGACTCTCTTCTTCAATTGGCACAAAATTATATATATCCCTTAAAGCAGCTTGTTTCTTATGAGCAGGAAAATATTTAGCAGAGAAGTAATAAATCATATCCTGGGGACTACGCACACAACCAAGATCAAGAGAATTAAACCATATCTTAGCATCACCCTTTAATGAGAACGGAAATATTTTAAGGATATAAAGGTAGCGAGATTTCTCATCATTAGTGAACAGGGTGGCTATATCATTTAATTTAGTAAGATGTGCCACAACAGTTTCAGATTCATAGCCATAGAAAGGATCAGATTCAACCAAAGTAATTATATCAGGATCAATAGAGAATTCATAATCCTTATCAGTAACACTGATAGGTGAAGTAGCAAAAGCAGGGTCAGGTTTCATTCTAGCATTAAGAGATTGTTGCTTCCATTTAGCTAATAACCTCTTGAGCTCGTATCTATCGTTGCAAGCTAAAATAGCTCCAGCAGCTTCTTTTTCCAGAACATGACCCTCAGGAACAACAGTCAATTCATATTTATTAGGAGGGAGTCTTCATCATCACTTTCATCAATATTATCAGTTTCAATAATTTCATTCTCTCTAACCCTAGCAAGTTGTTCATCAAGAAATTCACCAAGTGGCACAGTTGTATCAAGCATAGTAGTAGTTTCATCATAAGTATCATGCATAGCAGAAGTGGCATCATCAATAACATGCGACATATCAGAACGAGTAGCAGAAGCAAGTTTGGGTGTCGCAAGCTTACTCAAAAGAGAAGGTGAATCAACTGCAGAGCTAGATGGCAGTTCCTTACTTCCCCTCGTAGTTGAGGGATAAATTGTTGTTTTTGCGTCTTTCAAGTTCTTCATAGTGACTAGCAGATATAAATCCCAAGTGACTCAAAGAATAGAGCTATGCTCCCCGGCAACAGCGCCAAAAAATAGTCTTGATAACCCACAAGTATAGGGGATCGCAAAAGTTTTCGAGGGTAGAGTATTCAACCCAAATTTATTGATTCGACACAAGATATTCTCAAGTATTAGCAGTTGAGTTGTCAATTCAACCACACCTGGATAACTTAGTATCTACAGCAAAGTATTTAGTAGCAAAGTAATATGGAAGTAACGGTAACGGTAGCAAAAGTAATATTTTTGGGTTTTGTAGTGATTGTAACAGTAGCAACGGAAAAGTAAATAAGCAGAGAACAATATGTGAAAAGCTCATAGGCATTGGATCGGTGATGGAGAATTACGCCGGATGCGGTTCATCATACAATCATAACATAGGGTGACACAAAACTAGCTCCAATTCATCAATGTAATGTAGGCATGTATTCCGAATATAGTCATACATGCTTATGGAAAAGAACTTGCATGACATCTTTTGTCCTACCACCCGTGGCAGCGGGGTCCTAATGGGAACTAAGGGATATTAAGGCCTCCTTTTAATAGAGTACTGGAGCAAAGCATTAACACATAGTGAATACATGAACTCCTCAAACTATGGTCATCACCGGGAGTGGTCCCGATTATTGTCACTTCGGGGTTGCCGGATCATAACACATAGTAGGTGACTATAGACTTGCAAGATAGGATCAAGAACTCACATATATTCATGAAAACATAATAGGTTCAGATCTGAAATCATGGCACTCGGGCCCTAGTGACAAGCATTAAGCATAGCAAAGTCATAGCAACATCAATCTCAGAACATAGTGGATACTGGGGATCAAACCCTAACAAAACTAACTCGATTACATGATAAATCTCATCCAACCCTTCACCGTCCAGCAAGCCTACGATGGAATTACTCACGCACGGCGGTGAGAATCATGAAATTGGTGATGGAGGATGGTTGATGATGATGACGGTGACGAATCCCCCTCTCCAGAGCCCCGAACGGACTCCAGATCAGCCCTCCCGAGAGGTTTTAGGGCTTGGCGGCGGCTCCGTATAGTAAAACGCGATTAATCCTTCTCTCTGATTTTTTTTCCCTGAAAGTGAATATATGGAGTTGGAGTTGAGGTCGGTGGAGCGTCAGGGAGCCCACGAGGCAGGGGGCGCGCCCTGGGGGGCAGGCGCGCCCCCACCCTCGTGGACAGGGTGTGGGCCCCCTGACGTGGATTTTTCTTCCAGTATTTTTAATATTTTCCAAAAAGATGTTCCGTGGAGTTTTAGGTCATTCCGAGAACTTTTGTTTCTGCACATAAATAACACCATGGAAAGTCTGCTGAAAACAGTGTCAGTCCGGGTTAGTTCCATTCAAATCATGCAAGTTAGAGTCTAAAACAAGGGCAAAAGTGTTTGGAAAAGTAGATACGACGGAGACATATCAGTACCATCTTGTAAAACTCAGTGCTTCCCATTGTTTCCCTGCAACACATATAAGGTAGTTAGTCATCAGGTTCAGTAAGGGTTCGCATGCTATCAGTAAAATATGTTGATGATAAATAAACACATTGCAGATTCATCAGATTAATTCAAGCCACATGGAAAACCCATTTATCCAAACCAAGCATGATTAAGAACTAGGAAATATAGCACTTGTATATGTTTCTCATGTATTAAGTGCAGCCAAATTAGATTTATTCCTCACATGGTATACAATAACAGAATGCAGCCACAACAATTGAACATCGCATTGCAAAATTGAACCAAGCAGTTAACTAAACACCACAACAAATGAACCAAACGTTAACTAAGCACCGCATTGCACAATATAACATACTCATAATAGAAGATCAGACAGTTCACCAAACCAAAATTCTTAACAACTATGAAATATAGCAATAGTATTTGTTTCTCATGTATTTATACAACCAAATTCGATTTATTTCTTACATGGTATACAATGACAGAATGCAGCCACAACAATTGAACATCGCATTGCATAACTGAACCAAGCAGTTAACTAAACACCACAACAAATGAACCAAACATTAACTAAGCACCACATTGCACAATATAACATACTCTTAATAGAAGATCATACAGTTAACCAAACCAAGCATGCTTAAAAACTTGGAAATATTGCACCCTGAAGAATTGAACATCACATTTGCAGAATTGAACCAAGCAGTTAACTGAACGCCACATTGCATGACATATAGAACATATACACTATAGTAGAAGATTGCATGGTAAAAGTAGATAGCACAATTCACTAGAATTTGTTAAGGAAAGGCAGTAGCTAGCAAACTGAACATGGGTCCTTATAGTGAGTTAATAAGATAAGCTACTCCTCATTGTCCGAGATATCGATGATGATTGGCTCCTTGGACATGGAAGAGGGCGAGGCCTCCGCATCGTGGGTGCCCTCGTTGTAGTGGTGAGTTGCCTGAGCCGCGGCGGGCACCAACTTGTTGGCTCTCGAGATGAGGTAAGCACGTGCACACTGAGAAAACACCTCGTGGTCTTTGTCGAAGGCACCTACGGTGGCCTCGAGAAAATGGCATGAACTGTCATTTAAAGCAGCCAACCGCGTCGTGGCGTTGGCGTGCGAGGCGTCAACGGTGGCCTCGATGATGAGGTGCTCCTCCAAGATCTGGGGGTCGGCACAAATGGCAGCTATCACGACCTCATCCGCGTGTGCGGCCGCGATTTGCTTCTCGGCTACAAAATGCTCCTTGAGATCCTGGCTATACTGCATGCACCATGGCTTGGGCGGCGCTTATTTGGTGGAGGGGTCGGTGATTCGGTTGAAGGTGTCGCGCTCGCGCCGGCGGTCAGGGCATGTGGGGTGTGGAAGGAGGTGGAGAATGGGGATCGGGTGTGGATTACTTGCCTGGATAGGCGAGGCCGAGCAGCGTGAAGGAGGGTCGCCAGCGAGGAGGCGGCGCTGCAAGCAAGGAGTGAAGGTTTCAACTTGGAAAGGAAGGTGAAAACAGGGGAAATGTGAGTTTTGGTAAGGGCGAGGGGTGGGGAGGTAGATATTTCCGCGGAAGCCGAAAATTTGGAATCGCTTCTGCGAAAAAACTGGCGCAAAGTTTCATCAGACACGGTCCCTTATGCAGAGCGGGCTGTGGACTGTAGCCGTCGCACCTTCTTGCGTAAGCCGTATGCGTACTATACTCCGACGGTGCTCCAAGATATTTTGTGTTGCATCTCACACGGTTGGTTATAATAAACTGTGTGGGATCTACTTGATTTTTCGTCTTGATTTGAATTACATAATGGGGTCACAGCGGCCATGGACGGTGTTTGAATTGCTAGACCTTTTATCTGCAGTGAACATGCAACTATATGTGTGTCATAAAAGAATTGGAATTATTCAGGGTTCGTTTGGACATTTTTATGCATTAAGTGAGTTTTCAATGCATTTATGTGCATAATATAAATTTGAACTACATGCACATGCTCCAGTGCATATAAATTAGTTGAAAAATCAAATCTTTGTCCTTGGGTGCATGCTTAGGTCCCATGCAAGAAATGGGAATGAATGTCAAACACCCTGCCACCGTCACTCGGCCGCGAACATTGAGATACCTTGTTTTTAAATTCTAGTAAATCCAAAACTCGTCTGAAATTCATGAAACTTGGCATGTTATCATCGAGCGGCGTCAACATGTCGTGGTAAATTTTTTATCCCATTTGGGGCAGGTTTGTGTATATGCTTCTCACAAACCAGAGCTTCTCACAACAAGCATGATGGTTTCGGTAGGGAACGCCCCACCTTTGGGGATGAAACGATATCCATTGCCTCTTATTGCTTTCAAAAATATTCTCGTGTCAACATAGAACAACAGGAGTGTTGTGTTATTTTTCATGATTTTTCAGGGTTCGTTTGGACATTTTTATGCATTAAGTGAGTTTTCAATGCATTTATGTGCATAATTCAAATTTGAACTACCTGCACATGCTCCAGTGCATATGAATTGGTTGAAAAATCAAATCTTTGTCCTTGGGTGCATGCTTAGGTTCCATGCAAGAAATGGCAATGAATGTCAAACACCCTACCACCGTCACTCGGCCGCGAACATTGAGATACCTGGTTTTTAAATTCTAGTAAATCCAAAAACTCATCTAAAATTCATGAAACTTGGCATGCTATCATGGAGCGGCATCAACATGTCGTGGTAAATTTTTTTGTCCCGTTTGGGGCAGGTTTGGGTATATGCTTCTCACAAACCGGAGCTTCTCACAACAAGCATGATGGTTTCGGTAGGGAACGCCCCACCTTTGGGGATGAAACGATATCCATTGCCTCTTATTGCTTTCAAAAAATTTCTCGTCTCAACATAGAACAACAGGAGTGTTGTGTTATTTTTTGTGATTTTTCGGGGTTCGTTTGGACATTTTTATGCATTAGCTGAGTTTTCAATGCATTTATGTGCATAATTCAAATTTGAACTACATGCACATGCAAAAGTGCATATAAATTGGTTGAAAAATCAAATCTTTGTCCTTGGGTGCATGCTTAGGTCCCATGCAAGAAATGGGAATGAATGTCAAACACCCTGCCACCGTCACTCGGCCGCAAACATTGAGATACCTGGTTTTTAAATTCTAGTACATACAAAACTCGTCTAAAATTCATGAAACTTGACATGCTATCATGGAGCGGCATCAACATGCAGTGGTAATTTTTTTGTCCCGTTTGGGGCAGGTTTGGGTATATGATTCTCACAAACCAGAGCTTCTCACAACAAGCATGATGGTTTCGCTAGGGAACGTCCCACCTTCGGGGATGAAACGATATCCATTGCCTCTTATTGCTTTCAAAAAATTTCTCGTGTCAACATAGAACAACAGGAGTGTTGTGTTATTTTTGTGATTTTTTGGGGTTTGTTTGACATTTTTATGCATTAAGTGAGTTTTCAATGCATTTATGTGCATAATTCAAATTTGAACTACATGCACATGCAACAGTGCAAATAAATTGGTTGAAAAATCAAATCTTTGTCCTTGGGTGCATGCTTAGGTCCCATACAAGAAATGGGAATGAATGTCAAACACCCTGCCACCGTCACTCGGCCGCAAACATTGAGATACCTGGTTTTTAAATTCTAGTAAATCCAAAACTCATCTAAAATTCATGAAACTTAGCATGCTATCATGGAGCGGCATCAACATGTCGTGGTAATTTTTTTGTCCCATTTGGGGCATGTTTGGGTATATGCTTCTCACAACAAGCATGATGGTTTCCCGAGGGAACATCCCACCTTTGGGGACGAAACGATATCCATTGCCTCTTGTTGCTTTCAAAATTTTTCTCGTGTCAACATAGAACAATAGGAGTGTTGTGTCAATTTTTGTGATTTTTCGGGGTTCGTTTGGACATTTTTATGCACTAAGTGAGATCCCAATGCATTTATGTGCGTAATTCAAATTTGAACTACATGCACATGCTCCAGTGCATATAAATTGGTTGAAAAATCAAATCTTTGTCCATAGGTGCATGCTTAGGTCCAATGCAAGAAATGGGAATGAATTTCAAACACCAGACACCGTTGATTGCCGGCAAAACGTTGAGATACTTTGTTTTTAAATTCTAGTAAATCTAAAACTCGTCTGAAATTCATGAAACTTGGCATGCTATGATGGAATGGCACCCGACATGCTGTGGTATTTTTCGTGTCCATTTTGAGAGAAGGCGCACTCAAATAACAGCCAACAAAGGCATTTTGAAAAAATAGCTGCCACTTTAATATCTCAAACGTTTGTATAATTCAGACCGTGTGTGTTCTGTTAATCATTCACATGACGCAACGTGTCTTGGTTTTAATAGCTATAGGTTTTAATGGCTCTTGATCGCAAATGTTTTAGATAGAACAACCGTATGCAAAGTGAGAGCAGGATTTGTGCATCTCTTGAACACCTTGTAACACTGCGATTTGTCAAAATATGAAGCTAAAAATCATTAGCAGTATCTAAGTTTTGCAACTAAAATTCAGTAATTAAGCATAGATGGAGGCGAGGAGGCGTGTTCAGCCGGGCATGCAGCGGACGGTGCAGTACTATTCGATTTGATAGCGGGCGGTGCAGTTCCCGATACAGCTTTAATGCAGACGAGGGAGAGGGTAGCGGTTCCCGAAATGTTGAACGGCCAAGCACTACAAAAGAAAGACACATCTGTGACAGTTTGGGCGAATTAATTTTTTTTTCTGTCATACATATGACACTTCTATGACAAAACCCGGTATCATCATAGATGTGGTGGGCTCCTACTTCTATGACAAAAAATCATGATAGAAAATGGGCTTTTCGTCTTGGGCGGGCCGGAGACGCAGCTGCATGACATTCTTTGGGCCGTCCATGACGGAAAAAACCGTGGCAGAAGCGAGGGGGAGGAAAATTTCGGGGAGTTGCCGGTTACGGTGGGAGGTCGGGGGCCGAGCGATGCACGTTTCTCTCGTACGTACACGTGTGTGTGTGAGGCGTTGGCTCTAACTGAACCCGAGCGAGGCGTTGGGATCTAATCGAACCCGGCGATTGACAGCTGCGCAGCTACGCGTTCTTCGAACCCGAGCGATGGATCGATGGCTGTTAACTGAACCCGATGGAGCGATTCCTTCGCTGCTGCTGCTAACTGAAGCCGATCGATTGGATGAACAGTGAGTGTTGCGGGGGTGTTTGGATGAACAGTGAGCGGTGGCTTTGCCTCTGGATGAACATGACCCCGTGGTGTGGAGGGCTGGATGAACAGTAGACGATGGAGGGGTGGCTGTGGAGGGGTGGTTGAACAGGACCCCGTGGTGTGGAGGGCTGGATGAACAGTAGACGATGGAGGGGTGCCCGTGGAGTGGTGGTTGAACAGTAGCCGGTGGAGTAGCGCGCGGTGGAGGCTGGATGAACAGGAGTCCGTGGAGGCTGGAGGAGGTCGATGGTAGCCCGTGGAGGCCGGAGGAGGTCGATGGTGGAGATGAACAGTATCCGTGGAGTCCTGCTTTGCGACGCCACACCCTCCCGGCGAATAGGACCCCGTTTCGACCGTGGCGCCCAACACAAGTCCGTTTAAATCCGCTTTTGCGGTACTCCACACCCTCCCGATCAACAAGACCCCGTTTGACCGTAGGAGGTCCGTTTCCTCCGTTTTGCAAGACGCCACACCCTCCCGATCAACAGGACCCCGTTTCGACCGTAGGAGGTCCGCTTCCTCCGCTTTTGATCGCGGACTTCTCCCGGCGAACAGGATCCCGTTTCAAACGTGGCCGGTCGAACACAGGGCCGTTTCCTCCGTTGTGCGGTATGCCAGGCCTCGTTTCCATCGCCTGTTCCGTCCAAGCCCTCCCGATGAACACGACCATGCATTCCATTCCGACCCAGCCGGTTTGGCTCCCCATGAACACGACGATGATGTTGTTTCTCCGTTCCGACCCAGCCATGTACACGAGCCCTCACCGTACGTATGCGTGAGTAGGCGTTCGGGACCCCGCCCGTATGTACACATACGTGGCCGTATTTTCTTTCTTGCACCCTGCCGTGTGCGTGCGTGTACATGCTATGTGCGCGCTCTACTACAACATGTGCGCGCTCTACAACGACCAAGATGTACGCACGTTCGTCACACCAGAATGACAACGCCACGTACGCTTCGACCAGGTGATTCCCGACTGTCAGTCACTTCCTTGCCTGCAAAGATGTAGCTGGTGGGTCCCAGCAGTCAGGGGGGTGAATCGTTTTGTTTTTTTTTTTGCCCGAATGCACTTCCTTGCGTGCGAAGATGTAGCTAGTGGGTCCCAGCAGTCAGGGGGGCGAATCGTTTTTTTTTGGACGCACTTCCTTGCGTGCGAAGATGTGATACGTCCATTTTGCATCATGCTTTTATATCGATATTTATCGCATTATGGGATGTTATTTCACATTATGTCACAATACTTATGGCTATTCTCTCTTATTTTAGAAGGTTTACATGAAGAGGGAGAATGCCGGCAACTGGAATTCTGGGCTGGAAAAGGAGCAAATATTGGAGACCTATTCTGTGCAACTCCAAAAGTCTTGAAACTCCACGGAATATCTTAAAATAAATAAAGAAAAATCGTCGCCAAAGATGAAGGCCAGGGGGCCCACACCCTGCTCACGAGGGTGCCCCCCCCCGGGGCACGCCCCCCTACCTCGTGGCCCCCCTGGTGGCTCTTCGATGCGCATCTTCTCCTATATGAAGTCTTTCGGTGAGAAAAAAAAACATTAGGCAACCTTTCGGGACGAGACTCCGCCTCCACGAGGCGGAACCAATCTAGGGCTCCGGCGGAACTATTCTGCCGGGGACACTTCCCTCCGGGAGGGGGAAATCATCGCCATCATCATCACCAACGCTCCACTCATCGGGAGAGGGCAATCTCCATCAACATCTTCACCAGCACCATCTCATCTCCAAACCCTAGTTCATCTCTTGTATCCAATTCTTGTCTCCAAGTCCGGGACTGGTGCTAGTTGGTTGCTAGTAGTGTTGATTACTCCTTGTAGTTGATGCTAGTTGGTTTACTTGGTGGAAGATCATATGTTCAGATCCTTTATGCATATTATTACCCCTCTGATTATGAACATGAATATGCTTTATGAGTAGTTACGTTTGTTCCTGAGGACACGGGTGTCGGTGCGAGGACGACACCTATGGGATCACAAGAATCCCTACTACGGTTGCGGGGAGCGGGGTCGTGAGAAGAGCGGATCAAACAGATAGCACACGGTTTCTTTATCCAGGTTCGGGCCGCGAGGATGCGTAAAACCCTGCTCCTGCTTTGGTGATCTATTTATCTGTGTTCTTGAGCTAGCAATGGGGCGTGAGGAGCTCCAAAAAGCCGAATCCTCCTCCTGGTCGCCTTGGGCCTCCTTTTATAGGGAAAGGGGTTGCCACAGTGGCACACAGGAGGTGGAAAGGGCATGATGATGCGAGCTTATCCCTCGCATTACACGACAAGGCGCCTTTAATGCATCTTGCTTAGGTGTCCTTGCTTTATCGGGGACGGGGGAGAGCCCTGTCTCGTCCGTCGCCGCTCCCTTTCGTGTTGACACGCGCCCTGGCCAGCGGTGCCCGCGGTGCCATGTAGGCAGGCAGGCAGTTGAGGTGGCGTAATGGTGGGTCTCAACAAAGATCCGCTTGCCGCCATGCAGGTGCCTGCCCAACTGGTTGGGTCGGCAGCTGCATGCGAACGGTGGTGGAGGTTTGATTGGTGTGGGCCTGATGGTGGCCCTACGGTTGTTCTTGGCGGGGGCCTCGCCGTAGCCCCGGCAAGGGTCTTGCCGTGGCGCCCGCTATCATCCCCGGCAAGGCTCTTGCCGGGGGCCTTGTGGTCCTCCTTGGCTGGGATCCCGCCAAGGGTCGTCATCTTCCATAGTGTGTATCTGATCTTGAATGTCTTCACAAATATATGCATGCCACCACGGGGGTGTCTCCCGAATCCTTGCCCCATGGGGGCAGTGGACTCAAGGGTGATTCGCTCCGTAGGTGTGGGACGAGTTGCCACGGCAAGGGTCTTGCCGGGTTTGCTAAAACCGCCTCCCAGCAAGGATCTTGCCGGGGGAGTCCGCTTCGTCCCCTTTGCTCTTTGTGGTCTTGGTCTTGGCGTCGTTCTGCTCCTTTCGAGCCTCGTCCTTACCTTGGCTCACCTCCCTTGCCTGGGTCAGTGTGGTGGTGCCCGCGGCTCAGACTGCCCGTGCACAGTTATAGGGGTACAAAGAGTGTACCCCTCTTTTTGTACACCGACAGGAGCCCCCGGGCCTGGGCCACACGTAAGCGCAATCGCGTCGTTGGGCTAGGCCCAAAAACGGTGCGCGGGCAGGCGGGGTGGTTTTTACCGCGGTAAGTTTCTTCGCGCGCTGCGATTCCCATGCCTCCCACGCGTGGCTCGGCGTGGGGAGGCGTGCGTGATGTGGGCGGCATGCGTGGGGCTGAGCTCTGTGCGCATGCGTCACGTCGTAGTAAAGGGGGCGGTTCGCGCCTTCCCCATAAACGGAGGGAGGCATGGAGGTGCGGCCCATTTACTGAACTGGGCCTAGGCGTTGTCTTCAAGGCGTCCACTCCCCACGATCACGGGGTGGGGAGAGGTCGCCTCACCCGTCGCCTTGGTCCCGCATGCCTGCCACGTGGTTCCCATCTGCTTGGGGTGGCGAACGGTGGAGGCGGGAAACCGGGCCGTCGCGGGCCGGGGCAGCGGGTTGGTCCCAGTTCCCTGCGCCTTCCGCGTCTTGATTGGCTGAGCGGGGCGGCCGAGCCGCCACCCCGTTCCTTTATAAAGAGCGAGGGGGGGGGATGGCGTTCTGCACTCTTCCATCTTCTCCTTCCTTCAGCTTCTGCTCCCCCCTCCATCCGCCATGGAGAGAAGGAATCCTGGCCCTTCAACGGTGGCGGCAAGGGTCGCCACTCGACAACGCGTCCTTCCTTCTCCTGCACCTGCGGTGGCAGAGCCAACCGCGAGGGGAAGGGGGAGGGGGCGAGGCCGTGGGCGAGGCCGAGGCGCTCAAGGAAGAGGAGAACGGGGCGGCGCGCCGGTCTCGCCTCCGCCAGTAGTTCCTCCCCCCATGGAGGGCCATGTTGGGGATGACCCTTGACAGTTCTGCGTCAGGATGCACTGCCGCCTCGCCGTCGCCTTCGTCTCCCGACTCCATTCGCACGGGAGATGGAGCTGGATCCGCCAGAGTCATTGCGGCTGCACATGAGGGGCTGTTGGATCAGCGGCACGCGAGTTCGCGTTGACTTCCCAGCCCCTCACGTGATGTATCTTTGTCGAGGATGGAAGACGTTCGCTCATATCCACCGATTGACCGCGGGGCTCACTCTCCATTTCAAGCTGATGGAGGGCGGCCTCCTCTCCGTCAAGGTCTTCAGGTGCTTCGGGACTCGGGCAAGGTGCTGCGTGGAGAGCTCTTCTGATAGCGAAGACTCCTCCTCAAGCAGGAGTGGCGAGGAGGACAGCAGCAGCGACGACAAGGGTAGCAGGCGGCAGGATGACGGGTCCGACTAGGTGTCGGGCGCCGCTCCGTGCGGCACCGGCGACCCCATCATCCGTGTCGCCGGCTTCCTAAACTTCTCGGGGTCGTCTCCTTGGGCGGCTGGCGTTGGGAGGTTGCGGAAGAGGAAGAGGGCGGGCGGCCAGGCCGTCAAATCGGAGTACGCGGGCACCGACACCTTCGACGCGTGCTGACGTCCTGCCGCCTCGTCTTCGAGCTCTGCTTCCGGCGTCGCCATCACCATCCAGCCTTCGGACGACCACCGAGATGTTCTCTTGGTGTCTCCTGCCACTCGTAGCTCGCCTAGGCGCCCCTTTTGCCCTTTTTTCCTCCTTGACCTGCCTCCTGAGGAGAGGGACAAGAAAGGGGTTACGAGCACCTTATCTCTTTTTAGTTTGTAAGCCTTTGGGCCTTGGCTGAATTTAAAACTTGTAATCCCATCATTCATGTTTTTCATTCCCCATGGGCTATACCTGAGTGGAATGTTTTAATGAAAAGGATGCTTGCGGGTCATTTGTTTGCGGGTAGAACCCACGACAAGGAGTAAATCCTTGATATCCCTAAGATAAACATTTCCTTGCCCGCAACAGTTCCCCGCCGCCTTCCCACTTCGCTCGACCTTTCTCACGCTTTTGGCGGAGGCAGGGATGAGGTAGGTTCAGGCTCCTCGTTTCATCCTTTTGCTGTCGCGACTACGACCAAACCTGGCCCCAGGAACGAGCCCTAGGGCCTAGAGTTTTAGGGGAGCACGGTAGCTTTGGGGAAAAAAACGAGGTTTCACATACCTCGGTCCATAAGGGAATGCATGATAAGGGATGAAGAACTTATCTGAAGTTGTAGTCCCCCGGCAACTCTGGTTTGCCGCGGGTGAATCTTTGCACTTGCAGCCCCCGGCAGTACTGGCTTGCCGGGGTCTAGATGTCGGTCTGTCCCTCTTCTCTTTTTCATCCTCAAGTGATCCGGCAAGGATATCTATGAGTCCTGCGAACCAAAGAAGACAAAAGAACGGCAAAGGGACGCACACTTGACCTCTAAGCTAGGGGTTAGTCGCCGCTAAGCACTATCAACCCTAACCAAGGACGAGACTCGACCTAGCATGCATGCTATAACTTAGGGCGCCAGCGCTTCATTTATTTATGCTCAGGGTCTGCGCCTGGCTTTGTACAAAGGGTTACATGCATCATCGGCAATGCTTGTACAAAAGGTGGCTTTCCAGGGGGCCCGGCAAGCCGCACCTCACGGGTAAAACTTGCGAAGATGCTCAATGTTCCAGGAGTTACTCACCGGAATGGCATCTTTGGTCTCCAGGCGGACTGCGCGAGGCTTGGTGACTCGTATTACCCGATAAGGGCCTTCCCACTTTGGCGTCAACTTGTTGGAATTCTTGGCCGATTGAACGCGTCGAAGGACAAGGTCGCCTTCCTCAAGGCTTCGGGCACGAAACTTGCGGCTATGGTAGCGGCGTAAGGCTTGCTGGTAGCGTGCTGCTCTCACAGCCGCCCGAAGACGATCTTCCTCAAGGAGCATTGCGTCATCTTGCCGCAGTTGCTCTGGCTCAAGCTCGTCATAAGAGAGCACTCGAAAACTTTGTGAAAATACTTCTATGAGAAGGTTTTATTGAAAACGTTCGAAAACCGAGGTGACCCGTATATGAGTTCAGTGGGGAGAACTGCTTCTGCCCCGTATACTAGGGCAAAAGGTGTCTGGCCGGTGGCTTGATTTGGCGTCGTCCTGATTGACCAAAGAACCGCCGGCAACTCATCAATCCAGTGCCTTCCACTCTTGTGCAGCCTGTCAAAGGTCTTGGTCCTTAACCCTCGCAGTACTTCAGCATTTGCCCTCTCAGCTTGACCATTGCTTCGCGGGTGAGCAACGAAAGTGAAACAGACTTTGCTGCCGAGGTCTTGGGTATATTGCATGAAGGTGCGGCTTGTGAACTGTGTGCTGTTGTCGGTGATAACCCTGTTGGGTACGCCAAAATGGCACAATAGTCCCTTGAAGAACTTGACGGCTGACTGAGCTGTGACCTTCCTCACTGCCTCCACCTCCGGCCACTTCGTGAACTTGTCGTTTGCGACGTACAAGTACTCAAAGCCCCCGACAACGCGGGGGAAAGGGCCCAGTATGTCGAGCCCCCAGACCGAGAAGGGCCAGGAGAGAGGAATGGTTTGAAGGGCTTAAGCTGGCTGATGAAGCTTCTTTGAATGGAACTGACACGCTTCACACCTGGTGACTAGTGTCGTCACATCCTGGAGGGCGGTGGGCCAGAAGAAGCCTTGCCGAAATGCCTTGCCGGCAAGGGCCCTTGACCCAATGTGGGATCCACATATGCCTCCGTGTATCTCTGCCAGCAACTCCAGTCCTTCCTCTCGAGGGATACACTTCAATTTCACACCGCTTCGCCTCTTTCATGCATGTGACGCCATCAACGAACTGGTACATGGTAGAGCGACGGAATACTTTTTCCGCTTCTTCCTGCTCCTCAGGAAGTTCCCCTGTTTGGAGGAATCGGACGGTATGCTGTGCCCACGCTGGAGCCTGGGGCTCGACGGCAAGGACTAAAGGCATTTCCTCCGCTATAGGAACGGCTGTCTCGACGGCGTGAGCTTGACGCTCCACCGGAGCCAGTCGTCCCGTGGCGGGTTCAGTATCCCCGGCAACATCCTTGCCGGGCGCTCCGGGAGCTTCGGCGGAAAGTACTTGCCGGTCCTGATTTCTTCCTCTTATTCTGCTCTCGCTGATGGATCAACGGATGGCTGAGTTAGCTGAAGCACAAAGGTACCTGGTTCCACTGTAGCTTGAGGGCAGCACGCTTTTGACAGTAATCGGCGATATCATTCTCTCGCCGAGGAACGTGTTCAGCTCAGATACCGCTGAAACGCTCTTCCAGCTTTCTCACTTCATCGACGTAGGCCTTCATCAACGGGCTCTGGTAATCCTTGTTGACTTGCTTGACGACAAGCTGCGAGTCTCCCCTGACAATGAGTTTCTTGATTCCGAGGTCCGCCGCGATCCTAAGACCGGCAAGCAGCCCCTCGTACTCTGCCGTATTGTTTGTTGACACCTCCCCGGGGAAGTGCATCTGGATCACGTACTTGAGGTGCTCTCCGGTGGGCGCGACAAGCAGTATGCTAGCCCCGGCGCCTTGTAAGGAGAAAGCTCCGTCAAAGTACATGATCCAATCACAGCTTGCCTACTTGCCGGGGAGTGCAGTCTCTTGGGCTTCTTCGTCAGGCGTTGCGGTCCATTCTGCAATGAACTCCGCTAGGACTCGGCTCTGAATCGTCGAAGTACTCTCAAACATGAGGCCAAAGCTGGACAGCTCCAGTGCCCATTCCACAATTCTTCCCGTTGCATCCGGATTGTGCAATATCCGTTGCAGAGGGAAGCGAGTGACGACAGTGATCTCATGTGCCTGGAAGTAGTGACGCAGCTTCCTCGAGGCCATAAGAAGGCCGAAGAGCAGTTTCTGCACGCCGGAGTACCTTGATCTAGCCCCCTGCAGGAGGGAACTAACAAAGTAAACCGGGTGCTGCATCATTTTCTTCTTCGGCGGCACTTCAACTGGCTGTGTCGTCTCTGCATTGGTGGTGTCGGCTCGCCGCTGCCATCACTCGTCGTCAACCTCTCTTCGCCACCGGTCGGCGCTAACCACCTGGTCCGTTGCCGCCCGGTATAGCAGCAACAGCTCCAGTGGCCTAGGCGCAACTAGTATTGGCGCGGAGGAGAGGTACTTCTTCAAACCTTGCAATTCTGCTTCGGCTTCTGGCGTCCACTCCATCGGCCCCGCCTTTTCAGGATCTTGAAAAAGGGAAGGGCGCGCTTCAGCGAACTTGGAAATGAACCTGCCCATGGCGGCGACGCAACCAGCAAGCCGATGCACATCCTTGATTCGCTTGGGTGCTTCAATCTGCTCTATAGCTTTGATTTTGTCCGGATTGGCCTCTATCCCACGCTGTGACACCAAGAACCCGAGAAGCTTGCCGGACGGGACGCCAAAGACGCACTTCTCAGGGTTCAGCTTGAGGTTGATCTTGCGCAGGTTTGTAAATGTTTCTTGCAAATCTGGTATGAGGGTTGCCCTGTCCTTGGTTTTGACCACTTTGTCATCCATATAAGCTTCCATATTTCTATGGAGCTGGGGTTCAAAACCAATCCGGACCGCCCTTGCAAACGTCGAACCAGCACTCTTCAACCCGAAAGGCATCCGCATGAAACAATACGTACCACATGGGGTGATGAATGCTGTTTTCTCTTCGTCTTCTCTTGTCATGAAGATCTGGTGGTAGCCGGAGTAGGCGTCGAGGAATGACAACAGATCACACCCAGCCGTGGAGTCAACAATCTTGTCGATGCGCGGCAACGGGAAGGGGTCTTTAGGGCAAGCCTTATTGATATCTGTGTAATCAATACACAGTCTCCCCTTCCCATTTGCCTTATGCACCATGACCGGATTGGCCAACCACGTTGGATGGAGGACTCCTCTTACCAAACCCGCTGCTTCCAGTTTCCGGATCTCTTCTGTGATGAACTCTTGTCGTTCCAAAGCTTGCTTTCTGACCTTCTGCTTGACGGTCCGCGCATGAGGGCAGACAGCAAGGTGGTGCTCAATCACCTCCCTGGGAACACCGGGGATGTCGGAAGCTCGCCATGCAAACACATCGACATTTGCCCGCAGGAAGGTGACGAGCGCGTCTTCCTATTTGTCGTCAAGGGTGGAGCTTATGGTAAAAGCTCCTCCCGTGCCGTCCTCATTGTCAGAAACCTTCTTGGTTCCCGGTGGTATGGCCCTGGGCTTCTTGTTTCCGCCGGTGGAGCTCTCTGGCACATCCTCGACGGCAGTGCTACACTCCGAGGAGGTGCGCTTGCCGGAGTGGGTGTCCGAGGTCTCACCGGTCTTCTTCTTCTTCTTCCCTCCCGGGGTCCCAGCGGCAGGAGCAAGTGCCCTAGTGGCGGCAGCTGCTGCAACTGCTTGCTGGTATAGTTGGTCAGCGCAAATCAGCGCATCTTTCTTGTCGGAGGGGATGGTGATGATCGTCACAGGTCCTGGCATCTTCAGGGTGTTGTAGGCATAGTGTGACGTCGCCATGAACTTGGCCAGCGCTGGGCGGCCAAGTATCCCGTTGTAGGGCAAGGGGATCTTGGCAACATCAAACACGACCCTCTTCGTCCTGTAGTTCAGGTCGCTTCCAAAAGTCATGGGCAGCGTGACCTTTCCCTTGGGTTGGCTTCTTCCCGGGTTGACCCCCTAAAACGTGCCCGTCTCTTCGAGGTCTCCATCAGGAATCTGCAGTTTCTCGATCACGGTAGGCGAGATCAAGTTCAGACCGGCCCCGCCATCGACTAGCATCTTCGTCACCTTGAGGTTGCGTATTGTTGGTGAAACCAACAAAGGGAAGCACCCGACTACAGTAGTGCGATCAGGGTGATCCTCAGTGTCAAAAATGATAGGTGTGCTGGACCACTTCAGCGGCCTTTGGGCATCAAACAACGGCTCTGCCGCTGTAATCTCTCGCGCCCACTGTTTAAGCCGGCGGTGAGAAGTATGCAGCGAGGCGCCGTCATCGACGCACATGGCCTCTGTAGCTTTCTGAAACTCTTGGTAGTCGGATTCGTCGTCCTCTTCGTGATCGTCGTCTTCTCGCTTTCTGTCATGGCCCCGGGCGGGCCTCTCCTGTTGCTTATCCTCTGCCGCGACGGCCCGCCGGCACACGCTTCTTGCCGACCCTCAGCACCGTCTGGGCCCTTCTCCTTGTCCCGCCTCTCATACTCAGCCCTCTGCTTCTCAGCGAGGAGCTCAACTTGTCGGCAGTCTTGGAGGGCATGGCCTTTGGTGCGATGGATCTTGCAGTATCGCTTGTCGGAGTTTCCTGGCTTCTCGTCAGCCGCCAAGGCCCGGCAGGCGACACATCCGGCAACTTCCTTGCCGGGGTCATCTGCCTTGGTTTTCTTGGTGGAGCCAGCGCTTTCAGATCCCTCGACGGCAAGCACGGCTTTTCCTTTGCGCTTCGTGTTGTGGCGCCGGCCTTTCTTCACCGGGGCGGCAATATCCTCATCTAAGGAGTCGGTTTCCACGCCGGCATCCTCGCCGGGGTACTTCCTTCCCTCTTCAGCCCGGCACATCTGCCGGCAAGAACATAGAGTTCTGCTACATCTTTCACCTTGTTCATTGCCAGCTCTTCATCTTGCGTTACGCACGCTCGATGGAACGCTACGATGATGGCGGCAGGGTGTACATCGTGGATATTGTATCGCACTCGGCTGAACCTCAGATATACTTGCGGAGACTCTCGCCCCTTCCGGGAATGACGTGCGGTAGCTTGCTTGGCCATGGGCTTGGTGGCCTCCAAGAAAAGCGCCTACTTAACTCATGGCACAACCACCAGAGGAAATAGAGTCTACCGGCAAGTGCATCAACCATGACATGGCATTGGGTTTAAGAGCCAACAGAAAGTAATTCGCAAGCACCTTATGGTCGCGGGCTCCGACAGCTTGCATCGAAATGGTGTAGATGCTGAGGAACTTTTAGCCCATGTCGGGTTTGAAGGTGCGGTGAGTGGGCCACTGGAACTGCCGCAGCTCATGGGTGAAAGCCGGACAGCCTATCTCGTAAGGTAGGCCTCCAGGGCTCCCCAGTGTCGGGTGGCTCACAGCAGGCCCTGATCGCCTGTCTGATTGGTGGCGGGCTCCGCGCCGGCGCTCGATAGTGGTTCGAGCGTCTTCATGTTCTCGTTCCCGAAGAACTTGGCGCTGGTCGCAGTTGGCCCACGGGTCGAACGATGCTACGGAGATTTCGTCGCCCGTAATGTCGCGACGGGCTGGCGTCCGCGGTACCGGGCGAGGAGGAGGCGAGTGCACCGTGGTTGCAGTGCCGCCGGCTCTCCTGCCATTGGTGCGTGGGACTCCGTCGGAGCGTCGACCGTGGGCTCCACCGACTCGGTTCATCTTTGTTGGCCACCGCAACAAGGCTTCGATAGTGGTTTCCATTCGCCGAGTTTCCCGTAGTGGGAGGAAAATCGAGAGCAACTTCGCAGCCGTGGCTTCGCTATGTTGGTGGCAGCGAAACCTGCACGGATCGCGACGCCGCGCCGACCGACCTTGTCGGCGAGTTTATCACGACCCTGCGGTCGCATGCCATCTTCACCAGCGCCTGGGCGAGCGGGCAGGTCTTCTAAATTCCGGGAGTGGTGCTCGGGGCTCTTTCCACGGCGACACCCGGGGTCCTCGGCGTGATTACGCCGTTCATCGCGCGCCGCTTGAGAGGAGCGCGCCGTTGGCGCCGACGTGGGAGTCTTGGAAGCCCTCGCGTCGCCTTTGGGCGGGGTAGCAGCGATCTTGAAGGGCCCGCGCCACCCGCGGAGGGCCTGACTCCGTCGATTTTGGCGGCGTGCGCCCGTTATCAGCAAGACGAATATCGCCGCCTCCCAAACTTCGCTGCTGGGGCGGTGTTGGTGTTCGCGAACAGCGCCCGGTCCTTTCGCGACCGTCCGCTGCTCGCCCTGTCGGACGGATGTCCGGCTTCCGACGGGCCAACCGCCACCGCTATCTTCTTCTTGGGCGCCATGATGATGAAGAAGCGCCAACTAACGCTAGAGCTGATTCTCACAACGCGCTTCTACCGGCGCGCCAAAGATGTCGGTGCGAGGCGACACCTATGGGATCACAAGAATCCCTCCGCGTTGCGGGCGCGCGGTCGTGAGAAGAGCGGATCAAACAGATAGCACACGGTTTCTTTATCCAGGTTCGGGCCGCGAGGATGCGTAAAACCCTACTCCTGCTTTGGTGATCTGTTTATCTGTGTTCTTGAGCTAGCAATGGGGCGTGAGGAGCTCCAAAAAGCCGAATCCTCCTCCTAGTCGCCTTGGGCCTCCTTTTATAGGGAAAGGGGTTGCCACAAAGGCACACGTGAGGTGGAAAGGGTACAGTGATGCGAGCTTATCCTCGCATTACACGACAAAGCGCCTTTAATGCGCCTTGCTTAGGTGTCCTTGCTTTATCGGGACGGGGAGAGCCCTGTCTCGTCTGTCGCCGCCCCTTTCAGGTTGACACGCGCCTGGCCAGCGGTGCCAGCGGTGCCATGTAGGCAGGCAGGCAGTTGAGGTGGCGCAATGTTGGGTCTCAACGAAGATCCGCTTGCCGCCATGCAGGTGCCTGCCCAACTGGTTGGGTCGGCAGCTGCATGCGAACGGTGGTGGAGGTTTGATTGGTGTGGGCCTGATGGTGGCCCTACGGTTGTTCTTGGCGGGGGCCTCGCCGTAGCCCCGGCAAGGGTCTTGCCGGGGCCCCGGCAAGGGTCTTGCCGTGGCGCCCGCTGTCATCCCCGGCAAGGCTCTTGCCGGGGGCCTTGTGGTCCTCCTTGGCTGGGATCCCGCCAAGGGTCGTCATCTTCCATAGTGTGTATCTGATCTTGAATGTCTTCACAAATATATGCATGCCACCACGGGGGTGTCTCCCGAATCCTTGCCCCATGGGGGCAGTGGACTCAAGGGTGATTCGCTCCGTAGGTGTGGGACGAGCTGCCACGGCAAGGGTCTTTCCGGGTTTGCTAAAACCGCCTCCCAGCAAGGATCTTGCCGGGGGAGTCCGCTTCGTCCCCTTTGCTCTTTGTGGTCTTGGTCTTGGCGTCGTTCTGCTCCTTTCGAGCCTCGTCCTTACCTTGGCTCACCTCCCTTGCCTTGGTCAGTGTGGTGGTGCCCGCGGCTCAGACTGCCCGTGCACAGTTATAGGGGTACAAAGAGTGTACCCCTCTTTTTGTACACCGACAACGGGAGAAGTCTTGCTATTAGTAGTCATGTGAATTTGGTATTCGTTTGATATTTTGATGAGATGTATGTTGTCTATCCTCTAGTGGTGTTATGTGAACGTCGACTACATAACACTTCACCATTATTTGGGCCTAGAGGAAGGCATTGGGAAGTAATAAGTAGATGATGGGTTGCTAGAGTGAAAGAAGCTTAAACCCTAGTTTATGCGTTGCTTCGTAAGGGGCTGATTTGGATCCATATGTTTCATGCTATGGTTAGGTTTACCTTAATACTTTTTTTGTAGTTGCGGATGCTTGCAATACAGGTTAATCATAAGTGGGATGTTTGTTCAAGTAAGAACAACACCCAAGCACCGGTCCACCCACATATCAAATTATCAAAGTACCGAACGCGAATCATATGAACGTGATGAAAACTAGCTTGACGATATTCCCATGTGTCCTCGGGAGCGCTTTTCCTATTATAAGAGTTTGTTCCGGCTTGTCCTTTGCTACAAAAAGGATTGGGCCACCTTGCTGCACTTTATTTACTCTTGTTACTTGTTGCTCGTTACAATTTATCTTATCACGAAACTATCTGTTACCACTCATTTCAGTACTTGCAGAGAATACCTTGCTAAAAACCGCTTATCATTTCCTTCTGCTCCTCGTTGGGTTCGACACTCTTACTTATCGAAAGGACTACGATACATCCCCTATACTTGTGGGTCATCAAGATGTACCATTTGTGTTTGATGATGGTTGTGTAGAAGAATTTGAAATACTTAAGAAAGCATTAGCCTCTGCACCTGTTGTTCAGCCACCTGATTGGAATTTACGCTTTGAAATTATGTGTGATGCTAGTGATTATGCTGTAGGTGCTATTCTAGGGCAAAGAGTTGATAAGAAATTAAATGTTATCCATTATGCTAGTAAGACTCTAGACAATGCTCAAAGGAACTATGCTACTACCGAAAAGGAACTTTTAGCAGTTGTGTTTGCTTGTGATAAATTCAGACCCTATATTGTTGATTCTAAAGTAACTATTCACACTGATCATGCTGCTATTAAATATCTTATGGAAAAGAAAGATGCTAAACCTAGACTTATTAGATGGGTTCTCTTGCTGCAAGAATTTGATTTGCATATTGTTGATAGAAAAGGAGCTGAGAACCCCGTTGCCGACAACTTATCTAGGTTAGAGAATGTTCTTGATGACCCACTACCTATTGATGATAGCTTTCCTAATGAACAATTAAATGTCATAAGCACTTCCCGTAGCACTCCATGGTATGCTGATTATGCTAATTATATTGTTGCTAAATTTATACCACCTAGCTTCACATACCAACAAAAGAAAAAGTTCTTTTATGATTTGCGACATTACTTTTGGGATGACCCACATCTTTATAAAGAAGGAGTAGATGGTGTTATTAGACGTTGTGTGCCTGAGCATGAACAGGAACAGATCCTACGCAAGTGTCACTCCGAAGCTTATGGAGGACACCACGCTGGAGAAAGAACTGCACATAAGGTATTGCAATCCGGTTTTTATTGGCCAACTCTCTTCAAGGATGCCCGTAAGTTTGTTTTGTCTTGTGATGAATATCAAAGAATTGGTAATATTAGTAGACGTCAAGAAATGCCTATGAACTATTCACTTGTTATTGAACCCTTTAATGTTTAGGGCTTTGATTATATGGGACCTTTTCCTGCCTCTAATGGATATACACATATTTTAGTTGTTGTTGATTACGTTACTAAGTGGGTAGAAGCTATTCCAACTAGTAGTGCTGATCACAATACCTCTATTAAAATGCTTAAGGAAGTTATTTTTCCGACGTTTGGAGTCCCTAGATATTTAATGACTGATGGTGGTTCACACTTTATTCATGGTGCTTTCCGTAAAATGCTTGCTAAATATGACGTTAATCATAGAATTGCATCTCCTTATCACCCACAGTCTAGTGGTCAAGTAGAATTGAGTAATAGAGAGCTCAAATTAATTTTGCAAAAGACTGTTAATAGGTCTAGAAAGAATTGGTCCAAGAAACTTGATGATGCATTATGGGCCTATAGAACTGCATATAAGAATCCTTTGGGTATGTCTCCGTATAAAATGGTTTATGGAAAAGCATGTCACTTACCTCTCGAACTAGAACATAAGGCATATTGGGCTATTAAAGAGCTCAACTATGATTTCAAACTTGCTGGTGAGAAGAGGTTATTTGATATTAGCTCACTGTATGAATTGTAGCGACCCGACCTTAGACGGTCAAGCCTCTGTGTTGCTGTGCCATCCTCGATCAAGATGTTGGCACACACAAGACATCAATGTATATATCAAAGTGCAATCACATGTATAATTAACGTAAAACTGATATATACCTCATAAGTCTCAAATAAAACAACAACGGGTGTGGAGTCCCATCAACGCCATCGGCAGGTTGAGTGTAGACCGTAACCTGTGTATCGTAACTCTTACTCGTCGAGGAAATATCTGCAACATGATACGTTGCAGCCGTGTAGGTCAAGACATTGAATGTACCGCAAGATCACAATAAGAGAAAACAGATGATAAACTATACTATATGCAGTATGGCTTTGTGGCTCAGATATCTGAGTTTTGTTTATGTAAAAGCTGGTTTTATTTTCCCTACATCAAAGGAATAAATGAAGTCTGTACTATAGAGTTTTCTATCATGACATGGTTCCGCCAACCGATGTCTCATAGCCCAAAATCATCATATGTTGCCCACAATTAAGTTATCAATCCGGTGTTGAGAGTTCCGAGATAGATCCAAGTCCAGATGCTCAAATTGTCCGTGAATCGGGACACGGCTAATCGATTAGGTTTTAACCTCTGCAGAGGTTTGTACACTTTACCCGCAAGATTCGATCCTCTTTTACGCTCTCGCACTTCAGAGTGTTTGGTAAAAGATGACCAAACATGGTCTTCCAAGAGTTCCCCGACCACTGCTCGGTGCTCATTCAATCCTACCGTAGTTCTACATCTGCTAGCACCGCCCCAGCCAGAGTCACAACTAGGTCAACCAAGCCAGAGCCCATAGTGACTGCGGTTGCACAGTAAGCTTTCGGGCATGAAGTATTCTTCGTCTCTTTGAGTCTGGGTGAAGCTTTCCGCAAGATGTCATGGCGCTTCTCCATGCATCCCGCCAACCACCGGATTCTCCAGGTGCCCGTCAACCATCCTTCACCCAATGAGTGTGTATTGAATTCTTGTCTCGAGTCTTGAAGTCTTGAGGCCTTGAAGATGCAGTCCTTGCAGATTCCATCATGGAGTTGTCGCCATTGACGAGATCCTCCATTCTCACACCACTCCGAGCACTCATACCAAACCCCGTCTACTATAGCGTAGCATTAAAATAAAATATCGTCCGGGCTTGGTAACAGGTGATGGGTTCCTACCTCATGCATACTACTCAACTACAAGAATTCAATATCACTACTGGAGGGTTTGTTGCGAAGATGACACTAGATGCAATAAAACACATAGGTATGAAAAACATGGTCAAAGTGAACTTGCCTGGTATTACTTGATGAAGATAATAACGCTCTCGGAATAAAGACTTGGTAGAACTATTCGTCACTCCTTTGAAAATCTATATTACACAAACAATCATGTAAGCAATCATCCTAGCAATCAATTCTATCAATCATAACAATACTCAATCAAAATAAAAGCAACAAGAAAACCAAGTCGAAAACCAAAGGAAAAACTTCGAAAGAAAAAAAATTCAAGGAAAAACTAGTGGTGACCAACTCACACAAATCTTAACATAACATTACTAAATTATTCTAATATATTTTTTTTTCTACAGCAAAGAAAATATAAATCTAATAAAATAACAGAAAATAAATTACTAATTTACTAACTAACAAAAAGAACTAATATAAAACTACTATAACCATCTAGTGAATACTAGAACAAATGTAGCAACTAGCAAAACACTAAGACAACTATAACAACAAATCATTTATTAAAACATTAATAAACTATACTAAATAAATATAACAACTAATGTGTGCACAAATAACAGAAACAAAAACAATATAACTTGAAGTGGAAAAAGAATTACTTTTAAAACTAATAAAACTATTTTTATCCACTATCACTATGAACTAAACAAGCAATTACAAAAACAGTAGCTAAACACTAATAAATAACTACAAAATTTATCTACTGTAGCTAAACATAAACATATAACAACAAGTGAAAATCTACAAAAGGAATGAACTAAAAATAATTAAAAACAATAATTACATAACTAAAACAACTATATAAGCAAAACAGTATTGTTTTTACTAAAAGTCTAATTTAAAATACTCCAAAATTACCAAACTAAATCCTACAGCTAAAAAATATCATAAGTGATTAGGAGAAAAAATAATTAATTAAAAACCTATTTTTAAACTCAAGTTATGGCCAAAATACTAATCTGAACAAAATTTATCAAATTCAAATTTAAACTACTCAAATTTGAAATCCAGAGACACTAACAGAAACTTCCGCAAATTTGTGACAAAAATACTAAAAACTCTAAAAGATATGAATTTTCTAAGATTGCTATTTTCTGAAAAAAAAAATGAATTACGAGATTTCGTGGATCTCACCGGAGTAGTCGTCGGAGTTGGGGAAGAAGATCGGATCCGATGTTGCGTTGATCCTAGAGGAAAGGAGATCACGGACGATGGAGAGGAGATCATATAAACCTCGGGAGAGGTCGAGATGCGGGGGCGGCACTTGGCGGCGGGCGGTGGTGCTTTCTGCTGCTGCCATGGAGAGGAGAGGAGAGGAGAGGTATTGGTTTGATGTGTTGGAGGGGGGGTGCTTGGGTATTTATAGTGGGGAAGGGAGGGTTTTGCTTGGGGTAGGGGGCAAGAAATAGACTAGGATTAGGAATCCTAGGAATAAAAACGGAATAACGAAACGGGATCAAATCCTACTAGGATTTGTAAAAGAATAGGAAACCTTGGCTCCCTGGCTCCCTAGGTGCGTGCGTGCGATGGTCTTGGCCTTGGCCGGCCGGCTGGTTGGAGGCTTGGGCCTTTGGCCCAAGGCGCTGCGAATATATATAGGCATATAATATATCAAAATTTTCAGAAAAAGATTTCCTACATGATGAACATTATTCTAGCGTTAAATAAAATACACACAAATTTAAATAAAGCAAAGAGTGCTTCTAGTCCAATAAAATCCAACAAAAATTATTTTTAAAATACCAAAATGACTTCAAATTAATTTCTCTCCAATTTTCTGATGTAGGGAATCATGTTACCCTAATTTCCATATATTTTGTTTTTGGAGAAAAATATTTTGAATAAAACTCAAATAACTCCAAATTGGAAATGAATTCAAAAGAACTTTGGATTTAATTCTTATAAAACTCCCAACTCATATTTCATTTAATTTGAAGAAGTCATTTTATCTTCTCTCGTGAAAATCATTGAGTTGCATAAAGTTTCAGAATTGGAAATATTTTCCAAATGAAATTCAAATATTTTCAACACCCCTTGTCATTTAAATAAATGGAGGAAGTCATGTCATCTTCTCTCCAGGTTTTTGTGATGAAAAGAATTTGAATTCATGGAGATCATAAATGCAAGGTGGAAGTTTGGGAAAGCCATTTCATTCCCTCTCATTCAACTTTCAGAAAGTTTCAAATTTCACTCAATTTCACACAAGCAAGCACACCACTATCAAACAAACAAGCATAAATATTTATTTAATATAACATTCCAAAATTTAGAATTTTGGGATGTTACATGAATGGAGAACCCAAGTCTATGAAAATGCCAAGTTGTTTAAAGAAAAAGTTAAAAGATGGCATGACAAAAGGATACAAAAGCGTGAGTTTAATGTAGGTGATTATGTATTGCTATACAACTCTCACTTAAGATTTTTTGCAGGAAAACTTCTCTCTAAATGGGAAGGTCCCTACGTTATCGAGGAGGTCTATCGTTCCGGTGCCATAAAAATCAACAACTTCGAAGGCACAAATCCGAAGGTGGTAAACGGTCAAAGAATCAAACATTATATCTCAGGTAATCCCATAAATGTTGAAACCAATATTATTGAAACCGTAACCCCGGAGGAATACATAAGGGACACTTTCCAGACCATTTCAGACTCCGAAAAGGAATAGGTATGTGGTACGGTAAGTAAACCGACTCCAAAACAATTTTTAAGGCAATATTTATCCATTTTGGAATATTTAGAAAAATAGAAAAATAAGTGGCAGTCCGGGAAGGACACGAGGCCTCCACGAGGGTGGTGGGCGCGCCCCCCTACCTCGTGAGCACCTCGTGTGCCCTCCAGACTCCGTTTTTTTGCACGATACGTATTTTGGTCGGTAAAAATTCATTATATATTCTCCCGAAGGTTTTGACTCTCGTATCATGCAATTATCCTCTGTTCTTGTTTCGAGCTATTTTCTGTCAGGGTTGTCAAGGCCAGACATCATGTCGTCCCCCTCCTCCAGCAATGGTGACAAAGATGCTTGGCTAATGAAGATAGAGCTGAAGAGGGAATAACCCATGGAGATCAACAAGGATGAAAGGATCAAGGAGGCCTTGGAGGACCAAGCTCCGGCAGCAGAAGACACCCTCCAACTTGATCACAACTTTCTCACCCCAACTGAAATCGAAGCTTTCAAGATGATTGAGTTAGCTCATATTCAAAACAAGTATCTCACAAGTGAAAATATTTTGTTGAAGGAGCATATTGTTGCACTCAAGGGCATTATCCGCAAGTTGGAGGACCTCTTACGCTCGATGTGCGACTATCCAACACCTCCACCTTCACCAACAAAGAAGGAGATATAATCACATGGGTATGGGCACTCCCCTTGGCAACTGCCAAGCTTGGGGGAGGTGCCCCGGTATCGTATCACCATCACAACTCCTATCTTTACCGCTTTTCTTAGTTCGATCCTATTAGTAGTATCTTGATCTAGTAGAATAAAGTTTATGGCATGATCTAGTTTTGAGTTTTGCTTTATGATCTCTCTATGTAATCGAGTTCGTGAGCTATATATATATAATAAAGATTAGTGTTGAGTCAAGGTCTTGATTATTTTGCCATGATCTTGGGTGAATAATAGAAAGAAAGAAGAAAGAATAAAAAGAAACAAAGAGTTCATATTGATCTTATTGAAAGTAATGACTTCACATAGAAAGAGTATGATGATTAAAAGTTGTTGGGAGTTGGCAAATATAGCTTTGGTCATCGTTGCAATTAATAGGAAGTAATAAAGAAAGAGAGGTTTCACATATAGATATATTATCATTGACATCTTTTATGATTGGGAGCACTCATTAAAATACAACATGCTAAAGAGTTGATGTTGGACAAGGAAGACAACATAATGAGTTATGTTTTTTTGTATCTGAGATAAAGTATGTTGTCATGGATCCTCTAACATGTTGATCTTGCCTTTCCCCCTCATGCTAGCCAAATTCTCAGCACCAAGTAGAGATACTACTTGTGCTTCCAAATACCCCTAAACCAGTTTAGCCATGAGAGTCCACCATATCTACCTATGGATTGAGTAAGATCCTTCAAGTAAGTTGTCATCGGTGCAAGCAATAAAAATTGCTCTCTAAATATGCATGACTTATTAGTGCAGAGAAAATAAGCTTTGTACGAACTTGTTGTGGAAGTAATAAAAGTGACATACTGCATAATAAAGTTCCACATACAAGGGGCAATATAAAGTGACGTTCTTTTGCATTAAGATTTTGTGCATCCAACCATAAAAGCGCATGGCAACCTCTGCTTCCCTCTGCGAATAGCCTATCTTTTATTATTATCTTCTACCTTATGAAAGAGTCACGGTGATCTTCACCTTTCCTTTTTCATATATCTAATTGGATGTAGGGGAGCATGAATTGTTATTGTTGACATTAACCTTGAGGTAAAAGGTTGTGGGGCAAAATTATAAGCCCCTATCTTTCTCTGTATCCGATTAAAACTCCGTAACCACAAGTATTGCGTGAGTGCTAGGAATTATGAAGGACTAAATGATAGTTGAGTATGTGGACTTGCTTTTAAGCTCTGACATAGACTCTTTGCGATGTTATGCTAAATTGCAATTGCTTCAATGACTGAGGTTATAATTTGTTGGTGCCCAATAAGGTTTCTGATTCATACTTTTGCATTGTGAAAAGATCATCACTTGAACATAAGTAATCATATGACAAAATCTATATATGCTGCTGTTATGAGAATAATCATGATGCCTTCATGTCCGTATTTTATTTTTTATCGACGCCTCTACCTCTAAACATGAGGACATATTTATTGTTATCGGCTTTTCGCTTGACGACAAGCGAGGTCTAAGCTTGGGGGAGTTGATACGTCCATTTGCATCATGCTTTTATATCGATATTTATCGCATTATGGGCTGTTATTTCACATTATGTCACAATACTTATGGCTATTCTCTTATTTTACAAGGTTTACATGAATAGGAGAATGTCGGCAATGGAATTCGGGCTGGAAAAGGAGAAAATATTGAGACCTATTCTGCAACTCCAAAAGTCCCGAAACTCCACGGAATATCTTAAAATAAATAAAGAAAAATCATCGCCAAAGATGAAGGCCAGGGAGCCCACACCCTGCTCATGAGGGTGGGGGGCGCCACCCCTGGGGCGCGCCCCCTACCTCGTGGGCCCCCTGATGGTTCTCCGATGCCCATATTCTCCTATATGAAGTCTTTCGATGAGAAAAAAACATTAGGCAACCTTTCGGGACGAGACTCCGCCGCCACGAGGCGGAACCTTGGTGGAACCAATCTAGGGCTCCGGCGGAGCTGTTCTGCCGGGGACACTACCCTCTGGGAGGTGGAAATCATCGCCATCATCATCACCAACGCTCCTCTCATCAGGAGAGGGCAATCTCCATCAACATCTTCACCAGCACCATCTCATCTCCAAACCCTAGTTCATCTCTTCTATCCAATTCTTGTCTCCAAGTCCGGGATTGGTGCTAGTAGGTTGCTAGTAGTGTTGATTACTCCTTGTAGTTGATGCTAGTTGGTTTACTTGGTGGAAGATCATATGTTCAGATCCTTTATGCATATTATTACCCCTCTGATTATGAACATGAATATGCTTTGTGAGTAGTTATGTTTGTTCCTGAGGACATGGGAGAAGTCTTGCTATTAGTAGTCATGTGAATTTGGTATTCGTTTGATATTTTGATGAGTTTTATGTTGTCTATCCTCTAATGGTGTTATGTGAACGTCGACTACATAACACTTCACCATTATTTGGGCCTAGAGGAAGGCATTGGGAAGTAATAAGTAGATGATGGGTTGCTAGAGTGAAAGAAGCTTAAACCCTAGTTTATGCGTTGCTTCGTAAGGGGCTGATTTGGATCCATATGTTTCATGCTATGGTTAGGTTTACCTTAATACTTTTGTTGTAGTTGCGGATGCTTGCAATAGAAGTTAATCATAAGTGGGATGTTTGTTCAAGTAAGAACAGCACCCAAGCACCTGTCCACCCACATATCAAATTATCAAAGTACCGAACGCGAATCATATGAACGTGATGAAAACTAGCTTGACGGTATTCCCATGTGTCCTCGGGAGCACTTTTCCTATTATAAGAGTTTGTTCCGGCTTGTCCTTTGCTACAAAAAAGGATTGGGCCACCTTGCTGCACTTTATTTACTCTTGTTACTTGTTGCTCGTTACAATTTATCTTATCACAAAACTATCTGTTACCACTTATTTCAGTACTTGCAGAGAATACCTTGCTGAAAACCGCTTATCATTTCCTTCTGCTCCTCGTTGGGTTCGACACTCTTACTTATCGAAAGGACTACAATAGATCCCCTATACTTGTGGGTCATCAAGATGTAGCTAGTGGGTCCCAACAGACAGGGGAAACATTTTTTTCACGAAATACGGTGGCCCGTCCGGTGGGTCCCCGCTGTCAGGTGGAGGAATAATTATTTTGCGCGTAATAAGGAGGCACTTCCTTGCTGCGGCCGTGGACCCAGCTGCCAGCCTCTCCACGTACAGTCCACGTCCGATGGAAGCCATTCCTTGACCTCCTTGACCACGCCGCGCCGAGAGCACCAGGGCGGTGGACGACGGCGAGGCCTAGGAAGGGGACGACGCGGAGTCAGGGAAGACGCGGCAGTGGATGCCCACGCGTAGAGGAGTATGAGGGTTCACTCTTTCGGCTACGGTGAGAGGCTGCCATCGTCGCAGAATAACAGGGGTTGTGGGTGCGTAGAGGGATGGCCTGGCCAGCGGTGGGAGTAGTAGGGGCGGTGAGGCCTCCGCGACATCACAGCCGGCCATGGGCGGCAGGAGCAGGCGACACGACCGGCGCTGCTTTGGGCAGCTGGAGCAAGAAAACCAGAGGTTGAAGAAGCACTACGGCCGTTGGATGGACATCGTACGGTCACTGGAACTAGAATCGTTCATATATTGACTAAAGTTGACAAAGGCCTCTGTCCCAGTCATCTTATTAGGCCCACAAGTCAGCCTCCCACCAAGGTTGGTCCCAGCTAGCAGGGGGTATTCATTTTTTTGTGCGTAATAAGGAGGCACTTCCGGTGGGTCCGAGCTGACAACGGGGGGAACGTTTTTTCCGCGAAATACGGTGGCCCGACCTGTGGGTCCCAGCAGTCAGGGGGAAATGTTTTTTTCGCGAAATACTGGTGGCCCGTCCAGTGGGTCCCAGCTGTCAGGTGGAGCAATAATTATTTTCCGCGTAATAAGGAGGCACTTCCTTGCGGCTGCCGTGGACCCAGCTGTCAGCCTCTCCACGTACAGTAATCTTCCGATGGAAGTCGGTTGTTGACCACATTGACCACGCCACGCCGAGAGCACCACGGCGGTGGACGACGGCGAGGCCTAGGAAGGGGACGATGCGGAGCCGGGGAAGATGCGGCAGTGGAGGCCCGCGCGGAGAGGAGTACGAGGGTTCACCGGTTTGGCTGCGGTGTGAGGCTGCCGTCGCCGCAGAATAACAGGGGGTGTGGGTGAGTAGAGGGATGCTCTGGCCAGCGATGGGAGTAGTAGGGGGCGCTGAGGCCTACGAGGCAGCACAGCCGGTCACGGGAGGCGGGAGCAGGCGGTCCCACCGGCGCTGCTTTGGCGGCTGGAGCAAGAAGATCAGAGATTGAAGAAGCACGACGGCCGTTGGATTGACATCCAACGGTTACGTCTGCTAGAATCGTTTGTTGACGTAGTATATATAATAATTAAAAAAATCTTGCATACGCGTCAACTAAACAGGCCGACAAGTCAGACCACTCCCTCGTTTTTTAATAATTTATATATAGCTCATGGCAAGTTCTTATGCAATTTATTGCAGTCTTTTTTTTGGTTGGCCAGGGCAATTTTCGCATATTTCTGTGGGTTCCAAACTATTTTTAATACCGAAATGTTGAGCCAGATTTAAAGTACTTTGAAGATATATTTGAATTAGGTTAATGCCGAGTGAAATAGGAATCTGAAAATGTGAAAAAAAAAATCAGAAATTATAAAGTAATTTCCAATTTATCGTCTGTTTTTATATTTACAACCCATTTCATATTACTTTCAAGATTTGCAGGCGGCTTGAAAGAGTTGCAGCCCATCAGGGCGTAGAAAAATAAGTAGGCCTGGATTGGGTATTCTACAGAAAAAATAAACCGGGTTCATTTTCACAAAGAAAAATAGCTGGGCTGGTCACATGGTGAACATAAAATATAAGCTCAGGCTAGACGGGCCACAGCCAGCTTCAAACCCTGCTTCGCCTCAACAATACCAAACAAAAAAATACAGCTCGAGTAGCTACGCCCTGTGTGTCGGCAGATCTTGTGTTGTTCTCTTGTCTATTGACTATATACGCTCACAATGTCGTGGGTCCCGATGTCGTGAAAACACTAGGAGGAAGCATTTTATTTTTCCATACTGACGTGGTGGGCCCCTACTTTCATCCTCTCCACGCATTTCCGCCGATTCCTGTTGTTTGTTGACCATGTTGACAACGCGAGAGGGCGGCCGACGAGCACACCAAAGCGCGCGGAGGACGTCGGCGTTAATGATTTAGGAGACGGTGGGGCGGCGATGCATGCGCTGAGGTGCAGCCAGCCGTGGGAGGCGGAAAAAGGCGGCCCCGCTGGCGCTGGTTTGGTTTTGGCGGCTGGAGGAAGACAGATCAAGAAACATGACAGATCAGTAAAAGCAGCAGGAGTACTTAACAACCTTAATCAAACCAGCAGGGCACTTAACAACCAAAGCTGAAAGCAGTATGAGTACTTATACAGGTTCAACCGTACAAAGCACGCCTCGAACAGTGCTACTTTGCCTACAGTTAACCAAGGGTGAGGCCGCCAAGGCCCAGGCGCAACCCCGCGCATCCACAACCTTCTGAAAGCGGCTTCATCTCGCAACATGGTCAATAAACATGATATTCGCTTTAGAGCCATGGAAAAGCAAGAACATAATCTTCTGTCCTATTCTCCAAGATGGACGGGCCTCCACCCACGAATAAGTATCTTTTCACCTCCAAGGGGAATTGAGTAGGTCGACATAAACATCATGTTGTGACCAAGCGCAAGTCTGACCCGACCATGGTCAGGCATCTGTATAGGAACAATAGAACTCGGCAGTTCCTATTTCAAGAAGATCACAGCTGTAAAACTGTGTATAAGCAATAGTTTAGGAACAACATATATAACAGAAAACAGCTCGTACCATAAGTTTCTCGACACGGTTGGACCTGTTCAACGAGTGCAGCAGTGGCACACATATCCCACGTGGCCTTCCACCATTGAAACGCCCCATAAGGACCTCAAGATGATCAATAAAGTGTAGGAACTTGTGGATGTCGATCCAGTCAACTTCAGTGCCATTAGTAACAGCCGAGTTATTACAGAGTAACAAACGAGTAGACTGCTTAACTCTGAAAAAACCTACACGTGCCACCAATTATAAGAAAATATTAGTTAGAAGTAGCATCTTCGTGAGAGATTCGTTGCTACTTATAAAGTTAAATTATGATTAGTTAGATATAATAGGTGGATTAAGAAGTAATTGAGGCAACAAGCAAGAACCAGATACAAAACTAACATGGATGAACAATTGGAACGACGTCGGGTGGAAGATCGCAGTGAAGATGAGAGCAGGTTCTGCTATTTCCATCAGCATTCGTGCGCCAACTTTCAGTCCGTAACACTTGAGAAAGTTTATCCAAGTTCGGCCATAAAAAAAGCAGCGATCTTCTTGGTTCATGAACCCAACTCGGAAGTAATATCCATGGCTTGTCTTCACTGTGACCATTAAACTAGTGTATTCAGTTATGGCAAGGCCGAGCATCTTGAGTACATGTGTTCTGGCAGAGCAAATAATACACTGCAGGAAAAATAATATGACAACACAGCATGTTCAAAAAAACCCCACCCTCCCGGATAGAGAAGAGGATCCTAGGAACATAATGTGCGCGTTTCAAAATGTTGTGGTAGGATGAGAAGGAACACGTGTGACATCTCGCCGAGGGCGCAGAAATCTGTAGGGTACTCGCACTTTGGGCACTGCAACTGAAACACACTAGATTCAGTACGAAGAAAAATGCATCGACGGCGGCGGCTGCCATCCTAGGATTACCTGCGACCACGGGACTTGGATTTATTGGGGATGGATGAAGAATTCATACCTGGTTCTCCATGAGAAAACCATATGCAATCGCCGAGTGGGGGTTTTCTCTGAACAAGCAGACGAGGGAGAAGGGGATTCAGGCCCAGTGAAATATTGCCGCTTCGTCCGTCCAGCTTACTGCTAAAGCTGGAAAGGGGGGTTGTGATTTGACGGCTCATTGGGCATTACTGCGTGCTACGACCGGGGTGTGTCTACCGTGAAGTTGTGCACTCTAATTTGTGCATATGGCACGTGGACCCCGTTGCCGGTTGCCCCACATATCAGCGAAAGGAAGTAGAAAGACAGGAGTAACTAGTTACACATAAATATATTTTTTGACAGAGAGATACTCCTCCAGAAAGAAACATACAAATCTTTTATATCACAGGCTCACCTTGCCGAGAAATATACTCCCTCCGCAATGCACGGGCATTATGGGGTTTAGCTTTTTTATGGGGGTCACTGAGAATATAATACTCAGATAGGCTCACGGTTCTCGACTTTGGGCCGCAGCCGACCTCGCATGTTTGGGGCCCATGTGTTCTACCTCAACGCTTTTCATATTGCAAGCGATCGGTATCTGCGCTGGTTTTAGATGTTGTCGCAAGGCTTAATACACAAAATTGAATAAAGCACGGCAGCTGTTGGAATGAAATCGAGCGACGCTTCCTAACCAGCAATCGAGTTGCAATTTATCAACGATATACCATGTGATAAATAATACTGTCGTACTACTTATACACACAGGACACTAGTTTCACCATGCCAGATTATTACATCAAAATCTCTCGAGGATAGATCAGTTCGGCGCTTGCGTGTTGCCATCAAGAATTTCAAAGTTGATTTGGACCAGCTCTCCTTGCCGAGAAAGATTGATTTTGACATCATCCCCTACCGCAAGATATGATTTAGATTTGAACCTTGACCATACTTTAGCATCAATCATCATGCGACCATCCTTTGTAATTACGGTATATTGAGCAGGTTCATTCACACCAAGGCTGCGCATGGTAAGAGAAACTTGGCCGCGGTCGCCCGGATAGTTGAACGACTCCCTCGTTGCTCTAGGAATTCGCTGTTTGCAAACAAGAAGACATACCCAAACAGTTATATCAACACAGTGAATCATGTGAAACAACATGGAAAGAAAAAGAACGAAGCACTTGGGCGGCCAATGCTTACCAAGAAGGTGGACATGTCGGTTTTTGTAAGGATTTTGGTATATGAAGTGCGAACAGCAGCCCAGTCTGTTGCCGGTGCAACTGCACGGGCCGGACCAAATGCAAGTGCAAGTGTTGGTGCAGCTGCCGGAGATGGTGCTCCTTGTAGAGCTGGTGCCGGTGTCGATGCCCGATCCTCCGGTAGATCAGACTGATCCGCTGACGCGGTCGGTGCCCAATCCTCAGCTGGATCAGACTGAGCTGCTACCGCTGTCAGTGCTAGAGCAACTGCCGGTGCTCGATCTGTGCGAGACAGCGGCGATCGTGTCTGGTCTGCTATGATCAGCTTTCTAACTTGACTAGGATCCGTGACCGTGATCCAGTTTTTTTCTTCATTTCTTTTAAACGCGAGAAGGACTAATTGTGGCGTTTTTGTTAAACCAAACTGCAGTTCATCATAGGGATTCAGCTTGTACTCAGACAACAGACTGGTCCAATTTTTTCCAGTAATACAAGTGATGGAGAGTGCCTTCGTTACTGACACGACATAAAAAGTGAAACCTGCGAAAATAGCCATCATAGATCAAACTAAATGGTTTATTCTGTGATGAATGTCACATGGCAAAACCTGCATCGTAAAATTGCAGGAAAAGAAAGAAAACATGACATTAAATCAATAAGATTTAGACAGTAAATCAATAAGATTTACTTGATGTGACACGAGTGAATCCTTACCAGGAAATCACTATGTTGAAGTACTAAACAGAAGAGTGATCGTCCAACTACGCGTGGCATGTAGGGGCCCTGCCTACTCCCACAAGTAGGACAGTCCAAAGGTCGTGACAAATCGAATGGACCGAACATCCATGGGACTGGAAATCCTGATGGGTGCGATAAACCCTGCAATGCATACAAGTATTGGAGTGTAACCATAATTGATAAACCGTCCTCACAAAAAATATGATATGGATACTTCAAAATGTACAGACTGAATTGAGTGGACAGACATTAACATAGACCGTTCTCAGGACTGACCACACACCAAAAGCGGAAGTACTAATAAACAATACAGGGTTCACAAACACAAATCAAGTACTGAACAATAGTACTTACTACAGACAAGCAAAGTTGCACTAACTAAACTCTGCAGACTATTTCTTGCCACCGACCTACGGGATGAACCCCACATAACTGACTAGGCCATGGACTTCGTGTGAGATGTCTACATGCACCATCACCATCTTGTCAACCTTGGAGAACCTAACAGAGTGGTCTTTCCACTCATAAACATGATGATGAAGACAGGCCGCATCAGATTTGTTGGGAAGCTTTACAAGAACCACACCCTTCGTAATCGAAGGCACAGCCAGGAAATTGTTGTGGTGAAGTACAGCCTCGAGAACACGCCTGACAACAATGCTACAGGAAAACACTAGTTCAGGACATGTGGCGACAAGGACACAGCAGCTGGATAGTTCAGCAGTAGAACTCATCATCAGGTCTTCCAGTTCACACGGCATGACTTTGAGAACTTCATCTCCACCGCGGACCTGGTTCTAATTCAAACAGAAACCATATTTCATTACTACCTCCATTCAGAAATATAAGATGATTTTCGATATTATACTCCATATATGACTACATATACGCACAGAAATGAGTGAACAAAGACACTAGAACATGTCTTCAAAGGCATGAGAGCAGAGGGATTACATGCAATATCCATAACACAAGTTACTGAGGCAAATATACCCTCTTAAAAGGTAGCATTGATGTTCATAAAGTACTCCCTCCGTCCCAAAATTCTTGTCTTAGATTTGTCTAGATACGGATGTATCAAGTCACATTTTAGTATTAGATACATCCGTATCTAGACAAATCTAAGACAAGAAATTTGGGACAGAGGGAGTAGTTGAAAGTAATCTATAAGAAATCAGTGTCAACCTCTCGCATGTTTTGGTCAAAAGAGGAATTTAGAACCGTCATTTGGCACACTAAAATCACATGCAAGATCACCCAGAAAGTTGTACTACCAGTACTAGTATTGTGTGTTAGATGAAAAACACGATCAAGATCGAGAAAAAGATCGTCAACAAGAGACATTACCTGGACTTGCTTAATGAGGGATCCCGAGAGGGGGCTTGATAGGGCGATGGCTTTGAGCTTGTCTCATGTAGTCTCGGCGGGGTGCTTGCGCTTCTTCGTACCATGAGCCTCAACGGTTTTGGCGAGCCATAGACATCACGTCGGCCGGTGCTCGGCGTCCATCCAAGAGAGGAAGCTGAGAGAGAAGAGTGAAAGGAGGAACGAGATGAGGGAGAAGCAAAGCGAGTGGGGTTTTCTTCAAGAGAGGAAGCTGAGAGAGAAGAGTGAAATGATGGTTGCTTCGTCCGTCCAACTTATCACTGGAAAGGAGGGGTTTTGTGATTTGACGGCTCATTGGGCATTACAAGGCGATTCGATCGGGGTAGTCTACCGTCACTCTACTATGGAGTAATTTAGTGCATGGCTGGTGGACCTGTGTGCTGGCTGTCCCACACGTCGGCGAAAAGTGAGTAATTTAGTGCATGGTGGAGGAGGATCCGCACGCTAGAGCGTGTCCACTGTTTTCATTCTCAAGAAAAAATGATTACAGAAGCGCTTCCACTCTTCGACGGAGGAGTGCGAAACATGGCAGCCACTTGAACATACACAAGCTCCTACTACTAGGCATGTGCGATGGTTCATACGTCGATTACACAATCTTGTTGCTAGTGTAGTAAGATATGACGATAACAAATGATGTTGTGCGCATGTCAACTACTCCTATAATTAACATAGTACCGCTTTTTCGACAGTCCAGTCAAGAATGAACGGTGAGATCAATGTTAACAGAACTAGGTCCACAGCGCACGGAGAGTACGGTGCTACAGGATGAACTAGGTCCACGAAACATGAACCATATGAAGCACATCCTATAGTGTTAGACAGGGTGTATGAAGGGTGCACAGGATGGGAGCAAAAGTTCCCTTCTCGACCCACTTTTGGGTGTTTGGCAGAGTGCATGAAGGGTGCATGAGTCCACACAAGTAGGTTGACAAAAATACACGAAGAAGAAACAACTATATTGAGATGAGAATGCAACCAAACACACCCACACGCTTTGTGCTACAGTGACTGATCTGCACCGTCTGAGTTTGATCCAACGGTCATGTTGCACCGAGACATGGACATGCCCATGCAGAGGGCGCCTAAACACCACCGAAGTCCCTCTGCTTCTCGAGGCGCACGACGTTGGTGATGCAGGGTGCAACTGCCCGCAGAGCCCGCTCCCGGTCGACGGGAGCCAGCTCGTCAAAGACGGCGTACAATGGCATGAATGGATTCCGGTGACGGAGCCCTGAAAGGATTCGCCCAGCAACGGCGACGGCTGCGTGCAACCCCTCCTTGTCCAGCTCAGCCCCCACCATTGCGCGGAGACGACTCAGCTCCTCGGAGATATAGGTGAAGAAGGAGACCAGGTCAGGAAGCCGCAGCTCGTTGAAGTCGACCGGGTGGTCGAACGGGTTTAGCCCGACGGCCGGCATCGTTGCACTGGCACGACGGTAGGCATCGCGCAGCCGCAACACGTGCATGGCAACTTGGTTCACCAAGTGGCTGACGCGATCCTGGACCTCGTCACGATCGGCCCGCTCACGCTCCAGCCGGTTGCCCTGATGGCCTATCGTATCTCCTGCTTTCTGCAGCAACACCGCCGACGCCTCGAGCATCTTTGTGGTGGACGTCTGCCGCTTTTGAAGCTCCGTGAACTCCCGCACATAACGGAGGAGCATGGCACTCCTCTCCTCCTTGAGCTCACGGAGCTCCACGTCCTTGGCCCTGAGCTCTGCATCCTTGGCATGGGGCTCCTGTGTCAGGAGCCTCACCTCAGACTCTGTGATCTGCTGTGCCGCCATGGCACCAGGAAGAAGCAATGGGGAGAGGAAGCAAAGGGGGCGAAATGGCTGAAAGGCAATGCAATCTACGGGAAGGCGGAGGGAGCCAGCCGAGGAGCGGGGAATCTTTTGGTTTTCACCATGGTAAAACACCAATCGACGACTTCTCACATCAGGGAGCATTGGGTTTTTACAGGCGGAGTCATTTTGACTAATTGCTACCACGCCTGCTCCCGTCAATCAAAAAATTAAAAATCCTGCCGCGCCTGCTCCCGTCAATCAAAAAATTGAAAATCCTGCCGCACCCAAACACCAGAGCAACGTCGCGGTGGATATTTAAATTTACCTGCCAGCAAGTAGATAAAAAAAGGGGTGAAAAAACAAATGTGGCGGCGGCCTAGCTAATTGGTCGAACTAGCCCAACTAGCTAGCCACCGTGCTTCACTGATGTACTCGGCGGGAAATGTGGTCTTTCGTGATTTGACGACTCATTTACCTGCTTCGGCGCTACGACCAAGGAGGACCCAGAAAACGCGCGATAGGGCGTCCCACGTCAGGAAGAATATATGCGTGCACCACCCGGAGGACCCCAAACCGCGCGGTAGGGTGTGCCACGCCTCGCACGGAGGAAAAATGTGCGTGTAAAAATATATCAGACGACGTAGTACCTATGGTTCGACCTCGGGACCCAGCCACCGGTCGAAAACACCCCACTAGCTACACAGCTTCATCATGCAAACGTGGCACGGTTAGCTCCGTCTCGACCAGCCACAACGTCTCTTGTTCTAGGCGATTCTTCTATTTTCCAAGCTTTTTTAGTTGTAATAACACCACGGCAAGCTAGCGCCGCCTTCGTGTGTGCCCGCAAAGGTTAGACGATGGAGAGAAGAGAGATTGAGATCGCAGACACAGGACCCACCCGTAAGTGAGACAACGGTCATGCACGTGTTGACGAGGCACTCCTCTACTCTACTCAACGCAAGTATCTTGTATAAAATCAAGTTATGGGACAAAGCCAACAACCGTTCGTTTTTTCAGGCTATCGACTTACGCTTTGTAGTCCAGTTGCCGATTCAATCTCGCCTTTCAGATTTGTTAGTTTTAGGTCCAAATTTGATTAATGAAAAGTGGGACCCCGTGTGTTGTTCCGATATTTCAGTGTAGGATGGTTTTTTGAACAAACACTTTGCGCGGTTAGACAAGTAACGGCACGAGTTACACGTATTTTGCAAGTTTACAAACAAAAATTACAGTGGCATAGAATATCACATCCACCCCGAAGCTTAGATACTATGGTGATACGAGTTTTTACACCATTGGAAGTGAGATCCAATGGCTTGGGAGTAGTCTTTGTAATTATGCGCAATTTCCAAACTCTCCAAAGTTTTTTTTTGCAAATAAAACATTCAGGCCTTGTGTGTGCCGCTGCATATTCGATCCAACAGCTCCCCGGTGCTCATATTAGGTGCTCCCCGTAGCTTAATTACCCGCTACGGTGATATGAGCATCTAGGTCGTATGATCGATGATCGATGGCACATGCATAGTACTTGTACTTTCTGCGCATTTCCCAAACTCTATCAGCCGATATTGCAAAAACATTCAAACCTCCTATTGTGGGTCGTTAGATCTCATGAACTCGTATCACCATAGAATCTACGGTGCGGAGCACCTCATACTCTCCGTGCGAGAAAATATAAGGTGCTATCGCAGCTTGGATGCTCTGATGATACGAGCTTGGAGGTCGTTTGATTTGAGATCCAATGGCATCTGAGCAGTCTTTGTGCTTGTAAGCAATGGCCGAACTCTTTTGGGGCTTTTCTGCAAAAAACCTTTCGAACCACCGAGGAGGTGTTGGGTCACAAATCCAACGCCTCCGAAGAGCTTGTATCACCAAAGCATCTAAGGTGTGGTAGCACATGATATTCTTACATACAGAGAATATGATGTCCTCCTTCATCTTAGATGCTACGGTGATACGAGCTTCGAGGTCGTTGGATATGGGATCAAATGGCATCTAAGTAGTTTTTGTACAAATTGTGTGCAATTCTCAAACTCATCAAGGTTTCCTGCAAAAAAATTAAGACACATCATGTGAGCTGCTATATCTCGATCTACAAGCTCCAAGCAACTCAGACGGCATATAGCATCTAAGGTATGGGGCACATGATATTCTCCTGGGAGGAGGGTGGGGTGCACAACCAATCGGTGGTTGGGAGGGTGGGGAAAATATAATCTAAACAACCCTAAACAGAGCTCCACAATTTTATCTAAGGTCGAGGGTTGACCCCGACAATCATAGCTTCGCCTAAACACAACATTTGCATGTACTGTAGTACTAGACTTAATATTCATGTTTCAGTTTCATGTTCATTTTAAATATTGAACTGAGGACCATGGATGTCTTACATTTTACCCTTTGTTCCTAAATATTAGTCTTTTAGAGGCTTCAAATGGACTGCACATACGGATGTATATAGACATATTTTAGAGTCTAGATTCACTCATTTTGCTCTGTATGTAGTCACTTGTTGAACTCTCTAAAAGACTAATATTTAGGAATAGAAGGAGTATTTTTGAACTCGTGTCATACATGCATGGGTTGGAAAAATAGATGCACTATACTTATTGGATTTTGTTGTGTTAGTGTGTGTGTGTGTGTGTGTGTGTGTGTGTGTGTGTGTGTGTGTGTGTGTGGTCATATGCTTGATACATACAAAGTTTTCTCACCTCCATATTGTTCATCTTTTAAATTTGAATTTGCATTGGAAAACTTACTAGGGATACCATGAAATGTGAAATCCACGTTGAGATCACTATATCACAAATTCACTCTAATTCAACAACTCGTCATAAATCAATTACCACGTTGAGATTAGTATTTGCAAGGAAAATACGGTATTATAATACACATAGATTAGCTTCGACAATTTAAAAGGTTCCTTTCAGATTCTCAAATGGTAGGACCCAACGGCGCACCAGCCAGACCTTGGCTCGTGTTGATCCTAAAAAAACGGGCTCGTGTCCTTCGGTGGCGTGCGTGGTACGCACATTAGGCAACCCCAACCAGTCGAGCCTCAACGTTTCAAGTCGAAATATCTGGTGGCCAGAATTCCAGCCCTAGGAAATTCCCCTCATGTCCCCGGTCCATAATGACTACCGATGAACAACGGAGGGATGCTTTAGTAACTAGACAACGTTACCTACCATGCCGAGCACGGTTCAATTCCCTCGGTCGCCGCTCGTCAAGGTCACCCGTCAACTGTGTTGCCTAGTACTACTACTACTACTACACCAGGATGAGCACAGAATTGAGCCCGTTTGTTCGTGCCTAGTACTTGAGTTAATATATCAGGCAATGCACTGGTACGGAGGGATTATCGTTTTACTCCCTCCTTTCCGGTTTATAGGGCTTATCTCAAAATTTTAGTTTTCCCATTCTATAAGTCTCAATTTGGTTGTTCCCCATCACATGTTCAGATTTCAAGGTGCAATAAATCATTTCATGCAAGTATTAAGAGAAAATTGACCAATGCATGTACTTTATGCATGCATGCATTGCAATTAATGCATTCGTAAACACAATTTTTGAGGAAAACAAGCGCATTAATTGAGTGGTTTTGCAAACTACAACAATTGTTCCACCACCCACCATCTACCTTGGTTGGCGAGATTTTTGAATTGAGCCCTATAATCCGGAAAGGAGGTTTAACTAAGCAAAATGTTTGACCAAATCCTTTCTTCAGAAATACAACAGGACAGATGTACGGCTTGAAAATTCATTGCATGATGCGGGTTATGATATTGTTCCGAATCCTGGATCTTAAATTTCAGAAAATCCAAAAGTGAGCATAAATTCTTGAAACTGAGCATGGTCACGTGATATGGCACAAATATTACTTCATAAGTTTTTTCTTCAATTCGAGACAAGCTGCTTATGACAAGTTGCACAAATGAAGAGCCAAGGTATTTTGGAACAAAGACATGTCACGTTAAGGCGAACGCTTTCACTATTGAAATCGTGGGCGTTTACGTGCCGCCACGAGTCCCCGCTTCTCATCGGCAGTGCCGTCCCAGCAAGCGTGTGAGTCGATGGGAGGCGTCTTGAGCGAACCGCTGCGCCAATGTCGAGGCGTCTTGAGCGAAACGCATGTCAGCAGACTCACCGGAGGCGAGCCTTTGACCAGCTCCGCCGCCCACCGCCTTCCCAACTGCTCCCACTTTTAATGTCGCCGCGCCGCAGTTTAAAATCAACCCCGCACTACCCGGTATCGCTACAATCCTCTCTCTCCTCTCCGATTCTCCTGTCGTCTACCTCCAACTAGCTTGACCTAAACGTCGCCATGCCGCATCACGATGGTCTGCCCTTAGTGTTCGAGCTTCATGAGGAAGACACCCAGCGAGTCTCAAGAACATAAGGCGCTTTGGGACGAGCTTGAACTGCCTTGCGGGAAGACGCCGCCCTGTCCCGCTCCCTGTTCGGCTCCGTCGCCCGATCGCGCGCCAGCGCCATCCCGTGGCATTGATGGGCTGGGAGCCGCACATTGTCGCCGAGCTTGATGCCACGGTGTTCCACGAGGTCCCCGCCGACTTTCACGCGCCGTGCACCTGCCAGCGCATGCACTGCTGCGCGCAGCACCGATAAAGCGTGCCGTGCAGCGGTGCCCGTGCACATGAATGTCTCCGCCAAGCGCCGTTGACAGCGCTTTGTCCTCAGCGGGTGCCGTGCCCCCTCGGTGGCATGGATGGCCGCCGTCGACCGCTTCCTTGCACTAACGCCAGATCGCCTCCTCCCGCCAGCTTGACTTCGCTCAAAGTCTGAACATTTTGGCCTTCCTTTAAGCTAGGCCAACGTCCAGGAGTACGCCAACAACGGCGCAAGACGCCGCCGTCGCCGTCGTTCAGTGGCCCGACGACACACAGAGCACGGCAGAGGAGCCTTTTCACACCGCGAGACGCCCCCGCCGCCGCCGTGTAATCTAAATTTGCCATGAAAAATGTTCGGATTGCCATGATTAAAATCCGAACGTTTATCATTTCCGTTTATTTTATATCGATCATCGTATAATTTAAAGTCGGAGTCAGACTGAACGAAATGTATGGTTTGATCGATTGAATGTTTGCTAGAGCCGTATCAAATTAAATATAAAACGCCATCAAGCCACATGTATTCCTTGTCATCCAACGACCTAGACTGCTTCAATATCGAGCGCTCAACACGTTTAGCGTGCAGTTAATTACATGCCAAAAATAGTGCTAATCACATGACAACACGCAAATAATATCCTAGTAGTTAATATCCGCATGCACTTAATATACTTCCAAATTAATGTGCATTGCACGTACGCACTGACTAGTGCTGCTAGTACGTGAAACTGGTGCCGTGACTTGTGAACGTGTCCAGATATGGTCAACGGCAACATCGCCCGCGAGTTCTTCCTGTTTGCTCGTGCATCTAAATGCAGAAGGGGAGGAGAGAGAGAGAGCACACATGGAACCCACCAGTAAGTGAAGGCGAATAGTACTAAAAATAATATTACATGTTATCCATTAATTAGGCTGTGGTAATATAAAAACATTATGTGAACAAAGGGGGTACAACAAACATTGCTATTCTACGTATGTTGCCTATTGACGTGCGGCTTGAAGGCCCGGTCGCATGTTCGATCCTCGTCCTTTATTTTTTAATTTGTATATGGGTCCAAATTTGTTTCATGACATGTGGGCCCCTCGGTGTGTAGTTTGTAGCACTTTAATTTGTGGGTCGAAATTTGTTCCATTCCAAGTGGACTATCGGTGTGTAGTTTTGTAGCTTATTTATAATAATTAAAGAGAACAACATAGTTTTTTCAATAATACCATGGTGCGACGTTGAAGGCAAGAAAGGACGTGCGAGAGAGCAATGACCGAGCCAGAGGGAAATCAACTAGGGGAGTTGCGTGGGTTGCAACGGCGTTTGGAGTAGTTGTGGGCCGAATGCTACGAAAATATAATCTAAACCGACTGGAATAAATGCCTACACAAATTAATCCAAGGTTGGAGTGCCCCTCGCAATGTAAATAGCTCCGACTTTGCGAGGGATGGAGTGGTAGTAGCTTCAACGCGTGGAAGATACGGTATGATAAAGCGAGGTCAATCGAGAGACATATAGATAGAGAGACAAAGTGAGTGTGGTCCGACATTCATTGAATAAATATATATGCTCCGGAGAGATATTGTCCGATTGAGCTTTTGGTAAGGGTGAGGGCTGTAAGATAGAGCTTGAGAGATGATCTAGTTACAGACATGTAGATATATTTTGTGCGTGGGAGGAAGCAAGGTCAACCGATCACATAGGTCGCCGTGCGATCGAAAGAGTGAGACGGGTTGGAGAGAGTGACCTAGATAGATGATGTGCGTGAGAGAGTATACAATGTGAATAGGTCGAATTGGGCTCAAACATGGTAATATATCGTTTTTGTCCGAGAAAGAGCGAGGTAAATTGAGACATACGAGAGAGAGAGAGATAGATAGATAGATAGAGAGAGAGAGAGAGAGAGAGAGAGAGAGAGAGATTGAGTGAGCGTGGCCCACCATGAGGTCGAAAGAGTGGCGGCGGCTTGGATGGACTGACCTAGATAGACAATCTGCGTGAGAGAGTATAGAGTGTGTCGACCGAGGCCCGAACAGGGAGATATATAATTTGTGTGTGAAAGAAAACGAGGTTAAACGAGACTCAGATAAAGAGAGCTAGATTGAGCGAGTGTGGCCCACCGTGCGGAAGAAAGAGTGAGACAGTCTCTAGGGAGGTACCTAGATATACAACGTGCGTTCGTGCGCATGAGAGGTTGGGGGGCTAGATAGGCAATGCATGTATTTAGCGCGAGAGGGTGAGAGGGAGAGGGGGGAGAGAGAGAGCTCGGCATGGGGTGCAGTGGCGGGTGTGTGAGGTAAATACATTTGGTAACAGGAGTGGAAAAAAGGGGTTGTGTAGTTGAGAGACTTAGAGATCGAAACATGGAGAGAAAGAATGAACGTGTGTTGGAAACCGATAGCTTGCTAAGGTGGTTAGGAGAGGAAGATTGACCGATACAGGAAGTATGTAGCGTTTGTCGTGGGGGGGGCTAAAACAACATTTGAATGTACATAGTACGAGACTTAATATCGATGTTTCAATTCGGTGTACATTGTAAGATTTGAACCGAGGACCAGGCATACGGGTAATTATTTCGAATTCGTGCCATACTAAGTTTTGAAAAGTTGACATTGGTTCAATTTGTTGTGCTATTTTGTAGGTCATATGTTTGAATCCATCCAAAAGTTTTATCACTACCATGGTGTTCATCATATACATATGAATTTGTATTAGAAAAGTAGTGTGGATACAGTGAAATGCGAAATCCACGTGAGAATTGGAGATCGCTACATGACACACATTCTAATTCAAATAACTAACTATGTGACACACACTCTAATTCAAATAACTAATTATGTGACACACTCTAATCCACGTTAGCGTGGGTACCGTCTCGATTTTTTTTAAATAACTCCTCATTAATTAATTTATTGTACTCCCTCTGTTCACTTTTATAAGACCTTGAAGACATTTCACACAATGTGCAAAACAGTTCATTTTAAGTTGTCTGAAACGACTTACAAAAGTGAACGGATGGAGTATCTCATTTCGAATGACTAATTATTGCAAGGAAAACACGGGCATGGTAATACATACAGATTCGTTTGCAAATGAAAGAAGATTCGTTTGCATTCTCAAATGTAGGCGCACCAGGCAGACCAGGGTCGTGTCGGGGTGGACGCTGCTTGGGTGCCTTAAAGGCAACTGCCCTTGGGTGACTGACCTGTGGGCCAGCCACCTGTTGGGCCCACATGTCATGGACACAAAGGCAGGTGCCTTAAGGCACCAAAGCATACTCCTGTCGGGGTGGTCGCATGTTTCAGACGGACGCGTAGCACCCAGCCACCCACCCCCCTCCCCCCCAAAAAAAGGACGACAACAATATAAGTTCGCGCTTCCACGTTTCGGACTGAAATATCTGGCGGCCCCAATTCCAGCCCTGCAAAATCTCTCTTCTCCACCGTCCCCTTCCGCGCCCAGATTGCTCAAATCCCTAATTCGCCGCCATCCCTCGAATCGCCTCGTCTCGTCTCTTTCCCCATCGTTTCCCCACCTCATGCGGGACGACGACGACGAAGACGACGGTCGCGCTTCACCACCGCACCGAGCTACCTCATCTACGCCTCGTCCACCGCACTGGGTGGTCCACCGACAACGTCGGCCGCCGCAACTGACGGGCCTCAGAGACACCGAGTTCATCCGCATCAGGTGCGCTTCACCGACGTCGTCTCCCAGCTCACTGGGGCTACTTCACCGAGCACATTATCGCACCTCCGCACCCCGAGGCCGTTGGGGCTTCACTAACAGTCTCGTCCACCGCATCGTAGCGCTCCGCTGCCACTCAAGATCTGCATCCGTGCGGGCCAGCCAACGCCAGCGCATCACCCTCAACGGCTCTGAAGTGACCCGCACTCTAGCTAGGCGAGCATGCCCAAACGCCGGCCCGAACAAGGTATCCACACATCACTCCCTTGTGCACTGTTCCGACGATGTTTGGATATCCTTTCACTGCTCTCTTTTCTTACACACCTATGCAACTCTGACTTTAACTCTTATTTCTTCGGAGATATCATCTGAAACAAGCAAATCCATTTTTAGCGAAGCATGACGGGCTACGGGATCTGGTACACATCCCGCACACCGTATAACCTTGTAAGTATCATCCTCGGTACAACATCAAGGTCGATTCCTCTTATTTGATCAACCATTCGCCGTGTCAAAAATGCAGAGGGGGATGCAAGGAGCACAAGGCCTGCACATCCAAGAAAGTGGTAACATGGACTTGTACATGGAACATCCCAAGTGCAAGCAAAGCTGCAGTGAGCCTATACAACGAGCTAGCGTAAGTCCCTGCATTTCATTTAATTCAGACTTGGCATTCATGTATGATTTGTGTGCGATGGCTGATCCACTAATTCAAGTTACCAGGCTAACATTTAACTTAAAAAATACGAAGGCACTTGCACTCGGAAATCAACATAACTTGAGAAATGTGAAGCTACATGCACTTTGAAAACCAGCTAATGATCCAAAGTAGTTCAGATTATAAACACTAAATGATGCAAGCACCAAAAACACAAAATGCAACATGGTGTACAAGGACTACAAACATGGTCTGTACCGCTTGAATTATTCGTTCTCCGGCTGAAAATATCGAAGTGTAATTGCACGATAACCAGTCATAAACTGCATATCAATATATCTATCCTGCACAAGTATGCCAATAGTTTCAAACAATAGATTAGAAAAGTATTTATGCTATGTTGTCATGATACGGGACTTTCCGGTAGATGGCCTCGGCGTTTCCTCAAGCTATGAAAATGCACTATAATTTGCTTGTCATCAATGCTGCAAATCTCTGTCTCTCTCAACATAGTAGATCATCATTAGACACTAAATCCTTCAATGAGCTTGCAAAATGCTTGCATTAGATCCCTCATTAGACACTATATGTTCATCACCGGGAGCATGTAAAATGTTTGCATCAAATCCTTCATTAGCGATCATGCTCATTAGACACTTCAGCTCAAGAACAACATGAGCTTGTATGTTTGCACCGAAACTTGATTAGATACATCAGATTCATCGATTCAGTATTGATTGGGGAGTTATAAAATAAGTAGAAATTGGTTTCATTTTCTCATAGATTCCCTACATACAAGCAGTTTTACAACACCGTCAGTTTAACTATTGGCCAGAAATTGAAGAGTTGAATTAGATATAATCAGGGATGTGATGTACCTGCTCGTTGCGCATGCTACTCTTGCAAGCTGCGATGTCCGCTTCGCAAGCTCGATGCCATGCCCGTGCTGCCGCCGCTTCCTCCCACGCAGGCTACACCTGGGTTGGATCTTCATCTTCTTGTCCTTCCATTAAGCTTGAAGCCCGGCGACTGCCCTCCAACGAGGGCGCGAGGAAGTGCTGTGTCGGTCTGTCCAGTGGAGGCTAGGTTAGGAGCGAACCAGACTGGAGGCTGGAGCGAATGAATTGGGATTTTTCTTGCTGTCGATCGATATGGGAGGCGCTTGTTTGGGCCGCGAGCCTGCTATAGGGCCTGCCTTGCACTTATGTTATTGGCCCATCCAAATTGAAACATTTTTCTTCATTTTTTACATTTCCTGCTCATGCGTTGGGACAAACAAAACTAGCGTGGGCCAACCTGGACGACTCAAACTAGGTGCACACTTTCCATCCACCCGAGGCGGCCGACCATACCAGCCCCTATGGTGGCGTCGCCCCTTTTTGCGTGTATGATTGGATAGTGAAAAATATTCCAGTGGCGCTTTTGATTTACCCACAGAATGGTTGAATTGCTTGTTTCTATGAACTGAGTTCGCCAATAATGTGAAGGATGCTAGTCTTTTCATCCTATTGTAGATTGCTTAGATCTCGATATGCCAAAAGTAATCGCATGAAATATACTGATAAAAGCCAGGTGATGTGTTTGGCTACAACTAGTCGACTACACGTCCTCATATAACATATCAAGGACGCACCATCTTACCAGATTAACCATTCGACTTACCCATGCAAAGTGGGAAGAAAGAAGTATTGGGACTGCGTATCCAAGCAATTGATGCCATGGACTCCTTTGTACAACCTTGTAAGCGAAAAAGAAGTTGCGGTGTGCTGTACAAAGAACTAGCATAAGTTCGATTACACTGCTTCTCGAATTTTAGTTAGCCACTTATTGCAAAATTGTTCAATTACGTTGCTTGGCTTAATTTAGTTTGCTACTGATTACATAATGGCACATCCTGTTAATCATATTGTAGACTGCGCCTATCTATGTGTTTGATACTTACTGTTAAGAATTACCTGTTTTCCTTAACTTAAATATCTACTTGTTTGTTTAATCGCTTTGCTGCTGCAACAGCGGTTACAATGATGTTAATAACTTCTCCCTCCGTCCCATAATATAGGGCGTTTTTGACACTAGCGTAGTGTTAAAAACGTCTTACATATGGGACGGAGGAGTACTTTTCAGATCCAATTGAAACTCTTTAATTCCTTGTTTGTTTAACTGGTTTGCTGTTATAACTCCTAGTTGAGATGTTTTGCTAACTTCAACTTTTCTAAATCCAATTGGAACTTTAATGGCAAAACAGGTTAGCCCAAGATCAAAGACCGAGGTCCCCATGGACGTTTCATCATCCCACAACAGTGGCACCAGCCCAATCGTGCATTATGAATTGCCAACTGCTGATGCTCTAGAGGCTAAACTAGTGGTAGAAAGAGATTCTGCTTCTGCACTTAGAGATGAAGTTGACATCTTGAGGAAGCAAACAGCACAATCACAAGCAGTACTCAAGACAACCATTAAATATTTGGTGGATTTCAAAATGAAGCAAGCTGAGACTGGCCAGATTGTTAAGGTCCTGAAGGAAAAAAGGAAATTAAATTCCTACTTGGTAAATCATAGGTGAAATGTTCTTTCTATAGTCGAATAACCTTTGTGTTCTCTGTTCATGTAATCAATCAAACCATTTGTTTTAGAGATCGTGTAATAATTGTTTTTTTGTTTTTTGGTTTGTAATTTTATTTGAGCACAAGTCTGTATTAATTGATAAGACTCGGAGACATTTCATTTGGATTGTTGTGCCAGACCTACAAATATGTCAATCGGGCTGAATGTGCATTCAGCAATAGTAGTAGTATAGATGGACCATAAGTGGCACGCATCGGAAAGGGCCAAGATGCTGGCTAAAAAAGGATGTTGTTGTAGCCAAAAAAAAAAGTACAAATGCCTGGCTTATGTATGTTAGTTGATATTATTGATCCATATACTCTATAAGTGTTTATATGTCATTAATTCTATACATTCTTGGTTGATTGACTCGGTATTTGAATCTTGATACATCGCTTGTGTACATATCTAAATGGGAGTACACATTATGCTGTGTGTGACATTTGAGTTGGACATGAAGTGTTCCAAATATTCAATTCACCTTAAACTGGATACTAGTTTCTGAATTTGAGTATCGGCATTTGTAAACCATATTCATATATGACAAGGAATACATCTTTGTCGTCCTTTTGAAGATATATAAAACACATAGAATGATTTATAAAGATTCATATAGGAATACAAAATGGATTCAATTTAGTTGCTGGGTAAATGTGGATGCTTATTGTCCCAAAATTCAAAGAAGCAGCAAAATGTCCACTCCCACGCCGGCTGCCCGGCCAAGTGTTTGGGAGATGGAAATTACTGTCTACCCATTACGGACAATCCATCGGCCCTATTTCCACTGCTCTAAATAGGGGTAGGTCAGTAACTTCAATTAGACGTGACACGACCGCCTCTGAGCCCATTCCGACACGGTGGGCATCAAACATGGGCGGCAAAACACATTTGATTCAAGCTTGTCCGAAAGACCTCTGTTTCTCCCTCCATTCCCCATTCATACACGGTGGGCGGCAAAACAAACTCGACTCGGCCGAAATCGATGTAGGCAAATATTTTCAATAGGGGCAGGTTTGTAACTTCACTCAGACGTGACACAACCGCCCTACCTGTCAGCCCCGTTCATACACCATGGGCGCCAACCGCCCTCTCCTCGCCCGAAATCACTCCGGGCAAATATTGGCGAGATGCGAGATTACCGTCCTATCCCCAACCGACGAGACTTCCAAATTTTAAACGGGGCTAAGTTCAGTAACTTTCCCATATTTCAGACAGTAGCGTCCCAAAACATGGTTCCCGTACCTCTCCTCCATTTTCCCATTCATACACCGTCCGCGCTAGAACACCCCATCCCCACACCAGCCTCCGTCCGCCACCCCATCCATCGCCGCCGTCCTCCACCACATCCATCGCCACCGTCGTCCACCATGCCGGAGCGCCTACCAAGACCGCGTCATCCACTGCTAGAGATGGACGTTTCTCATCCACGGCGACGGACCAATAGCCTTGCATCGCGTCCTCTCGCTTCATTGGCGCCGTCGTCCTCTTTGCCGGGGCCGCTCACACGACCCTCTCTTCCACCGCAACGGGACTTATCCCCCGATGCACCCGTATACCATCGCAGATCTGCTTCAACACCACCGACAGCCATCGCACCCCCGATGCCTACACAGCGCCGCAAGAGAGGTGGTACTTCATATCTCCTCAACTTTTTGATCTCAACCAGAAAATAGATCTTAACTTGGTTACTCTACTTTCTTTTCAGCTCTTAGAATTTAGTTCTTAGTTCGAAGCAAACAATGGATGCTAAATATCATTTCTCCGGTTTGCAGCTTCAAATCTGCCATGGCACAACCATAATATGGTTTAATTGATCATGCTTAGGGTTTAATTGATCATGTTGGTTCCGTGTGGTTTCTTTAATAGAAATCGGTGGGGAAACCCTCTTTTGCTGAAAAAAATGCTTAGAGTTTCCCCCTTTTATGATCACTATACGATCAGAATACGTGCTTCGTGTCATAATAACACTGCTCCACGCATCAAGCTAAACAAGCTTAGATGTTCAAATATGAATCTGATATTATTAAAACAGAGTTGTTTAATTGGTCAGCTAAATGTTCCTAAATTAGTTTCGAAAATGCATGTTCGCCGCTCGGGTGTGTATCGGGTGTGTATGTCTACAGGGTGCCCACGATGGGCCGGCCCACCCTGGGATTTTGGGTCGTTCCAGGCCCCAATTCCCCTCTGCTCTGCTGCGCGCTTCCGATCTCTAGGAAGAGACGCCAGACTAACAGGAGGCCAGGAGTCGCTCGCCCAACAGCGTCACCGCTGCCCCGGCGCGCCGCCGTTCCTACCTTCCCAGTCCGTTCAGGGCTCAGGCGTGCAGCACCCACCAAGCCAACCCGATTTATCCTAAGATACATCCTCAACACTCAGCAGCCACTCCTCATCACCCATTTTCTAATTGATTCATTACTCATTAGGCATGACTGTCATTAGAGTTTGTTGTGTGCTCAGTGCTACCTACACTTAATGGTTCAGATGTATTTCGGTAATCTTTAGTACCTCTAAAGTTCACAAGGTTTTCAAAATTCGGCCCTCGGAATGAAACTAGTCATTTTGGATTGTTGGTCGTAGTGACATTGACCCAGATTACTCTGCAAGCCAGGTTTGTTGACAATTTTACTTGTCTTTCTTACTCATTCGATATAATATCCAATTATTCACGTCGATTAGTTGCAAACAATAAGTGCTAGACAAACTTCTTCATTCAGATTTTGGACGGTCTCTTCTGCGAGCTACAATTCGCATACTTGTCCTAATAAGCTCACAAGTAAATGATTGATTCACTACATCTATGCTTGCCTTGTCATATTTGTTGTCAATATTCTTTTAGGGTGGACCACCTGTTTCTAAATCTTCGGAACCGTAGACCTGAATGAATAGTATTTCACTATGTGATCTCTTCCATCATGTGTGGGTAACGAACACGCATTGTATAGAAAGAAAGTGTCATTTCCAGCTTTTACATAGGTTTCGATCTTTTACATGGAATACAATCTGCCTACTTGCTTTGGGTCGCTTTACCAAAACTCCACCCTTGAAGCTAAACATTCGCCACTCATAATTGCTTAGTTTATTTGTTCAAATCGATTTCATATGATTCTAATGTTCCTACTTCAGTTTTGAAATGTGTGCCTGCTGTTATAGAGACATAAGGGGTTTGTATTTACGTGTGTGGTCCAGTCAAGACGGTTGGGGAGGTGAACTTTGCATATGCAGGGTTTATAGGAGACACTCTCCGAGTTGAATCCATGATGCATTCCATAGATAATCTGACTACTTTTTATGTTTTCATGAATCTCAGATTCGAACAGCATCATAATGATTATGAGCTTGCGGCATGAAAAGAATAAAGCGAGAACAATGCCATGGCTGTCAAACTTGGCATTAAGGGACTGAAATCAAGTCTGGATGCAATGCAATGCAAATGCTCTCCACCTCTGATTCATGCTCGAACTATGATCCTAACAGTGATTACGAGCTAGAGGAGACCTAAGTCAATGTAGCTCCCTAGTGGAGGAGTCAGAGGAAGATGCCCTATCTTATTCACCCATCAAGGTACTTGCTCTAACCTTCCAAGGTTACATTGCTCGCACATATCTTGCAACTGATGCTTTGCATTGCTTCTACTTTGTTGAACTTCCATTAGCTTAGTTTACACATCGTGTATGTGAATAGCCCTGCCTATCCATTTTCAGTACATATTCCATCTGTCGTCATACCATCTTTATCCATTAAAATGTTGTTCTTGTGTATTAGACGTTCAAAAGGAAGAGGGCGATTGCTTATCGTGGAGGAGCACAAGCAAAGTATTTGGAAAAGGTAGTGGCACCTGATAAATCAACTAGCCCATTAGGTGTAGTTGCAATATCATCTGACCCACAAAATACCCCAATTCTAGCAGACTCTAGCCCTACTACACTTGTCAGTTCTGATGCCCCAACTCAGCAGACCCCAACTGCAACAAACAGTATGATTATGCCAGTTGACATAGCACCAATTGTACGACGCAAAACCCCCATTCCAGCAAAGAGTACACCAAATCCAGTTGCCAAATCCCTTTTCGAACCAGAGAGAGCCCCAATTGTAGCAAATAGGACCCTTATTCCATTTCTTCCTAGTTTATAAGACGAAGCTTATGTTGTTGTCAGGAACTTTGTGCGCATCTTTCCTTCATGGAAAGATTATATCATGAACAGAAACAATTTCCGTCTTCCTCCGCAACTTACGCGTAAGTAATGTACTAATGTTATTCATGGTCATTCTGCATATGTTTCTCTTGACGAAGACACAAGATTTCATTCTTTTAAATAGGCGAGGAGCAAACTGGATTGTGATGACGAGCAAGAGTTGGTTGCGCTTTTCAAGCACTCGTTGATGAAGTATCGTTCCTACGAGGCAAGCGCGCTTGATGGCAAGCCTCTGAGCGAAATTTCTGTAAAGTCTCGGTGCTACATTTATCCGGCGGTGGTGGAATAATCTTGTTACACATTGGTCTCGGCTGTAGCGTAAGGTAATGTCTATGATATCACATCACAATTTGAACTACATTTCTGCATTTGCCTTAATGTCTCACTTGTCTGAAAACTGTTAGCGGAAGAACATTAGTTCTCAAGGGACCACAGAATCTGCAACTATACCTTTTACACTACATTGCTCTTGTGAGTACCTCTTGCCCTGTATGACCATACTTACTTTCATAGCTGTTTGATTATGTAGCATCACTGCACATGTTAGCCTCGTAATCGTCCATTTGGTGGACATTATAAGATCCGTATGGACTCTTACACAAATTTAGAATCAACCCAATGCTTTTGAAGAGGTTTAGCTCTGCAGTCCTCTTATAAGGACTGAACGTGGTCTATCACTGTACTTACATTAACAGCTACTCCCTCCGTCCCATAATATAAGAACGTTTTGTACAGTACACCAGTGTTCAAAACACTCTTGTATTATGGGAAGAGGGATTGGTTCATTTTGTAGCATTCTGCATCTTATCTCCCTCGCCCACCATTTACTAAAAAAGATCATATCTATATTTAATCTTACCAACAAGTAGAATACATAGACAATGCCGGTCTTAAGTGTAGCCTATTGCTCTTGTCGGTACATTTTGTCTGTAACGCTTGTACTTCGAGGATTGGTAGTTGATTATGTAGCATCAATCTGCATCTTATCTTCATTATCCTCTATCCCTTCGAGTATTATCATATCTATAATTACTCTCTACAAAATGTAGAGTATAGGCAATGCTTATGAAGAAGATTTTGTGCTGAAATTCTTGAGTTATCCTTCCCTTGACATGGAGAAGGGCATTATAAAGCCGGTGTTAACTGTTAATGTAAGTCAGTCCTTCTAAAGCCTTTATCCTCAACTGCTTTTTAATATGCTCAAACTCCCTATCGTTTATTACTGTTTAGTTTACTGTTTCTACCAAAATGCATGTTCATAAGAACCGTAAGTTCTAAGTTTTACTTGTAAAACCAAATTTCTTATTCATACCATGCACATTACTTAATACTCCCTATATGTATGCTTGGTTTTGTGGATCTATAATCTAGTGTGTGGTGAAGCAGCCCACGTTTGCACCTTGTCATCTCTGTTTTATCTTCTTGATGTGGTGATGATATGAACAACATGCCATGCACATTATCCAAAATAGATACAATGATTTTCTTTGCCCTTCATCTATGCTTGTTATGTTGACATGGTAATCCATGAGTGTGGTGAAGCTCCCGCATTATGAACAATGCCAAATTATGCTATTGATATTTTGAACTTACTCTTTATTTTCTAATTTGAAATTGGATAGAATTGATGAGCAGTTATCATCTTTGTTTATACATGTGCAAAACCTGTCATCTCTCTCGCTTTGTTTCAGGTGATATGCTGATGGCATGCACAAGTCTGTGAAGGCTGTGAGACAAACCCAACATATATTGCAGCATAGAAGGCAAAACATCTTGAAGATAGCGAGACAACCCCAAAGTCTTGTCTTGATGCACGTGTTCAAGTTACTTGAGACTAAAAGTCGAGACAAGCTCACAGAAATTAGTTATGCGAATCAGTTCGACTTCTTGAGTCCCAAGTTCTAGCAAAAAGGCATTACGCAACTCAACTTCGACTTGAAGTCCTATCTCTAAGAAAGATTACGCAGAACACCAATGAGAACCTCATCGCTAAACAGCTACACACAGGAAGCTATGATCGACATGCTAGGCGGTCTCACAGCCTTGCTCGGCAGCTTGCGCATCAGTTCCCCATAAGGCTAACCTTTCTTGAACTGTCTTGGAAGTGGTCTCGGTTCGATATTATTTTGTTCTGCTGCAATGGTGCCCAGTTTTTGTAATGTCTGCTTCTTCGTTGCGCTTTATGATCACCGGTGGCGAACTTGATGCCCAAAGGGATGTAATATACCTTAAATCCTTTATTGTATAGTGTAGGTTTATTCTTAGTTACTATGCCATAATTTCTTTATTGTATAGAGTAGGTTTGTTCTTAATTCCTACTAGTTACTGCCATCATTCGCTATCTGAAAAAAAATCAGATGTAGTCGACCGGGCGAAACATTCGATAACGGGCCAGGTTTTAGCGGGCCACAATTGGGCGGCTGCGTCCTTCTTGGGCCCGAATGATTGGGGCCTTCACACATTCGCCAGAGCCCAAACTTACACCGCCTATATTTTAGTTGGGCCTTTTGTCGACCTAGCGCTTAGTTTGGCCCGTAGCGTTGGGCCATTAACAGCTGAATATTGTATTGGCTGTTACGGCGAGATGAAACCACAGGCCTTTAGCGAGCCAAAATGCATGTTAGGCCTCAATTTTCACTAGTCGTCGACGGGCCTTGACGAGAAATGTAGACCGGGCGTTATGGGCCCGATTAGCTCACGGGCGTTACCAGGCGAAACATATCTCGGGCCTTAGTTGGCCCACTGATATCATGGGCCTTTAAGAGGCCGAAAGCTTAGTACAGGCATCAACGGGCCGAATTACGCGACAGGCCTTTAATCAGCCCAAAGTCACGTTGGGCTTAACTGTTGCCACCTTTAGCACGGGCCGTTAGTGGGCCCGATGTCCCATCGGACCATATATGGACCATGGGCAGCACGGGCCATTCCCAGGCCAAAAGTCACACCGGACTGAAATGGGCCCATGTCTACATCAGGCCTCTAATAGGCCGAAAGTCACTGGGCTGTAGTTGGGCCCGAATATTCGGCGAACAATTAACGGGCCAGATCTGGCTTCGGGCCGCAAATGGGCCCAAATATTGGGTGAACAATTAACGGGCCAGATCTGGCTTCGGGCCGTAAATGGGCCCAAATATTGGACAAACAATTAACAGGCCAGATCTAGTTTCGGGCTGTAAATGGACCTTTATTAAGCAGGCCGTTATTGGGCTGGCCCACTAGTACCTGATTAAGTTCTACGGGCCATTGACTGGGCCGGCCTTTTTAACCTATATGGGCCTCTGTTGGGCCCAGCCACGTGTCGACGTACCATAGGCATGTCTCCTCCAATGGACGGGCGACATCTGGCCCACTGACGGCCAATTAGAATTTTACACGTGGAAATTTCCCATTGGTCGGGGCTTTTAACGGGTTATCGGATCCAAAATCCGACCCGATAGCTTAACGGCGTTCCGTTACGGTGGATGCCGCGTGTCGGTCACCCTTGGCGAAAGCACTTCGTGGACGCGATTTATCGTCATGGAAGTGGACACTTCCGTGATGATAATTTTGGTAATGTCATGGAACACTTCTCGACAAAGACATGTATGACTATCTTGATTACTGTCATAAATTTGTCATGGATGTACGTGCATGACAAAAAACGCGACCTAATGTGACAAACACGTATCATCACGGAAGTGTTTTTTTTGTAGTGCAATGATGCATCCTCCTTCAATTAGCATCGTGTGAATGCATGAGGGAAGTAATGGGAGGACGACCGGGAAAAGTGGCAGCGCGATGTGAATGCAACGTAGTTTGCACTCATATAAAGGCGCCCCTCCTTTCCAATGCATCTACCACATCGTACGCACCTAAGCATTTGCGTAAGCACCTACACTAATAAGCGCAAAAGTGCTCACTCCAGACCCATGGAGGCGATGCGCGCGAGCGACCAGCGGCTGTGCCAGATGGTCCACGACGCCGGCCTGCGGCATGGCACCGTGGATCATCTCCATACGGTGTTGGCGAGCGGCTGGTGGATGGCCGCCATCGATGCTAGCTACGACTCTCAGTTGGACTAGATGATCATTCGCACCACCAACAGGTTCACCGTCATCAAGAAGGTCGCGGACGACATCGCCGTACTCCTCCAGCTCACGCGCCCGAGATCCTCATTGCTTGCCACCCTAATCGGCCTCCATGGTCGGAACCTCTTTCAAGCACTGGTGGCCCTGCGAGTGCCCGCCGACGCCATGAAGAATGTCCACCTGGAGGTCGTGCTTGCCGCAAGGCGCCTCGCCCTGCAAGAAACCGTCGACCTACACATCCATGTGTACGAGCGAATCGTGTACATAGGTATCTACAAGGCCAGTGAGGACTCTACGATGTTGGCCTTCTTCAGCTGGCTGGAAGCCTTGGATGCCTTTGCTGAGAAGCACCTTGACCTCGCCACAAAAGCTGCCGCTCCTTAGCCGCTGGTCAGTGGCCCGGCCGGCGCACTGAGTTGAGGAGGAGGAGGTCATACGTTGATGGACGCATCTTTCTTCTTGCCTCCTGTAACCACCACTGCGATCACATCATCGTGGCCTTAATTCTTATTTTGCTATTGCATTCACGTTCCAGTCAATACAGACATGTGCGATTCCCTTGCTCAATACAGACATGTCCATTTCAGTCTTATTTTGATTGGCTTGAATGAACGTCTAACCCACCGTTAGGCGCCGCGACTCGCTCTGCTCGTGTCCGTTGGCGCGCTCTCCTCGCGTCCGTCGGCGCGCTCAGCTTGTGGACAGCTTTTCCTTGCGTGTTCAACTACTATATGCATATATATATATATATATATGGTTGCTCGCCGTTTAGGCGACCACGGAGCGCTCTGCCAATGGTTGGGTGTGCGCATGATCACGTCGGGGGCCCCATATGCATGTGGTTGCGCCGCACACATTGCCACACGATGTAGTTACGCGCGGCACGATGGAGTTACGCGCTACAAATTAGAACTGCTGATACGTCTCCAACGTATCTATAATTTTTTATTGCTCCATGCTACTTTATCTATTGTTTTGGATTATAATGGGCTTTAGTTTCCACTTTTATATTACTTTTGGGACTAACCTATTAACCGGAGGCCCAGCCCAGAATTGCTGTTTTTTTGCCTTTTTTAGTATTTCGAAGAAACAAAATATCAAACGGAGTCCAAATGGAATGAAACCTTCGGAAACGTGATTTTCTCACCGAGCGTGGTCGAGGAGACTTGGACCCTCGCCAAGGAACGAGAGGCGCCACGAGGTGGGGCGCCCCTAGGGCGCGCCCTGCCTTGTGGGCCCTCGGCTCCACCAACGTACTCCTTCCTCCTATATATACCTCGTGCCCCCAAGCGATCGAGCAGGGCCAAAATCTAATTCCACCGCCGCAACTTCCTGTATCCACGAGATCCCATCTTGGGCCCTGTTCCGGAGCTCCGCCGGAGGGGGCATCCACCACGGAGGGCTTCTACATCAACACCATAGCCTCTCCGATGAAGTGTGAGTAGTTTACTTCAGACCTTCGGTTCCATAGCTAGTAGCTAGATGGCTTCTTCTCTCTTTTTGGATCTCAATACAATGTTCTCCCTCTCTCTCGTGGAGATCTATTCGATGTAATCTTCTTTTTGAGGTGTGTTTGTTGAGACCGATGAATTGTGGGTTTATGATCCAGCTTATCTATGAATAATATTTGAATCTTCTCTGAATTCTTTTATGTATGATTGAGTTATCTTTGCAAGTCTCTTCGAATTATCCGTTTAGTTTGGCCAACTAGATTGGTAGTTCTTGCAATGGGAGAAGTGCATGGCTTTGGGTTCAATCTTGCGGTGTCCTTACCCAAAGGATGAAAGGGTTGCAAGGCACGTGTTGTATTGTTGCCATCGAGGATAACAAGATGGGGTATTTATCATATTGCATGAATTTATTCCTCTACATCATGTCATCTTGCCTAAGGCGTTACTCTGTTTTAACTTAATACTCTAGATGCATCTTTGGATAGCGGTCGATGAGTGGAGTAATAGTAGTAGATGCGAGAATCATTTGGTCTACTTGTATCGGACGTGATGCCTATATACATGATCATACCTAGATAACCTCATAACTATGCTCAATTCATCAATTGCTCAACAGTAATTTGTTCACCCACCGTAGAATATTTATGCTCTTGGAGAAGCCACTAGTGAAACCTATGGCCCCGGTCTATTCTCATCATATCAATCTCCATCACTTTTATACTTGCTTTGTTTTACTTTGCCTTTTACTTTTCACTTTGCATCTTTATACCAAAATTACCAAAATATTATCTCTATCAGATCTCACTCTCGTAAGTGACCGTGAAGGGATTGACAACCCCTAATCGCGTTGGTTGCGAGTAGCTATTGTTTTGTGCAGGTACGAGGGACTTGTGTGTGGCCTCCTACTGGATTGATACCTTGGTTCTCAAAAACTGAGGGAAATACTTACGCTACTATGCTGCATCATCCTCTCCTCTTCGGGGAAATCCAACGCAAGCTCAATACGTAGCAACTGCCATCAGGGCCTGCCTATATTCCTGGCCGTCCGGCTTCCCCTTTAATTCCCGCGGCTATTATAACCTTAGTCTCTTCAACCTTTCGATCACGCCCCACAACACAACAAGCACACCCACGACGACACATAGAGAGGGGATGTCCAGCGGCGCTCCAATGGAGTTCGACGAGCATAGAGTGGAGATCCACGCAAGGGAGGCGGATCTCTCGGTGGTGTACACCATCAACCCGACCATGGTGGACGACTAGATCAACAGCGTTGAGCAGTTGCTTGCTGGAGACAAGTACAAGGTGGTCGGCATCGACCTCCAGTACACCGCAGGTCATCCCGGCATAGATCAGAAGGTTGCCGTCGCCCAGTTGTGCGTGCGCCATCATGTCCTCATCTACCACTACTGCATGGCCACAGAGCCTTGCGACCGTTTCAACAGGTTTGTGAACAACACTGACTACAAGTTCGCCACGGTGGAAACCACCGACGATGTAAAGGCGCTCAGTGTTATGGGCTTGGAGTGCAAGAACCTTGTCGAAATCCGCGACCACTACAGGGTCTGGGGCAGCACGAAGAAGGACTCCCTGGTAGAACTTGCCTCGGCCATCATCGGCGCCTACTACGAAAAGATGAAGCAGGATGCCCAGAGAACAAGTACCGTATCCTGGCACAGGGCCTCGATGCAGCAACTGGATGAACCTCACCTCAGGTTCGTGGCCAAGAGTGTGTACATATGCTACGAGATGCACAAGCGGATCGTTGACATGAGGAAGTGCCTCGTTACCCAAACCGACGAGCCCAGATCGAGCCACAAGCAGAGCAAGCGTCACAAGAAGTAGATGATGATCAGATGATCGTTTATGCTAGTTAATCGTGCATGTAATATATAGTTTACTTTATTGGTGTGTGGAAATGGCATGTGTGTAGTAGCCACCTATGTAATTATGCATGTAATAGTTTACTTTGGTGTTTGCAAATGCCATGGTTGTAGTAGCCACCTATGTAAGTGGATGTTTAATTTGGTTATGCAAGCATGTCCTTATAAGTGTGTGTATATATATGTTGTTGTTCTGTATGCCATCCCATCGCACAACACACACATCTTATTAGCAGCAACAGTCTGTGTTATTATCGGTCTTTGCACACATTTCTGATGACAGACCTGTTTGCTGCGTATCACACACATCTTGTTAAGTTGAACCGTTTCTGTTCTCATTGTTGGATTACGGGTTCCGGCAAACCCTCGAGGTTCGAACACTGGGGTGCGCATGAAGATCTCTCTTCCCTTAGCTCACACTCTCAACGATCTCAAAGCCTAGCTCGCTGAACCCAGAGAACAAGTTATGCAAGAGTTTATAAAGGTTCGGGCCACCAATGTGGTGTAATACCCTACTCCAGTGTGGTGTGGTGGATTGCCTTGTAGGCTAAGGATGAACAAGTACAAGGGAAGAACAACCTCCTGAGGAGAGGTGTTCTTGAGCTCAGTGAGCTTGTGTGGTTGAGGTTGATCTGAATGATCTGTCTAAGGTTCGTCCCCTGATTCGTTTCGTCCCCTCTATGGTGGTGGCTAGTCCTATTTATAGAGGCCTTGTTCCTCTTCCCAAATGTTTAGGCGGGAAGGGATCCCACAACGGCCAAGGACAACTAGTACAAGCTATCCTGACAAAAGGTGGTCTTCGCCTACCGAAGGCTCTGGTGGTGACGCCGCCGTGGGCTCCGTGGTGACCTCCATCCTGCCGTCCTACTGGTCTTGGTCTTGTTGCACTGATATGGAAACCTTTGGCTGATGCCTCGGGACTCCTCGCCTGATCTTGCCTCTTTAGCACCAAAGAGGAAACTGGTACTATGCGCCCGCTGGCGCCCGCCTGGCATTGATCGTCATGGCTCACGTCATGTGAACCTCGCGAGGTGCCCCCCGCCTTGATCTCTCCGCTCCTCGCGAGCCAACCTAGTGAGGCTGCCCCTGAGGAGGTCTTGCGTCGTCCGCCTCGCGAGGCTTGGCCCCTCGCGACGGTTTTGAGTGGTTTGTTGGTGAAGATGGGCCATACCAGGCCGTTGGTGGAGCCACGCCGTGGGCTGCAGGCAGGCAAGTCTGGGGACCCCCGTTCCCAGAACACCGGCAGTAGCCCCCGGGCCCAAGGTGCACTCGTACTTGGCTTCGAGGCGAAGGCAAGGGGCAAGTGCGGAGCGCCACGGGCCCCAACCGCCTTCGGCCTTGTTCGACGCGTGGCGATTGACAAGACATGGGCGTCTCCGCTTCCCCCTGCTGCCTTGATATCCGCCTGGCTAGGCGGCCACCGCGACCTACACAGTTCCTCTTTCATAGCTGGTGACACACTCCCCCAACTATTCCACCTTCCCGAAACAACAACCTCCTCTTCCAATCTGACCGGGACTCCATCCTTTCCATCGCCATGGCACCGAGCCGAGCGAAGAAGGGGAAGAAGAAGCCCCAATCCCCAGCCGAACCACCTCCGGCCTTTGAGCCCGCTATTGAGCAGTCGGTGATGCTCAATCAGGAAGCAATGGACAAGGTCCGTCCAACGCTCGCCGCCGACTTCTACGAGTGGGGGAAGACAGTGGCCTGGCCCGCATCCCGCGCCTCCATTGATAGGACAGCCACCGAGGTCCACATTGTTGGGTTCTACGGTAGGGTGCATCGACTGCAAATTAAAATTTCCTACGTGCAGAACAACCAAGAACATGCTACGGGAGATGGATCACAGTTCGTTACCACTAGACGCGCGGTGCCGTGCAGCGGAAGTAGAGTTGGGGCAGCGCGTCCGCGTGGGTCGTCTCCTCCTTGTTCGATATCCCTCGAACAGCAGGTCGTCCGATCCCAGGTATGAGTTCGCCGGAGCGGCGCAAGTGCACCGCCTCTAACGGTATCCGGCGTGCGGGAGGAACACCGTCGCGGCGGACTGCTAGGTCCGATCACACGATCGGCCGAGTGGAGGTGGCTATTCGCAACACATGCAAACCCTAGTCGCGGCGCCGAGCGATCAACCGCATGAGTGTGCCGCACCTCCACTTTATATAGGCGTCATCGCGAGGCTCAACACTTGGGCCTTGCACGGACCCTAAAGCCAAAGTCTACTCGATCACGTTCCTAGTCGATTCGGATCACATCCGACCGGTGTCCTGAACTGACCTCGTAGGTTCCTTCCCTTAAGCGCCACGACCACTTAGGTTCAAGTTGGCTTGGTCACGATTCGGATCACCTCCGACCTGCACGGTTGGTAGCGGCCTCTAGCAAGGCGTGCCGACCACCAAGCAGAACTATGAAGCTGGTTAAGCGAACACTGTACAACATGTCACACTTCTATTCCCTTTGCCACACGATATATGTTGTCGGGCTCAAAGCGAGACTGTCATCCTTGTGCTAGCGACCTCTTTCTCGTTTGGTGATACTGACCACAATCCGGATTATCTCATAATCCTTGTCGCATAGCCATGCTTATCTGGTCGGACCACACGAGGGCCCATAGTATATCTCTCCGGATCGGAGGGGCAAATCCCATCTTTCTCGACCATGTCTCGCAGCATGGGACTGGACAAACCGAAACCTACCTTTGTAACTACCCGATCCACGGAGTAGCGTTTGGTCGACCCAAAGCAAGTCTGTCACCATCCAGTACATGCGTCAGCTCAGGTCTTAGGACATAGAACGTATGTTGCACTAGAGACTCACAGATGACATATCGCTGCGTCTCATAGTTGGGTCTGTCTGACTCGGACCTTATCTCGACTCAGATCCGATTACGTTGAATCCGACCAGACCTTTCCAAGTCCATATTATCCGGTTAGCATCCAATGCTCCATGGCTAGTGAGACCAAGCCATCGACCGTGTCATATGCTAGTCTAGTCGGCTGCGCGCCCACACAGCCCTTTCGACTAGCTAACTTTTAGGACTGTCATCATACAATGCATAGTCCCACAAACAAGTCACATACTTGCTAATACACATCATTGATAATGTCCAAGGACTATCTTTATTCATAAACACATAGGAAATATCATCATACATGATTGCCTCTAGGGCATATCTCCAACACACATCCATCTTCACGCCTTATGGGCCGGCCTGATTCCCCTTTCTCCGCCTTCTTCAACATCGTACTTTCCCATTACTAGATCCATATGCTGCACCTAGATCCCGAATCCATCATCCTTCTTGTTGTCTTTGCTTTTGTCTACCAGGCCATGGTGGGCATTGCTCCTTCCGTGGCCCTACTTCGCCATTTCTTCTCGTTGCATCTGACTGACCCTCAGCAGCGCTCGGGATGCTTGAGCTTCTAGGCCGTGGCTGCGACGGCCGGCTCGGGGATTGACTTCGAGCTCTCGCCGTTGGTGAGCGGGTTATGGAAGCGGTGGGTGTTCATGGACGGTGGCGTGCTCAGCCCCCTGCTCTCGCTTCCATCAGCGCCCGCCCGCCGTTCCTAGCTCCAGCTGGGGCCACAAGAGGCTTGCTGACCCGCGTCTTGCTCATGTCTGGTGCTGGTTAACGAGGCTGAAGGATCTCGGCGTGACGGCGCCCATGGTGGTGAAGGAGTTCATCCGGCGCCACGTTGCTCCGCTCCAACGCCATTCTCGACCAATGTGGACCTTGTCCGGCAGCAAGGACCGCATGAGGCTTCACGAGTCCGGGCTTCCTCTTGAGGCGCAACAAACTGTGCTCGAGCTCCTGACGGGCGACCCATCGCCAGCCAAGATGCCAAAGGAGGGCTGCCTCCTGTACTTCTGCTCGAACAAGGTAGAATTCGCGAGGCAAATGCCACCTTTCGATGAATGGGGGTTACGCTCGGTCGGCCTTGAAGGACCTCGCGAGAGTCCTGTCTTCGTGATCTCCTTGCCCCCCGGCAGCGCAGAGCTCACCCCAGAAGTGGGCGCAGGGGGCGAGCACTGTTGAATGCTGGCGACGCGGATGTTGAGGAGTCGGCGTCGCTCGAGGCTCCCGAAGCGCTGTGACGCCCTCGATTCAATCGTACACTAATCATGCACGCAAATGTGTACGATCAAGATCAAGGACTCACGGGAAGATATCACAACACGACTCTACAAATAAAATAAGTCATACAAGCATCATAATACAAGCCGGGGGCCTCGAGGGCTCGAATACAAGTGCTTTCGATCATAGGCGAGTCAGCGGAAGCAACAATATCTGAGTACGGACATAAGTTAAACAAGGTGCCATAAGATGGCTAGCACAAACCGGGATCTGATCGAAGAGGACAGGCCTCTGCACAGGATCCTCCTAGGTCCTCTGGTAAATCGTCGGTGGGCTGCTGCGTAGTAGTAGGCGCCTCCGGAGTAGTAGTCGCCGTGGCGGTGGCGTGCGGATCCTGGGCTCCATCGTGCGATAGCAGCAATCGAGTAGAGATAGGGAAAAAGGGGAACAAGGCAACCGTGAGTACTCATCCAAAGTACTGCTTAAGCAAGGACTACACTACATATGCATGGATATATGTGTAAAGGCCATATCGATGGACCGAACTGCAGAATGCCGAATAGAGAGAAGCCTAGTCCTAACGAAGACTAGCATCTTCCGAAACCACCATCTTGCAGCAAACAAGAGGAGTAGAGTAACATAACTTAAGGTAGCGATAGTGTTATCAACCTCGGCCGAGATCCTTTCTCGACTCCTGCGAAAAAGAAATCCCGAGCCATACTATCCGATTATCATCACAATCCAAAGCTCATATCCATGTCTCATCTCAAGTATCCGATTCTAGTTGTATCGATCGGGATACAACTCCAAGTGTCCGTTACCGTAGGACAGGCTATCGATAGATGTTTTCTTCCCTGCGGTGCACCAACTTACCCACCACGCTCGCTTAACTCCGGCGGACACACTTTCCGAGGTCATGCGGCCTCGGTCAAACAATACGCGCAACCCGACCTAGGCTTAATAGAGGCCAGCCGCGGACTAAACCTATGCCCCGGGGTCATGGGCCATCTCCCGAACTCACGCGTTGCGGGCGGCGGAAGCAGACCTAGCCTAACAGCGCGTTCAGTCCAATCCGGCAGCGCCCGCTCGCCGACGTCTAGTAAGCTTCGGCTGATGTATCTGACAGAAGCCCATACTTAGCCCACGTGATGGTTAGTGCTATCGGGCGAGGCCCTCGGATCAAATATCCAAATCGTAGTGGATTAGGAGCGCGGTAACAAGCGAACTCACGAAAGATGTGACCCGTTGCCCGTCTCGAGGACTTGCGGCAAGGGCTAGGAATGCCCGCCACGCCTCGTAAGTATCTCGGGCACCCTCCAGTCAACCCGTCTCCACATCACTCGCCAATTAAGCGCGGTACCCTCGAAGTCGACCCGTCTTTCCAAGTAACAGTGGTAACAGTCCATGTAATCGTGAGTCCAAACATCAAGGGGAAAACACGAGGAATCACCCCCGGTGTATTCCACTCAATGTAGTCATCAAGGTGAACATAAGAGGATTCACCCTCGAGGTCCACACTTGAGGGTTGCCTGACAGTCGTGTCGGAAGTGGTTAAAGAGGAAATCACCCTCGATGACCTGGCAGGATAACTATACTACAGGGTTAATATCGGAGGTCTTTGTAGAGGTTTCACCCTCGGTACTCGATAGTAACCTAGTAGTGTCGAGCAACTAAGGGAAGTGATGTGCGGTGTCGGGCCTGGTCTTGATCCGTTGATCGGGTCTTCAATGATGAAGCGAGGCAACAAGGACAAGGTGGGGGTCAGCGATGGGTCTCTAACCAACCTATACTAAGCGGTTTAGGATAAGCGGTAGGTAACAAAGCAGGTTACAATAAGCAGGCTATGCAGCGTAATAGGAGCAACAATAACGATGGCGAAAATCTAGTGCAAGCAATAAGAGAATGGAATGGGCGATATCGGGATGATCAAAGGGGGCTTGCTGGTTGCTCTGGCAAGAGAGTGATCGTCGACCTTTGTAGTCGAACGGCCACCGCAGCGGCGTCGGCCTCGTAGTCTCTAGAAGAAGAGGGGAAGAAACAATGAATACACGATAACGGATGCAAAACGATGCATGACATGCCAAGAAGCGATGCTAGGCGTGCCCTAACGTGGTAAGAGGGTACTGGTTTAGGGGAAGCATCAGGAAGTTATCCGGTTCGGACGTCTGTCGAGACGGATGAACCGGAGAGGAAAGTTTGCAGGTTCGATAGGTTAGAGGCGTGCGGTGGACGAGCGGAATGCGTGTCGGAATCGTCTCGTCGTTACGAGCAACTTTCATGTTGAAATTATTTTAATCAAGACTCACGGTTAAAAGTTATAATTATAAAAGGTTTTATTAATTTCTGGAATTTTAATTAATTAATTAATTAATTTCGAAAAAGCATTTATGACATCAGCATGAGGTCATGCCGACGTCGGCGATCGGCGTTGACCGTTGACTTGGTCAACCTGTCTGTGGGTCCACGAGGACCCACCTGTCATCCTCTGATTAAGTTAATTAGAATTTAGGTTAAATTAACTATAGTTTAACTAACTCAATTAGTTAATTAAATTAATTAAAATCGAATTAATTAGCAATTAATTACCTAATTAATTAATTAAGTAATAATTAATTTTATTAAATCATTTTAACTTTATTAATTATATACATTTTAATTATTTATTTCTTTGTAATGCACGAGTTGGGCCCCACTTGTCATACTCAAAGGGCCCAGTTGCAGTGGCACAGTGCCACCGGAGCGGCTCAACGGCCTGATCGAGGCGCTTCGCCCGAACACGCGAGCGGGAAGGCACCGGGGCAGAGCAGCGCGCCGAGTCGAGCTCCGGCGGCTGAGGTCCGGGCGGAGTAGATGCAGCGGGGCACGGCGGGTTGTCCAGAGGGCTCCGGCGACAGGCGCGTGGGGAGGCGCGCGCGTGGGGCAAGCACCGGCGGCCAGCGGTGGCGACAGGGTGTGGCGAGCACGGTGGTCGGTGAGCCACAATGGAAGGAACGCGGCAAATTCTGGAGACGAGAGGGAGAGACGGGGGGCGAGGCCCTCACCGTGATGTAGAGACCAAGGGGCGGCGAGGCTCGAGGTGGCCTTTGGGGAGGAGGACGGGACGATCTTGGCGCCGACGAGGGGCAGTCCGGCGAAGACGCTTCCGGCGGCGTCCTGAGCGGCGGCGAGGGGATCAAAGGGCGACGGGTCGGCGATGGCGTCGGCGGTGAGGCATGGTGTCGGGGGCGAGAGCGGCGTTGCGGCCTCGTCTGGTTCGTGACCCGATCCGGAACCTGCGGAGGATCGGGCGAGGGGGTCGTGGGGGAGGACGGTGGCGTGGCGGCGGTGGTGGCGTCGAGGCCGCGGGGAAGGGGCACGGCACGGGGAAGGAGGCGAGGTCGGAGCGGGAGGGGGGGGGGCGGCGGGCGGGCGTCCATGCCCGATCCCGATTGGATCGGGAGAGGGAGGTGGGGCGCGAGTGGGGGAGTGGGGACGAGAGGGGCTAGGGTTTGGGGTGGGGTGCGCTGGCCTAAAGGCGGGGCTGCCAGGCTGGGCAGTGGGCGGCTGGTAGGCCGCCCGGCTGGGCCGGGTGGCCTGAGAGGGCCTTCTCCTTTTCTTTTTTTTTTAAAAGTTTTCCTTTCTCTTTTATTATTTTCAAAAACCTGTTTTATTTCATTTGCATAGATTTAATAAAAGAGAAAAGGGGGGTTTGTTGCACTATAATCACCTAGGTATTTAGCTGCACACTCCGGACATTTTTAGTTTAAAATTTTGAAAACTTTCACTGCTTGCTTGACTTTGAATTAGAAAGATTCGAATTGACGCGAGATTAATAGCAGTAACCAAGGTGACGTGTCCTCATCAACGCGGGATTACTGTAGCGTAATCACCCGGGCGTCACAATTCTCCTCCACTACAAGAAATCTCGTCCCGAGATTTAAGAGGGGAGCAAGAGGGAAAGGTCTGGTTACTATAATCTAACGGATCTTCTCGAAGAAGTTAATCCCCTTCGTTGATGTCTTCAATTCTTTATTCCGATGCATCATGATAAACTGGTCATCATTTCTTCGGGAACTCCATCGTACTTACGAAAGAAAAGGGGCCGCTCACTTCGACACAATGCTTCTAAGGGAAACAAACTGGGGGTAACCCATGAATTAGTATAAGATTAACTCTCGAGTTGAACTTATGAAATACCTCGAGAGTAAGGTCGAAGGTACCATAATAGGCTAAGCGGGTAGGTAGTTGCTCGAAGCCGAACGAGTGAGAAGGGGGTTCAGAGTAGCGAGAGTAAGTATCGCGTCGATACAGAATAGATCACTATGGCGGTGGCCGTGAATTACATACGAGGCCACGTCGAGGAATAACTTTGGAATCGGGGGTGTGCAGGGCGGTCAGTTTCAATCCGGTGGACACTGTGGTTATGGGCCCACCATGTGGGTTGAAGGTAGGGAGGGTGGTGACATCTTGCACGATCATGTAAGCAAGGCATGTCGAGGGGACTCGAGGGGTCATGTCGGCAACAACATAGGTACCAAGGCGAGAGCGAAGAGAACCATTTTCTGCTTTCGTTGAGCGAGGCGGACCAATAGGCAAGGTTCTCGTCCGTCGGTGGTTACCGGAATGTCATCAACAATAGTAATAGGGTCTTACTTATAGAGTGGTACAACGAGGTGCTTAACTAAGCAGAGGATTATCACTGCTTAGATTATATAGGTCACAAGAAGGGTCAAACAGACCCATGGGAAGGAAAATGTGATCATTTGGTTAAACCGAACAATGGAAGGGAAAAATGTGCTTAAACACATATTTCAGGGGTATATCCTTCCCACGGATAAGCAGAGCAAGATATCCACGATAGGAGATAATGTAGAAAACCCTTTAGGTAAGGGGAGAGAAATTTCATGACAATACCCAACAACGGTGTTCGGATAATTGAGCAAGAAACATTTAGCATTGGGCTTAGAATGTTCTTGTTGAAAAAATCAGAGTATCACAGACATGCTTCGAGATGGCATTGACATGGTCTTCAGGTGAAGATCAGACTTGGAATCACGAAGGATTCATCAGGAATAACTGGTTGAAACAGTATTACAATTCCCTCATGGATGATAGGATAAACCGGCTGAAAGGCATCTATAATGATAGGTCCTCCAGCCGGGGTGCTAGGCATGACATCATGCTACCAGGTCATCAAAGTATCAACATCATAACTCTTGGAAAGTCGTCCCAACCATCATATCTGACCGAGATTCAGATCCGATTGGTGTACACCTCAGACTTAAGATACCTGAGAAGAAAAGGTGCAACGCAAATTGACGAGATGACAATGTAAGATCTCGGGGAAATGAACTATGAAGTGATTTCCGTTAACAAGAGTCCATCGTTAACCCAAGGAGAGGACAAGGAGGTGTCTGGTGATCTCAACGACAATTCACCGAGATTCCCAAAAGAGGGATTTCCACAATTAAGTGAACAAGGAGATAACATTTGTCAGATCAAATTATATAAGGATGTATGCTCGAGGAAAAACATACCAAGCTAAACATTGGTTGAAAGGTGCGCCCGAGAGGGTTGTACGATCAATGTCAGAATGGTGGTTCGATAATCAATAGCCTAAGAATGAACTTTCGTCCATTATCTTCGAAAAATAGGGTTGTTAGAAGGAAAGCATCCAAACAACACCGTCCACTTGTTGGAATTAACAAGGGGACCAAGAAAGAATGGTGATGGTGAGAAGCATCTCAATACCAAGAATTTCTTAAGAGGTAATACTCCAAGGTAAAGAAGAACGACTGCTGGGTAGCAAGGAACTCAAGGTATAACACCAAACATGAACAAGCTTGTGTTGGTGGGAAGGCAATAAAGTGGTCGATGATAATGCAAATCATCGAGGGCAAGGATGGTATTTCTCATCATGATTTCAGTTGATATCCCGGATGAGCTCGAATGTTGGTGATCACGACACAATTGTCGAGTGACTTCATGAAGATGTAATCGATCGGTGGCGACATCAAGTCAAAGTAATGCTGACGTGAAAGGTTATTAGAACCAAAGTGCGACACAAACTCGATACCAAGCTTGTTGTCCAAGGTGAGATGATAAGGCGATGAGGATCGGCGTAAGGTTAATTCACCGTCGAAATTGTGTTCCGTGAAGAAGGAACGGGTAGTACAGTTAAAATCATCACGACAACGATATAGCCAAACAGGCTAGGAACGGCGTGATCGGGTACCAACTCGTACTTATAGAAGCTCACTGAAGAGTTGTTGAACCGTAGTGCGGACTCGGTTCATTTATCGGTGTCTTTGAGTGTTTAAAACTCAGAGCCCGTGAAAAATTGGAATCAGTGGGAAGGTAGCACTTGAAGAACTCATAAAAAGTTATGCAGTTCCATGACAATCTCGAGATACCAGGGGGGTAATACTCGACACAAGATCAAAGTAAAGGTTGGACTGGTGTATTGATCCATAGGAGACAATTGTTTTAACTTGTCCGAAATGAGATCAAGAAGAACAATCATGGTCGGAACCACGATTGCAAAGGCCGATCGGATATAAGATGAACTTATACCAAAGGAATAATTAATTTAAGAGAAGTTTTAATGATAAGATCTACATCGTGTCCATGGGCATGAACACAAAGTTCAAGGTCGACTCCCACTTTTCCAATGCATACCCTTCCATTCACTTCTCGCTCTGATAAAGGCATTAGTGTTGAAAGTTGTACCTAGTGAAATACCAGATGAGTATGACTCGTGTAAACTTCGAGTTCACACATATAAAGGAAGGCATAGGTTCAACCCGGCAGGTAACACGGAAACATATACCACAAGCTTCAATAGTAAATACCACTAGCTCGGCGCGGAGCATGGTTGGCAAAAGGAAGGATGCAATTTACCAAAGGCATTATGTATCGGAGGAAAAGCTCACAAGGTTATTGAATATGAAGGGCGTTGTCGGATAAAATCCAACAAAGGATCCGTGGTCCACAAGGGATCCGATGTGAGCATCGATACTCATCTAGAGGAAGAAGAATGCAAGGAGATCAAATTATAGAAACAATGACTAACTCAATTGTCAAATGCAAATGAATTATGATTCCCAAAACAAGGGATCGAAGCAATGCTCGATTTAGAGGTGGATAAGTTGAATAGCCTTAGGGTACAATCAACGGCAATTGGATTGGTCAAGAACCAATTCCGGTTAAAAGAATGGTAGCTCAGCCAGAAAGGTAACTTATAAGAATCAATGATGATTGCGGGTATTCGCAAACATATTGAGTCAACAGACCCAAAATGATAATGACAAGGAATGTCAATATGGCTACGAGACTTATGGGATTAACCATAATGCAAGCAAGCAAGAATTTCAAGAGCCAAAGGCTCCAGAGGATTCTCGGAGATCTAATAGTATTTTGAAGAATTTAGTGTAACACATGAACAACAGGAATGGCGGATACTCGACAAGTGCGAGGATTTATTTGAAGGGGTATTCATGTGGCAAGGAACTGCTAGGCGAGTAGGCACAAAGTATTCTCGGAACAATAGAAAACTTGGGAATCTTATAATAACAAGATCAGCGGGGATGATCGTATGAATGGCAAGTGTAAGTAGTTTTCCATACGGATTTATCGGTGGTCGGAATAGCAAAAGTGATGGGCACAAAGTCTCGAGAGAATATCAAAGAGTATCTCGAATTCTTCCGATTAGCGAGCGATCATCTCAAGTGAGGGCTCTCCGGGAGGAGGTACTCGCGAGAACCTAAAGTTAGTTTTGTTTTTAGCAAAATCGTTTAACCCGAATAGAAGAGTTCGTAACCCCGAGTAAAGATCGAGGAGTAAAAGATCCTAATACCACCCAATGGCGACGTGTGCCCATAAGACACACAGCCATGTTAGTAAAAGTTTTGCAATGTCTAGACTCGACTTCGGCCAAGGAGTTGGAAGGGGATTCCTACAGGCAGTCGGCTCTGATACCAACTTGTGACGCCCTCGATTCAATCGTGCACTAATCATGCACGCAAATGTGTACGATCAAGATCAAGGACTCACGGGAAGATATCACAACACAACTCTACAAATAAAATAAGTCATACAAGCATCATAATACAAGCCAGGGGCCTCGAGGGCTCGAATACAAGTGCTCGATCATAGACGAGTCAGCGGAAGCAACAATATCTGAGTACGACATAAGTTAAACAAGGTGCCATAAGATGGCTAGCACAAAGCGGGATCTGATCGAAGAGGACAGGCCTCCTGCTGGGATCCTCCTAGGTCACTCCCGGTAAATCGTCGGGCTGCACGTAGTAGTAGGCGCCTCGAGTAGTAGTCGCCGAGGGCGGTGGCGTCTCGATCCTGGCTCCATCGTGCGATAGCAGCAATCGAGTAGAGATAGGGAAAAAGGGGAACAAGGCAACCGTGAGTACTCATCCAAAGTACTCGCAAGCAAGGAGCTACACTACATATGCATGGATATATGTGTAAAGGCCATATCAGTGGACTGAACTGCAGAATGCCAGAATAGAGAGAAGGCCTAGTCCTAACGAAGACTAGCATCTTCAGGAAACCACCATCTTGCAGCAAACAAGAGGGAGTAGAGTAACATAACTTAAGGTAGCAGTAGTGTTATCAACCTCGGCCAGAGATCCTTTCTCGACTCCCTGCGAGAAAGAAATCCCAGAGCCATACTATCCAGTTATCATCACAATCCAAAGCTCATATCCATGTCTCATCTCAAGTATCCAGTTCTAGTTGTATCGATCGGGATACAACTCCAAGTGTCCGTTACCGTAGGACAGGCTATCGATAGATGTTTTCTTCCCTGCAGGGGTGCACCAACTTACCCACCACGCTCGCTTAACTCCGGCCGGACACACTTTCCAGGGTCATGCCCGGCCTCGGTCAAACAATACGCCGCAACCCGACCTAGGCTTAATAGAGAGGCCAGCACGCCGGACTAAACCTATGCCCCCAGGGGTCATGGGCCATCTCCCTGGGAACTCCTGCGTTATGAGGGCGGCGGAAGCAGACCTAGCCTAACAGCGTTCGGTCCAATCCGGCGCTAGCCGCCCGACGCCGACGTCTAGTAAGCTTCGGTGATGTATCTGACGCAGAACGCCCATACTTAGCCCACGTGATGGTTAGTGCTATCGGGCCGAGGCCCCTCGGATCAAATATCCAAATCGTAGTGGATTAGGAACGCGGTAACAAGCGAACTCACGAAAGATGTGACCCGTTGCCCGTCTCGAGGACTTGCGGCAAGGGCTAGGAATCCGCAACCCGCCCCACATCATCGTAAGTATCGCTGGTACCCTCGTGGCGGCCACCCTCGATGTCAACCCAAACATCAAGGGGAAAACACGAGGAATCACCCCGTGTATTCCACTCAATGTAGTCATCAAGGTGAACATAAGAGGATTCACCGAGGTCCACACTTGAGGGGTTGCACGACGAGTCGATCGAAGTGGTTAAAGAGGAAATCACCCTCGATGACCACAACCGGATAACTATACTACAGTGGTTAATATCGAGGTGTCAGAGGTTTCACCCCAGACTCGATAGTAACCTAGTAGTGTCGAGCAACTAAGGGAAGTGATGTGTGTCGGGCCTGGTCTTCGATCCCGCTGATCGGGTCTTCAATGATGAAGCAGGCAACAAGGACAAGGTGGGGTCAACGATGGGTCTCTAAAACCTATACTAAGTAACAGTCCAGGATAAGGTGAGTCCAAACATCAAGGTTAAACAAGGAATCACCCCGGTGTATTCAAATGTAGTCATCAAGGTGAACATAAGAGGATTCACCCTCGAGGTCCACACTTGAGGGTTGCTAGTGTCGTATCGGAAGTGGTTAAAGAGAACCCTCGATGACCTGGGGATAACTATACTCGGGGTTAATATCGGAGGGGGCTTGCCTAGGGTTTCACCCTCGGTACATAGTAACCTAGTAGTGTCGAGCAACTAAGATCAGTGATGTCGGTGTCGCCTGGTCTTGATCCGTTGATCGGGTCTTCAATGATGAAGCGGGGAAGAAGGACAAGGTGAATACACGATGGGTCTCTAACCAACCTATACTAAGCCAAGAAGGATAAGCGGTAGGCGTAACTAAGCGGTTACAATAAGGGGCTATACAGCAGAATAGGAGCAACAATAACGATGGCGAAAATCTAGTGCAAGCAATAAGAGAATGGAATGGGCGATATCGGGATGATCAAGGGGCTTGCAGGTTGCTATAGGCAAGAGAGTGATCGTCGAACTTTGTATGCGATCCGAATCGCCTCGCTGCGTCGAGCAACTTAGTCTTGAAATTATTTTAAGAAACAATGAATACGATAACGGATGCAAAAAGGATGCATGACATGCCAAAGCGATGCTAGGCGTGCCCTAACGTGGTAAGAGAGTCTTGGTTTAGGGGAAGCATCAGGAAGTTATCCGGTTCGGACGTCTGTCGAGACGGATGAGCCAGGAGAGGAAAGTTGCAGGTTCGATAGGTTAGAGGCGTCACGGTGGGCGAGCGGAATCGTCGGAATCGTCTAAATCGTTACGAGCAACTTTCATGTTGAAATTATTTTAATCAAGACTCTGGTTAAAAGTTATAATTATAAAAGGTTTTATTAATTTCTGGAATTTTAATTAATTAATTAATTAATTTTGAAAAAGCATTTATGACATCAGCATGAGGTCATGCTGACGTCAGCAGTCAGCGTTGACCGTTGACTTGGTCAACCTGTCCTGTGGGTCCACAGGGACCCACCTGTCATCCTCTGATTAAGTTAATTAGAATTTAGGTTAAATTAACTATAGTTTAACTAACTCAATTAGTTAATTAAATTAATTAAAATCGAATTAATTAACTTAATTAATTACCTAATTAATTAATTAAGTAATAATTAATTTTATTAAATCATTTTTAACTTTATTAATTATATACATTTTAATTATTTATTTCTTTTGTAATGCATTATTTATTTCTTTGTAATGCACGGCGCTGGAATTGGGGCGCCGCCTGGCGTAGGGAAGGCACTTGTCATCTCAAAGGATGCCCACGTTGCCAGAGGGCTCCGGCAAAGGGTGGGGAGGCGCAGCCACCGCGTGCCAGGCCAGGCTCAACAGTGTGGCGAGCACGCTGGCCGGTGAGCCACAGGGAAGGAACCGCGGCAAATTTACGGATCGTAGGGAGAGACGGGGAGGCGAGGCCTCACCGCTGTAGAGACCAAGGGGGTTATCGAGGCTCGAGGTGGCCTTTGGGGGGAGGACGGGACGATGCGCGCCGACGAGGGGGCAGTGTGGCGAAGACGGTGGTCGGTGAGCCTGATGGAAGAACGCGGCAAATTCTGAGCGACGGCGAGGCAGGGATCGAGGCCCTCACGGGATGTAGAGACAAAGAGGCGGCGAGGCTCGAGGAGGCATGGTGTCGGGGACGAGAGGCGGCGCGAGGGCAGTCCGCGAAGCGCTTCCGGCGACCTGCGGCCGAGGATCAAGCGGCAGAAGGGGGCGGGCGTCGAGCGGTGAGGGGTGTCGGGGGCGAGAGGCGGCGTTGCGGCCTCGACGGTTCGTGACGATCCGGAACCTGCGGAGGATCGGGCGAGGCCGTGGGGGGGAGGGCCGGGGCGGGAGGGTGGTGGCGTCGAGCGGAGGGGGGGGCGGGGAAGGCGGCGAGTCGGGCCGGGCGGCGGGCGTCCATGCCCGATCCCGATTGGATCGGGAGAGGAGGTGGGGGCGCGAGGGGGGCGGGGAGTGGGGACGAGAGGGGGGCTAGGGTTTGGGGTGGGGTGCGCCTGGCCTAAAGGCCAGGGGGCTGCCGGCTGGGCCGGTGGGCCGGCCTGGTAGGCCGCCGGCTGGGCCGGGTGGCCCAGGGGGGGGGCCTTCTCCCTTTTTTTTTTTTAAAAAGTTTTCCCTTTCTCTTTTTATTATTTTTCAAAAACCTGTTTTATTTCATTTGCATAGATTTAATAAAAGAGAAAAGGGGGGGGTTTGTTGCACTATAATCACCTAGGTATTTAGCTGCACACTCCGGACATTTTTAGTTTAAAATTTTGAAAACTTTCACTGCTTGCTTGACTTTGAATTAGAAAGATTCGAATTGACGCGAGATTAATAGCAGTAACCGAGGTGACGTGTCCTCATCAACGCGGGATTACTGTAGCGTAATCACCCGGGCGTCACAAGCGCCATCTCCTGGGGCTCGAGATCGCCATCCCGGGGAAATGGCTGGGGGGACGATGCAGTCCGCTATTCCTGTGGCCGAAGCCCCCGAGGCCCTGGCGGGCCGCCGCGAAGCAGAGTCCGAGGGCTCCCCGCAGCCCAGCATTCCCGAGGTCGCCTCCTCAGGAGTCTCACCAGCTGCGCCCAGTGCTGGTGACCATATCCAAGGCTTCGTCCAGCTTTGACCGAACTTCGATGCGCTCCACAAGCGGAACGGGTCTCCAAGCTGCAGCGGTGATACCTTCCGGACATTGAAGCAGAGGAAGTACATTGCTATAGACGAGTAAGTACCTTATCTTCGTAATTTCTTGAGTGCTATTTTCCCCCCTGACCGTGGTTTCTCAGGGTCCCTTCTGCCAAGGTGACAAACTCCCCCGAGAAGCAACCTCCTCCTGCCTCGAGTCCTCCGTTGACACCGAGCGCCTCATGCCAGCCCGCCATGCTCGGCGCGGGGTCGGCCAGAGAGATGGGCGTGCCGGCCTGGCGTCTTGATCCCGCGTTCTTGCCGTTCCTCCTTCGCGGTCTGGCCTGGGATGCAGAAAGTGTGCCAAGGGCTCCTCCTCTGGTTATTGACTGTGGCTGGGTGACCTCGGCCCTGGCCTCTTCTTCGAGCAACGAGCCTCCGCCCCTCCGGGCCCCTGCCGAGTGAGGGAGTCCTGGACTAAGGGGTCCTCGGGCGTCCGACCTATTATCCATGGGCCGGACTGATGGGCTGTGAAGACATGAAGGCCGAAGACTGTACCCGTGTCCGGATAAGACTCTCCTTAGCATGGAAGGCAAGCTTGGCAATCAACTATGAAGATTTCTTCCTATGTAACCAACTCTATATAAACCGGAGGGAGTAGTCCGGATAGGAGATACTCATTACCATATTCATACAGGCTAGACTTCTAGGGTTTAGCCATTACGATCTCGTGGTAGATCAACTCTTGTAATACTTATATTCATCAAGATCAATCAAGCAGGAAGTAGGGTATTACCTCCATAGAGAGGGCCCAAACCTGGGTAAACATCGTGTCCCCTGTCTCCTGCAACCATCGAACTTAGATGCACAGTTCGGGAGCCCCTACCCAAGATCCGCCGGTTTTTACACCGACACCGAGGCCTGAAGGGAGACTGGGAGGGCGCCGGCCTCCAGCCCCCTGCTGGGGGGAGGCGAGCCACTTCGAACTCCTTCAATGACCTCCGGCATGGAGGACGGACCCGGTCTTGCGTTCGATCATGCGCGCAAACAGGGTGCCATCCATCACGAGCTCTTCCAAAAGGCAATGGGTGCGCTAAGACGGCTCGGGGAAGAGCTCGTGGATGTTGACGCTCACCTTGAAACGAAGGTCTTCGGATGTTGGATGAATGGCATCAGCTGAAGGTGGCCATCAACCTCAGGCGTCTCCAGTGCGATCATGCTAATGCGAAGGCCGAGGCATCCCTCGCAACCTCGCGCGAGGCCAGCACCCAAGCCTTGGAGGAGGCCAAGGAGGCTGACCACCGCCGAGAGGTCGTAGAGAAGTGCAGGTAGGGTCTCCAGGCCCTGAACGCCTCCCTGGAGTAGCAAGTGCAAGCACGCAGGGCTGCCTTGGCGTCAATGAAGGGGGCGCCTTCCGACGAGGAGGAGATCTTGAAGCGCGAGGAAGCGCTAATGCTGGAGGCCACAGAGCGCAGCCTCGAGCTTGAGCGGTTGGAGACAAGGGAGCGTCGGGTTGCTCAGACGGAAGATGCCGCCAGTGCGCGCGAGGCCAGGATCCAGGAGGAAGTGGACCGCAGGGTGGCAGAGGCTCGCACACACCTTGCCAACAGACATGACCTGAAGCTGAAGCTCTCTGAAGCCGAAGCTGAGGGCAGAACCGCCACCCTCAGGTCAAGGCTGGATGAAGCGAAGCAGTGTGAGAAGGCCGCCGGCGGCTGCCCTGATCTCCGTGCAGGCCGAGTTGGCCTCCGCCCGTGCGGTACTGCTCCCACTTCAGCGGCGGGGCACCGATGCTGAGTCCCTCACGTAGCAGAGCAGAGAGGAGGCGATCCGCCGCCAGACGTTGCAGCGCGAACACACCTCCATGCTCCGGGACCTTAGGGTAAGGGCCAACCAAGCGCTGGGTGTTATATGTGATGAACACACCCCTCATCCTCACGCAAAAGACTACGCCAGCCATCTCCGCTTCTTCACCGACATCGTGACGCGCCTGGAGGACCGAGCTGAGAGGGCTCACGAGCTTGTTGACGAAAAGAGCCGCGGCCTTCTCGGGCGTGCGTTTCCTGTGTCTTCAGTCATCTTCAGAACACCGATCCCCACTTCGACTTCGACGCCGCCATCGCTCCAGTGCCCGGGGTCATTCGGGACAACCTGGCGCGCTGGGTGGATGACAATGTGGACGCTCTGGTCAGGGCCTTCGCTTATGATGACGACGCGGTGGTGGTCGTGGCGGATGAGCGCGGCGCAGTTGGTGACGGTGAAGATAGCGCCAGCGACAGCACCAGCAGCATGTCTGGGAGTGATTCAGAAGACGCGGCGAGCGACATGTCCAACTGAGCCCGTGCTCCTTTATTTTGAACCTGCATGCAAAAGCTTGGGCACATCCCCTCAGGATGTAAGAGCATTTTGGGGAGGGGGAGCCCCTCTTGTAAACAGACTGTCATTTCATTTCTTAGGCCAGACTTGGAACGTGCTTTTGTAAGCTCGCGAGCCCCTTGCGGGCTTGCTGCTGTAACTTACCTTGGTCCAGGTAGGCTTCATACTGATTTGGCAGTTGCAGATGTGTATTTCTCCGAGGGGAGGGTCCTTTGCGGGCTCGCGAGGCCTTGGGCTCCTAACGAGTCTGCCAGTCCGCCCGAGAGGGCCTCGCGAGGAGCGAGCGCCAGTCATGGCAGGGTGCGCGCGCGGTGCATGCATGTCACGCCCAGCCGCCGCTCGCGAGGCGCTCGAAAGGGGGGGGAGGTAGCACACACAAATCCCAAAACAAGGCACGAATCTAGAAAACTCACGAAATTAAAAAGAACGAGAAAAGACACCCCCTCGCGATTGCCAACGAAAATACGACTTCAAATTCAAATCCAAAGGATGCAAATTGGAACTACAAGAAAGAGGTCGAAAGCAAATGGCCGCATTCGGCACCTAGCTAGTCTTCTTGTCTTCCCACCAGCGCGGAGCTAAGTGCTTTCACTGGCTGTGAGCATAGTCATTGGGGGATAGTGTCGACGCCCAGTACGGAGCATGGTGCTCCCACTAGGACGTAGGCGGGAGGCCCCGAGGCCCGAGGGCGGCACTCCGGAGACTTTGGGGCATGTACAGCCCCACTCATTATTACGTGAGGGTGTCACGAGCGGAGACCTTCACAGGTGCGATCCTTAATTCATATAGGTGAGGGGCCTGCCCTGCGCCACCCTCGACCACCGTTGGGGCGTCCGGAAACCAGGATGAGACCAAGGGGCAGAGAGGACGCTGGCGGCACCCTCGGCGACCATCGGCCCTCTGCCGGGGGGGAGGCTCGCCGGTGCTTCCCTCGGCCGAGGGCCTACCTCCGTGCCATGCCTGGCTCCGTGCGGCGGTGGGGAGGGCTCTCCGGGCCTCTCCTGCGCAGCCCCCATAGCACCACTCCTGCCGTTGGTTGGGCCATTGTCCTGTGGTCTTCGGCTGCTACCGTGGCCTGGGTCTCCTGCAGTTCATAGTTAGCGTAAGTTTGCTCCTGCGACACTGGCTGTACCCCACCGTCGTCGTCGCTGAAGGGGTTTGCGAAGTCGCCAAACGGCTCATGAGAAGCCCGCGCCTCGGGCCCTCTAGCTGCCCATCCTGGCCTGGGAAACGGATCGGAGCCTTCCCCCGGCATGTATCCCGGGTGCCCCATGTGGGACACATACGCGCCCGCGATTGCCTCACCAGAGTCCTCGTCCAGGTGCCCCGAGCCTTGGGCCACGAATTGTGGGGTTTGGACCTGGTGGCCGTCGCGCGGTATCCTGGCGCGTCCTTGCGGCGGGCCGCCAGCACTTGTCCCTCCTGGCAACAGCGCGGCCGCGGCTGGACGGCCAGCGCCATTGCCCGCGCTCGTGTTGCCGGACCCTCCTGACGCCCCGGGGGGGCGCTGGCTCGTCGGGGCCTCGCGCGCGCTTCCGCCACAACCTGGGGTGTGGCCATGGAGGAGAATGGCAGTGTACCCCTGCAAGCGGCGTCCAGCAGTTCGGCGACCTGCTCCAGTAGTGCATCGCGGCCGGTCTCCGTCAGCCTGCACCGCAGCAGCTCCCGCGCCACAATGAGCGCGGCACGCATGTTTGCCTGCTCCTGTCGGGTGTGTGTTGCCGTTGCCGCGGCGTAGCCGGAGGATCGCGCAGCGGCGCGCGTGCGCCGTGGTGCGAGGGCGGTGGGCGTCTGCCCGCGCTGCCCATGTCCGCGGGCGTTGGGCGGCGCGCGTGCCGCATGGAGCGCGGAGTTGAGGTCTTCTGGAGCGGACGGCGGTGCTCGAGCAGGCCAGGCCGCCCAACGGCCGGCTTGGGTCCTTAGATCGTCGGACATCGGAGCCGTGGAGCAACGGCGAGTCGGTCGACAGAGAAAAAAGCTTCGGCGCACCCCCTACTTGGCATGCCAAAAGTCGGATTACGGGTTCCGGCAAACCCTCGAGGTTTGAACACTGGGGTGCGCACGAAGATCTCTCTTCCCCTAGCTCACACTCTCAACGATCTCAAAGCCTAGCTCGCCGAACCCAGAGGACAAGGGGCACAAGAGTTTATACTGGTTCGGGCCACCGATGTGGTGTAATACCCTACTCCAGTGTGGTGTGTTGGATTGCCTTGTAGGCTGAGGATTAACAATTACAAGGGAAGAACAACCTCCTGAGGAGAGGTGTTCTTGAGCTCAGTGAGCTTGTGTGGTTGAGGTTGATCCGAATGATCTGTCTAAGGTCCGTCCCCCGATCCGTTTTGTCCCCTCTATGGTGGTGGCTAGTCCTATTTATAGAGGCCTTGGTCCTCTTCCCAAATGTTTGGGCGGGAAGGGATCCCACAATGATCAATTTGAAGGGGGACATCTAGTACAAGCTATCCTGACAAAAGGTGGTCTTCGCCTGCCAAAGGCTCTGGTGGTGACGCCGCCGTGGGCTCCGTGGTGACCTCCATCCTGCCGTCCTATTGGTCTTGGTCTTGTTGCACCGATATGGAAACCTTAGCTTGATGCCTGGGGACTCCTCGCCTACGCTTGCCTCTTTAGCACCAAAGAGGAAACTGGTACTCTGCACCCGCTGGCGCCCGCCTGGCATCGGTCATCATGGCTCACGTCATGTGAACCTCGCGAGGTGCCCTGCTACCTCTTGAGCATGCGTTGGTTTTCCCTTGAAGAGGAAAGGGTGATGCAGCAAAGTAGCATTCCCTCAGTTTTTGAGAACCAAAGGTATCAATCCAGTAGGAGACTACACGCAAATCGCCTAGTACATGCACAAACAATCAAGAACCTTGCAACCAACGCGATAAAGGGGTTGTCAATCCCTTCATGGCCACTTGCAAAAGTGAGATCTGATAAAGATAATAAAATAAATATTTTTGGTATTTTTGTTGTATAAATTGGAAAATAAAGATTGCAAAATAAACGGCGACAGCAATAGCTAGTTTACGGGAGATTTATATGATGTAAAATAGACCCGGGGGCCATAGGTTTCACGAGTGGCTTCTCACAAGATAGCATATTTTACGGTGGGTGAACAAATTACTGTCGAGCAATTGATAGAAAAGTGCATAGTTATGAGAATATCTAGGCATGATCATAAACATAGCCATCACGTCCGTGTCAAGTAGACCGAAATGATTTTTCATCTACTACTATTACTCCACACATCGACCGCTATCCAGCATGCATCTAGAGTATTAAGTTCATAAGAACAGAGTAACACATTAGGCAAGATGACATGATGTAGAGGGATAAACTCAAGCAATATGATGTAAACCCCATCTTTTTACACTCGATGGAAACAATAAAATACATGTCGGTTCCCTTTCTGTCACTGGGATCGAGCAACGCAAGATTGAACCCAAAGCTAAGCACTTCTCCCATTGCAAGAAAGATCAATCTAGTAGGCCAAACTAAACCGATAATTCGAAGAGACTTGCAAAGATATTAAATCATGCATATAAGAATTCAGATAAGAATCAAATATTGTCCGTGGATAATCTTGATCATAAACCCACAATTTATCGGATCTCGACAAACACACGGCAAAAAGAATTACATCGAATAGATCTCCAAGAAGATCGAGGAGAACTTTGTATTGAGATCCAAAGAGAGAGAAGAAGCCATCTAGCTAATAACTATGGACCCGAAGGTTTGAGGTAAGCTACTCACACATCATCAGAGATGCTATGGTGTTGATGTAGAAGCCCTCCGTGATCGAATCCCCCCGGCAGATCGCCGGAAAAGGCCCCAAGATGGGATCTCACGGGTACAGAAGGTTGCGGCGGTGGAAAAGTGGTTTCGTGGCTCCCCTAGATGTTTTCAGGGTATGTGAGTATATATAGGCGAAAGAAGTATGTCGGTGGAGCTACGAGGGGCCCATGAGGCTGGGGGTGTGCCTACCCCCTGGGCGCGCCCTCCTGCCTCTTGGCCGCCTCCTTGCTTCCTTGACGTCCACTCCAAGTCTCCTGGATTGCGTTTGTTCCAAAAAAGATCCTCGCGGAGGTTTCATTCCGTTTGATATTCCTTTTCTGCGAAACACTGAAATAGGCAAAAAAACAGCAACTGGCACTGGGCCTCTGTTTAATAGGTTAGTCCCAAAAATAATACAAAATAGCATATTAAAGCCCATTAAACATCCAAAATAGATAAAATAATAGCATGGAACAATAAAAAATTATAGATACGTTGGGGACATATCATGCCCCCTGTCGGTGTCAAAACCGGCGGATCTCGGGTTGGGGGTCCCGAACTGTGCGTCTAGGCGGATGGTAACAAGATACAAGGGACACAATGTTTTTACCCAGGTTCGGGCCCTCTCGATGGAGGTAATACCCTACTCCTGCTTGATTAATATTGATGATATGGGTAGTACAAGAGTAGATCTACCACGAGATCAAGGAGGCTAAACCCTAGAAGCTAGCCTATGGTATATTGTTGTTCATCCTATGGACTAAAACCCTCCGGTTTATATAGACACCGGATAGGTTAGGGTTACACAGAGTCGGTTACAATGGTAGGAGATCTACATATCCGTATCGCCAAGCTTGCCTTCCACGCCAAGGAAAGTCCCATTCGGACACGGGACGAAGTCTTCAATCTTGTATCTTCATAGTCTTGGAGTCCGGCCAAAGATGATAGTTCGGCTATCCGGACACCCCCTAGTCCAGGACTCCCTTAGTAGCCCCTGAACCAGGCTTCAATGACGACGAGTCCGGCGCGCATATTGTCTTCGGCATTGCAAGGCGGGTTCCTCCTCCATAGTAGGCTTTGAACACAAGGATAGTGTCCAGCTCTGCAAAACAAGTTCCACATACCACCGTAGAGAGAATAACTTTTACACAGATCTGCTGACGTATTCCGCAGCGTGACATCACGCCACGGCCAGGCCTTTATATGAATCGTTTTTTATTGTTCCACCTCAGCGTGTTTAGCGAGGCGGTTTCCTTGGCACGTCTTATCAAAGCATAGATCGTGCCCCCTTATTCCGGGATTCTCATCAATACGGACGTGGGTAACCCATCCGCGCCCTTGATTACTGGCGCTTGGGAGATAGCGAATTTTACCAGTCAAGCGGGGGCGATAGCTTCGTCCGTCCATCTAAGGGATAAGGATCCACCTTTTTCACCTACGCCTTCTTCCTCCTTTGCTCATCCATTTCTGCGCACTCGAGCTCCAGCGCCCAAGTCCGCACACCCCACCTCAACGTTCTCCAACTATGTCCGGAGCGGGAGGCAGGTGGATGGCCTCCTCCGTCACGGAGGGGCACATCACAAAGCTGCGGGAGGCCGGATACTTGTCCGACGACATCGCGTGTCAGCTACCCGACGAGGGGCAGCTCATCCCCACTCCCAGGCCCCATGAGAGGGTGGTGTTCCTCACTCACTTCCTCCGCGGACTAGGTTTTCCACTTCACCCATTTGTCCGGGGGCTCATGTTCTACTATGGCCTGGATTTCCACGATCTGGCCCCAAACTTCATCCTCAATATCTCGACATTTATCGTCGTGTGCGAGGCCTTCCTCTGCATCCAACCCCACTTCGGTTTATGGTTGAAGACCTTTAGCGTCAAGCCGAAGATAGTGGGTGGCCGACAGGCGGAGTGCGGAGGCGCTATGGTGGGCAGGATGCCCAATGTCATTTGGCTCGAGGGCTCCTTCGTGGAGACAATAAAGGGGTGGCAATCGGGGTGGTTCTATATCACCGAGCCGCGCGACTCCAAATGGTCGGCGGCCCCCGAATTCAGATCTGGCTCCCCCACACGGCTCACATCATGGAAAGAGACGGCCGTTAAGTGGGGTGATTCGGAAGAGCTGACCGGACTCCAAACCTGTGTCCGAAACCTGGTGGACAAGAAGCTCAAGCTTGTCCACATAGTCCAGGTCATGCTCATCCGCCGGATTCTCCCATGCCAGCAACGGGCCTTTAATTTGTGGGAGTTTGATCCGGCACAACACCGAACCTTGAGCCGGCTCTTCGACACTACGTACGAAGATGCATGGAAGGTGCTGTTCAAGGGCGCCGAAGCCCCCGCATCCGCTAAAAAAGATCGCGGATACAACTCGCAGCGTCAAGCCGGCGAGGTAAGTTATTTTACCCTTTACGGGACTCTTGTTTTTCATAGATTGACTCTATGTGGGATCTAAAACTCCCTAACCTTTGACAGGACTGACTGAAGACGTCCGAACAGATTAACTGTCCGGCTCCTTTACCGGAAGACCCAGCGGACGCCCGATTGACGGGGTTGCTGGCTCCGGTACCCCATGTGGTGCCGGAGAAGAAGGCCAAGAAGGAGGCCACGGGAACTCGAAGGAGCTCCTGACGCGAGGTGCTGTCAGATTCTGAAGCAGAATCTTCTCCTGAGAACGAGGAGGAGGAAAAAGAAGCCTCTCCCCCAGCGGGGGAGGAGAGGAAAAGGAAGGCCGCCCCAACTGGGGAGGCCGGAGGGTCTAAGAAGGGAAGGACCCTTCCTCCAGACTTCTCCACCAACGTCGGCAACGAGGAGGAGGAGTGGCCAACAAGGGCCAAGCCCCTGGCGAGATCGTAAGTGTCCGGATACCCATGGCTTTTTTATCATTGCATAGTGTTCTCTAATGCCGAACAATTATGCAGCCCGCCTAAGGGCAGCTCGCCGCTCGTCGAAGCGGGTCCTGACTTCGCCGGAAATGGAGAGTACTTCACTTCCGGCCGCCTCCTCGCCTCACGCTTCGCGGACGACGCCGAGGTGGGGCCCCAAGGGGCCTGGTCAAGAGGAGGTGGCGCAGAGGCGCCGCAAGGCGACCTCCTGACTCTCGAGCACGTGGGGCGAGACCCTAGGGGCTCTAAGCCCGACCCTTGTCCGGACTCCATAACGGAACCTTCAGCGGTTCAAGTCCGCAAGCGGCCCTTCAGAAGAAGGGTAAGACGCCGGTGTCCTCCGTCCAACCGGAGGCATCAGATAACTTCTTCGGAGGCGCTTAACAGCGCCTTCATCGAGGAGGAGCACCGCCTGCTATGAGTGCGGTGATCCGGACAGTTCGATCCGCCAAGAGCGGGTTGACCAAGCCATACTAGCCTTCTAACAGGCTTTGAGGTAAGTTTAGAATATGTAAAAATATTACCGCATAGACAGTAGCCCCTGATGCTTAGTTTGGTGTTCGGAAAGAAAAGCCGGACTAAGGATATAAAAAGATATACGCAGGAGTCTAACATAAGTATGTCAATATGGGAATGCAGGCTGCGCTGCTGACCTCTGCCGCACTGACTGCGGAGGTCAATGCATTGAAGCAGAGCCTTGAGCGGTCCGAGAACGAGCTCGGCCTTGCCAAGAAGCAGCTCGAGGACAAGGAAGGTAAGTAATACCTTATTAAAGAAATACCTTATAGAAAGGTTTCGGTTGCAAAAAATAACAGGAATAACATGGGTACTGTAGGGGACACGAACGAGGTGGCGACCCTGAAGGAAGCGGTGTCCGTGGCCGAAAGCAAAGAGGCCGCGGAGCGCACCGAGCGAGACAAGCAAGAGGAGCGGGTGGCGGAGGTGCGGCAAGAGCTCCAGGCTCTCGTGGAAAAACACCAGAGTTTGGAGCGTGACTCGAAGACTCGAGAGTCCAAGCTCGCCTCAGCTCTTGAGAGTGCCAAAGCCGCTAAGGCCGAAGCCCAAAAAGCCCTCCAAGAAATTGAATCGTTAAAGAAGATAGCGGCGGGTAAGGCATTCCTTATGCAAAGCAAGCATGTGAAAGTGAATTACCTATTACTTACCCGGATTCGGAGCTCTCCAGGAGCATTCGCATATTTGCCCCGTAGTGCGTCTGTTGCTGCCGCGTTCTACCGCGCTAAGGAGGGGAGCTCGGCGAAAAAGGTGTTCTGGTCTCAATATGCTGAGGCCGGACATCCGGTGCCCCTAAGAGACCAGCTGAAGCAGCTGGTCGAGCTCCACAAGGTCGCCGAACAGGCCATGAAGGGCCTCATAGTTCGGCTGTGGCCATTGGAAGCCATGCCTGGGAGCTACTTTGGGCTAGTGCGGTGGCTGGTGGACGCCTGTCCAAGGATAGAAGTCATCAAGCGCTCCGTCTGCAATGAAGGTGCCCATCGGGCCCTTGCCCGTGCTAAAGTGCACTGGGGCAAGCTGGATGCGGAGAAGCTTGTGACGGACGGGCCACCGAAGGGCAAGGAACATCGCACGCCCGAAATGTACTATGAGGGCCTCCTGAAGGGTGCCCGAAGTATAGCGGATGAGTGCTCCAAAGATGTAATTTTGAATAGACTGCATTTGTTATCCTCAGACGCTGAAAACTTGTTCATATCGCTAAGCAACGCTTGTTAATTTAAAATATTACCTTCTGTGCGGCCGTTTATCAAATTTGAGAGATGGCAAGTCATTGGCTTCAGCCCCCATGCCACGAGTGCTGGGGTGTTCGGGATAAACTTGAGCGATCTTGTTCCCATTCTTGGGTCCATCGAGGGGGGCGCTCAACGCAACGAACAAGGCAACCGGACTTATAATGCTTGAACACTCTCACTTAGCCATAGAATTCTATAATTTTAAATTTCAGCGAAGCCCCTAGTATTCGGAAGACCGAGATCGGGGCGCTATCCACGCCTTGGCCGGACAATTCCGATTCCTCGCTCTAAGCGGCATAAGTCTTTAGGGACCCAAAAAAACCTCTCGAACAGCGACCGGCTCTCGCCCTATCATGACAGTCCAGTTTAGCTTTCTCCTTCGAGGTGCTCAACCCAGCTCAACCGGGCACAATCGCAGTGGTTCTCCTGGTGCTACCTTAGCCGATATAACGGAACGTAAGGTACCAAAACACGGGAGCCGGGCAAACCCAACTATTTACCCAAGACATGATTCGGAGCCGATTCATATAATGCTATAAGTTCGGGGTGCTGCACTTGTGAAAGTGTTCGGACTTATCACACCATAATTTTGGGGTACTTAAGCCCCTGGTGTATTGGCCGTACCAAAGTGTACGGGTGCAACATGTCATGAAATGAACATATATATAGGTAAAAAATGTAATAATAGGCAAGAGCTATATATTGGTTATTAAAAAGAGACTGCAAATAAAAGCAGAACGATACAAATTGTGCGATAAGCAAGGGATGGGACTATTTAACATGTCCCCCTCCAGGGGTAAGCTGCGGGATGGTATGTAAAACAGGTATAATGCTCGTAGTAGAGACCACCTGGACACTCGACGCAGTTTTCTGCTTCCCTGGCTGTTGCATCGTGTATTCGGCGCGAATGCCGGACAAGTCTTCTGGAGAACAGCGTCATGAAAGTAAGAAAAAAAGGAAAAAGAATGACACAATTGGGAGCCCCTGGTGCGGTTGAGCCGCATTCTGGGCGTGCCGTGGTCGTGCCCCTCCCCTTATGTCCATGGTATCTCCAGAGCGTAATTATGTACACGTAGTACTGGCTTCGCAATTTGGCGAGGGCTGGGGTTGGGGCCGGATTGCTACGCGTGCTTGAATCGTGCCAGGCGGTCTTGTTGTAGGTTACTCCGGGCGCGATTGACAGTGTCCGGACGTTTAGCGGCCGGACTCGAGAACTGTTGTGAGAGGCTGCTTTGCACCGCCGCTGCGAGGGCCGCCGTTTGCTCCTCCGTTCGGAGAGAGCGTTCGGTGTTTCCATCGACCGTGATTACTCCTCGAGGACCTGGCATCTTGAGCTTGAGGTATGCATAGTGCGGCACCGCATTGAACTTTGCAAATGCGGTTCGTCCAAGCAGTGCGTGATAGCCGCCATGAACGGGAGTATGTCAAGATTAACTCTTCGCCGAAGTTATCCGGGATCCGAAGACCACTTGAGTGTAATCGAGCCTGTGCAATTGGCCTCTACACGGTATGACGCCTTTAAAGGTCGTCTTTGTAGGTTTAATCCTTGAGGGGTCTATGCCCATTTTGCGCACTGTATCCTGATAAAGCAGGTTCAGACTGCTACCGCCGTCCATCAGGACTATGGTGAGGTGAAATCCGTCAATGATTGGGTCAAGAACCAATGCGGCGAAACCGTCGTGACGGATGCTAGTGGGGTGGTCCCTTCGATCGAATGTGATCGGGCAGGAAGACCATGGGTTGAACTTTGGGGCGACTGGCTCCATCGCATATACTTCCCTTAGTGCATGCTTCCGCTCCCTTTTGAGTATGTGGGTTGCGTATATCATGTTCACCGTCCGCACTTGTGTGGGAAAGCCCTTCTGTCCTATATTGCTCGGCGGCCGGGGCTCTTCCTCGTCATCGCTATGCAGCCCCTTGTCATTGAGTTCGGCACTTAACTTGCCTGCTTGGTTGAACACCCAACAATCCCTGTTGGTGTGGTTGGCTGGTTTTTCGGGGGTGCCATGTATCTAGCACAAGCGATCGAGTATTCGGTCCAAGTTGGACGGGCCCTGGGTATTCCTTTTGAATGGCTTTTCACGACGGGTTTAGAGCCTCTGAATCGGCATTGACCGTCGATCTTCATCATTGTCGCCGTTTATGCGGCGCTTGTTCTTGTTGCGACGCGACCTGCCATTGCTGTCCTTGGTATCCGAACTACCAGGGTTTTTGGTCAAGTTGTTACTACGAGCTAGCCAGCTGTCCTCTCCCGCACAAAAGCGGGTCATGAGTGTTGTAAGGGCTTCCATGGATTTCGGCTTTTCCTGTCCTAGGTGCCGGGGAAGCCACTCATCGCGGATGTTATGTTTGAAGGCTGCAAGGGCCTCTGCATCCGGACAAATCAGCGATTTGATTTTTCTTTGTTAGGAACCGTGTCTGTAATTGTGCGCCGATTCTTCCGCTGCTGAATTATATGGCTAAGGTCATCGGCGTCGGTGGTCGCACATATGTGCCCCGGAAGTTATCAAGGAATGCGGCTTCCATGTCCTCCCAACACCCAATTGATTCTCTGGCAAGCTGTTGAGCCAATGCCGAGCTGGTCCTTTAAGCTTGAGTGGGAGGTATTTGATGGCATGTAGATCATCACCGCAGGCCATGTGGATATGGAGGAGATAGTCCTCGATCCAGACCACAGGATCTGTGGTACCAGCTTATGATTCGATGTTTACGGGTTTGAAGCCCTCAGGGATTTGATGATCCATTACTTCATCTGTGTAGCATAGTGGGTGTGCGGTGCCTCTGTATTGGGCTATATCACGACGTAGCTCATATGAGCTTTGTCTACTGTGTTCGGCCCGGCCGGATTTGCTGTATCCGGCGTGGCGGTTATCATCACGTGTCGTGGGGCGCCCACGCGATCTGTAGATCGATCTTGTATGTTTTTGCCTTATCCTCCAACATATCTCGCAAGTCCGGCGCGTTTTCCCGTGCCTTGGCACTTTTTGAGCGGCGTCGGTGCGGCTTGAATGGAGGGTCTAGAGGCCTCTCTGTCGCGGCCACGGGGTGGCCGGTCGGCCGCATCATGCGCTGGTGACTTGTGTGCTTCCTCCTCTGATCGAGGCAACGGACTACGTTTGAGCTAGCTTTTGGAGGGGCGTTCGAGTTCATACTCTTCGGCTGCAAGGACTTCAGTCCATCTGTCAGCTAGCAGGTCTTGGTCAGCTCTAAGCTGTTGCTGCTTTTCTTGAGGCTGCTTGCCGTGGCCATAAGCCTGCGTTTGAAACGCTCCTGTTCGGCGGGATCCTCAGGCACGACAAATTCGTCGTCGTCGAGGCTTGCCTCATCTTCGGAGGGAGGCGCATAATTATCCACCTCGACCTCTCTTTCTCGCGCGCCTTTGTCGTGCGGACTTGCTCTCCTCCTCCCGCGCTGAGTCCTGCTTTGGAGGGGTTGTCTTCGCACCGTCCGGGGTGTTATTGTCTACCGTGCGGAATCACCGTTTTGCTGTGGCGGAATTTAAGCGGCGCCACGGCGCCGGCGCTTGTTGCTTCTTGGAGGGTCATCCTCCGTTGTTCCATCGCAGTTCCCATCTTTTGGGATGTCCACCATGTATATGTCGTATGACGAGGTGGCCTTCCAGTGCCCTGTAGGCGCTGGGTCTTGGTCATCTCCGGCATCGTCGTCCATACTGGCGATGCCTTCGGAGTCGAAGTCGAGCATGTCGGTTAAATCATCGACAATGGCTACAAAGTGGGTGGTGGGTGGGCGTTGAATTTCTTCGTCGTCCGCATCCCAACCTTCCTGACCGTAGTCCGGCCAGGGCTCTCCTGATAAAGAGAGAGACTTTAGCAAATTCAGGATGTCGCCAAAGGGCGAGTTCTCAAGGATGTCCGCGGCAGTGAACTCCATGACCGGCGCCCAATCAGATTTGATTGGCAGGGGCGCGGAGGGTTCGGAGTCCAGCGAGGGGTCCGGCACCCCGGAGTCACGGTCTTCGCAAAGGACAGGGATAGAGTTCGGCTCAATCACCGTTGAGATCATAGCCCCCGAGGCGGTGTCCAACCACTCGTCCTCGAACGGGGAATCCGGCTCCGGATTAAGGGTCGGAGCGGGCACTGGTGCGGCCTCCAAGACACTGTTCGGCGGTAGAGCTAGATCGTGCCCATCGAGACAGTGCAGCGCGCCTGGCTGTGGCTCTCCGTCGAAGATCAAGTCTCCGCGGATATCGGCCGTATAGTTCAAGCTTACAAATCTGACCTGATGGCCAGGGGCGTAGCTTTCGATCTGCTCCAGATGGCCAAGCGAATTGGCCCACAGTGCAAAGCCGCCAAATACGAAGATCTGTTCGGGGAGAAAAGTCTCACCCTGGACCGCATCGTTGTTGATGATCGAATGAGCCATCGGGCCTATAGGTGACGACACAGAGGAACTCTCAATGAAAGCACCAATGCCGGTGTCAAAACTGGCAGATATCTGGTAGGGGATCCCGAACTGTGCGTCTAGGCGGATGGTAACAGGAGACAAGGGACACAATGTTTTTACCTAGGTTCGGGCCCTCTCGAAGGAGATAATACCCTACTCCTGCTTGATTAATATTGATGATATGGGTAGTACAAGAGTAGATCTACCACGAGATCAAGGAGGCTAAACCCTAGAAGCTAGCCTATGGTATGATTGTTGTTCGTCCTACGGACTAAAACCCTCCAGTTTATATAGACACCGGATAGGTTAGGCTTACACAGAGTCGGCTACATATCTGTATTGCCAAGCTTGCCTTCCACGCCAAGGAAAGTCCCATCCGGACACGGGACAAAGTCTTCAATCTTGTATCTTCATAGTCTTGGAGTCCGGCCAAAGATGATAGTTCGGCTATCCGGACACCCCTAGTCCAGGACTCCCTCACCCCCCGCCTTGATCTCTCCGCTCCTCGCGAGCCAGCCTAGTGGGGCTACCCCTGAGGAGGTCTTGCATCGTCCGCCTCGCGAGGCTTGGCTCCTCTCGAGGGTCTTGAGTGGTTGTTGGTGAAGATGGGTCGTACCAGGCCGTTGGTGGAGCCATGCCGTGGGCCGCAGGAAGGCAAGTCTGGGGACCCCCGGTCCCAGAACGCCGACACTCATGTCTCAACGCAAACAGTTCATCCGAGTGAACCGCATGCCGTATATCGCACACACCTTCATCTGGCTGACCTTTTTTTGTGTTGCCTAATCACAAACAGTTCATCCGAGTGAACTGTATGCTGTATATCACACACAACTCCATCTGGCTGCCTGCTTCTTTTGTTCCTCCTCATCGCTAATAGTTAATTGAACTGAACCATATGCCCTGCATCACACACGCATCTAAAATCTGAACCGTGTTTGATGGCTCCGCCATCGCAAACGTTTTGCACCTTTTTTGACGGTTTTTTACACCACCGTTTGCGATTATGGCATCACACACAGTTTCGTCGAAGGGTCTCTGATCGTAGTGTCGCGTTAGCAGCATCCTGCAGTAGTGTCTCCTTCTTCTTGTCTACATGATATATCTATTGGATGGAGGACCGACATTGGCGATGGAACCTATGGACCTTCAAGTTGAGGAGTGCTCGAACTTAATTAATGGATGCTGATACGTCTCCAACGTATCTATAATTTTTTATTATTCCATGCTATTATATTATCTGTTTTGGATGTTTAATGGGATTTAATATGATCTTTTATATTATTTTCGGGACTAACCTATTAACCGAAGGCCCAAAGTGCGATTCTGTTTTTTGCCTATTTGGTGTTTTGCGAGAAAAGGAATACCAAACGGAATCGAAACGGAATGGCACCTTCGCGATGATCTTTCTTGGAACGAAAGCAATCCAGAAGACTTGGAGTTGAAGTCTGGAACTCCGCGAGGCGGCCACGATGCAGGAGGGTGCGCCTAGGGGGTAGGCGCGCCGCCACCCTCGTGGGCCCCACGGAGCTCCACCGACGTACTTCTTTCACCTATATATACTCTTATATCCTAAAAACATCAGGGGGAGCCACGAAACCACTTTTCCACCACCGCAACCTTCTGTACCTGTGAGATCCCATCTTGGGGCCTTTTCAGGCGCTCTGCTGGAGGGGGAATCGATCACGGAGGGCTTCTACATCAACACCATAGCCTCTCTGATGATGTGTGAGTAGTTTACCACAGACCTTCGGGTCCATAGTTATTAGCTAGATGGCTTCTTCTCTCTCTTTGATTCTCAATACAGAGTTCTCCTCGATGTTCTTGGAGATCTATTCGATGTAATACTCTTTTGCGGTGTCTTTGCCGAGATCCGATGAATTGTGGATTTATGAACAAGTTTATCTATGAGTATTATTTGGTTCTTCTCTGATTTCTTATATGCATGATTTGATATCTTTGCAAGTCTCTTCGAATTATCTTTTTAGTTTGGCCTACTAGATTGATCTTTCTTGCAATAGGAGAAGTGCTTAGCTTTGGGTTCGATCTTGCGGTGTCCTTTCCCAGTGACAGTAGGGGCAGCAAGGCACGTATTGTATTGTTGCCATCGACGATAAAAAGATGGGGTTTATATCATATTGTTTGAGTTTATCCCTCTACATCATGTCATCTTGCCTAATGTGTTACTTTGTTCTTATGAACTTAAAACTCTAGATGCATGCTGGATAGCGGTCGATGTGTGGAGTAATAGTAGTAGATGCAGAATCATTTCGGTCTATTGGACACGGATGTGATGCCTATATTCATGATCATTGCCTTAGACAACTTCATAACTATGCGCTTTTCTATCAATTGCTCGGCAGAAATTTGTTCACCCACCGTAATACATGCTATCTTGAGAGAAGCCACTAGTGAAACCTATGGCCCCCGGGTCTATTTTACATCATATAAGTTTCCGATCTACAATTCTAGTTTCCTATTTATTTTAGTTTGCAATCTTTACGTTCCAATCTATACAACAAAAATACCAAAAATATTTATCTTACTATCTTTATTAGATCTCACTTTTGCGAGTGACTGTGAAGCGATTGACAACCCCTTTATCGCGTTGGTTGCAAGGTTCTTGATTATTTGTGCAGGTACTAGGTGACTTGTGCGTTGTCTCCTACTGGATTGATACCTTGGTTCTCAAAAACTGAGGGAAATACTTAGCTACTTTGCTGCATCACCCTTTCCTCTTCAAGGGAAAACCAACACACTCAAGAGGTAGCAAGATGGATTTCTGGCGCTGTTGCCGGGGAGATGTACGCCAAGTCAAGACATACCAAGTACCCATCATAAAATCTTCTCCCTCGCATACATTATTTGCCATTCGCCTCTCGTTTTCCTCTCCCCCACTTCTAAAATTATTTTCGAAAACCTTTGCCTTTTCTTCGCTCTCCTTCCGTTTGATCTTGTGTTAGCATGTGCCTTATTTTTACTTGCATCTTCACTTGCTAAAAATCTATTGATATGGTTCCTCATCCCCTTGCTACTCTTTTTAGAAGATCCAATTATGAAGAACCAATTGCTAATAAGTTTTGTGCACTAGATTATCTTTATGGGGTTTCGCTTGAAATTCGTGAATCTGAAAATTGTGATGAAGAAATTTATGAAGAGATTCACGATAGCTCCTTGAATAGAAAGCATGATTGCAACGATTTTACTATAAATTCTCTTGATGTCAATTGTGCTAATAGTATGCAAAACTCTAAGCTTGGGGATGCTAGTTTTGCTATGTCTACTACTTGTTGCAATGATCATGATTGGGGTGATTCTTCTTATGATCTTGAAAATTTATTTAAGCCCCATGATGAATATGAGATTGATAATAATGTTTGCAATAATATTGAAAGTGGGTTTGGAAGAGTGTCAACTTTACAACCCACGTATTCGGAGAATGTTCAATCTTATGAAGTTTTTGATAAAAGTGGGTTTGGAGAGGTCATGACTTTAGTTAATGTTAATCCCACTATTTTGGAAGAGTGTCAACTTTGCATACATGTAGATTGTGTTAAGAATATGTTTGTGATAGCTATATTGTTGAATTTACTTATAATCCTACATGTAATTATTATAAGAGAGGAAAATATGGTTGTAGAAATTTTTATCTTACTAAATTACCTCTCGTCATGTTGAGATTGCTATCGTCTCTTTCTTCTTCCTTGCATATGCTAATTTTTGCTTTCTATGATAATTTGTTTGATTATAAAATGCCTGTGCATAGGAAGTATGTTAGACTTAGATGTGTTTATCACGTGTTCTATGATTCTATCATTGTGCTTTAATTCTTGTCTTTGATGTGAGCATCATTAAAATTATCAATGCCTAGCTAGGGGCGTTAAACGATAGCGCTTGTTGGGAGGCAACCCAATTTTCTTTTTGTTCTTTACTTTTTGTTCTTGTTTAATAATAAATAATTCATCTAGCCTCTGGTTAGATGTGGTTTTATGTTCTAATTAGTGTTTGTGCCAAGTAGAATCTTTGGGAAGACATGGGTGAAGTCTTTGCGATCTTGCTGTAAAAAACAGAAACTTTTGCGCTCATGAGATTAGCTGCCATTTTCTTACTGGAGATTGCTTTTAGGTTGATTCTTCTTGCAGATGATTAATAGACAAATTCTTCACGTCCACCAATTTATTTCAGAATTTTTGGAGTTACAAAAGTATTCGAACAAATCAGATTGCTACAGACTGTTCTGTTTTTCCTGTGTTGTTTGCTTATTTTGATGAATCTATGAGTAGTGTCGGGGGGTATGAACCATAGATAAGTTGAAATACAGTAGGTTTAACACCAATATAAATAAAGAATGAGTTCATTACAGTACCTTAAAGTTGTAATTTGTTTTCTTATACTAACGGAGCTCATGAGATTTTCTATTAAGTTTTGTGTTTTGAAGTTTTTAAGATTTTGGGTAAAGATTTGATGGATTTTGGAATAAGGAGTGGCAAGAGCCTAAGCTTGGGGATGCCCAAGGCACCCCATGGTAAAATTCAAGGACAACCAAAAGCCTAAGCTTGGGGATTCCCCGGAAGGCATCCCCTCTTTCTCCTGGAAGGCATCCCCTCTTTCGCCTTCGTCTATCGGTAACTTTAGTTGAGGCTATATTTTTATTCGCCACATGATATGTGTTTTTCTTGGAGCGTCTTGTATGATTTGAGTCTTTTATTTTTAGTTTACCACAATCATCCTTGTTGTACACACCTTTTTGAGATGCTCGCATGAATCAGAATTTATTAGAATACTCTATGTGCTTCACTTATATCTTTTGAGCTAGATAATTTTGCTCTATTGCTTCACTTATATCATTTTAGAGCACGGTGGTTGTTTTATTTTATAGAAATTATTGGTCTGTCATGCTTCACTTGTATTATTTTTAGAGTCTTTTAGAACAGCATGGTAATTTGCTTTGGCTATAAAATTAGTCCTAATATGATAGGCATCCAAGATGGGTATAATAAAAACTTTCATATAAAGAGTGCATTGAATACTATGAGAAGTTTGATGCCTGATGACTGTTTTGAGATATGTAGATGGTGATTTTAGAGTCATGCTAGTTGAGTAATTGTGAATTTGAGAAATACTTGTGTTGAGGTTTGCAAGTCCCGTAGCATGCACGTATGGTAACTGTCGTGTAACAAATTTGGAGCATGAGGTGTTTCTTTGATTGTCTTCCTTATGAGTGGCGGTCAGGGATGAGCGATGGTATTTTCCTACCAATCTATCCCCCTAGGAGAATGCGCTTAGTGCTTGGTTTTGATGACTTGTAGATTTCTGCAATAAGTATGTGATTTCTTTATGACTAATGTTGAGTCCATGGATTATACGCACTCTTAACCTCCCACCATTGCTAGCCTCTCTTGTACCGCGTAACTTTCGCCGCTACTATAAACCCACCATATACCTTCCTCAAAACAGCCACCATACCTACTTATTATGGCATTTCCATAGCCATTCCGAGATATATTGCATTGCAACTTTCCACCGTTCCGTTTATTATGACACGCTTCATCATTGTCATATTGCCTCGCATGATCATGTACTTGACATCGTATTTGTGGAAAAGCCACCATTCATAATTTTTCATACATGTCACCCTTGATTCATTGCACATCACGGTACACCACCGGAGGCATTCATATAGAGTCATATTTTGTTCTAAGTATCGAGTTGTAATTCTTGAGTTGTAAATAAATAAAAGTGTGATGATCATCATTATTAGAGCATTATCCCGTGTGAGGAAATAAAGAAAAGAGGCCAAAGAAGCCCAACAACAAAAAAATGAGAGAAAAAGAGAGAAGGAACAGTGTTACTATCCTTTTTCCACACTTGTGTTTCAAAGTAGCACCATGATCTTCATGATAGAGTCTCCTATTTTGTCACTTTCATACTAGTGGGAATTTTTCATTATAGAACTTGTCTTGTATATTCCAACGATGGGCTTCCTCAAATGCCCTAGGTATTCATGAGCAAGCAAGTTGGATGCACACCCACTTAGTTTCTTTTGTTGAGCTTTCATCCATTTATAGCTCTAGTGCATCCGTTGCATGGCAATCCCTACTCACTCACATTGATATCTATTGATGGGCATCTCCATAGTTGATGTGAGACCATCTTCCTCTTTTTTGTCTTTGTCGGTGTACTAGAGTAAGGGGTACCCTAGTATCCCGAACTTCGTGCCGGCAGGCGATTCAGCACCCAGCGGCAAGGCTTGCCGGGTGACCGCCAAGGTCCTCCGTGGTTCCTTGGGAGACATTCAAGAACAAAGTATTCAAGCCAAGGAGACAAGGCCCCGGCAAGAGGAGCTTGCCGGGAAGGCCAACCAAGGCATCTCAAGGAACTTGCCGCAACGCGCCACGCGTCCCGGCGAGGCCCGGTGAGCGACAAGCTTCCGGACGCGACAAGACAACGACCGCGGCAGCTGATCCGTCTGCGTCGATCCAACCACCACCGGAGCAAACGGGTGGTGGGGTAGACGCCGGCGGAAGAACGGGCATCGACGAGGGATCCCACGGTGCTGCCAGGTCCAAGGACAAGGCTGCGCAGACCTCGGCGTCCGTACATGCACCGCGCCCATCTCAGGAAGCGCGGGACCGACAGCGTCATGGTATTCACAATGCCATACGTTCGTTGGACCAAGATCGAGCTGGTGGATTTCGGGGTGCTCAAGACCAGCATGCACGCCAACATGCTGGCACGAGCGAGGCACGGTCGCCTGGACGGGATACTGCTCCTTCTAACATAGTTAGAAGTCCGAGCATATCCTGCTCCTCGCGCCGTTCGCCACTGCCGCCCGCCACTCCAGCAGAAGCTTTGGCGCGAGCTCAACTACTCCTGGATTACCCTCCAACGGCAGACAAGATCGATGAATGGAGGGCAACCATTCAAAGTCTCATCGGCTTCGCCAACGGCGACACTCCGCGGCAGCCGAGTACATTGCTGCCGCGGCAGGACTGCCAGGCACGAACCGATGAAACCGGTGGGGGTGCAACCACCATGCACTCTCCACCCCGAAGGCCAAGATCGCCGACTCGCCGGATCCACCTCGACAGCGACTCCACCGCATCGTCAGATCCACGAGCTCGTCGCGATCAGCGCCAAGTTCTTCACGAACGACAGCAAGAAGACGCTCGAACTCGCATCGAGCGCCGAAGACAAGCGCGGCGTCAATCGGACCAGCGCGCTGGGCCCTCTGTCGACATGCATGCGCCAGGGGAACCAGGCGACTTGCCGTACGCGGAAGGTTGCCCTGCGTTCACTCGTGAGCTGCGGCAAGTCCAGTGGCCCAGCATGAAGAATTTCAAGCCAGACGTACCAGAGAAGTACGACGGCAAGTCGCATCCGTCGGAGTTCCTCAGCATCTACACCATCGCGGTGCAAGCTGCCGGGGGGCGGGACGACAAGATCCTGGCCAACTACTTCCCACTGGTGCTCAAGCCCAATGTCAGATCCTGGCTCATGCACTTGCCGGACAACTCCATATCCTCTGGGCAGACCTATGCCATCAGTTTGTCGGCGCCTTTACAGCGACCACAAGCCTCATGGCCAAGAGAGCGACCTTCATCTGCTTTCGCCCGTAAGGAAGGAGAGCCCTAGCAAAGTACATTCAGAGATTCAGCCAGCGTGAGACAACATCCCAGATGTCCACCTGCGCGCGGTAATCAGCGCGTTCCATCGAATGTGTGAAACCGCAGGATGCGGGAGGAGATGGCGATGTGCAAGATCGAGAGACGTCGATGAGCTATATGCCACTGGCCGACAAGTGCACGTCTTTGAGGAAGGAGGAAACTCCCCGGAGAGAATATAGAAGCAGGAAGATCTGATAGTGAGGAGGCTATCCCGGCAAAGAAAAACCGGCGGCGGAACAACAGGAAGAAGGAAGGCAAAGATGTGCTTGTCGTTGAGCAGTCCGGCAACGGAGGTGGCGCCAAGAAAGCCAAAGCTGGTAGCTCCGGCAAGGAGATTGCCGCAGCACCAACTACCGGTGTGGCGGTCGCCGACAAGCGTGACGACACCAACAAGCAAGATCTTGCAAGATCCACGGACCAAGGGCCATGACCTCGAGCTGCAAGAAGGTCGAGTAGCTTGTCGAGCAGCAAAGGCTGAATCTGGCGGCGACAAGGAGAAGGCCCAAGAAGGTGCTTTGGAGGAGCGGCAAAAACGCCCGGCCGAGGAGGATGCCACGGCAAGGCCAAGCAGCGGCAAGGAGACAGACCTCCCCGCGGCCGCGACAAGGATGAAGATGACGACGACGATGAAGATATGGATGATGACGAGACCGATGAGCAGGAGTTCCAGAGAGCCACAGAGGTCCTGTGCGTTTACGGTGGTGCTTCTCTGCATACTTCACACCGCCAGCTCAATCAGTGGGTGCGGGAAGTCAATGCGGTAGAACCACCCGTCGAGTCACGCAAGCCTCTGAAATGGTCCAGCACGCCTATCATCTTTGATATTGAGGACCACCCTGATCGCATAACTGCGGTCGGGTGCTTGCCGATGTTGGTTTCACCAACTATCCGCAACCTCAAGGTCACTAAGATGCTAGTTGACGGCGGGGCCGGCTTGAACCTGATCTCCTCCGCGGTACTCCAGAAACTCCAGATCCCTGATGGCGACCTCGAAGAGACCGGCACATTCCAAGGAATCAATCTGGGAAGGAGCAAGCCGAAGGGAAAGATCACGTTGCCGGTGACATTTGGCAGCGAGTTGAACTTCAGAACTGAGAGGGTCACTTTTGATGTTGCTGACTTTCCATTGCCTTACAATGGGATACTCGGCCGTCCGGCACTCGCCAAATTCATGGCAGCCTCTCACTATGCATACAACATGCCGAAGATGCCAGGACCGATAAGTGTCATCTCTGTCCCTGGCGACAAGAAGGATGCTCTTATCTGCGCCGACAAGATATACCGGGAAGCAGCAGCCGCAACAGATCGCAAGTCACTTGCCGTTGAAGCTCCCGGGGCGAAGAAGAAGACCAAGTCCGGCAAGAGTTCTGATGCCTACTCCGGCAAGCGCACCTCTTCGGAGTGCTGCGCTACCGTCGAGGACGCACCATCGAGCTCCACCGGCAAGTGTAAGAAGACAATGGCAGCTCCACCAGAGACCAAGAAGGTGTCCGCCAAGGAGGACGGCACTGATGGTACCTTCACCATCAGTGCCACTCTCGACCCTAAATAGGAAAGCGCGCTTGTTGCTTTCCTGCGGGCGAACGTCGACGTATTTGCATGGCAACCGTCTGACATCCTCGGTGTTCCGAGGAAAGTAATCGAGCACCACCTTGTCGTCTGTCCTCATGCGTGGCCCGTCAAGCAGAAAGTCAGGAAGCAGGCAGTGGAGCGCCAAGAATTCATCGCAGAAGAAATCAAGAAATTGGAAGCAGCAGGCCTTGTCAGAGGAGTGCTCCATCCTCGTGGTTGGCCAACCCTGTAGTGGTGCGCAAGGCAAACGGGAAATGGAGGCTTTGTATCGACTTTACCGATGTCAATAAAGCTTGTCCCAAAGACCCATTTCCCTTGCCACGCATCGACCAGATTGTTGACTCCACGGCCGGATGTGACTTGCTTTCATTTCTTGATGCATACTCAAGATACCATCAGATCTTCATGGCAGAAGAGGATGAGGAGAAGACTGCATTCATCACCCCATGTGGCACCTACTGTTTTGTACGGATGCCTTTCGGTTTAAAGAATGCTGGTTCAACATTTGCAAGGGTAGTCCATGACGCTTTTGAGCCGCAAATGCACAGAAATGTGGAAGCCTACATGGATGACATAGTGGTCAGGAGCAAGGACAAGGCGACTCTGATTCATGATTTAGACGAAACCTTTTCAAATCTGCGCAAGATCAACCTCAAGCTCAACCCCGAGAAGTGTGTGTTTGGAGTCCCCTCCGGCAAGCTTCTCGAGTTCTTCGTGTCTCAGCGGGGAATTGAAGCCAATCCCGACAAGATCAAGGCCATAGAGCAGATTGAAGCACCAAAGCGCGTCAAGGATGTACGAAGAGTTGCCGGTTGCGTAGCTGCTCTCAGCAGGTTTATCTCTAGGTCTGCTGAGCGCGCCCTGCCATTTTTCAAAATATTGAAAAAGGCAGGTCCAATGAAATGGACTCCGGAAGCGGAGGGTGCACTGCAGGACTTAAAGAGATACCTGTCCTCCACTCCAACACTTTTCGCACCTAAGCCACAAGAAAAGTTGCTGCTATATATAGCGGCAACCAATCAAGTGGTTAGTGCTGCGTTAGTAGTGGAGAGGGAGGCGGATGATGAGCCAGCAGCCACAGCAGATGCATCCAGCGACAAGCAAGGGACTTCACCGGCAAGCTCTGGTCCCGACAAAGATGGATCTGCTTGGTAGCGCGAGAAGATCTGAAAAAGAATGGTGCAGCGCCCAGTTTACTTTGTCGGTTCCCTTCTGCGGGGGCTAGGTCGAGGTACTCGGTGTGCAGAAATTGCTTTTCGCCTTCTCATGGCCTCGAAAAGCTGTGCCATTACTTCCAAGCACATGAGATTACAATCGTCACTCGTTTTCCGCTGAAGAGGATCTGCAAAATCCGGAAGCAACAGGCAGGATTGTCGAGTGGGCCTTTGAACTGTCAAGCTTTGGCCTCAAGTTTGAGAGCACTCCAACTATCAAAGCGAGCATTGGCGGAGTTCATAGCAGAATGGGCGCCAACACAAGATGAGGAAATTCGAAGCGAGCATCCCGTCAAGGAGGCAAGCAAAGAGTGGCTGATGTACTTTGATGGTGCCTTCTCGCTGCAAGGCGCCCGGTCTTGGCGTGCTACTTATTGCACCCACGGAGAGCACCTCAAGTACGTAGTCCAGATGCACTTTCCCAAGGAGCAAGCAACAAACAATACTGCAGAGTATGAAGGTTTGCTTGCGGTCTCGAGATCACAACAGACCTTGGGATCAAGAGGCTCATTATCGGGGTGACTCACAGCTTGTCGTCCGCCAAGTAAACAAAATTATCGAGCCCGTTGATGGAAGCTTACGTTGATGAAGTGAGAAGCTAGAAGAGCACTTTGGCGGCCTCTGAGATGGAACATGTTCCAAGAGCTCGAACGACATTGCCGATGGCACTGTCAAGTCGCGCCAGACTTAAGCTACAATGGAACCAGGGATCTTTGTGCTCAAACTGACTCAACCGTTTATAACGCCATCAACTGGACGAGAACAAGAAGAGGAAGTTGATTTCGGTGACTATTTTCCGGCGAGCTCCCGAAGCCGCCGCCAAGAAGGTCTTCAAGATCAACACCAAAGGTCTTTGAGGAGCGATCGCTCGGCAAACCCTAGGGTTTGTTCCATTGAAGCGAGCGCTCCCGACAAGTTTTGCTCGGCAAGCTTGCCGAGGCGTCAAGCTCCGCTGAGCCGCATGTTCTCGCCGTAAGCGGATGTTCCCAGCAGCAGATGTGCCTTTAGTCCTTGTTGTCGAGCCGCAAGCTCCAAAGATGGGCACAACAGATTGTCCGTTTCCTTCAGACAGGAGAACTTCCCGAAGAGCAAGAAGAAGCGGAAAGAGTAGCCCGACAGTCAAGTATGTACCAGTTTGTCGACAACACGCTGTACAGAAGAAGATTCAACGGTGTGAAATTGAAGTGTATTCACCGGGAAGACGGACAAAAGCTGTTGGCAGAGATACATGGAGGCATATGTGGTCACCACATTGGCGCAAGAGCACTTGCCGGCAAAGCGTTCCGGCAAGGTTTCTTTTGGCCGACAGCCCTCCAGGATGCAACTGCACAAGTAACCAAGTGTGAAGCATGCCAGTTCCATTCCAAGCAGATACACCAGCCAGCTCAAGCTCTCCAGACGATCCCTTTATCCTAGCCATTTTCGGTCTGGGGGCTCGACATCCTCGGCCCCTTTCCCCGAGCTGTCGGGGGCTTTGAGTACTTGTACGTTGCAATCGACAAGTTCACAAAGTGGCTGGAAGTGGAAGCAGTGAGGAAGGTGACAGACGATCGCGATCAAGTTCTTGGTCGATTGTTTGCCGTTTGGGATCCCTAACAGGATCATCACCGACAACGGCATGCAGTCCACGAGCCGCACCTTCATGCGATGCGTCCAAGATCTTGGCGCCAAGGTCCGCTTCGCTTCGTTGCTCATCCGAGAAGTAACGGTCAAGCGAGAGGGCGAATCTTTGAAGTGCTGCTTGGAGCTCAAGACCAGGACTTTCGACGAGCTGCACAAGTCGCGGAAAGAAATGGATTGAGGAGCTGCCGGTGGTTCTTTGGTCGATCAGACGACGCCAAATCGAGCCACCGGCGGACACCTTCGCTCTAGTCTATGGAGCAGAGGCAGTTCTCCCCACGGAACTCGTATCTGGGTCACCTCGAGTGCTCGCTTATGATGAGCTTGAGCAAGAGCAGTTGCGACAAGATGACGCTGCTCCTTGAGGAGGACCATGTTCAGTCTGTTGTACGAGCTGCTCGATACCAGCAAGCTTTGCGCCGCTACCACAGCCGCAAAGTTAATGCCAGAAGTCTCGAGGAAGGCGACCTTGTTCTTGGCGCGTTCAGTCCACCAAAATTCCAACAAGTTGGCCTTGAAGTGGGAAGGCCCTTCTTGGGTGAAATGAGTCACTAGGCTGGCGTTGTCCGCTTTGAGACCGAAGATGGCATTCCGGTGAGCAACTCCTGGAACATTGAGCATCTTCGTAAGTTTTACCCGTAGGGCGCGGTTGCCGGAACCTGTTCCGGCAACCACCTTTTGTACAAGTCTTGCCGATGTTGCATGTAATCCTTTGTACAAAGCCGGGCGCAGACCCCGTGCATAAGTAAAGCTCATGTGCTCCGCACATCTTGTCAATTTCATGCTTTCTACTTATTTTTGCATGAGTTATCTGACACTCTGTGCAGCGCCTATCCCCGGTAAGAAATAACGAGCCGTAAGGCTCCATATCTTTATTTTTTCTTCTTTCTCTTTCTCAAAGAAAGGAAGGTTCCCTCGCCCACAAGTTTGCCGGGGGGAAAGGAGAAGATAATGGTGTGGACCAGCGTCGCTCGAGGAAGTTTAAGCCTTACCGGAAGCAAGCGACAGAAAAGCTAAGTTGCTAAAGTTTGAGCAATCAGTTTTAAAAATTTTAAGTTATCTTCCTCGAATGACCGTGCTTTGTATGGAAAACCTGTGCGCGGAGGAACCAACTCGTAGCTAGTTGCGCCCTTACTTTGTTTCGAGTCCGCTCAACAACTTAAGTGAGCTGCGACTAGTTGCGACAAGGTTTCTTGTCGGTAGCGGCACGACCAGCAGGCTGCTGACGTCCCGCACTCAGCGCTCGCGGCTAGGGTGCCTGCGCCGACAAGTTCCCTAAAAGCGTAGGGCAAAAACATACAAAGGAAGGAATCAAGTAAAGGAAATAACATAGCAATCACTACCCGAAGTAGAGTCATATTACAAGATAGCTTGTCGCAGCTCTAACAGATTGTTCTCATAACATGACCATCAGCGAGAAGAAAAAGAGAAGACGGGCGGCCTAATCTACGCGATCGCCCTCAACCCTCTTGCTTCCGCTCACCTTGTCCACAATGGGTGCGACATGGGTCTTGAGCGCTTCCAGATCAGCATCCGGCGGCAAGGTCTTGAGGACGTTGGTGAGGTTGAGGCCTGGGTTGCGGAAGGCCACCTTCACCAGCACCTTTTGAAGAGCTCCCGCGCAGATCTGGCGCGACTCGTCGGCGAGCTGCTTCGGGATCTTCTCCCGGAGTCACTGGAGGGCCGTCGCCACGCCTTTGAAGAACAAGCTAAGCTTGGCGCTGGGTTGGAGGTGCTCATCGGAGGAATACCCGAGATCATCCATCCCCAGTTGCGCCAGCTCCCTGTCGATGGCTGCGGCAACATCCACGAGACCCTCGGTCCAGTGCTCCACATTCTCCCTAAAGGTGTTCTGGGCGGCAGCAGCACTCGCCAGCAGCGCCTCGTCGGCCTTGATCTTCTCCGTCAAGGCCACCTCCCGCTCCCTGGCGCCATCCAGCGTCTGAGTCAAAGTAACCAGCTTCAATTCAAGATCTGCGTTGGAGTCTTTGGCGGCGCTAAGCTCCTTGCTCCTCTCGGCGAGACGACCCTGCAGCTCGCCAAGGGTGTAGGCGTCCTTCTCGCGCTCACGCTTGAGCACAGCAAGCTCCTCGCCGCTCAACTTGAGATCGGCCTCCAGCTGCGCCACCTTCGTCTCCAGCTCCTTCTTGGCGGCCTCGGCAGCTGCGGCAGCATCCTCTGCTTCCTTGAGAGCCCCGCCGAATATTTGATCGCGCGCGGCAAGATCCTCCTCGTGGCTGTCAAGGTTAACCTTCAGCTGCGCCTAACTTCGCCTTCTGCGCAGACAGCTTCTCGGCAGCAAGCAGCTTGTTGCTCTTCAACTTCAGCCTTCTCGAGGAGGAAGGCTTTACGCTCCTCGGCGAGTTGCTCCCGCTCCTTTGCCAAGGATCGGAGAGCTTCCTGGTTGAGGCCCCGAAGCTCCTCCGCGCGCTTCTCGATGTCTGCTCCCGCCTTTGCGACAAGCGCTTCTCGGGATTCCAACTTGGCCTGTCGGGCGCGGTAGAAGCGACAACAGCTTCCGCAGCAGCTGCTCCTCCTCAGGCTCGCCGCTGCTGCTGCTCGGTGCGTCGACCAGCGTCAGCCCAGCGGAGGCGAGCAACTCTTCATCGAGGATTTCTTCTTCAATCGGCGCCCTGGAGCTCGACGCCCAGGGGAGCTTGATGAAGACGCCATCGCCGGCCTTCAAATAGGCGCCGGGCTGGGGCTCTTCGGAGCCTGACGTTGCAGCAGCGGCGGAGGGATCGGCGGTCGGTGTAGCGCCTGACGCTCCTGCGGCCTCGGGGCCGTCAGTGCGATCGCCGGACCCCTCGCCAGCTCCTGCGGCGGCAGCTTTGGCGGCCTCTCCGCCGGCGGGATCATCAGCGCTGGTTTCTTCTTCGGTGACAGCGGCGTCGTCGGTATCGCCGTGCGCGTTCTCCTCGTCGGCGACCTCGGTTTCCGTCGGCTCCATGGCAGATGGATCTGACGACCGTAAAAGAAAGAAAAGTCAAGCAAATATCCAAAAAGAAAATCAGAGGAAGAAGAACACAAGGGAAGTTTTCAAGCGAGAGGATTACTGTACTAGGATCTGCGGTTGTGGTCTCAACCACGGAGGGTCGCTGGTGCTATCCCTTGCGGAGAACTGTCCTTGCGGAGAAGTCTCCCTTGCCGGAGGCAGCTCCTTGCGGGGAATCCTCCCTTGGCGGTGTAGTCGAAGCAGATGGCATTTCGGGAGTGGCTTCCGGGCACTCCTGGTGGGGCTGCTCTGCTCCTACACAAACCAACAGTCAGGTATCAGCAAAGAAAGAGCACCCATGCACGCCTAACAGCAGGAAGTAAACCATATACTTACGATGGGGGCTGCGGCTGGGGCTGCTTTGAGAAGGGTTGCGGGTCCGGCAAGGTGGTCTCGGACACGCCTCCTGGCTGTCGCGGTGGGTTAGTCCTCGATGACAATCACGGGACCTTGGCTCTCTTCGCCGCTCTGGGCCAGCATCACGAAAGGAATGGGTTGAGTGAAGCAAGTCGAGATACAAGACAAAGCAACAAAATTGAAGAACTACAAGTACAACAAAGAATCTTACTCTTCTTCTTCCTCGTCGGAGCTGGCGGAGAGATCAATCAGCTCACCTCCGGTGGGGCAGGCGGAGGAGTAGGTTCCCTTGCCCGCTTGCCGGGAGCGATGGCAGTGGGCCAGGAAGACCCGCTCCGGTTGCCGCAGCGTGAGAGTGCTCCAGCTGCAACAAGTGCACGCCACGGTTGGCGCGTCGCAGTTGGGCGGCTGATGACCGTCTGCCGCCCGCTACTTCCCGGCTTTGCGAGGCGCCTTCTTGGTGGAGCTGGGGGCTCGCTTGCGGCAAGCTGCTGAAAGTGAGGAAGAGGAGGAGTCGATCTTCAACGAGTCGCTCGCGCCCTCGGCAGGCTCGCTCGACTCAGCTTCAGGCTCGACAAGCTCTTCCTCGCCGGCAAGCTCCTCTCGCTCGACAAGGCTTGCCGCCTCTGCTGCCTCTACCTCCTCCACGGTGAATCCGAACTGCGCCCATGCAACGGTTGCTGCCGCCTCTTCCAGCTGGTGGCGTCGCGCATCTCATCATCGGTGGTGTCGCGGGTGAGGCTCTTACGTTCATCGGGCGGACCGCCACTTCTACCGAGGCCGTCAAAGAACTCCTGCGGCGTCATCTGCATGCTCTTGCCAAGTTGGGACAATTCCATGCGAATCGCTGGCGGCATCATTACGCGGATGCGGTAGGCGAGGAGTTGTTACTGCAGCCGAACGACACCCTCGGCAACCTGAACACTTCGGGATGATCAGGATCGTGCTTGAACAGTTCCAAGAGCATCGCGTCCCAGCTCAAAACGGTGAAGTTTAAGTTGAGGCCCGGCGCAGCCTCATGATATCCGCCGCGTTCGGAACTCCCGGTAGGTCTCCTCCTCTCTGCGAAGGCGTGCGGTGGCGAAGAAAGTCTACGCCAACGGCGCCTCTGATGAACCGGCAAGCCTAAGGCGTGGATCCGGGTGACAGCAATCTTCAGCCTAAGCGTCTTCGAGGCCACGCTGCTCCAATCGTTGCAGCGCCTCTTTGGGGCTTGGCGCTGGGCGGTAAATGGCTGCGGGTTCTCCTCGACAATCCAGCACCGATCGCTCTCCACTCATCCCACTTGCTGCGGAGCTCTCCCTACAGATAAGCTTCCTTCTTGCGGTTCTCGAGATCCAAGCGATTCCGCGGAAAGAGGCTCCCCTCTCTCAACTCGGGGCATAAAGTGGCGGAAAAGAGCTACGTTTGGATAGACTCGACAAAGTTTTCGCGAGAGATGTCGAAAACTGCCATGTCGAAACGGCATTGGGGTGAAGTCAAGGAGGCGGAACCCGTAGGTGTTCATGATGTCACAAAAACTTCGGAGAAAAGCGGCGAGCCTGGTAGAAGAACAACAGCGAAGAAAGGGTATCCATTCGAGCCGGTTCCAATCTTGGCAGCTAGGAGTACCTTCGTCGCTGGATGCGCTCGCGTCTCCGTCGACCGAGAAGAGGTAGTAGTACTACCTCTGTTCCTTCATGGCGAGCTGGGGGAAGATTGCCGCTCCTTCGCGGCGCCAGCGAGCCGCTTGCGCCCGAGCAGCGCTGCGCCTCGGCCGACTTCCAGCGACCTTCCCTTGTCGACTTTGAGACCATGGCGGAGGTGGTGGGGAGATCGGCGGCGTTAGTGATGCTGGTGGCGATGGGGGCGAGGCGCTGCTCTCTTTTCAGCCTTGGGAAGAAGGGGGCGGCGGAGGTTTTCGAGATTGGAGTAGCAACGGCGAGATGGGCGAACTGCCCTGTTTCCCCTGCTTATAAAGAGGAGGCGCAGACGTTCCGTCCTTCGAATAAAGAAACCACCCACGATCTCTCCCACGACGCCGCATTAAGCGCGTGCGTTCGTGGAGAAGCGCGGTGGATCGGAGTGAATCTGGCGTAACCCGGGCGCGTGTGCCCGTGCCCTGTTTTGGGCTTGGCCCAACAGCGCTTCGGCTGCAGTGTGTAGCCCGAGCCGGGGCTCTGTCGGTGTACTAGAGTAGGGGTACCCTAGTATCCCGAACTTCGTGCAGGCAGTTCAGACACCCAGCGACAAGGCTTGCCGGTGACCGCCAAGGTCCTCCGTGGTTCCTTTGGAGCCATTCAAGAACAAAGTATTCAAGCCAAGGAGACAAGGCCCGGCAAGAGGAGCTTGCCGGGAAGGCCAACAAGGCATGACCAAAGCATTTAAGCCAAGGAGACAAGGCCCGGCAAGAGGAGCTTGCCAGAAGGCCAACCAAGGCATCTCAAGGAACTTGCCGCTGACGCGCCACGCAGCGTCCGGCGAGGCGATGAGCGACAAGCTTCGGACGTGACAAGACAGCGACCGCAGCAAAGGCGCTGCGCGGCAAAATACCTCTCTGTACCAGCGCTCCGGCACATCCACCAGCGTGTCATACAGGACCTTTCGGTAGCGTGGCAAGAGGCTGTCTTGACTAGCGGTCTTGTGATGTGGCGGCGGCGACAAGATTACCATCGTGGCAAGCGGTGGTGTCCCTGAAGGTCCCTTTTTGCACCGTTTGGGCGACGCAGACGGGCATTTAATGCCTTTGTCCCCTGCCGTCAGGGTTAGGTATGATACACTGTACAAGTAGTTGTACCAACCGCATTCTTTTTCCATTTTTACCCTTGTCTATGTTTCCACCTGTCGGAGACCCCTTTAGCATATAAAAGGAGGCCCATGCGCAATGTAGAGGGGGAGGTTGGAAGGCAGAAAAACACTCACACTCGGTCTCGTTAGCAGCTAGAGTGTACTGTAGCACTCAGCGCTCCCGAGCAAGAACTCAATACACTCAGACATGCAGCAGTAGGAGTGTTATCTCTCCGGAGAGCTCCGAAGCTGGGTAAACTTCTCGTGTGCTTCGCCTCGATCTGCTCTTCGTGCGATCTCCGCCCCCCTCCGAACTGAAAGGGGCTCGGTCCGCCGGTCCCATAGGTGTTCGCGGATCAGTTTCCCCGACAGTCTTCTCCACAACCACCATTCTATTCCACCTATAGTGCTATGTCCATGGCTTACGCTCATGTATTGCGTGAAAGTTGAAAAAGTTTGAGAATACTAAAGTATGAAACAATTGCTTGGCTTGTCATCCGGGTTGTGCATGATTTGAGCATTTCGTGTGAAGAAGATGGAGCATAGCCAAACTATATGATTTTGTAGGGATGAACTTTCTTTGGCCATGTTATTTCGTGAAGACATGATTACTTTGTTAGTATGCTTGAAGTATTATCATTTTTATGTCAATATTAAACTTTTGTATTGAATCTTTTGGATCTGAACATTCATGCCACAATAAAGAAAATTGCATTGAAAATTATGTTAGGTAGCATTCCACATCAAAAATCTGTTTTTATCATTTACCGACTCGAGGACGAGCAGGAATTAAGCTTGGGGATGCTGATACGTCTCCAACGTATCTATAATTTTGTTGTTGTTTCATGCTGTTATATTATCAATCTTGGATGTTTTATATACATTTACTAGCAACTTTATATCCTTTTTTAGGACTAACCTATTGACATAGTGCCTAGTGCCAGTTGCACTTTTTTGCTTGTTTTTTACTTTGCAGAATATCAATACCAAACAAAGTCCAAATGTCACAAAACTTTTCGGTGATTTTTTTCTCCCCAGAAGACACCCAGGGAGCCAAAGGAGCACACGGGAGGATGCCCGTGGGGCCCACTAGGCACCAGGGCGAGCAGGAATTCAACTTGGGGATGCTGATCGTCTCCAACGTACATATAATTTTTTATTGTTCCATGCTATTATATTATCTATTTTTGATGTTTAATGGGCTTTAATATGCTCTTTTATATTGTTTTTGGGACTAACCTATTAACCGAAGGCCCAGTGCCAGTTTCTGTTTTTTTGCCTATTTTAGTGTTTTGTAGAAAAGGAATACCAAACTGAATCCAAACGGAATGAAACCTTCGCGATGATCTTTCTTGGAACGAAAGCAATCCAGAAGACTTGGAGTTGAAGTCTAGAACTCCACGAGGCGGCCACGAGGCAGGAGGGTGTGCCCAGGGGGTAGGCGCGCCCCCACCCTCGTGGGCCCCACGGAGCTCCACTGACGTACTTCTTTTGCCTATATATACTCTTATACCCTAAAAACATCACGGGGAGCCATGAAACCACTTTTCCACCGCCGCAAGCTTCTGTACCCGTGATATCCCATCTTGGGGCCTTTTCCGGTGCTCTGGCGGAGGGGGAATCGATCATGGAAGGCTTCTACATCAACACCATAGCCTCTCCAATGATGTGTGAGTAGTTTACCACAGACCTTCGAGTCCATAGTTATTAGCTAGATGGCTTCTTCTCTCTCTTTGATTCTCAATACAATGTTCTCCTCGATGTTCTTGGAGATCTATTCGATGTTTGCCGAGATCCGATTAATTGTGGATTTATGAACAAGTTTATCTATGCATGATTTGATATCTTTGCAAGTCTCTTCGAATTATCGATTTAGTTTGGCCTACTAGATTGATCTTTCTTGCAATAGGAGAAGTGCTTCGCTTTGGGTTCAATCTTGCGGCGTCCTTTCCCAGTGATAGTATGGGCAGCAAGGCACGTATTGTATTGGTGCCATCAAGGATAAAAATATGGGTTTTATATCATATTGTTTGAGTTTATCCCTCTACATCATGTCATCTTGCCTACTGCGATACTCTGTTCTTATGAACTTAATACTCTAGATGCATGCTGGATAGCGGTCGATGTGTGGAGTAATAGTAGTAGATGCAGAATCGTTTTGGTCTACTTGACACGGACGTGATGCCTATATTCATGATCATTTCCTTAGATAACTTCATAACTATGCGCTTTTCTATCAATTGCTCGGCTGTAATTTGTTCACCCACCGTAATACATGCTATCTTGAGAGAAGCCACTAGTGAAACCTATGGCCCCCGGGTCTATTTTACATCATATAAGTTTCCGATCTACAATTCTAGTTTCCTATTTATTTTAGTTTGCAATCTTTACTTTAAAATCGATACAACCAAAATACCAAAAATATTTATCTTACTATCTTTATTAGATCTCACTTTTGCGAGTGATCGTGAAGGGATTGACAACCCCTTTATCGCGTTGGTTGCAAGGTTCTTGACTGTTTGTGCAGGTACTAGGTGAGTTGTGTGTTGTCCCCTACTGGATTGATACCTTGGTTCTCAAAAACTGAGGGAAATACGTACGCTACTTTGCTGCATCACCCTTTCCTCTTTAAGGGAAAACCAACGCATGCTCAAGAGGTAGCAGATGCACCTAGTTTGGAGGCACCACTAGACCACCACTCTACCACGATATTGAGCCATGGTATAACACCACCCATAATTTCTTTGCATCTTATGCATGGATTGACTCACATTATGCTTGCCTTGTTGCATCTTGTATTTCTATGTCATCCATGATATATGAGCTTCTACACTTTCTTAGCAAATTTGTTGTGATCTTTCTTCATGGCCTCTTCGTGCATAACAATCACATTGCCCATCATCAATTGCATGATCACATAGTCACATTGAGCACCAATTAACATGTTCATGCTTTTGATACACCGTCCCATTATGACATCATTTTGCACCATGGTTGCATTGATCACATTCACAACACATTTGTGTGCACAATGAATGAATTTGCTCCCATGAATGCTTTACATATCATTTTACATCATTTGACTAAGCATCTTGTGCTTTGTCACGAACAATATTATCGGACGAACTCATGCTTACATGATGGACAGCTTGTGTGCGCTAACCATTGTATTTCCAAGTGTCGTTTGTGTTTGCTCTTTTTGTATGTATACCACTCTGGAGACTGCTTGGAGTACTTGGATTGCGCCATGACTTCCACTCACTCCAACTACAAGTCCGTCCATGACTACCCCTTCCATGGTGATGAGGTTCATGATCCGAGGTTGGATCTTTACCAAGGGGGGAGATGATGCAGAGCATCCCAAGGTCATCCCCATGGACCTACCTTTGTCTCCCCAAGTGCCAAGTGGACCGATGACAAGTGCACGTGCAAGAGCCCTCGAGACCGAGGTGACATACCTCCTCTCGCAACTCCCTCTCAAATCACATGAGACATTGCTACTACCTCAAGCGGAGACACTTTGCATACTCAGGTTCCAAGGGAATGGCCATGGAGAAGCAAAGGTAGAGGTCCGATCGAGGGAGAAAGGCAAATGCGAATACGAGAAGAAAAGGAGCAAGACAGAGCTTGCCCGGATGATCAAGACCGAGCCCGGACGATCCGGACGCCCATCCGGATGATTTTGCTATCGTGCCCGAAGCCTACCGAAGCCTCCGCGACGAAGCCGGGCGATCCAGACCAGGTCCCGGATCATCCGAACGGAGCAGGACATCCGGCCTAGGCCCCGGATCATCCGGACCAGCCGCTGCCTCCACGACGCCTCTGGACGATCCGGACGGTCGCCCGAATCATCTAGACCCCCAACTCCCGGATCATCCGGACCCCGCCTGCGTGCTTGACTTGGGCCGAAGCCCATGTACCTCTTCGCCCCCCTAGCCTATATATACTCCTCCTCCTCTACCATTTTAGGGTTAGCATTGATTTAGCTCATATGAGAGATAGAGCTTTGCTCATCCACTTATGTCCCTACTCCATTGGAGGCCAAGCCCTCCATCTAGGAGAAGATTCCCAAGTGGATTCAAGACCTCTTCACGGAGAAGATCCCCTCATGGATTCAAGACCCCATCTCCTCATGGATTGGGATGAACTAGCTACCGTGTATCTTCCCTTTGTTGTCCTTGGATCATTGTGACCTCTTTATGTACTTGGATCTAGCAGATGTGTAATCGAATCTTGTTGATTTGAGTGTTTCCTCTTGTTTTCCCTCATGTTTTCCCTCGTGTGTTCGTCATGTTCTTCGTGGGATCCCCTCCAAATCGTGAAAGATCGTCCCCTAGGGTTCCACCCTACATCAATCGGTCTCATGAACCGTGGCCAAGTAAGGAGCGACACCTATCGTAGTAGACCCACCGACGTACATAGCATGTCAAGCAGCCCCGTCTATATCATGTACACGTATGTACAACCACACTGCAAAAAATACGGCCACATGCATACATACGGTCGTGGTCTTGAACATGTACAATAACGATGTCCTATTCATCGGCAGCCAACTGGCTGGGTTAGAATGAAGAAACAGGTTCGTGTTCATCAGGAGGCAATCGACTGGGTCGGAATGTGTCCTGTTCATTGGAAGCCTACCATCTTGGACGAAACAACCAAACGGGGTCTGGCGTACCACAAAATGGAGGAAACTGACTGTTGTTCGACCGCCTACAGTCGAAACGGGGTCCTGTTCATCAGGAGGGGTGTGGCTGTAACGCCCGGATAATTATGCTACAATAAACCATTGTTAATGGTGCCATGTCATTGATTTTACTGTTGTTAAGTTCGCGTTGATTCAAAGTCGGTTGCAAAATCAAATTTAAAATCAGTAAAAAAGGAGAAGGCAATTAAAAAAGTAGTAAACGAGAGAGGCCCCTTCCCCCACTGGGTCATGGCCCAGCTGGACCACCAGACCACCTGGCTGGCCCACCTCTCCCTCTCCCTTATCCTCCCACGCTCACAAAATATCTGGAGAGATCGCTCCACTCCCCCCACGTCTTCCTCTCGTTCCCCTCCTCTCGATTGGATCGGGATCGAGCCCGCTCCCGTCCTCGGCGCCATGGCCCCGGCGCCCCCCACCGCCGCCCTTCCGCCGGCGCCACCTCGCCGGAAGCCTCTCATTCCTCCCAAAGCCCCCCCCCCTCGCCGAGACTCCTCAGACACCACTGCTTCGTCCCAATCTGGCGCCGCCCTGCCCCGACGCTGCACCATCACCCGTCGCCGGACTGTCCTGTCCCCGCCTCTCCCTCGCGCTACTCCCTCCCCGAGCTGGACATCGTCGCCGTCGCGCATCGTCGCCCCACTACTCCGGCCCTCCCTCGAGTGCGCCTTTGCACCTCTACAGGGCTGGTGAGCCCCCTCTGTCCGACTCCCCTCCAGAAGTCCCCATTGCGCGTGTGCGCTCCGGCCCGCGTCCTCGCGCTTACCGCGGCCATCCCGACGCCCGCACACGGCCACCGCGCTCCGGCCATGCACTAGGCTCACCCGGCTCGCGCCCGTCGCCCTCGCACCCGCTGTCGCCGCTGCTACCGCAAGCTGCTGCTGCTGCTCCCGAACTGCTACTGCAGTTGGAGCCGCCCCGCAGCCCCCGCTTCGGGTGTCGCCGTCCGGCAACGACCCCTGCTGCCCCGGCCTGACCTCGCCCTTCCCCCGTCGGTGTCGTGCCCGCCGGTGCCCCTCTGGGTGCCGTGGCGCCCGCTCCTGGGCTGCACAGTGCCTGGCCTTGTGCCATTGACCAGGGGGCCCCATGCCCCTGTTAAAAAAACGAAAATTGAAAATAAAAATAAATAATAAAATTAATTAATTAATTAATTAATTATTTTCTTAGTTAACTACCTAATTAACTTTGATTAATTAGCCTAATGAACATACTTAGTCTAGTTAAACGTGCTTAATTAAACATGTCTATGATAGTGGGCCCCATTGTCCTGTTTGACCAGTCAACTTTGACCCAGTCAACAGCTGACTAGACCGTTGACTTTGACCCTAACCCCACTTGTCTTACACTATGGCTGGCACTGCACTATGTGACAATAGTATTTACTGATTAGGTTTTGGAGTATAAATAAACCAATAAACGTTTTTAAAACTTTGAGAAATCATATTAAATAATCTTTAGCTCTGACGAAAATGTTTTATACATGAAAGTTGCACAGAATGACGAGACGAATACGAATACACAGTCCGTTTATCTGCCACACGTCCCTAGCATAGCGAACATGCAACCATCCCCCTCCGATTCATCTGTCCGAAAATGCCAAACTTCGGGAAAACTTTTCCGGATGCTATCCCTCTTCACCGGTATCGTGTAGTACTGCGCTAGAACACCTCTAGCGTTGCTTATTGCTTGTCTTGTATCTGTTTTCTTGTATTTACTGTTTCTTCCCCCTCTTCCCTCCGGTAGACCCCGAGACCGCTGTTGATGCCCCTGTGATCGACTACGTCGATGAGGACCCCTCCTTCTCGCCTGAGCAACCAGGCAAGCCCCCCCTTTGATCATCCCGATATCGCCCATTCCATTCTCTCATGCTTGCATTAGATTTTGCTACTGTTATTGCTTGCTCCTATTCTGATGCATAGCCTGCTTTTGTAACCTGCTATTGTTACCTACCTGTTTACCCTAAACTGCTTAGTATAGGTTGGTTAGTGATCCATCAGTGACCCCCACTTGTCCTTGTTGCCCCTGCTTCATCATTGACGACTCGATCAAGTTGATCGACGACCAGATCCCGACACCTCACATCACATCACGCCCCTTTTGTTGCTCGACTCTGCAGAGCTACTATCGAGGGCCGAGGGTGAGACCTCACAATGCACTCCTGATGACAACTCTGTAGTGTAGCTATTCGGTCATGGTCAATGAGGGTGATTTCCTCTTACACCATTCCCGATACGGCTCTGTCGTGCAACACCTCAAGTGTGAACCTCGAGGGTGGATCCTCTTACGTTCACCTTGATGATTACATAGAGTGGAATCCTCCGTGGGTGATTCCTCGGGTTTTCCCCTTTATGTTTGGACACACGGTTACCTTGACTTTACTTGAGACCTTGGTGGAAGTCGGGCGAGCCCGGAGAGCACCCGCAAGATGGTTACGAGGCACGACCGGGCAGGCAGGCCGCCCCCGAGTGGGCTAGGCTAGCCCTTGCCGTATTTCCTCGCGACGGGGCGACGGGATCACATTATCGTGAGTCTCTGCTCGTCTCCGCAAGCTAATAATACACTGTGGTTTGGGTATTTGTTCTGAGTTGGCCTCTGGCCTTTACGCACTAACCACCACGCGAGAATAGTTATGGGCCTTGACGACGTAGTATCAGCCGAAGCTTTGTCAGACATCCAGTTCAGCATTGCGCCACGATCGGATCGTGCTGGCCATCCGAGGCGGTGCTGGTATTCACCCTGCGCGCAATGACCCGGAGTGCAATGGGTGATGGGCCCAGACCCCGGAGTGCTTAGGATGGGGACCTCTCTGCTGAGCCTAGGTAGGGCTACGACGTGTTGATTTTCCGAGGCCGGGCATTGACCAAGAAAAGTGTGTCCGGCCAGAGTAATCAAGCGTGTTGGAAAACGTGGTGCCCCCCTGCAGGGAAGATTATCTATTAATAGTCGTGTCCACGGTAACGGACGTTCAGACTTATATCCTGATCTATTACAACTAGAAATGGATACTTGAGATATGTTGGTCCGGGATTGCTTTCTCGCAGGGAGTCGAGGAAGGATCCACAGGCATTAATGCTACAACATGCTTGTTAATTAAACTGCTATTCTTTACTCTTCTACATCTTGCAAGATGCTTGGAGCTGCTTGAAGATGCTAGTCTTCGCACTACAAAAAAAAGACACATCCGTGACATTTTGGGCGAGCAATTTTTTACATCATCGTATGACACTTCTATGATGATAATTGTGACAAAACCGGTATCATCATAGATGTGGTGAGCTCTATTGCTATGACAAAAATCATGACGAAAAATGGGCTTTTAAGTCTGGGCGGGCGGAGGCGCAGCTGCATGACATTATTTGGGCCGTCCATGATGGGAAAAACCGTGGTAGAAGCGAGGGAGGAAAATTTTGGGAGTTCCGGTTATGGTGGGATGTCGGGGCGGCGATCGCGTTTCTCTCGTGCGTGCTAGGTGTTGGCTCTAATCGAACCCAAGCGAGGCGTTGGGCTCTAATCGAACCCGGCGATTACCTTTGTAGGCTACGCGTTCTTGAACCCGAGCGATCGATCGATGGCTGTTAATCGAACCTGATTGGCGATTCGCCGCTCTGCTGCTAATCAAGCCGATCGATTGAATGAGCGATGGCGCTGCGGGGGGGTTGGATGAGCGATGGCGGTGGCGTTGCCTCTGGATGAACAGGACCCGTGGTGTGGAGGGTTGGATGAGCAGTTGGCGGTGGGGTGGCGTGTAGGGGTGGTTGAATAGGACCCGTGGTGTGGAGGGCTGGATGAGCAGTGAGCGGTGGAGGGTACCCGTGGAGGATGGTTGAGCTGTGCCGGTGGAGTAAGCGCGGTGGAGGCTGGATGAGCAGGGGCCCGTGGAGGCTGGAGGAGGTCGGCGGTAGCCGTGGAGGCTGGAGGAGGTCGACGGTGGAGATGAGCAGTATCCGTGGAGTCCGTTTTGCGATGCGCCACACCTCCCGATGAAACAGGACCCCGTTTGACCGTAGGAGGTCTGTTTCGTCCGTTTTGTGGTGCGCCACACCCTCCCGATCAACGGGACCCCGTTTGACCGTAGGAGGTCCGTTTCCTCTTTTCTTGATGCGCCACACCCTCCCTATCAGCAGGACCCCCGTTTGACCGTAGGAGGTCCATTTCCTCTGTTTTGCGGTACGCCGCACCCCTCCCGATCAACAGGACCCCGTTCCGAATGTAGGAGGTCCGTTTCCTCCATTGTGCGGTGCGCCAGGCCTCGTTTCCATCGCCTGTTCCGTCCAAGCCCTCCCGATGAACACGACCACGCATTCCGTTCCGACCCAGCCGGTGAACACAACGACGGCGCTGTTTCTCCGTTCTGACCCAGCCATGTACGTATGCGCGAGTAGGCGTTCGAGACCCTGCCCGTATGTATGTACGTGGCCGTATTTTCTTTCTTGCACCCTCGCCGCTGTACGTACGTGTACATGCTACATGCGTGCCTCTACTACGACGCGTCGCGGCGCCTCTACATCCACCAAGATATATATATGCACGTACGTTCGCGACGAAATGACAACGCTACATACGCTCCGACCAGGTGGGTCCCGTATCGAGCACTTCCTGGCGTGCGAAGATGTAGCTGGTGGGTCCCAGCAATCGGGGCGAATCGTTTTTTGCGGGACGCACTTCCTTGCGTGCGAAGATGTAGCTAGTGGGTCCCGGCAGTCGAAGCGAATCGTTTTTTGCCGGACGCACTTCCTTGTGTGCGAAGGTGTCATTGGTGGGTCCTAGCGGTCGGTAAGCGAATCGTTTTGTTTTTGTGCCCGGACACACTTCCTTGCGTGCGAAGATCTAGCTGGTGGGTCCCAGCAGTCAGGGGAAACGTATTTTTCGCGAAATACAGTAGCCTGTCTGGTGGGTCCGAGCTGTCAGGTGGAGGAATCATTATTTTTCGCGTAATAAGGAGGCACTTCCTTGTTGCCGCCATGGACCCAGCTGTCAGCCTCTCCATGTACAGTCCACGTCCGAAGGATGTCGTTCCTTGACCATGTTGACCATGCTGCACCGAGAGCACCAGGGCGGTGGACGACGGCAAGGCCTAGGAAGGGGACGACAGGGAGCCGGGAAAGACGCGGCGATGGAAGCCAGCGCGGGCGGAATCGAGGTTCACCGGTTCGGCTGCGATGTGAGGCTGCGATCGCGCGGGCTGGCCAGCGGTGGGAATAGTAGGGGGCGGTGAGGCCTCCGCTGCAGCACTGCCGGCCACGGGAGGCAGGAGCATGCGGCACGACCAGCGCTGCTTTGGGCGGCTGAAGCAAGAAGACCAGAGGTTGAAGAAGCACTACGGCCGTTGGATGGGCATCGTACGGTCACTGGAGCTAGAATCGTTCATATTTACTAAAGTTGACAAAGGCCCCCGTCCCAGTCAACTTAGTAGGCCCACAAGTCAGCCTCCCACCATGGTGGGTCCTAGCTAGCTGGGGGAGTATTCATTTTTTGTGTGCGTAATAAGGAGGTACTTTCGGTGGGTCCGAGCTGACAGCGGGGAGAATGTTTTTTTTGCGAAATATGCTGGCCCGTCCGGTGGGTCCCAGCAGTAAGGGGGGAAACGTTTTTTCGCAAAATAAGGTGGCCCGTCCGGTGGGTCCCTGCTGTCAGGTGGAGGAATAATTATTTTGCACGTAATAAGGAGGCACTTCCTTGCGGCAGCTGGACCCGGTATCGGCCTCTCCGTCACATACTCTTCCGATGGAAGTCGGTCGTTGACCACGTTGACCACGCCGCGCCGAGAAGCGCAGGCGGTGGTGCAGACGACAGCGAGGCCTAGGAAGCAGACGACGCGGAGCTGGGGAAGGCAGCGGCGTGAAGCCAGCGGAGAGAATCTGAGGTTCAACTGGTTCGCTGCGGTGTGAGGCTGCCGTCACCGAGAATAACGAGGGTGTGGGTGAGTAGAGGATGGCATGGCCAGCGGTGGGAGTAGTACAGGCGGTGAGGCCTCCAGCGGCATCACAGCCGCCACGGGAGCGAGGACCACGACACGACCGGCGCTGCTTTGGGCGGCTGGAGCAAGAAGACCAGAGGTTGAAGAAGCACTACGGCCGTTGGATGGACATCATACGATCACTGCAACTAGAATCATTTATATTGACTAACTTGACAAAGCCCTTGGTACGCGTCAACTTAGCAGGCCCACAACTCGGATTTGGCAGAGAACATATAGCCCATTTGCGATTTGTAAGAATGTACAACCCATTTTTTAATTCTAATGGAATTTACTACAACCCATTTACAGTTTGTTAAAACTATAGCCCAACTTCTAGCTAGGACAACGATTAATAATTCAAACAACCGCTCAAAACAGAATTCAAAAAAATTCCCACATTTTGATGGGATCCGAAATATTTTTATCCAAAATTTCTAGTGAGGTTAAATATAATTTCAAAATAAAGTTGTATTATGTTAAAATCCAACGAAATACTACGCGCGCAACAAGTAATGAAATTAAAATTTCCAAATTGCAAAAATAATATATTTTTCAAACTAATTACGTGTTTGGTGCATAGTAATTGCCCAGTTATTATAATTCCATCCCATTTATTATTTCTTAAAGTCCATTTTCTTGTTAAGCCTAATGCATACCTCCTAGGAAACTTTGCAGCCCAGCGGGGCGGATAACAAGTTGACCCGGATATTGTGTACAACTGTCGGCCCAATTACATTGCTGATGTGAAAAAGGCCTGTGTAGTACAGTACAACCTAACATGGTTACTCAGCCCACATTCAGCGACGCCGGAAAGGCCCAAACAAGGCTTCTGTACAACGTTTTGAAGTCACTGAACTTAGTTAATAACTTAAGAAAAAAGTTAGATTACAGTGGAACCTAATTAAAAGCTGTCAGGAGCAAATAAATAATTCAACGGGTCCCACTTGTGCGTGTGCGCGTGTGTGTGTGCGTGTGTGTGTGTGTGTGTGAGAGAGACCCATCGGTCGATGCTCGTAAATACATCTTTCAGCCATATGCACTGCTGATGCTCAGTAAAAACTTATATAGTTGACACAATCATATAGAACATCATAGCACACTGGACTTGCATACAAAAATTTCACGCAGGCGGCACAATCAGGATGGAAGCAGTGGATCGCTACGGGAAGGGCTATGTTGAAACAAATGAAGTCGTACATAATGGTTCATCGCCTTTATAATTGACGGGGAAATATCTTGAATGTTGTGCAAAGAAAACAGACAGACAACACAATAAGTTCTGCTAGCACATTAAGTTGACGTACAACCCTTTCTAAAAAAAGTTCAGGTACAAAATTAGAACAGGTCACAATCAAATGTACCGGCATATCAGTGCTTCAGATCCAAAGCTCGGATTTAACTAGTACTATCTGACAAGATTCAGTTGTTACCTCAAATTAGAGCACATCCAGGCAGCCAGCCCTGCCTCTTCTCCCAAAGAAGCAGTGGCCTCCGCCATGCGATGGAGTAGGCCCTGTGCCATCCATCGTTTCGAGCAACACGGGGAAAGTCTGACGTTAACTCCTTTAATGGACGTCGTTGTCGGACCCTGGCACCAGCGGTGGCGGCAGGACTTCGATTGATGGATTGACCACTTCTTCGACATGCACGAACACTCGATACAGGTACATCCATAACGTGGTCCGCGGCGGCCTTGGTGGCGACGAATAGTACAAGCCCAGTTCCTGCACCGGTATCTCAACACCAATCACCTTCGGTATGGTGGACGGCTTCTTCATCCATGCCATAACCGTCAGAGCCCAGCTATGCGAAGGAACAAACATACTTACGAGCTCACCTCCAAGGTGGTTGATAAGCTCGTTCATGGACTCGCTGTTCCAAGCACGTCGAGGCATGCCATGGAAGGTAAGCTTTGTTAAAACTCAAGCTCGAGGGCACCGAGCCCCATCACAGGTGCCACCGATCAAAGCTCACCAGCCGCCATCGCAGAACAAGCGCTGGAAGATTCGAACACACAAGCTGCGTCGAAAGTTGTCCGGAACTGACGAAGAAATCAGCGGTGGCGGACAGACTTCGACGAGCAAGTCACTTATTTGGATGCCATGCACAATGCCAAGAGCTTTGACAAGGTCGTCCGGCGAGGCGGGGAGTCCGGTCGCTGTTGATGGTTACCATCGACACTTTGCCGCAAACTGGTCGTCAAGCGCCGCCATGCCACTTTGATGACGACGACGTCTGCGGCAAGGCAGGGCGGACCTCGGGATCTCCGGCTCGGAGATCCGCGTTGACCGCGACATGATAGTGCGCTTGAGTATAGGGAGTCTGGAGAGGGGATTTGGGGAAGCTGGGTAGGAATCGAGATTCGAGAGGTGGGGAGGCGGGAGGCGGGGATGAAAAGGTAGCATGAATTTCGAGCACGCGCCAATATGCTCTTGGCGTGAAAGTGCACGAAAACACCGGTGGCGCCCACATGTCGGCCTAAGAGTCCTTATTCTTTCTTTTTTGGAGAGCCCGTCCTTGTTTTTTCAGGATCTTTTGAGAGCCCGGCCCGAGAGTCATAATTGACCTGTTTGGCATTGCGTTACTACTTGGCCCATATTCAGCGACACCTCACTGGCCCAAACAAGTGTACGTCATCGAAAAGACAGTGAGCTCAAATTATATAACTTGAAAAAGGAGATATACTCGAACACTTGGAGAATGGTGATGCCCTCATTTAGCCCACCAAAGAGTTCGAGACAATAAACGATTCGAAACAACGATATATACAACATTCAAACACCGACTAGTGACTACTCTTGACATAAACAACAAGACATGATAGTTCATAAGAAGTCTTTCTACACCACCAAAAGCGCACCCATCTGCGGCGCTCGGACTCTCGTGATCCGGGCGAGAATGACATTCTAAGCGAAGCAACTATTACATAGAAAGAGTGACATAGATGAGGATGACCAAATGACAAGGAATATGCATAACAAAAGAAAGAACTACCCATCCAGAACCAGCAGCAAAGACAACAAAGTCATTCGAAGAGATGATCCAACACCATCACAATTTGCAGCCCCGCTTCAGCGACCAGTGATCTGGAGACACTAGTACTCCACCCTTTCGATGCAATAGCCCAATTACATATCAACCTGAAGGCTTGAACCACATCACTGCCTGTCATAATTGAGACATCCAAGGATCAAAGTTAATCCGGATGTCTTTGTCATTCTCACCTTCTTTTGGCTGCAGGTTGTATCGTTGACAATCAGGGGAGTTTGCTCCCGAACACCTAGGGCTCGCCATGTAGACACAGTTTTCCATAGCAAACAGATCCTCTCTGCCATCAAGGTCCTTGCCAACGGTTATCTCCTGGTTAATCGGACAATTGAGTCTGAGAAACAGAGAGTGTGAACCAAGGCTGTTTACCCGCCTCAACTAAAAAATCCTAAAGGCTCCAACAAGCTGGTATCCTGCTCATAGATGTAACAGCCATCGTCCGGATACTCACGTATTACACGTGCTTGTATCTGATGGGGTTTTGCAATATAACTTTTCGGCTCATGTGTCCAAATGATCATCGGTCTTTTGCCGTTGTCGATCGGCGAGGAACCAGTTGTGCTTCCTGTTTTTGGCAAAGGTGGTGTGATTACAAAGGGCGATGCTCGTAGGGACACTGCATCATATCAAAAGGACAGGCATTGTTAATGTAAGATCAGCATTGTTCGAGTATGAGTAGGATAATGCAAGAAACAGCATTGATATGTCCTGTTGGGCCCGGGAGGAAAATACAGGAAATGTATCTTGGGTTGAAAATATAGAAGTGCCATGCATGGTTATACTCATGTTATCTACATAATCGATTCTTCACGAGAAACTACCATGTCATGCATGTTATGTAATCATGTTACGTCCTCACAAACAAATTCTTCAAGGTAACTAACAGACCATGCATTGTTATATACTCGTGTTACGTGGGCAAATTTTTGTGAGGATATTATTCTAGCCATTGATTGCTTTGAAGAAGCGAATATAGGTATGTACACATGGTAAGCATTGCAGGTTTCACTATCCAAATATAGAGTTCTCCATATGCACATTTACTTCCCTAATGTATGGTTAGATGAAACCAACGATTGTGGTGCATGTTTCTACATCATGAAAATGAGGAAACTAACATGGCCATTGATACACACTCATATTTAGTAGTAGTATATAGATTACTTGTAAAATAAGGATAATATCCATATATTCCTAACCGTTTGATTATTCAGGGTACAAATTGGCTATAATGACATGGTCACAATCGCATGAATTAACTCATTCCAAATATAGCTGATTTACTGGCGTCTCTAATATATTGCCATAGTTCTACTCAAATTCTGCTCAAACAGGATATGACAATCATCACAAAAGTTCAAAGCAGTGTCATGGCGTCATCATTAACATGAGGCGGAAACAACTTACACGCCGTCCCAGCAATACGTGGTGCCATCTGCTTTGTCGATCGCGTAGATGATGCCATTGTGTTCAATAGCATCACGAAGTGTGTATCAGCTTTGTGATGATCCACTGTGAGCGAGTTGTCTCCAGCTAAAGAAGGCACCGGCGTAAAGATAAGCGAGTCAGCGGTCGAACAAGGCAATTAGCTTGAAGTCTGCGTAATTTGCATGTCGTGTGGGCACTTGGCGATTACAATCTTCGCAAAACAAGGTCCTTCCAAGCGGCGTAGTAATCTAGATGACTTGGACCACGATGGTAATACTCTATATAATCCAATGGAGGAAGGATAATCTCATGGGAGGTGCGGAAGTTCACGAGCACCAACTTTTTACCGTCTTCTCTGAAGGCAACCATCCGATGGGAGTTCATGCCGACCCAGTACATACCTGCCAAGAAGTTTTGGGCGATGGTGATCGGATCGATGTGGAGGAAATGATGTCGGCGACACACTACATACACGCAAAGAAGTTTGGCTAATGGAGATCGGATTGAAGTCGAGGGCATCATGCACGCCTCCGTATCATGGTGAGCCAATCTCGCAAGACCGAGATAGCAGCAAGCGAGTGTCTTGAAAAGCTTAGGCCTCGCTTCAGCGATGGCGTGTGCATGTCCCTCGAGCATGCAGCCAACCGCGAGGCGGTCAACATATCCATACGAACAACAACAGAGGTCGAGGATGTCGGTGGGGACATTGCTCCAATCGCGGCTCATATGGATGCTGCGCGGTTCACGTTCGCCATGGTGGAGTTTGGAAGGGGCTTGATTTACGGGGAGAAGGATGTCGGTCTTTGGAGCGGCTAGCGAGGAATAGTGGTACTGCGGGAGGCGAGTGAGGCGGCGGTGCTGCGAGCACAGTGACATGGAGGCGGAGGCGGAGGCGGAGAAGGAGATGGAGATGGAGTGGTGCTATGGGAGGCGGAAGGGAGCGAGGTGAGGCGCCAATGTCTTTGTCTGGCAGCGGTGACAGATCGCACAAATTACGGTGGTGAGGCTGACTTTGGTAACCCGAACACGCCGCCTCACCTAGACTAGTGTCAGCGCGAGGTGTTGTCACTTCACCGTGAGGACCGATGAATAGTATTTTGACCATCAAGTGTACCACGGTTGTACTACTACTACTACTACTACTACTACTAGTAGTAGTAGTAGGAACATAATACTCGGTATTGTATAGCGAAATAGGTCTCCGTGCTAGCATGCATGTTCACTTCATCGTTCGGTATCATCCATATTGCAGCAGAACCAAATTCTCGTGCATGCCCAATCAACACCTGCCGTGATGCATGCGGTGGTCGTTACGGTGCATCAAGGATGGCATGCGAATCGTTCCACACTTGAGAAGAGGAAAAATGGAAAGGTAGAATCGGCAGCGAGAGGAAGAGAACGCTGGCTAACGAGGCTGGGAGGGGATTGAGCAGGAAGTTAATGCTCCACGCTAAAGGTTTTGGGAAAACCTGATTTTCATAAGGTGACTTATACTCACCTAAACGGAGGGAGTATTCCTTAACCAGAGAATGTTGTGTCTCCCACTCACGCGCTCAAAAAAAGCTATGACACATTTTTATCTGTTTGCATAGGTCCCACCTATCGGGAAGGATGGGCACATACGAACAGTGCGACTCCTCGGTCTACCCGCATAGCCTTTTCGTTTAGTCTACCTAGCCGTCTAATCAACTGCACACGCCCACTTCTCCCATTTACTTCTCCATCGGGAACCGATCGCCTCGGCTTCTTCACCTCCCCTTCGTCTTCATTTGCATCCAAACCCCACTGCGTTCACATTGTTTTAACCTCTTTAAATAATCATCTACTACTTGATTAGACTAGCCATCTAATCCTAATTCTCCAAACCATAGCCCTCCGTTCCAGCGGTTCCAAATGGCGAAAGAGATCGAGATGCATGTTTTAGCGTCCAACATGTCCTCGTCGAAGGCTCGATCGCATAGTTGCCACCGTCACCGTCCACACAAGGGTTGTTGGCGGTGGATCAACAATGTATCCAACTCCCTCAAAAGGTAGAGACAAGGGTCATCGGTCTCGGCCTTGAGAGTACATGGGCGTGCCCTGGGAAGATCCAGCGCCGCCATCCTTCAGGTGTGCCTCGAAGATGATGTTTTGGTGTACCACATCATACACTCGCCCTCCATACCAGGTGAGCTTCACGATTTCTTGTCTTGGGAGGGCGTATACTTACGTGGGGCAGCCATCGAAGGGACAAGCGAAGCTGGAGCCGTACAACCTTGATTTGAAAAGCATCACTGACCTACAAACCAGAATCAAAATTCACATGAAGATTGTGCTAAGCAGACACCATCCCTATTTGGCGTAGCAAATTTTGTGCTTGGTACAAATCTTCAGAAGGGTGACGAGACGGTGGCATTAAGGTCATCTGGATGGGAGAATTATCCCTTGACGTACGAGCGGATAAAATATGCTGCCCTCGATGCCCGTGTGAGTTTCGAGATAGCTGCAAGGTCCAAAGAGCTTGTTGCGAAGCCGTCTCCCAGAGAGAATGAGAAGAAGAAGAAGAAGAAGAAGAAGAAGAAGAAAACGCTGCACCAGTAGGAGGGCATCATGGATGGATGAACTATTTCCTCTCTTGTAAAAAAAATTATCCCCTCTCGGTGTATATTGATATAGATGGACTATTTCGATGGTGTGCATGTCTTTGGAACAGAGTAGTAGCGTGGGTCCGCTTGACTATAAGGAACTATTTATCCGCATATATAGCTTTCTCTCCTACTCCTTCCAGTGATCGGTATGCAGTGCATGTGTCCGTAGACATGACAACTTGTCCATAGAAGTTCAACTACGACGACCATCACATTTCATCTCGCGATTCCCACGACGCCTCTCCAACCCATGCCACCACGTTCCCCGACGTGCGCCTCACCCCTCTCGGCCGCACCGCACCTCTGCCTTTGTGTGCATGACATGTGGGCCACCTAAAATGTGGCGAGCATCAAGTTTCTACCACAACCACCCTTGATTCCCTAGCGCCGCTCGAACCCATGAAACCACCGTCCCTCGACCTGCGGCTCACCCTCTTGGCCCCACTGCCCCTCGCCTTGGGAGCATTACATGTGGACCAGTCACCTATGGGTCCACATGTTATTGACTCAAAGGTAGGTGTAGTAAAACCTCAAGCTCAGTCCAGCGGCCCCGAGAGGAAATGTAACTCTGCGCCAGGGCTTGTGGTGATCCCAGCAGCACGAACTCGTGCCAAACTCGAGATTTGTTTCTTTACTATACATGCACACAACGATTTAATGGACATTGTAATCTCAACATGTGATGGGGAGCTCTAAATTTGAATTTGAAACTTATAAAATGAAAAGATTCAAAACAAATAAACTGGGAGAGAGGGAATATATCGTAGGATGTGTCCCATAAAAAATAAGTCCCCGGGTTTGTCACCGTGAAAATGCGGTTAGAAAGGAGCACACCGTCTTCCTACTCGTACGGCAACAAATCAGCCGCAGACAGCATGGTCCGCCTTTGACCATAATGTGCAAGGTTCGTGCTATCTTATTCAATCTCACCGTGGTTCCATCGTACCAATTCATGCGGTGGCCCGTTGCATGGCTGATCCCAATGTTGGACAAAGGTTCTATGGGAACGGTGTCACCGTTGTAGATGTTGTGCAAATTGATGTTGGTACCCTCCATTACATATGCAAGCCAATCTCCACTGCTTTTGAGCCTAGCACGTGAAACAGTGGGCAGGGGAGAATTAGGAAATGGACACGGAAGTAGTCTTTAGAATGCATTTACTACGCGATCAAACTCATCTAACCTGCTCATCGGAGGAAATCCGAGTGCCCCTCAACGTCGGCATCTCAAGGGGCGTCTACTTGCAACTATGGCCACACACCGCTGGAGAGAACCCCAAGGAAACATCCTCGTGCGTTCCACGGAACATCAAGATGCATTTGTATGAGTAGTTTATCTTGTGAGAGAAAAGGATGAACGAGGGAAGGCCTCTAGAGATAGATATGGACACTACTACTACCAATGTGTTGGCCCATGCGTTGCAATGGATCCAAACTAGTAGAATAATACTCGTTCACGTGCTTGAAATATAAACACTCTAGTTTTGATATACATGTGTCGTGAACCGACAGCTTGTCCATGGAAGTTGAACCATGGCGACCATCACGTTTCTTGTTTCTACCACTTTGCCACACCCACACGCGATTCCCACGGCGCGCTCCAACCCACACCACGGCGTCCCCAGCGTGGACATGGATCCTCGGCGTGGCTATCATTGCCTTGCCCTGCCTTTCCTTGGCGACAGGTGGGACCCACGCTTATGGGTCCCACATGTCGATGATGAAATAATAGGATTGTTCGTGCCCCTCATCCCTCTCGGCCCCACCGCTCCTCTGCCTTTGTGTGCATGACATGCGGGCCAGCTGAACTGCGGCGACCATCAACTTTCTACCACAGACACACCCGATTGGACGCGGTTTGCCTGCTCCGCTGTTGTGCTCCGATCCGTACTCCCGCACCATCGAATTTTCATCCAGCGGCTGTGAGACATTTCGTCCCGGGCATCAATCCTCAGCTGGAGTACTTATGTACTACAGGTAGTACCGCCGGTGTGGCCATCTCGCCTCGTAATGCCCGGCGCCCAGTGGTGGCACCCTCGCCACAGCCACGCCACCACCGGCGGTTCATCTCGAGCAGTGAGTCACGAACCACGCCACCACCATGAGAATGACATGTGGGCCAGCCGCATTTAAGTTCCGCATGTCATTGACTCATAGGCGGGCACTAAGCCCTGAAGTTCGGTCCGTGGGCCCGAGAGGTAAATGTAACTCATGTGGCAGGCCTTGTGGTGCTCCATGCCTGAGCTTGTGCCAAAACTGGAATTTGTTTCTTACTACTACCAACTAGTACTAGTAAGGTACACGTGCATTGCACGCATGAGATTCTGTGGTTTGTGCATTATGCTTCTACATGTGGAGTTTTCGGATTCTAACATGTGGCAAAATCTGGTGGAATGTAAGGTTAGGCAAGTTTGATTAACTTAGGTGAGTGTTTGGTTCAAGCCACACCTTAGGCAAGCCACACTAAGGCCCCACATGACATACACACAAAAATGTGGCAAGATTCCCTTAGGCTTGCCAACTTGTGGCTCTCATTTTGAAGAACTAATAACTTTGCCTAAGCTTAGTTGTGGCAAAGTTAGTCATGAATTAAGTTCAACCATGGAGTCTTCTAGATTATACATGTGGCGAGAATCGGTGGATGATATCCAGCGGCCAATGGTGCTCGGATTTGCCATCTTTGTACCGTCGGATTGGCTTCATCCAACGACCAACTTTCAAAGTTTTCACACACTATATAGGGGTATAGATATAGATGTGCGGTCCGTTGCAATGGATCCAAAGTATATCTATTTAGTGGAGTGCACTCTAAACACATTATCTATTTATTTTCTCTAACTTTCCGTAGCCATGCAACCAAGCCACATAAGCTTCATGGGTGCCCCCACATCATATTATTCATACTCGTTGATTGAAAAAAGATAAATCACCCAAAACAAGATCTTCCGTTTTTGTTCCTACGATGTTATCTTGTGCGCGTATCTACTACTACTTGTATAGTGGTAGTACTAGTAATATAGTATTAGGAGTACAAACTTGGTACTAGTAGGAGTAGTACTAGTGCGGAATGCTCCTACTCTATCAACGAGCCCGTCGACACAAAATTTCTTGGCTTCCGTGCTACAACTAGATCTTCCCTTGTTTCTGTTTTCCAACCCGGCGGCGGGCGGGGTGTTGGTTTGCTCAACGGCGGTCCCACATGAAAGTGACGGACGGGCCGTGTTATACTCCCGATTCCCGGGCGTGTGGGGGTGAGACACGAACGCGGCAGGCCTTTTCCTTTTACTAGCAATGTGCCCGTGCGTCGCGACGGATCCAAAGTAGTAGAATAGTAGTAGTATTTGTTCACAAACTTGAAAGAAATCACTATTGTTTTGATATACTCCTAATATATTACTCCCTCCGTACCTAAATATTTGTCTTTTTTGAGATTTCAAGTGGACTATCACATACGGATTATATAGACATATTCTAGTGTTTCTAGCAAGATGCCCGCGTGTTGCACGAAGTTGATGGAAAAGGTAAGCACAACTTATAAATTGACGGATGGAGTACTAGTTACAGTGATGCATATAATTAGACTAGCCACAATGGGTAGTAACATAGAGTAGTAACATGGGCATGTTACTACTCTATGTTACTACCTCTATAGTGGGGAGTAACATATGTGTGGTAACATGCAACACTTCATTTATTAGTCTATAGACTCATGTTGCCTTGATATGTGTGATGTTACTCATATTAGTAGTAACTAGCTATGTTATCACATACCTCTCTTTCTTCATTTATTACTTGCCACATCATCTATTCTATCTAGATATGTGTGATGTTACTACCTATGTTACTCCCACTATGGGTAGTCTTAAGCAAATGGATCGCACATGTCGGTATTGACTGGAACGAGAATGCAACAACCCAATAAGAATTAAGGCCACGATGATGCGATCGCGATGGTGGTTCTGAAGGCAAGAAGAAAGATGGATCGAGTTGTGATCAGATCGAGTTGTCACCCTTCTGCTGTCATTGTTGGGGGGGGGAGAGAAAGGCGTATTGAGAGTGTCTTGTGGTGAGCACAGAGGCACAACTAGTGTGTGTGTGTGTGTGTGTGTGTGTGTGTGTGTGTGCTTGAAATAGGAGTAGATAGATTATTATCAAGATTGATGTGCCACCCTACTCCTTCGGTGCCGGGTAGTGTGTGTGTGTGTGTATGTTTGAGAGAGAATCCAGTCGATAGATTAGTATCAAGATCAAGGTGTCACCCTACTCCTTCGGTGCCGGGTAGTGTGTGTGTGTGTATGTTTGAGAGAGAAGATCGAGGTGTCACCCTACTCCTTCGGTGTTGGGAAGTGTGGGTGTGTGTGGGGGGGGGGGGCAGTGACACTCACATATCCCTACTCTTACAAAAAAACAGAGTTGGTGATGATGGTGTTCCTGCCATCCTGCAATATAGGCCATCCGATTTATATCCGACGGACAGGAAGGAAAATATGGCAATTTTGCAAAAAGATACCCACACCCCTCTCCGCATTTGCAAATAAGGCATTCCTTCGTTCATCCTTTTCTCCCACAAGATAAACTTCTCATACAAATGCATCTTGATGTTCCGTGCAACGCATGGGCATCTTGCTAGTAGGGAGAAGGAGTTTGTGTGACACATATCTAGCTATATTAAGGGATAGGTAGATAGCATATGTGTGAGAGACATTATTATACTTTGAGACATTAGTGGCTCTGGGTGGGCAGAATTAAAGGGGTGGGCGTGTTAGACATAGAGAGCGTGTGTGTTTCTGTGTGAGAGACTTGTAGAACGTGGTAGAAAGACGAATTTAACCCTGAGGAGGGAGAGAAATACATGAAGTGTGCGTGTGTGATTCCGATGCCCACAGGGAAATGAGACATTTATGCGTGTGAGAGAGATTGCACAATTCATTCACGTATCACTATCTAGCGATCGTGGACATGCATCGCTTGAACATAAGTCAATATCTACTTCGTATCGTGGCCAAAGGTACAATATTGATTCAACGCTATAAAGATTGGAAACTCACATATCACATTTTTTTCTATTTAAATAAACCTTTTCAGTTGTGCATGCCAAAGTTACAGTGATGTTTCTTCAAACAACCAATGTAGCTATCATGTACATGCACCATTGTTACTCTTGCATTCAAATTCATTAGTCTTGGATCATTTAAGTTTCTATTTTGAAGTAATATATGTAATATTCATATATGAATTCAGCGGGTGCGCAATTTATGAAATGGAGGCTATGAAATCATATGAGGTAACACTTTTAAGTAGCTAACTACAATATCCATTTCTTTTGTGTGCCTCTACACTAACACGTCAATGCATTATGTTTAAAGTAAATAACCAATGGCACTAAATTATCTATTTACGAGAAATACATAGGCTGGCGTTTGATCCCTTTTTTGTGAGCAGCGCCACTACACCCGTCGATTAGTGGCGCCGTGCGACGTCAAGTTATCGGCGCATCATCCCGAGTTATTGTCTTATTTTCTGGGGTGGACTTCACACCAGTTATTAACTGCTGACGTGTGCCCCGTGTACACAGTCTAGCATGACCTTCCAGCTAGCACGGTCCAAAATTAGTTGAAGCTGGAAGCGAGCGATCCATGAGCGTAAAAAATCTCCGCCTCCTTCTAAAATTTCCGCCACCTTAGTCTTTAGCATGCGAAATCCCCCTTTTGTCCTTGGTGCATGGAGACCAACAGTTACAATACTGCCCTCATCTACATGATAGGTCGAGGCTACTTTGGTAACTTCCGGTTCCCCCCACTACACGGCACCCCCATTTCCTCTCCCCCTCGCGCAAAAACGACTAACTCCACAGCACCAGACATCTTACATCACGCCGTCCGTACTTCATCGCCCTTTCTCCCCTCCCCTCTCGAAACCCTAGACTGCTCATCCACCAGCGTACCATAGCCCATTCACTGCCAGCGGCGTCCACCTCGCCGGATCTGCTTCTGTGGCCGCATCTACCCCTCCCACCTCACCTAGAAACAAGTAGACTGCTCATCCACCACTGTACCACAGCCCATTCAGTGTCGCCCTTGTCCACGGCGCCGGATCTGCTTCGCCGGCACTCTCGTCAACCGCCGCGCATCTGCAGCAGCTCATTCGTACTCCCCACCGGAGACGCTTCGTCCACACCCCCCGGAGCCGCCCCACCGACGCCACCGTCGACGGCCTCCGATCCTCTTCGCCGACACCTTCCTCAACCCTACTAGAGCCGCTTTGCCGACACCTTCCTCAACCCTACCGGAGCCGCTTCGCTGACACCATCGTCAACCCTACCGGAGTAGCTTCACCTATACCATTCTCAACCCTATCGGGGCCGCTTTGCCAACTCACAAGTCCACAGCCTCAGATCCGCTTCCTCGCACCCTCATCCAACCTACTGAAGCAGCTTCTGACACCCCGTCCACCGCCGCAGATCGCATCGTCGACACCACCCTTAACCCAACCACTGGAGCAGCTTCTGACGCCCCGTCCACGTCCGCAGATCCGCATCGTCGACACCATCCTTAACCCAACCACCGCAGCAGCTTCTGACGCCCCGTCCACGGCCGCAGATTCGCGTCGTTGACACCATCCTTAACCCAACCACCGGAGCAGCTTCACCTACATCCTCGTCCACGGCCACCGATCTGCTTCGCCCACACCGTAGTCCACCCTACCGGAGCCGCTCCACAAACACCCTACTCGATGGTTCTAGATTTCCTTACCGGACACCGACAGCCAGCGCAGCGTCATCACCCTCGATGTTTCTAACCTGATTCCCACCGTCTGGAGAGATGCCAAGCACCCGCCACGGCCTATGTACTTGTCACCTTTAAACCCATCCAGCATCACCTGCCCGATGTACTTCAAATATACTAACCGGTCACTGTTACCTATTATGCAGCTAGCAAAAACTACGAGGACGATGTTTCTTCTGGATCTAACAGCTTGGCCAACCAAGATCCTGGACTGAGGCATTGCGATGATCTTGTAAGCGCGTCTCTCTCTCTCTCTCTCTCTCTCTTGTATTGTTCTGTGCCTGCCAGCGTGCTTTGCTAGGATTTTCGACCAGTAATTCCTTTGTGCAGACAATGATTTCTACTACTGCATTCCCATATTGACATACTTATGTTAGACTCCTGCGTATATCTTTTAGATCCTCAGTTCGGCTTTTCTTTCCGAACACCAAACTGAAACATCGAGGAGACTCTTGTCTATGCTGTAATATTTTACATATCTTAAATACATACCTCAAAGCTTGTTAGAAGGCTGGCACATGCTTCATCAACCCGCTCTGGCGGACTGAACTTTCGGATCACCGCACTCATAATAGTGCGGTGCTCCTCGTCAATGGGCGCGTTAAGCACCTCCAGCAAATTATCCGATGCCTCGGTTGGGCCGGAGGTCACCGGCGTCGTAGGGCTTGCCCTTCTTACTAGGGGCCGCTGCGGACTCGGAACGCTGAACGTTCGGTGCGGTGTCGGCCCAGGGCGGACTTAGGGCCCTTGGGGTTTTGTACCCTTTGCTTTGAGTCGGGAGGTCGCCTTGCGGCGCTTCAAGACCACCTCCTCCTGGCTTGGAACCTTTGGGACTCCACCTCGGCATCATCCATGAGCGAGGAGGCGGCGGAAGTTAAGTGATATTCACATCCGGCGAGCTTAAGGAGCCGCTCGGCGACCGCCGACACTGGCTCGGGGCGGACTGCATGATTATATTCGGCGTGAGAAGATACTGTACAAGAAAGGAACGCCATGAGTTATTTTGGTATCCGGATACTTGCGGTTTTGCGAGGGCTTGTACTGGATGGCCCTCCTCTTCGCCCGTCATCGGCGTTGGTGGAAATAGTCCGGAGGAAGGTCCTTCCTTCTTGGACCCTCCCCGGTTAGGCGGCCTTCCTTTTCTTCTCTCCCCGTTAGAAGAGACCTCTCTTTCCTCCTCCTCGTTTTCGTGGGAGGAGTCTGCCTTGGAGTCATCGGACGATGAGTCCGACACCACCAGGCGCCGGGAACTCTTTCGAGTTCCCGTGGCTTTCTTCTTGGCCTTCTTCTCGGCACCACGTAAGGTGCGGGACCAGCAGCCGCCAAGCGGGCATCTGCTGGGCCTTGGGGCAAAGGAGCCGGACAGTCGATCTGTCCGGTCTTCTTCTGCCAGTCCTGTCAAAGGAACGGGAGCTTAGATCCCGCATATAGTCAAACTATGAAAAACAAGTATCCCGTAAAGGGTAAAACAAGCTTACTACGCTGGCTTGGCGCGCGCGAGAATCCGTGATCCTCGGTAATGGGAGGGGAACCTTGGCGCCTTGAATAGCACCTTCCAGGCATCCTCGTGCGTTGTGTCAAAGAGCCTGGTCAGAGTTTGGTGCTGGGCCGGGTCGAACTCCCACAAGTTAAAAGCCCGTCGTTGACACGGGAGGATCCGGCGGATGAGCATGACCTGGACTCGTTGACAAGTTTAACCTTCTTGTCCACCAGGTTTTGGGCCTTGGTTTGGAGTCGGTCAGCTCTCCCGAATTACCCCACGACAGGCCCCTTCTCTTTCCAGGAGGTAAGCCGTGTGGGGATGCCAGATTGGAATTCGGGGGCCGCTGCCCATTCAGGGTCACATGGCTCGGTGATGTAGAACCACCCCGATTGCCACCCTTTGATGGTTTCCACGAAGGAGCCCTCGAGCCATATAACGTTGGGCATCTTGCCCACCATGGCGCCTCTGCACTCCGCTTGCTGGCCGCCCACTACCTTGACGACATTGAAGGTCTTCACCATAAGCGAAGTGGGGGCTTGATGCGGAGGAAGGCCTCGCACACAAGCGATAAGCGCCGAGATGTTGAGGATGAAGTTCGGGGCGGATCGTGGAAATCCAGGCCGTAGTAGAACATGAGCCCCGGGCAAATGGGTGGAGTGGGAAGCCCAGTCCAGCGGAGGAAATGGGGAGGAACACCACCCTCTCATGGGGCTGGGGGTGGGGATGAGCTGCCCTCGTGCGAAGCCGGTCGCAATGTCGTTGGACAAGTATCCGGCTTTCCTCAACCTGATGTGCCCCTCCATGGCGGAGGAGGCCATCCACCTGCCTCCGCTCCGGACATGGCTGGAGAAGGTTGAGGTGGGAAGTGCGGACTTAGGCGCTGGAGCTCGAAGTCTTGTGAAATGAATAAGCGAAGGAGGAAGAAGGCGTAGATGAAAAGGTGGATCCTTATCCCTTATATGGGCGACGAAACTATGTGCCCCCACCAGCCTGGTAAAACTCGCTTATCTCCCAAGCGCCGTAATTAATGGCACGGTTGGGTTACCCACGCCCGTATTGATGAGAATCCCGGAATAAGGGGACACGATCTCTGCTTCGACAAGATGTGCCAAGGAAACCGCCTCGCTAAGTGCACTGAGGTGGGACAGTAAAAACGATTCGAATAAAGGCTTGGCCGTGGTGTGATGTCACGCTTCTGAATCGTCGTGATTGGATTTGTGTAAATATTATTCTCTCTACGGTGGTATGTGGAACTTATTTTGCAGAGCCGGACACTATCCTTGGGTTCAAAATCTTCTATGAAGTATTCGGAGGAGGAACCCGCCTTGCAATGCCGAAGACAATCTGCATGCCGGACTCGTCGTCATTGAAGCCTGGTTCAGGGGCTACTTTGGGAGTCCTGGATTAGGGGGTGTCCGGATGGCCAGACTATAACCTTTGGCCGGACTCCTGGACTATGAAGATACAAGATTGAACACTTCGTCTCGTGTCCGAATGGGACTTTCTTTGGCGTGGAAGGCAAGCTTGGCGATACGGATATGTAGATCTCCTCCCATTGTAACCGACTCTGTGTAACCCTAGCCCTCTCCGGTGTCTATATAAACCGGAGAGTTTTAGTCCGTAGGACGAACAACAATCAGACCATAGCTAGCTTCTAGGGTTTATCCTCTCTGATCTCGTGGTATATCTACTCTTGTACTACCCATATCATCAAATATTAATCAAGCAGGAGTAGGGTTTGACCTCCATCGAGAGGGCCCGAACCTGGGTAAAAACATCGTGTCCCTTGTCTCCTGTTACCATCCGCCTAGACGCACAGTTCGGGACCCCCTACCCAAGATCCGCCGGTTTTGACACCGACATAGCCCCTCACTCCTTAGTCCCGTCCTAGGTCTCCGGCTGAGGTATGCGCGGGGCCGGGCCCTGCCGACGTAGAATGACCAATCCACTCATATGCCTCCTGTCCCTACTTGTTGTTCGTGCGTCAAGGGGGACTCCTGAGCATCGCGACTCAGGAGCCTAACTTGCCACGTAGCCCCTCACTCGTTGGTCCCGTCCTAGGTCTCCGGTCGGGGCTAGCAGTGGCTGAGTATCTGTGAGGTCGGGCCCTGCCGACGTAGAACACTGCATAAGTAGGAGGAAGAATCTTGAATTCAAAGCAAATATTACAAGCCATAAGTCGTTTCTCAACGCCAACCACAAGTTTAAACGCCTCGACGAGGCATGGTACATGTTGCAGGAATTAAAACAGAGCGGAAGCTGCGAAGGGATCACTCTGCTGTGGTGCTCCTACCTCCCGAGGCCGCGGAGCTGGCGGCACCACACCCAGGCAAGGTGCTGAAGGCGCGGAACTTCCCCAGCAGGGCCTCGGCTCGGCCTTTCATGGCCTCAGGAGCGGTAGCGGCAAGGTCGCCGCTCACAGGCTCCAGCAGGCAGTCAAGGTCGACGCTGGGGTCGCGAAGGTAGACGTCGGCGAGGGCCAGCGTCGGTCTTGCTGCGAGAGGCAGGGGCATGCGCCTCGGCCTCGGCCGTGGGGCCAAGGCCGTCTGCGACATCTTCAAGCGCTCGGACCAAGAAAGGAAGCAGCTCGGCGGGGCCGTCCTCTTCACCAGCCAACGGCTTCTCCAGGCCACCCTATAAGAGCATATTCAACGTGGCGCGAGCCTTCTCCTCCAACTTGGCGAAGGCCACCCGATCCTCAGCCAGGATCTTTGCCTTCCTGTCGAGCTCGATCCTCTCTGCTTTCAGCGACTGTTCCAGCATCTCCAACCGGCCATGGAAGCCATCAAGCTCGGCGTCCCGGTCCCTGACGGCGGCCTCCCGAGCCTCCATCTCCTTCTCCTTCTCCTGGCGGCCACGGACCTCCTTGGCGAGCTCGTCGCGCAGGCCTTGCAGCTCGACCTCCAGCCCTTGCAGCGGTCCCGGGCGTCCGCGGCGTCGCCCTAGGTAGCATCGTGAGCGGCCCTGGCCTGGCAGGCGGCTTGCTTATCCCCATCGAAGGCCGGTGCAGCTTGGCTCAGCGCCACTCGGACGGAGGCAGCAGAGCGGGCCCAGCCAGAAGCCAGCTCCAGGCGCCCGGCCACCAGACGGGGATCAGCGTTCCGGAGATCCTCTTGCAGCCGGCTCAGCTCGCTGGCAGCCTGGTCTAGGATGGCCGAGAGATCAGAAGGGACCGGAGCCAATGGAACAGGTGTAGAAGACGGCAGCGCGATCACGGCTTGGGAAGGAGGAGCCCCCTAGGCCTTGGGCACCTCAGCAACAACGTCAAGCGCAGGCACCTCCAGAGTCAGCGGGGCCACGGGGGCTGACTCGTCGCCAGAGTGCCCCTGCTGGGCTCGCGAGGATGACCGGGCAGGGGAGGCGTGAGCTTTGCTGCCCCGGCAGGCGAGCCCGCCTCAAGCAGGGCCGCAGAAGCCCCCTTCGGCCTTTTTGCTGCAGGTGCCGACCTGGTCAAGGGAATACAGACGTCAAGCCCCGGCGGCAGAAGCAAAGCAAAACATGGATCGAACACTTACTGGTCGCTGTCCGCGGGCTCGAGCACCCTTCGGCCGAACTTGAAGCCTGAAAGCTTGCAGCTAGGGTCAGCCTTGGAAGGCCCGGAAGCAGCGGGCACGTCGGGAAGGCCAGAACTGGCCTCAGACCGCCCCGAAGTCAGAACGGACCCTGGGAGAACCAGCCCTGACCTGCCCTTCCTCGGAACCAGGGGAGAATCCTCCCCTCCTCGCCTGGCACCGGCCTCGTCGTCGTCCGACATGGAGTGAATGGCGCGGGACCTGCGCCGAGGGAAGGAATCCCCCGACCCCTCGCCAGTCGCCTCGAAGTCAGACTCTTCTTTCTCCAACTCCTCTTCTTCCTCCTCACTCCCGCTGGAGTTGTTGGAGGAGACGTTCACCGTCGCCAACATCGCCAGATCCTCGGGAGCCCCGGCGGGCACCAGCCCCTCGCCATTGAAGGTGGGCATGGCGCTCATCACTTGCTCCCAGTCGCCGCGAAGGAACAGGGGGACGGGAGCGCCCTCCGGCTTCGCCACGTCTCCCCCGACCAAGGAGTGAAGAGCCGCGGCCAGATCTTCGTCAGAGAGGGCCTTAGAGCTCAGGCGAAGGGCGTCGCCTGCCTCCCCAAGCCTCCACAGCGGGAGCGAATGCTCCCAGAGCGGAGCCACCCGGTGTTCCAGGAACTCCACGAGGCGTGGCCCGGTCAACCGCCCGCCCCAAGCTGCCTGGCCTCAGGTCCGCATCCATCCTCTTCAGCACCATCTTCGCACGAGAGTCGGCGAGCTCCGCGTGACACCACGCATCAACGGTCTCGGGCTGCCCCGATTGCAGCGCCAGTCAGGGGTGGATGCACCCGACATCCACCATGACCCACTTGCTCCTGAAGCCTTCGATCCTCTTCCCGGGCTTGGAGATGGAGTTGGAGCTGGAAGATGCGACAAAGCTCGCGCATGCTGTAATGGAGCCATGAGAGACCTGGAGGTAAAAGTAATGGCGCAGCAAAGCCACCGAGGGCTTTATCCCAATGTGAGCCTCACAGTAGTAGGGGAAAATCGCCAGGAGAAGAACAGAGTTGGGGTGGAGATGCAGAGCTTGCAAGTTGTATTGGCGAAGAACAGCAAATAAGAACTTGGAAAAAGGAGGGACCAGATCGGCGATAATGGCGCTCACGAAGAACGGGTAGAAGGTGCTCCCCCTTGCCTTCAGGCTGATCGGAGCCGGCCTTGAGCACAGTCGCTCCCTTGTTGACCTGCACCACCGTCCTCTGGCGCACATGGACGAGATTCTTCGCTGACACCGTCGGAGGATCCAAAGCTGGGAGGTACCAGGCCTTAGTTGGGGTCTTGCGAGGCGCCATGGCTTGCAGGATGGGAAGGATTGAGATAGATCTGGAGGATTTCGGAAGCAAGGAGGAGAAGGGCGAGAAAGGGGATCTAAATCAAGGCGAGCAAGAAGCACCAAGCCTGGCACGGGCCTCCTTTTTGTCAGAAGGACGGCTGCCGAGGCGTCATGGGGAGCGGAGACGCCCACGACCAATCAATCGCCCCGCGGCGCCCAAGGCCGCAGGCTGTTAGGGCCATGGCGCTCGCTGCCTTCGCTTCTCTGCTAAGCCAAGTCCGGCGCGCCTTGGGCCGGGGCTCTGTCGGCGTTAGGGAGCAGGGGTCCGTGAGACTTACTGCTGCGGCTGCTGGCGTGGCTCAAGTGGGGGCCCAGTGTGGCCCAGCTTCATCAGCTCAAGCTCAAGACCCTTGTGAGGGGCCAAGCCTCGCGGGGCGGATGACAGGGACCATCCTCAGGAGCAGCCTTGTCAGGCAGGCTCACGAGGAGGCGGAGAGATCAAGGCAGGGTACCTCATGAGGGTGCCCCGTGACGCAAGCCATGACGATCGAGGCCAGGCGGGCTCTGGCCCGCGCAGTGTCCTCATTTCCCCTTTGGTGCAAAGGAGCAAGCACGGGCCAAGGCATCAGGCAAAGGTTACCTCTTCGGTGCAACAAGACCAAGACCAGCAGAGCGGCAGGAAGGAGGTCATCGTGGAGCCCAGGAGGGCGTCACCGTCAGAGCCTTTGGCAGCCAAAGACCAACTTTAGTCAGGATAAGTGTACTAGATGTTCCCCTTCAAAATGGCCAATTGTTGGCGCCCTTCCCGCTCATTATTTGGGAAGAGGCCCAGGGCATCCCTCTATAAATAGAGCTAGCCACCACAAAGTAGAGGCATGGGATAGAGCCCTAGCAGAGAGAGAGAGAGAGGCGATCGAACTCACCCAAGCAGTTCATCGCGCCAGCCCAAGAACACCCCTCGCGAGGTTGTTCTTCCTTTGTACTGTTCATCATCAGCCCCTGAGGCAATCCACCATACCACACACTGGAGTAGGGTATTACACCACATCGGTGGCCCGAACCAGTATAAACCTTTCATCCCTTGTGTTGTTCATCGTTCTTAGTTTAGATCCCTCGCTAACCATTCACGCGCGAGCTGGTAGGGGAAAGATCTCCGTACGCACCCCAGTGTTCGAGCCTCAAGGGTCTGCCGGAACCCGAATTCCGACACGCAACTCCACCAATCCTATGGATGCTGATGGTTGGCTTCGTGACATCCTGTTTGAGATGGAGTCAGCTAATGTTGCCCCTGCCAGTTATGTCACCTTTGCGAAATTTCACCTATAGGGTTCAGCTGCTCAATGGTGGGAAAGCCACAGGGGTATGCTGCCTGCAGAGACTGTAACCACTTGGCAGGAATTTCAGTTAGCCTTCCGTGCACGGCACATTCCCCAAGGTCTGATGGACCAGAAGAAGGAGTTCCGTAAACTCTCACATGGCACAATGACCCTGGATGAATATCAGAGGAACTTCCTTGAATTATCTCGCTATCTTTGTGGATGGCGTCTGCTTGATGCTGCATAGCGGGAGAAATTCCGTGAAGGACTGCGTCCCGATATAAAGCTCGCACTTGTTGCTCATGATTGCGCAGACTTTGTGACGCTTGTCAGCCAAGCTTTCCGAACTGAAATTGGTCTGACTGAGTACCAGGAGTCGCTCAAGCGTACTCGAGATGTTGACTCATCCTTGAGTCAGCCTGCTCAGAAACGCCGAGTCTGGATCCCACACAATGTACAACAGCGACCTGCTCCAACACCAAGGCCGTCTTATTTTGCACCTCGTCTGCCTCCGCCGCCGAGAAAACTAACGATTCAGGGTGGACAGTCAGGACACCTTACCCTCGATTGTCACCAGGGTCAGCTGCATAATGCATCATGTCCTCCTGTTGGTTGTAAGAAGAGCAGCCGAAACCGTCATTCCAGAAGAGGTAGTGCCAGGACGCCTGCCATGAGTTGCGGTCAAGTCACCCATGTCAAGATTGAAGAAGCTCGTGAGTCCCCAAAAATCGTGATGGGTACCCTTTGCGTTAATTCGATGCCGACTTCATTCTCTTTGATTCGGGAGCATCTGCGCTTTTGTTCCCAACAATTTGCTAAGTTGCATGGGTTAGATATGGAAAATTTGCCCACTCCTCTAATGGTTCAATCCCCGGGGTCCAAGTGGCAAACCACAATGGTAAGCCCTCGCAACCAAATCAAGATTGGAGGACTACTTTTTCCGGCTTCTCTCATTGTACTCGTACCTTCCAACATAGAAATCATTCTTGGTATGGATTGATTGACAACCCATAATGCTCTGATTGACTGTGCTACGAATGCGGTCCAGCTCACTCAACCTTTTGGCCAGTCAGTCCAATACTCAGCCCGAGCAGCTCAGGATGCCGAGAATCAAATATATGTTCTGAATGCTTTGAATGCTTCACCTCTTGAGGGAATAGAGAACATTCCAGTTGTTCGTGAATTCAAGGATGTCTTCCCAGAAGAACTTCCAGGAATACCCCCTGCTAGAGATGTTGAATTCGTCATAGACTTGAAACCGGGCACAACTCCTATTGCCAAGCGACCCTACAAGATGCTGCCACATGAACTCCTTGAACTTAAGGAGGAAATCGACAAATCTCTTCACAAGGGGTTCATTCGTCCTAGTTCCCCTGCTTGGGGAGCACCTTCTCTCTTTGTCAAGAAGAAGGATGGTACAAATCGTTTGGTCCAAGATTACCGACCTATCAACCAGGCAACAATTCAGAACAAGTATCCACTTCCCAGAATCAACGATCTGTATGATCAACTTGCTGGTTCCTCAGTATTCTCTAAACTTGATTTGAGGTTGGGTTACCACCAGATTCGGGTTCGTGAAGAGGATATTCCCAAGACCACCTTCGTTACTCGCTATGGTTCATACGAGTACACCGTCATGTCCTTTGGTTTGACAAATGCTCCAGCGACATTCTCTCATCTGATGAACTATATATTGATGCCCGAAGTGACCTACCTTGGGCATGTCATCTCCAAGGATGGCATTGCCGTCAACCCCGAACGAGTTCAGGCTATTCTCGATTGGACTCCTCCAAAGAATGTCAAACAAGTCAGAAGTTTTCTCGGACTCGCCAGCTATTGTTGTCGATTTGTCGAGAACTTCTCCAAGATTGCCAAGCCCCTGACTGGTCTGCTTCACAAAGGCGTCAAGTTCGATTGGACAGAAAAGTGTCAGGAAGGTTTCCAAGCACTCAAAGACAAGCTGAATTCTGCCCCAGTGCTTGCTCCTCCCGATAATAAGAAGGACTACGTCATTTACTGCGATGCCTCACGTCAAGGATTAGGCTGTGTTCTAATGCAAGAGCGTGGAGTGATTGCCTATGCATCTCGCCAGTTGCGCCCTCATGAAGAGAACTACCCAGTTCATGACCTCGAGCTTGCTGCTATCATATATGCATTGAAATAGTGGCGACATTACCTCCTCGGTAATCGTTGCGAGATCTTCACCGATCATCGAAGTCCGAAGTACCTGTTTACTCGGCCAGATTTGAACCTCCGTCAACAGAGATGGATGGAGACCGTAGCAGACTTCAATTTCGGTATTTACTATACCCCTTGCAAGGCTAATGCGATGGCTGATGCTTTGAGCCGCAAGTCATATTGCAACCATCTCGAGGTTCGCAAATTTCAGCCCTTGCTTGTTGAAGAATTCAAAAAGCTGAACCTCCATATTGTTCCTCCAGATGCACTCGCTCCCCCTCCTGAGGAGTTCCGCAAGATGAACCTCCGTGTTGTTTCCCAGGGTTCTTTCAATACCCTGGCTATCGAACCAGACTTCTTGGACTCCATCAAGAGAATTCAGGGATATGACTCTCAAGTTGAGAAGATTAAACGCTACCTAGCAAAAGGAAGGCCGTCATTCTTCACTCTTGATAATGCTGGCGCTTTGTTCTTCAAAGGTCTCCTAGTGGTTCCTTCAAAAGACAACCTGGATATGACTAAGGAGGTTATGAAAGAAGCTCGTGATACGCCTTTGTCTATTCATCCCAGTAGCACCAAGATGTACCAAGACATTCGTCAGAGATTCTGGTGGTCAAATATGAAGCAAGACATTGCTCGTTATGTTGCTGAATGTGATGTTTGCCGTCATATCAAAGCAGAACATCAAAGGTCTGTTGGAACTCTGCAACCTATCTCTATTCCTGAATGGAAATGGGACCATGTTGAAATGGACTTCGTCACTGGATTTCCCAAATCGTAGAAAGGTAATGATGCTATTCTTGTCGTCATTGACTGACTTTCTAAAGTTGCACACTTTACGCGTCAAAGAAACGATCCTTTGCTAGTCGGTGGCAACTCTCTATATGTCTAGAATTGTTTCACTTCATGGTATTCCGCTGGTAATCAGCTCAGACCGTGGCAACTTATTCACTTCAAGATTCTGGGCAAGTTTCCAAGAAGCTATGGGAACTCATCTGTCATTCAGCACCGCTTTTCACCCCCAGTCTCAGAGACAAGTTGAATGCGTCAATCAAGTTCTTGAAGACATGCTTCGAGCTTGTGTCATTTCCTTTGACAAGAAATGGGAGGAATCTCTCCCGTATGCTGAGTTCTCCTACAACAATAGCTATCAAGCTAGTCTGAAGATGGCCCCCTTCAAAGTGTTATATGGACGAAAGTGTCGAACCCCTCTGAACTGGTCAGAAACTGGGGAACGTCCACTCTTCGGTCCGGATATTATCCAACACGCCGAAGAACAAGTCCGCGTCATTCGCGAGAATCTCAAGACTGCCCAGTCACGTCACAAGAGTAATTATGACCGTCATCATAAAGACATGGTCTATCAACCTGGTGAAAAGGCTTATCTTCGGGTCACACCAATGAAGGGTGCACACCGCTTCGGGATCAAGGGCATGCTAGCTCCTTGCTATATTGGTCCTTTCGCTATTCTCGAAAGGCGTGGAAAAGTGGAATATCAGTTGGAAATTCCGTTGAACCTTTCTCAGGTTCACGATGTGTTCCACGTGTCACAACTCCGTCGCTGCTTCTTATGAACCTTTCTCAGGTTCATGATGAATATGAGATTGATAATAATGTTTGCAACAATATTGAAAGTGGGTTTGGAAGAGTGTTAACTTTACAACCCACGTATTCGGAGAATGTTCAATCTTATGAAGTTTTTGATAAAAGTGGGTTTGGAGAGGTCATGACTTTAGTTAATGTTAATCCCACTATTTTGGAAGAGTGTCAACTTTGCATACATGTGGATCGTGTTAAGAATATGTTTTGTGATAGCTATATTGTTGAATTTGCTTATAATCCTACATGTAATTATTATGAGAGAGGAAAATATTGTTGTAGAAATTTTTATCTTACTAAATTACCTCTCGTCATGTTGAGATTGCTATCGTCTCTTTCTTCTTCCTTGCATATGCTAATTTTTGCTTGCTATGATAATTTGTTTGATTATAAAATGCCTATGCATAGGAAGTATGTTAGACTTAGATGTGTTTATCACGTGTTCTATGATGCTATCATTGTGCTTTAATTCTTGTCTTTGATGTGAGCATCATTAAAATTATCAATGCCTAGCTTGGGGCGTTAAACGATAGCGCTTGTTGTGAGGCAACCCAATTTTAAATTTTTGTTATTTACTTTTTGTTCTTGTTTAGTAATAAATAATTCATCTAGCCTCTTGTTATATGTGGCTTTATGTTTTAATTAGTGTTTGTGCCAAGTAGAACCTTTGGGAAGACATGGGTGAAGTCTTTGCGATCTTGCTGTAAAAAACAGAAACTTTTGCGCTCACGAGATTAGCTGCCATTTTGTTACTGGAGATTTATTTTAGGTTGATTCTTTTTGCAGATGATTAATAGACAAACTCTTCACGTCCACCAATTTATTTCAGAATTTTTGGAGTTCGAAAAGTATTCGAACAAATCAGATTGCTACAGACTGTTCTGTTTTGACAGATTCTGTTTTTCCTGTGTTGTTTGCTTATTTTGATGAATCTATGAGTAGTATCGGGGGGTATGAACCATAGATAAGTTGGAATACAGTAGGTTTAAAACCAATATAAATAAATAATTTGTTCATTACAGTACCTTAAAGTGGTAGTTTGTTTTCTTATACTAACGGAGCTCATGAGATTTTCTGTTAAGTTTTGTGTTGTGAAGTTTTCAAGTTTTTGGGTAAAGATTTGATGGATTTTGGAATAAGGAGTGGCAAGAGCCTAAGCTTGGGGATGCCCAAGGCAACCCATGGTAAAATTCAAGGACAACCAAAAGCCTAAGCTTGGGGATTCCCCGGAAGGCATCCCCTATTTCGCCTTCATCTATCGGTAACTTTACTTGAGGCTATATTTTTATTCGCCACATGATATGTGTTTTGCTTGGAGCGTCTTGTATGATATGAGTCTTTTCTTTTTAGTTTACCACAATCATCCTTGTTGTACACACCTTTTGGAGAGACACGCATGAATCAGAATTTATTAGAATACTCTATGTGCTTCACTTATATCTTTTGAGCTAGATAATTTTGCTCTAGTGATTCACTTATATCTTTTTAGAGCATGGTGGTGGTTTTATTATATAGAAATTATTGATCTGTCATGCTTCACTTGTATTATTTTTAGAGTCTTTTAGAACAGCATGGTAATTTGCTTTGGCTATAAAATTAGTCCTAATATGATAGGCATCCAAGATGGGTATCATAAAAACTTTCATATAAAGAGTCCATTGAATACTATGAGAAGTTTGATGCTTGATGACTGTTTTGAGATATGAAGATGCTAATTTTAGACTCATGCTAGTTGAGTAATTGTGAATTTGACAAATACTTGTGTTGAGGTTTGCAAGTCCCGTAGCATGCACGTATGGTAACTGTTGTGTAACAAATTTGGAGCATGATGCGTTTCTTTGATTGTCTTCCTTATGAATGGCGGTCAGGGACGAGCGATAGTCTTTTCCTACCAATCTATCCCCCTAGGACCATGCACGTAGTGCTTAGTTTTGATGACTTGTAGATTTTTGCAATAAGTATGTGATTTCTTTATGACTAATGTTGAGTCCATGGATTATACACACTCTTAACCTTCCACCATTGCTAGCCTCTCTTGTACCGCGCAAATTTCGCCGCTACCATAAACCCACCATATACCTTCCTCAAAACTGCCACCATACCTACTTATTATGGCATTTCCATAGCCATTCCGAGATATATTGCCATGCAACTTTCCACCGTTCCGTTTATTATGACACACTTCATCATTGTCATATTGCCTCGCATGATCATGTACTTGACATCGTATTTGTGGCAAGGCCACCATTCATAATTTTTCATACATGTCACCCTTGATTCATTGCACATCCAAGTACACCGCCAGAGGCATTCATGTAGAGTCATATTTTGTTCTAAGTATCGAGTTGTAATTCTTGAGTTGTAAATAAATAAAAGTGTGATGATCATCATTATTAGAGCATTGTCCCGTGTGAGGAAATAAAGAAAAGAGGCCAAAGAAGCCCAATAAAAAAAGAGAGGCCAAAGAAGCACAACAAAAAAATGAGAGAAAAAGAGAGAAGGGACAATGTTACTATCCTTTTTTCACACTTGTGTTTCAAAGTAGCACCATGATCTTCATGATAGAGAGTCTCCTATTTTGTCACTTTCATACTAATGGGAATTTTTCATTATAGAACTTGGCTTATATATTCCAACGATGGGCTTCCTCAAAATTCCCTAGGTCTTCATGAGCAAGCAAGTTGGATGCACACCCACTTAGTTTCTTCTGTTGAGCTTTCATCCATTTATAGCTCTAGTGCATCCGTTGCATGGAAATCCCTACTCACTCAAATTGATATCTATTGATGGGCATCTCCATATAGCCCATTAATACGCCTATTTGATGTGAGACCATCTTCCTCTTTTTTGTCTTCTCCACAACCACCATTCTATTCCACCTATAGTGCTATGTCCATGGCTCACGCTCATGTATTGCGTGAATGTTGAAAATTTTTGAGAATACTAAAGTATGAAACAATTGCTTGGCTTGTCATCGGAGTTGTGCATTATTTGAGCATTTTGTGTGACGAAGATGGAGCATAGCCAAACTATATGATTTTGTAAGGATGAACTTTCTTTGGCCTGTTATTTCATGAAGACATGATTACTTTGTTAGTATGCTTGAAGTATTATTATTTTTATGTCAATATTAAACTTTTGTATTGAATCTTTCAGATCTGAACATTCATGCCACAATAAAGAAAATTGCATTGAAAATTATGTTAGGTAGCATTCCACATCAAAAATCTGTTTTTATCATTTACCTACTCGAGGACGAGCAGGAATTAAGCTTGGGGATGCTGATACGTCTCCAACGTATCTATAATTTTGTTGTTGTTTCATGCTGTTATATTATCAATCTTGGATGTTTTATATACATTTACTAGCAACTTTATATCCTTTTTTGGGACTAACCTATTGACATAGTGCCTAGTGCCAGTTGCACTTTTTTGCTTGTTTTTTACTTTGCAGAATATCAATATCAAACAAAGTCCAAATGCCACAAAACTTTTTGGCGATTATTTTCTGCCCAGAAGACACCCAGGGAGCCAAAGGAGCACACGGGAGGATGCCCGTGGGGCCCACTAGGCACCAGGGCGAGCAGGAATTCAGCTTGGGGATGCTGATCGTCTCCAACGTATCTATATTTTTTGATTGTTCCATGCTATTATATTATCTGTTTTGGATGTTTAATGGGCTTTAATATGCTATTTTATATTATTTTTGGGACTAACCTATTAATCGAAGGCCCAGTGCCAGTTTCTGTTTTTTTTTTTTGCCTATTTCAGTGTTTTGCAGAAAAGGAATACCAAACGGAATCCAAACGGAATGAAACCTTCGCGATGATCTTTCTTGGAACAAAAGCAATCCACAAGACTTGGAGTTGAAGTCTGGAACTCCGCGAGGCGGCCACGAGGCAGGAGGGTGTGCCCAGGGGGGTAGGCGCGCCCCCACCCTCGTGGGCCCCATGGAGCTCCACCGACGTACTTCTTTTGCCTATATATACTCTTATACCCAAAAAACATCAGGGGGAGCCATGAAACCACTTTTCCACCGCCGCAACCTTCTGTACCCGTGATATCCCATCTTGGGGCCTTTTCCGGTGCTCTGGCGGAGGGGGAATCGATCACGGAAGGCTTCTACATCAACACCATAGCCTCTCCGATGATGTGTGAGTAGTTTACCACAGACCTTCGAGTCCATAGTTATTAGCTAGATGGCTTCTTCTCTCTCTTTTATTCTCAATACAAAGTGCTCCTCGATGTTCTTGGAAATCTATTCGATGTAATACTATTTTGCGGTGTGTTTGCCGAGATCCAATGAATTGTGGATTTATGAACAAGTTTATCTATGAATATTATTTGGTTCTTCTCTGAATTCTTATATGCATGATTTTATATCTTTGCAAGTCTTTTCGAATTATCGGTTTAGTTTGGTCTACTAGATTGATCCTTCTTGCAATAGGAGAAGTGCTTAGCTTTGGGTTCAATCTTGCGGTGTCCTTTCCCAGTGACAGTACGGGCAGCAAGGCACATATTGTATTGTTGCCATCAAGCATAAAAAGATGGGGTTTATATCATCTTGTTTGAGTTTATCCCTCTACATCATGTCATCTTGCCTACTGCGTCACTCTGTTCTTATGAACTTAATACTCTAGATGCATGCTGGATAGCGGTCGATGTGTGGAGTAATAGTAGTAGTTGCAGAATCGTTTCGGTCTACTTGACACGGACGTGATGCCTATATTCATGATCATTGCCTTAGATAACTTCATAACTATGCGCTTTTCTATCAATTGATCGTCGGTAATTTGTTCACCCACCGTAATACATGCTATCTTGAGAGAAGACACTAGTGAAACCTATGGCCCCCGGGTCTATTTTACATCATATAAGTTTCTGATCTACAATTCTAGTTTCCTATTTATTTTAGTTCGCAATCTTTACTTTCCAATCTATACAACAAAAATACCAAAAATATTTATCTTACTATCTTTATTAGATCTCACTTTTGCGAGTGATCGTGAAGGGATTGACAACCCTTTATCACGTTGGTTGCAAGGTTCTTGATTGTTTGTGCAGGTACTACGTGACTTGTGTGTTGTCTCCTACTGGATTGATACCTTGGTTCTCAAAAACTGAGGGAAATACTTACGCTACTTTGCTGCATCACCCTTTCCTCTTCAAGGGAAAACCAACGAACACCACCCATAAATTTTTTGCATCTTATGCATGGATTGACTCACATTATGCTTGCCTTGTTGCATCTTGTATTTCTATGTCATCCATGATTATGAGCTTCTACACTTTCTTAGCAAATTTTTTGTGATCTTTCTTGATGGCCTCTTCATACATAACAATCACATTACCCATCATCAATTGCATGATCACATAGTCACATTGAGCACCAATTACCATGTTCGTGCTTTTGATACACCATCCCATTGTGACATCATTTTGCACCATGGTTGCATTGATCACATTGACAATACATTTGTGTGCACAATGAATGAATTTGCTCCCATGAATGCTTTACATATCATTCTACATCATTTGACTAAGCATCTTGTGCTTTGCCACGAACAATATTATCGGACGAACTCATGCTTACATGATGGACAGCTTGTGTGCGCTAACCATTGTATTTCCGAGTGTCGTTTGTGTTTGCTCTTTTTGCATGTATACCACTCCGGAGATAGCTTGGGGTACTTGGATTGCACCATGACTTCCACTCACTCCAACTACAAGTCCGTCCACGACTACCCCTTCCATCGTGATGAGGTTCATGATCCGAGGTTGGATCTTTACCAAGGGGGGAGATGATGCAGAGCATCCCAAGGTCATCCCCATGGACCTACCTTTGTCTCCCCAAGTGCCAAGTGGACCGATGACAGGTGCACGTGCAAGAGCCCTCGAGACCGAGGTGACATATCTCCTCTCGCAACTCCCTCTCGAATCACATGAGACATTGCTACTACCTCAAGCAGAGACACTTTGCATACTCAGGTACCAAGGGACTAGCCATGGAGAAGCTAAGGTAGAGGTCCGGTCGAGGGAGAAAATAAAACGCGAATACGGAGAAGAAAAGGAGCAAGACAGAGCTTGCCCGGATGATCAAGACCGAGCCCGGACGATCCGGACGCCCATCCGGATGATTTTGCTATCATGCCCGAAGCCTACCGAAGCCTCCGAGACAAAGGCGGACGATCCAGACCAGGTCCCGGATCATCCGAACGGAGCAGGACATCCGGCCCAGGCCCCGGATCATCCGGACCAACCGCTGCCTCCACGACGCCTCCGGACGATCCGGACGGTCGCCCGAATCATCTAGACCCCCGACTCCTGGATCACCCGGGCCACCATCCGGATCATCCGGACCCCGCCTGCGTGCGTGACTTGGGCCGAAGCCCATGTACCTCTTCGCCCCCCTAGCATATACATACTCCTCCTCCTCTACCATTTTAGGGTTAGCATTGGCTTAGATCATATGAGAGATAGAGCTTTGCTCATCCACTTATGTCCCTACTCCATTGGAGGCCAAGCCCTCCATCTAGCAGAAGATCCCCAAGTGGATTCAAGACCTCTTCACGGAGAAGATCCCCTCATGGATTCAAGACCCCATCTCCTCATGGATTGGGATGAACTAGCTACCGTGTATCCTCCCTTTGTTGTCCTTGGATCATTGTGACCTCTTTATGTACTTGGATCTAGCACATGTGTAATCGAATCTTGTTGATTTGAGTGTTTCCTCTTGTTTCCCCTCATGTTTTCCCTCGTGTGTTCGTCATGTTCTTCGTGGGATCCCCTCCAAATCGTGAAAGATTGTCCCCTAGGGTTCCACCCTACATCAATCGGTCTCATGAACTGTGGCCAAGTAAGGAGCGACACCTATCGTAGTAGACCCACCGACGTACATAGCATGTCAAGAAGCCCCATCTATATCATGTACACATACGTACAACCACACTGGAAAAAATACAGCCACATGCGTACACACGGTCGTGGTCTCGAACATGTACAATAACGACGTCCTATTCATCAGCAGCCAACTGGCAGGGTTAGAACGGAGAAACAGGTTCGTGTTCATCGGGAGGCAACCGACTGGGTCGGAATGTGTCATGTTCATTGGAAGCCTACCATCTTGGTGTTGGGGGTTGGGTGCGGCATATGCCAAAGGATGGATTATCATGGTGGGAGCGAGTAGAACGTCGCCGGTGCCCGGAAGCGGGATGAGGCGTAGGCACGAACACCGGCGTACTTTACCCAGGTTCGGGGCTCTCCTAGGAGATAACACCCCTACTCCTACTCTGCGGGGTCTCCGCATGATCACTAAGGCTCAAGTGAATAAACAAATGCTCCTCGAGCTGTATGCTAGAGGTAGGAGAAGGCAAGGCTGGCTCTTCCCTTTCCTCTATGATCTGGTCTAACTATCTCAGGTTCGGAACCCTTTGCATGGGTGACCTGGGGGTTTTATATAGGCCTACCCCCAGGGGTACATTGGTAATCCGACCGGGTTCGGCCCGACAGTCTGTCTCTCTTGTGCCGGCTTCTCCACCGACTGCTGGGGCCCGCCGTCTGGTGGGTCCCGCTGACTGGTAGGGTATGGGCCGACAGGCCGTACCCGCCGCTCCCGGGCTTGTCGGCGGCTAATTACTGTAGCCGCACCTCTAATGACGCAGGCTTGGTCGGGAGGTCATGGCTACAACCCGCCGCTGGCGGCGATTCTGTAGCCACTCCCCATCTTATGCAGTTGATGGCGCGTGGGCCACGAGGAGAGGCGGCCCGACTCCTAGAGCCGACCTTCCTCGGTCCGGCCCAGTGGGAGCTCTTGATCGTCTTCTGGACTCTCGCTGACATGCGGGGCCCGTCGTCCTCGGGCCGTACAGACAAGCCGTCGTGGGAACAGGACTCCACCCATACGGGGTGATGTCAGGGAAGCGGTGGCGACAGTGCTGCGCCGGGCGGAGATCTCCGCTGGGGTGGGGCACTGTGGCCATGCTTACCTGATTTGGAGGAGGGGATGGGATATACTGTAGCCACTCCCCGTCCCGTCCTCCTGACGAGGGCACTGGCTCGGCAGGTGTCGCGGGCCGACTCCCTGGAGTCGGCTTCTCTGGAAGCCGCCAGGCGGGATTCGGCTTGACTCGGCCTTGCGTCCAGGACTCGGCCGCCCATGGGAAGCCGGCCACTCCTCAGTCGGCTTCCAGAAGGCGGCACCTCGCCTCATCGTCTTGAGGGGCGCTGTCAGCCCCGATGCCTTGAAAGGTCTTGGGTCTCGGGTTAGTCTACCCATGGCCCATTACTCCGACAGTAGTCCCCGAAGCTGGTGAGGCCCCGCGGATGATTGGTCGAGGAGCCTCAGCAGTTTCCTTCTCCTGCCGTCCGAGGTGGAGCTTCGTCCGTCTTCTGCCGAGCCGACTGGTTGGAGTCGGCCTCGCGCCAACCCGTCTTGACCAATCTTTTGAACGCCTCGGCGGGAGCCAAGTGGCGTACCATGAAAACGCCGTGCCGCCCGTCCGGGCCTGTCACGTGGTGGCGTCGGCCGGGCGAGTCTGTCACTTACGCGCAGCGATGGGACCGTCTTGGACCGGGCTGCCACTACCCTCCTCGGCTCTCGGCGGATCCGCTGCGGCGGCGGGCGGTTGAATTCCAGCGAAGTTCTGCGCGCGATAACTTACTGGGATGGATCGTGGGGGGCGTGGGGTAATGGCGCAGTTAATCCCATGCTCGCCCCCTCGGCTTTGCAGCCCAAGGGTCTATAAGTAGGCGGGGGAGGGGTAGCGGCAGGGCACGCGCGTCCCCCTCCTCATTGCCTCCTCTTTCTTGTCTCTTCTTCCTTCTTCCTCTCGCCGCCGCGCCCTCAAGCTACGTCGAGCGTCGCCGCGGCCCATCCCCGATGAGCTCCTCTTCCATCGCCACGCCCCCCCGGTGCGCTCCGAGGTTCACGAAGACCACATTGACTTCCTCCGCCAAGAGAGCGCTCGGCTGCCCATGAGAATTCGTGAAGAGTCCGCCTCGCGCGGAGAAAAAATCTCTCCGGTGCGGAGGAGGCGGCGGCGGTGGTCTTCCTTTCGCTTGCCGGCGCGGCCTTGGCCTCTTGGCGGCGGCTTCTTCACTCCTTCCTCGAGTTCTCGGGACTCGGCCGCACCACCTCACTCCAAACACGGTGGTGCTGTTGTCCGCCTTTGTCACTCTGTGTGAAGGCTTCCTTGGCGTCCTCCCCACCCTCGAGCTATGGGGGGAGTTCTTCTACACCAAGCTTGCACCACGTTCTTGGCGTGCCGCTCGGTCTGGCGCGTTCATCGCAGTGCTTGGGCGGGGGCCTACAATCCGTTCGCCCCATCAGCTGATAAAATCGGTGAAGATGTGGCAGCGGTCGTGCTATCGTGAAGGCGTCTTCGTGGAGGCGGCGGGTCAACCTGCCAGGCTTATGCGGCCGTGGCGCCGCTGGGAGGCAACAAGCTGGTCGTCTGCGAGCAGACGGCGGCGCTTCTTTGGAGCCGCCAATGTTGCCCGACTCGGTGATGACCACGGTCGGAGGGGCTGACCGGGCCCAACTTGCTGGCCGCCGTGGCGGCCGAGTGCTGCCGCTTCAAGGCCGTCCTCACATGATCTGTCGGATGGCCGACGAGGGATCAAGCGGTTTGCACCAAGGAGATGCCTCACAAAGAGGTGGCCTACATGGTGAACTATCTTGCGAACCTCGAGCTCTCAGAAGAGTGGCAGTTCGGCAAGGAGCCGTATTCGCGCGCCCAACCTCCGCCCATGGTGAGTTGTTACCTTTTCCGGTTCTTTTGTTTCCTTCTTGTCGAGTCTGTCTTGCTAGATCTGACCGACCGGTCTTTGGTCAGAGCCCTCTCCTCCAGCCAGCAACCGACACCATGGGGCGGCCACAGTCCTCCCCGACAGCAGGCGAGCGATGCTGACGACCCGACTTGGGGGCGGCGGCCTTGAACGACGCCAGGGAGGAGGCGGCGAGCGAGGAGGCGCGGGCTCGGGGCCAGCCTCGAGACTGGCTGGCGATGATCACGGGGAGGTTGCTCCGCGCCACCAACCGGGCCGGCCATCGACGCGAGCTCCTGCTGCGCGGGGCGCCTAAGGTGGCCTTGAAAAGCGTGAGGACAGCGCCGAGCTTGTTGGCAGCCGGCGAAGAAGCCTAAGGGCTCGTCGCGGCGACCAGCGGGAAGAAAGCGGCTGCGAAGGTCAACCGCTTCCGCCGGGAGGTGAAGACGCCACAACTGGTCTCCACGTAAGTGCTTTCCTGCCTTGCATCTTTGTCTTCTCTTCGTCAATCTGATATGAATTTTCTTCTTTGTTTTCCTTGGGTCCAGGGCTCCCCTTTCTCTTGAGAAGGTGGTCGCCGCCTCCATCATGGGGTCGACGGAGACCTCCGCCATGGCTCGGCGGATTGACCCGGCCGCCGACCTTCGGGAGGCAAAGGAGCGGAACACGCGGGAGGTGCGCGAGGAGCGGGAGGCCGCCCACATGAAGAAGGCGGAGGCCGAGAAGTCGGAGGCCGCCGCCAAGGAGAAATTGGCGGAAGCCGCAGCCACCGACACGGCGAAGAAACGGGCCGAAGAAGCCGTGCACCAGCACTCGGCGATCTTCGTCATTCCCCTGAACTCTGCCCCGCCGGCCCTAGAGTTCTCGGCAGACCGGGGAAGCCGGCGGTGAGCACCCGATCAGGGAACGGGACGGCGGCGACGCCTCCATGCAAGACGTGCTCGTGCCGCCACCGCCGCCGTCAGGGCGCTCCGGCGGAGGCAGGCCGGACCGCGGTGCCTCCGACTAGAGAGGTGGCGGCGGGACTGGATCTCTAGGTCGGCGCACCAACGCGTCGCCATCTTGCAAAGGAGGCTTCTACGCCATGCCTACTGGAGACCGGCGCCACGAGTTCCTAGGTCCCGGACACCGAGGCGACGAGTGTCGCGCCCACCGGGTGGGTGCGAGGAAGTGGGACTAGCCCGGTGAGTCGGGCGCTCTTGGACGTCTAGGCCAAGATCCGAGCAGAGAGTGAGGCCCTGAAGAACTGCAACAAGGCGCACCTGGCCGCGCCGATGCCGCGTTCAGTGCGGTCTCTTCTTCGTTTTTGTTTCTTGTGCTTTTTCGGTGGGGGCGGCGCTCTGCAGGTGTGAGTCCCGAGTTTCGGGCGGGCTAGCTGAGCGGTGGCCCGAAACTGTCGGCAGTTCAAATCTTGACACTCGTCTAAATTTCATGTCGCAGGATTACCACAATATCCGCGAGATCACCTTCCACTCCAACACCCATGAGCTAGCTCAGCGGACCGCCGATCTGTCGGACAGCCAGAGTAAGTCTTCTTCTTCTTTCAGCGCGCCAGCTCACCATGTTCTCAATCCAAGATTAGGGGCGATTGCTTTGGCGGTCGATCGGGCGGATCTCCCGGCAACTATGTTTCTTTGTTGGCGACTAACGCCTTCTTTCTTCTTTCTTTGCGAAGCCACGCCTATGCGAGAACATTTGGATGTGGCCAATGCCGCGCTCCGTGTCAAGGAGGAAGAGTGCAGCCAGCTGGCTGGAGAGCGCGACCGGCTGGCCGCACAACTAGTGGAAGAGAAGGAGCTCTTCGAGAAGGCTCGAAAGGAGGCGATGGACAAGGAGTCCGGTCTCCTTGCTGAGTTCGCGAGCGAGCGCTCCTCCTGGTCCGACAGGGGGCGATCTTGACCTCACAGCCACGAGATCGAAGACATAGTCGATGGTGAGTCTTCCTCATTTTCTTCTTTGCGCCACCGGCTGTGGGTTAACACCGGCTTCTAGTCTTTAATTTTGCTTTGCTTCTACTTTGGCAGACTTCTTCCTAGCCTCTGGACGCCATGGCAGACCGCCAGGACCCGCGAAGGGTGGAGGGCGGATGGTGCGAATCGCCGCCCGGCCCCGATCCCTTCTGAGCAGATCCACGAGCATTGAGGCTTGTCTTGACCGGCTCACGGATGTTGCGTCGGCTTCAGCGTGTCGGCACCCAGGCGTCGCTGCCACAATGGCGGACATGCGGCACCGCCTCCCGTCGGACCGCCCGGCTGAAAGGTAGCGGCCAGCCGTCTTGAGGCTTGGAAGGGCTCTTCGGCTTGGGCTGTGGCGCGCTGGGCCTTGGAGTTCGTCAAGGCGTGGTACCCTGGGCTAAAGTTAACCCAGCTGGCCACGTTCCGGCAGGAGGCTCAGGCAGAGTTGGCGGCCGTGGAGGACGATCTTGTCAAGCACGTGACGTCGATCGCCGAGTACACTGACACCAGCATCTTCGTCCCGGCGCGGACTGAAAACGGCGACGAGGCGCCCGCTGGAATGGTTCGGGCTGAACCCGACCGACGACGAGGACTCAGCAGAGGTGATCGACTCCAGCAGCGAGGAGGAAGGCGAATCGGAGGAGGGAGGTGAGGGAGTCCTGGATTAGGGGGTATCCGGACAGCCGGACTATATACAACGCCCGGACTATTGAAGTGTGAAGATACAAGACTCAAGACTTCGTCCCGTGTCCGGATGGAACTCTCCTTGGCGTGGAAGGCAAGCTTGGCGATCCGGATATTATATTTCCTTCCTTGTAACCGACTCCATGTAAACCCTAGCCCTCTCCGGTGTCTATATAAACTGGAGAGGTTGGTCCTTAGGAGGCCGATCACAATTACAATCATACCATCATAGGCTAGCTAATAGGGTTTAGCCTCTACGATCTCGTGGTAGATCTAATCTTGTACTACCCATATCTTCAATATTAATCAAGCAGGAGGTGAGGTTTTACCTCCATCGAGAGGGCTGAACACAGGTAAACATTGTGTCCTTGCTTCCTCTTACCATCGGCCTAGAGCGCACGGAGTCGGGACCCCTACCGAGATCCGCCCGGTTTGACAACGACATTGGTGCTTTCATTGAGAGTTCCTACGTGTGTAAATCGCTGCAAGGCTCGATGGCTCGTCTCATTATCGGGGGACAACATTACGGCGGGGGCCCTGGCTGTAGGCCAAACCCTCCGACTAAGCGGCCGTCATGGCCGCCCCATCGGCTGTCGCGCGACGATGGCCTCTCGGGTCATCACGCATAAACTTCGCATCAATTGAACTTCGCGAGCGGATGGATCCGATAAGCTCTCTTCTCTTAATAAGCTCTTGGATCGCGCCATTTGGAGTCTGAGACTATGACGGATCGGGCTTAAACCCGACCAAAGGGACATTAAATCCCGCCCGACCACCATGAGATAGCGGTAGCGGAGGAACCACATAGGGGTATCCCTCTATTTTGAGGGCCAATTATGTCGGGATCACCGGAGCTCCCGGGCGGCCACCACGCCAGGGGAGGATATGACTTCGGGTCCCGGACTTAGAAGCCAGAGACGCAGGGCGGAAAAATTGGGCAGGCGTCCGGATCGAGGCTGTTGAACTCGGAAGCTTCCATGCCGGGGTGCTAGATCGGATCAGAATCGGTTCATCTATAACCACCCACGTGGACTTAATCGTCGTCTCTCTCCATATCGGCAGAGCCCGGGAGGCGATGATTCATTCTTGGGCCAGATTCCTCCTTGCACTAAACAAGGTCGAGGGGCTGCCACGAGGAGGGCGTAGTCTCGCTCTTCTGCACAAAAACTGCACGGACAAAGGAATCGTTAATGCTATAAGTCGCGTGACATAGTACACTTAGCGGACTTAGCAATCATAATTACAGAAATCTTGTGTGATGGAAGCGTCTAGAAAACCAAGCTGAATTTTGGGACAGTCAACTTTCACCAAAACCTTTGTCCGAACTAAATGGGCAAACTCCGTAAGTCGGCGATCAATCCCCAAGAAACCAAAAGCCCACCCAGGCGGGGAACCGTGTAGGAAAAATGGCTCAATGGGCCATGTAAACTCCACACACTCCGGACACAGCACCAACTCATAGCCTTAGGGCATGTTGGATACTCCGGCATGTTGCAAAAAGTGGCGTGGATCTTCTTCAGAACAACATCCATAACGAAACTGTCTGGTACTAACAGTCTTGAGACTTTTTGCCTCAAGCAGTGGCAAAGTGAGCTCATCGAAGCTCCACGGAAATTTTCCATATGGCCAAAATAAACCCCTGGAACGACACTGCTATAACTTTCAATGCCAGTGACAAACCTAGATTCTAGACTATCCGGGCACCAGCCGCTCTGGTTCTTAGCCCAATCATGGGCGGCTTCGGCTCACTAAAGTGCTCATGGATGGCGAGCGGATTAAACTTGATCTATGAAGAGACACTCAGCAAGATGGAGATTGACAAAGGCCGCATTGAACAAAGCGGCACAACCTTCGAGAATTATCCCTAGTCGGGAGCGCGGTGTGCAGGAAAAATCACACTCGGCGTGGTATTGACACCCCAGGAGAATTATAGGTCGAAGAAATCACATTCCAAGTGGCCCCTTTTAGCAGCGGATACCACGCCCTTCTAGGGGCGGGGACGTTTACAAGGTTTCAAGCTATACCCCATTACGTGTACATGCAACTTAAAATGCAGGCCCAATGGAATCATCACTCTAGCCCGATGATCCGAGCGTCGCGCCCGGCCGAAAACAAAACCACTGCACTAGTCCGGAGGCATTATCCGAGGCCCTAGCAGTAGAAGAATTAACAACAACTGCGGGCCATCGTGGACGAGAGACGGACGTGATACTCGACAAAGCGACCCAAGTCCACCTCATTTAAACCCGAGCGAGATAGTCAAATTCCAAGTCCATCCAGCGGACCCCACGAAGACAGCTTCCGTCGGGACACAGGCTGAGCCCGCGATGGGCGCCACAACGCGAGACTTCTTCTGAGAATTGGGATATCTTACTGGCACCCATCGGACATGCCGGACATCCCAGCATTGGCGAACACAGCCTCAATATACTAAAAGGATACAAACCGGTCAAGCGACTCTAAGATGGTTTTGAGCCCAGCGGCGGGCAATGGGGAAGAGCTAGCCAAACTACCGAGGCGGATTCGCCGGAGATATCAAGCATCGGATTGGTGGCAAACCTGGTAATGGTACCAAGAAGGACAAATCCTGGCGCCTATGTGTCCACTTTAAAGACCTCAGCGTAACTTGCCCCAAGGATCCCTTTCCCCTCCCTGCATCGATCAAATTATCGATGCCATAGTAGAACCACGACTCATTGTGTTTCCTCGGCGCATACTCTGGATACCATCAAATAAAGATGGCGAGTGCACGGCCAAGCTGCAACAGCTTTCATAGCATCATATGGCCCTTTACGCTTCAACACTATGCCTTTCGGGCTTAAGAACATCGGCGCAACCTACCAGCGCATGATTCAAACATGCACGGAAAAGCAAATCGGCAAAACGAGTGGAGGCATACGTGGATGACGTGGTCATAAAAACAAGACACGTCGAAACCCTAATAGATGACTTGAGGCTTACATTCGACAATCTCCGGACATACGACATCAAGCTGAACCCGAAAAAATGCGTTTTTGGCGTCCCCTCGGGAAGCTACTCGGCTTCATCGTTTCCAATAGAGGAATTGAAGCGAATCCGGCAAAATCCGAGCTCTCATCACGATTGGCTATACCGAGACCTCAAGCACATCCGAAACTAGCGGATGCATGGCTACTCTAAGCCGCTTTATCTCGAGTTAGGAGAAAAGGCATTACCTCTTTACCGCCTTCTTCAGCGCACCGAACACTTCGTGTGGACGGATGTAGCCGTGGCCGGACTATATGAAATAAAGACCTTATGGGCCAGTAATCTAGTACTAACAGCGCCGAATATTGACGAACCTATGCTGCTGTACATAGTTGCAACACATCAAGTTGTAAAGCAGTACTTTCGTCGTTGAGCGAGGGTTAGCGGATACAAATTCCCCCTCGAAGCCGGTTTACTCGTATCCACGGTCCTAACCCCATGCAAATCCCGATACCCACACTATCAAAAAAATAGCATACGCGGTGTTCATGGCATCTCGGAAGCTTCGACACTACTTTCAAGAGTGTTCGATTACGGTGGCCTCCAAGTACCACTCAATGACATAATAAATAACGCGATGCTCGGGCGGATTTCCAAATGGGCCATTGAGCTCCTTCGTTCGACATAACATACAAACCACGGCTGGCCATCAAATGCACTTAAGTATTGGCTGACCGTCGCGAATGGACAGAAGTCGAGCTCCCTAAAAATGCAGGCGCATACTCAAACTGGATCATGCACTTGACGGCTCTAAACTGCTGGCGGATTGGGAGCAGGCGTAGTCTGGCGTCTCCCACCGGAGACACGGTCCGATACATACTCAAATATTATACACAAACTCAACAATGCAGCCGAATATGAGGCTCTCTTGCACAGTCTTGGATGGCGGTCTCCATGGGCATTCAACGCCGGAAGTGCGGCGATTCAAACCTCGCAAATATCACAAATAAATGGAATTTTGATGACAAGGACCCGAAAATGGCGGCCTCACGTAATGCCGTCCTCAAGATGTTAGCTCGGTTCGAGGGCTCGAATTCCACCATGTGGCTCGAAAAACAATCAAGCGGCGGGCGTCCTCGCTACGCATCGGCGCTAAAGCGTGTCCCACCTAACATATTCTTGGAGCGGTTGTTCAAGCCATTTGTAGTATGGGAAGAAGTGCAGCAATACTAGCGCGGATCCGAATACACCCCAGTTCGAACTATCATACATAGTGGGAGGTTCTACCACCGAAATAACGTCCTCGGCCACGAAATCATGGTTGTAATCGCCCGTGGACCGAGCCTTTCTTGGCCTACCTAAATAGGCAGGAGCTCCCGAAGACCAAAATGAAGCACCTTTGCATCGTCCGGCTCTAAAGCTTACAAAGTATCTGAAGGGAACTCTACAAGAAAAGCGCTCTTGGAGTGCTCCAAAGATGCATCTCGAAGAGAAGGACGGCAGCTCTTGGCTGAAATTCATGCGGACTGGCGGGCACCACCTTGGCTCGAGCATTAATCGACAAGGCTTTCACGTACAGGTTTCTCTTGGCCGAGCGGCCCGGCGGACCTACAGGACCTTGTCCAACATTGCGTTGGTTGCCCGGCTCTTTGACAATCAGTCATATGCCCCCTACGCTCTCCAAACAATCCCCATAGCGTGGCCCTTTGCGATGCAGGGGCTGGATATGGTCGGACCTCTTAAAGGGAAGCCATAAGAAAAAATACTTATTGGTCATGGTGGACAAATTCACCAAATGAATAGAAGCCAAACCAGTCAAAAGGCGAATCCGGACCATAATAGACTTCATAACGGGGTCGTACACGTCACGGTGTCCCCACAGCATCATCGATAATGGCTCAAATTTCACAGCCGAGGAAGTGAAAACTTGTCGCGTAAAAATGGGCATTAAGCTTGATTCGCTTCGTCTACCATCCCCAAACAAATGGCCGGGTAGAGCGGGCAAATGGTCTCATCATGAGCAGCATCAAACCCAGACTAGTGCGATCCCGACAGCAGTCGGATCGCCTTTGGTCGAAGCTCGACTCCGTACTCGGGGCTGCGGACCCGCCATCGCACCACGGATATACACCATTTTTATGGTGTGCGTGCGAAGCGATATTACCTGCGACATAATACATGATTCTGCAGCGTCGCATATGCGAAGAAAGAAGCCAAGTTAGATCGGCAAGATAACTTGGGCGCACGGAGGAGGCCAGCGGCGTCGCAAAAGCCGCTCCGCATTCTATCAACAGCAGGCTCGGCGATATCAAAGCGAGAAGTGCGGGCCAAAACATACAATATTGGCGAGCTCGTTCTCGCCTACTGGAGAAAGAAGGACAAGCTCAAACCCAAGTGGGAGGGTCCCCGTCATTGACAAAGTTCTCACCGGAGGCGTCTTTGCTTCGTAATGCATCGGATAACAGACTCAGAGCCAAACCCATGGAATGCGGCCAGACTCCGAGATTCTCGCCTAACGCCCGAACTCAATGTTACGTCTCCTAACCCCTCCTTTTAATTATGCTCCATCCCTTTTTCCTTTCTCGACCTTTTGCTCTTCACACAAAGTATTAAATACGGTCACGGACTCCGGATCCTCCTGCCGCACTAGGTGTGTATCGCAATACAGAGGGCTTCCTATCTGAAGCTAAAATAATTACTCACATGGCTTTCTGCCCATCACATATGCATTCTTTTTCCATATGTGCCTTTTCTTCACCATTATATGTATGGATATGACTTAAGATGTGTCCAAGATGGGTTGCCTGGCTCTTGTGTTTATGCCCTACGTTCCCATTCATTCGGCTAGGGCATAAGGGGAGCACCTCGGCGATCGTTACTGCCAGTTCAGCGGATGTGTACCTCGGGCCCAGGTGAATCAAAGCTAGTTTCCTTAAGAGAATATTCGATTCGGTGAACAAAAGATGTATTCGTTTATTATAACATAAATCCCGAAGTCTTGTATCCTGCGCCATCGTTCGCGGTCCAGGACATGTGCATTGTGCATCGTACCGGGGAAAGGAACCCTAACGGAACTATTTTCCTGGAAGATGTTTCTTACTATCCATGTAATATAACATAACTAGTTGGGTACTTATGCATTCTAGCACTTATGACCCCTCGCCTTGTTTCCACGCATACCCTGGTTTTGTATAGCGAGTGGGTATTCGGACACACCCCATTTGTAGGATCCGAGGGGCTGAAGCGAAAAAGTCCGCCATGACAAATGATTTTAATCCGGCTAGGGCCTAATTATGTCCATTAAATTACAGTCACTTGGACTGACTATATTCCTCCTCTATACCATCAACAGGCTATCTAGCTTACAATCCTGTTGAGAATACTTAGTAGCTAACGCTACTGGTCATATCTTAGACTCACGGGAATTTCTTGCCCGCCAGGCCCCATGATCCTACTTACGTCCGTATGGTTCGGGTCCAGCTTGGTGTAGCGTCTTCACCATAGCCAGAGCTTCTCTTGCGCCTTGCTTGGCAGCGGACATCTTCCACGTCGGAGCGCGCGAGCTCCTTGAAGCATATCCACAAGCTCCCCCATGCCATTCGGCACAAGCTTGATGGCCACAAAGCACAGAGCAACACCTGCATCACTTGCTTGAGCTAAAACATGCGATTCTTGAAAGGTCTTGCAGTAAATCAACTGCAGATGAGGGCATCCCCTCCTCAAGGCGACCCATTAACATTCCTGCAAGCAAAATTCTTTCAATATACTTCCTCGCCGAACTATACTACAGTTCGTCTAGCCACTTACCATAAATGCCGCGTCGAAGCCTTTTATTCTCCTTCACGGAGTCCACCAGCTGAGCGCGGAGATCTTTTAACTCCTCGTCCAGCTGGACTTTGGCATCTTGAAGATTGTTCTTCTCCTTCCTAACTCACGTAAGAATGTGCTGCATGACCTCCAGCTGCCTTTTGAGATCGTCGTCCTCATTACGCTCTCGGTTCACCCGGGATTGTCTGCGAATTTTACATTAGACTTGTCATATCAACCATTTACTAAGCTGGTGCATCTTAGTACAATTGTGAAAACTGTTACAGAGATGAGGGCTTTTGGTATTCCTCTAACTTGGCAATCTACGGCCCTCGATTCGACCTTGCATTCCTCGACTCCGAGACAATTGTTCATTCTTATCTACAAGGACCTATGCATAAATTGATCCTTAAAATAGTTGTTCCAACGTTTCAAGTCTCGAGGACTCTTGCTACATGCTTATCAAATTTTCTTACCCGTATATCTTTGGTATACCCGGTCCGTCGCTCAGGCAAGCCCGCCTTGAGCAACTTTCAGATGTATCGTCTCCCGAATTGAAGGCGTTAAATGCCTCTTGAAAATATGTTGTTACGAAATGCGGCCCGTCGGCGCCCGGTAATTCATAAGCGCTCTCTACTTGAATTAGATTGCGAGAGCATATCCGCACTCTCTGTTGGAGAACTATGCGGCATCGGCCCGCTCCCACCTCGCTCTCGAAGCCGGTTTGGAATCCGGCTGGTGGAGCGTGGTTAGCGAGATCGCGGATATAGTCCGGCTGCTCATCTTCTGCCCGAGGACACAAAGGGTGCTGTCATACTTCAAAAATACCATAATCACAACACAAGGTTTTCCTTACCTCTGTGGCGAGTGAGTCGACCCTTACCGCCTTCCTCTTGAGCACCTGCCCGATCCGGGCGCCCTTGGCCGGCGAGTCCCTAGGGGCTTATTGCCCCACGCTCGACCGTTATCTGCAAAAACACGACACTTCAAGGGTAAGGCATGACATCGAAGGAGTCCCCTTGGAGGATAGGGTTTTCGACTTGGCTTCTGTAGCGGCGTAGAAGCGGTCCGGATAATCGGCGATAATGGCCACTTTGGCGCCATCGCCTTCGCTTGATAAAATATCCCGTTGACAAGCTCCACGGTAATATCCGGATCTTCTTGAGACCTAGATCGAGGCCCTTCGGGGTCCTCGGCTGCGGGGAGGGGCTGGAGATTCCTTATACGGCCCTCCTCAGTTCCTGCTCGGGAATATCGAGGCAGATGATCTTAGCGAAGAACACCACAATAAGTGACGTGGGGAAAGGAATGACAACTTACCCAGTTTGGGGGGTTGTACATGGAGAATCCATCTCGCGGTTTGATGTGAAGGAATTCCTCCTCTTCCCCTTTGTATAAATCAGACAACATCCTTGCCAGAGCAGTGGCGGAGTCCGGACCCTTACGGCCACAGCGGGTGGCATCATCTTCCCCGTTGAAGTGCCACATGGGCTTCCCCCGATATTGAAGCGGTTGCACTCCCCGTATTATGCATATTGCCATAACCTCGACTATCGTCAGTCCGGATTTGGCCAGTAACTTTATCCTGCTCGTCAGGTAATATATTTCCCTGGTATCCTCCTCTTGGGGGCCTCGGGGGCGCCAGCTTAGACGTGCCCTCGGCGGAGCGTTACTGAACTGGGGGTGACCTGTCCGGACTATATCCGGAAGGGGAACGTCGCCAATGTAGGACCACTCTGAAGGCCAGTTCTGGTGCCTTCTTGGGAGTGCCGGATAGGTATCCGGTCTCGGCAATGCACCATACTTGGCCCGCTCACGACATAAAGTTCTCCACGGCTGCGGGGGACAAAGGCAGAATAGCTTCTTCCATAACCCGAAGTGAGGCTCGCATCCCAAAATAGCTCGCAAAGAGCAGCGTACCTGCTATATGTAGTATAGAGCAGGGGTAGATTAATATGCGGAGGCCGTAGAATTCCAGGGAGCCAGCGAAGGAACAGGTGGATAGGAAACCCGGCGCCCTTAGCGAGATCGAGATGAGGCATATTCGCTCCTCTGGAGATGGACTGGGAGATCTCTCCGCTTGCTCCCCGCCATTATAGGTGGCTATTCCGGCTCGGACAGGGACCATGAATGCTAGTGGAAGAAACCCTTGGGTTTGTAACTCAATTAAACGGCTATGGGGAACTGCACACTCTTTCCAGTCCCCCGGCTTGGAGCGAGGAGAGAAAGCAGAGGAGCTGTGACGACCGGCCATGTTGGAATGGTTTTTCCGGAGCGCTCTGTTGGATGCTTGCTCGAGGGGGAAGAGTGAGGTTTGGATTTGAGAATCCCCGTCTCTTCAAATAGGCAGTCAGCCCAAAAGATTGAGGGTGGCAAATGCTAAAAATACCTTGGCTCCTCGCATTCGCTCGACACGTGGAGATGGTCATTATTGAGGCACTGAAGCCAAGGAATACAACATTGATGGAGTTAGGACACTATTAAATCGTAACTTGGTACTTTGGAGTATTCGGAGATGGAACCCGCCCTGCAATGCGAAGACAAGACTGCGTGCGAGACTCGCCGTCATTGAAGCCTGGTTCGGAGCTCTTGATGGAGTCTGGATTAGGGGTATCCGGACAGCGGACTATATACAGCATCCGGACTATTGAAGCGTGAAGATACAAGACTCAAGACTTCATTCCGTGTCCGGATGGAACTCTCCTTGGCATGGAAGGCAAGCTTGGTGATCCGGATATTATATTTCCTTCCTTGTAACCGACTCCATGTAAACCCTAGCCCTCTCTGGTGTCTATATAAACCGGAGAGGTTGGTCCTTAGGAGGCCGATCACAATTACAATCATACCATCATAGGCTAGCTTCTAGGGTTTAGCCTCTACGATCTCGTGGTAGATCTACTCTTGTACTACCCATATCTTCAATATTAATCAAGCAGGAAGTAGGGTTTTACCTCCATCAACAGGGCCCGAACCTGGGTAAACATTGTGTCCCTTGCTTCCTGTTACCATCAGCCTAGACGCACAGATCGGGACCCCCTACCCGAGATCCGCCGGTTTTGACACCAACAGGAGGCGAAGAGGAGGCGCCAGAGGTCGGAGCGGACGGCCAGCCTCAGCTCGACCGCACCTCCAGCAATGAGCCGCGCCCGACTGAGCCAGCTACTGCCGGAGGCAATCAAGCAGAGACCGACCAGCCGGCCGCTCCGGCGACTGGCACCGCCGACTCCTCCGATCCTCCGAACCCTTCTGCCGCCTCCTAGGCTGCTGCTTTATCTTTTGTTTCACCTGTCTTATTAGTCTCGAATGAACTTGTTAATTTCGCACAATTCCACCCGCGGGGTGTATCAAAACTTTGTTGAAGATTGGCCAAGGGCCCTTATTGTGTAAATATTTTCCCGAGTTCCGACTCTTCTTGCTTATCGCTCTTTGGCTTTTTCCTTTGCTGCCTTCCCTTGGTTGCCGCCTTGTCAGCCAAGCAGCCGCTCTGCGGTCTGTTGCTGGGTCAAGTTCCTGGCTACCTTGGGAAGGCGAGTACTTCGCCGTTTTAGAGTTTTAGCAAGTTGAATAGGAAACGACCAGCCGACTGCTGAACAGTCGGTTGTAAAAAAGGCTGGAAGCCGGCTTAAACTATGCAATGCTTTGAGTCCTTAGCCATTTTTCGTGTGGGCGCCCTTTCTACCTTGCTCCTGCCCACCAATCAGTCGCTCTGCGACTCTGACTTCGGTAGGAGGCGGCTTAAGTGCCACACATTACTTGTCCATTTCTTGGAAGCATTTCATAGCTTCGGCGGCAAGTCCCGATCGACTAGTCAAACCCGATGCCAGCGACATAACAAAAAATGACATACTCATAGGCATAATTCTTATCATATAGATAAAAGAGGGCAGTTCCCGAGCTCTTCTCGGGGGACCCGGAGTCTTCGTACTTTAATACAAAAAGATAGCGTGGTACATACTGCATTAACTGTAAAATCTTCGGAGGAGATTTGCATTCCATGGCCGATCTGTCTCTTTGCCGGAGTCGTCCCTCTTGCATGCTCGAGGCTTCTGAGCGTCGATCAGGTAGTAGGAGTCGTTTCCCAATACTTTGCTGATAATGAAGGGCCTTCCGAGTCTTTGAGAGCTTGTCTTTGGCCAGCTGTTCGCTTGGATCAGCGAACCTAAGTCTCCTTCTTGGAAAGATCTCGACGACCTTCGGTTGTAGTATCGGTATGAGATTTCTTTGGTAGATGCCGAACGGTGAGTGCCAACCGGCCCTCTTCAACAGATCGACACCGTCTTATCGTGCTTCTTACGCTTCTTCTTGATGTACATGGTGATTCGAGAGTCGAACTCTATATCTGTTGGGATGGCGGCTTGGCACCGTGAGCGAGAAGAAAGGCGTGAAGCCGGTTGACTTGTTTGGAGTTGTCGCGAGCTCGGAGGACGGCTAGCAGCTCGTCGGGCCAGCAGGCTGAGCGCTCGAGGCTCGACCAGTCGGGGCTTGATGCGGACAGGATAAGGCCGTTTGCTTGCTCAACTTGGCGTTTAGTTGCGGTGAGCAGCGGGCGCTAAGTCGGTCGGATGCCACATGTCGCGCAGAAATGGGCCAAAGCGCCCTTGGCGAAGTTGCGCCGTTATCGGTGATGATGCTATCGCGGTGTGCCGTGCAGAGTGGTGATGTCGGCGATGAAAGTCCGGCGGTCGGCCCATTCAGCTTCTTGATTGGCCTTGCCTCTATCCACTTAGTAAACTTGTCCTGGCGACAAGCGGATGGGTCATGCATACGGTCCGTCTTGAATGGTCCCACCATATCCAGGCCCAAGACGGCAAAGGGCGAGCGATGGGGATAGTCTTGAGTGCAGAAGCCGGCTGATGTGGCTTGGAGTAGAACATCTGACACCCTTTGCATTTCAGGACCAAATCCTTGGCGTCTTCTAGAGCAGTCGGCCAGAAAAAACCGTTGCGGAAAGCTTTGGCGCGAGTGCTCTTGAAGCTGTGTGGTGGCCACACTCGCCTTGGTGGATATCTTTGAGAATGGCTTGGCCTTGCTCTGGCTCGACGCAGCGTTGGTAGACACCAGTGACGCTGCGGCTGACCAGCTCTCTGTTGACTATGGTGTAGGTCGCGGCCCGGCGTTGCACTTGCCAGGCCGAGATCTCATCAGGCGGCAGCTCCTTGTTCACTAGGAAGTTGAGGATGGGCTGGGCCCATGAAGGCGCTGCGACTTCTACGACTGTCAGAACCACAACTTGGACGAGGGCGGCTGGGCTGGGAGGCGTCGGATTGGAGTCGGCAGCCATTTGCTGAGTCGATGAAGTCCCCGGGCCGATTGGTGCAGTCCCCGGGCCGAGCTCTGAAGTCCCGGTGGCGGCTGCGGTCCCCGAACCGGGTTACGGAAATCCCGGGCTGGAATGCATTGCTGCTGCCCGAGCCGCCTGCCAGAACTCCGTACCGGCTGTTGAAGCTCTCAAGTCGGATCCGACTGCTTAAGGAGGAGCCGGCGTGGAGATAGAATCTGATTCTGGCGATGGCCTGACAGACGGCTTGAGGAGGCATTGAAGGGCGATGCCGGTCGGTATTGCCTGGTGTCTGCTTGCTCTTTGTCGTTCCTTGGTACATGGAGAAACTCGCACCCCTCAAAATATCCACTGAGTTGCTGTATGAGGAAGCGGTAGCTCACCATGTTTGCATCTTTGGCGTCCCAGTCGCCTGACGACTGCTGGACCACCAAGTCAGAGTCACCATAACACAGGGCCCGGCGGATGCCGAGCTCTTTGGCAAGCCGGAGTCCGTGAATGAGTGCCTCGTACTCGGCGACATTGTTGGAGGCGGCAAAATGGATTTGCAGCACATACTTGAGCTTGTCACCTTTGGGAGAGGTAAGGACGATGCCGGCTCCCAAACCGGTGCGCATCTTGGAACCATCAAAGTGCATTCGCCAATGAGTGGAGTCGGGCGCTGGTGGCAGGTACTGGGTCTCGGCCCAGTCGACGAGGAAGTCGGCCAGCGCTTGCGACTTGATGGCGGTGCAAGGTTGGTAGTAGATGGTGTAGGGAGCCAAATCTATGGCCCACTTGGCGACTCGGCTCGAGGCATCTCGGCTCCCAATGATCTCGGCCAGCGGAGCTGTGCAGACCACAGTGATAGGATGCTCTTGGAAATACGGCTTCAACTTTTTGGCGGCGAAGTGTACACCGTAACACATCTTACGGTAGTGGGGTAGTTACGCTTGGAGGTCGATAGTACTTCACTCGGGTAATACACGGTCTGGACTGGTAGTGCCTTGCCTTCCTCTTTGCGCTCCACCACAATGGTATCTTGACCACCACCCGGTGGCGGCGATGTGAGGAGCATGGGCTCTTTAGGAGTCGGGCCGCCCTAGGCTGGTGGAGTAGTCAACATCTTTTGAGCTGGAGGAAGGCTTCATCCGCTTTGTCGTTCCACTCAAAAAGGTGGTTTTCTTCATGAGCTGAGTGCGGAGGAAGAGCCTTCTCTCCCACCGGTGATGAACCAGTGATGGTAGCCAAACAGCCAGGTGAACTTCTGCACATCCAACAGTCGGCGGGGTACTTCCATCGTCTCGATGGCCTTGATCTTCACACGGTTGCACTCTATGCCCCGTTCAGAGACTAGGAATCCAAGAAGTTGGCCGGATGGTACTCCGAAGACGCACTTCTCTGGGTTGAGCTTGATTTGAAATCGACGCAGATTCTCAAAGGTCTCTTTGAGGTCCTCAGCGGTGTTCCGTGCTTCTCGTCTTCACCACCACGCCGTCCACGTGGCGTGGGTGTTCTGCCGAGTTGCTTGAGGAGGCATACGCATTTAGCGTTGAAAGGTGGCGCGGCATTCCTCAAGCCAAGCGTCATGGTCGGTGTGGCGAAGGCTCGAATGGTGTGATGAAGGCAGTCTTCAACCTGTCAGCCGGATTCAGCTTGATTTGGTGGTAACCTGAGTATGCATCCAAGAAGCTCAACAGCTCGCATCCGGCTGTGGAGTCTATCACTTGGTCAATTCTTGGCAAAGCAAACGGGTCTTTTGGGCATGCTTTATTGAGGCTAGTGTAATCGATACACATACTCCACTGCTTGTTTTTCTTCAGTACGAGGACTGGGTTGGCCAGCCACTCTGGAAAGAACACTTCCATGATGAAGTCGGCTGCCAATACCCGGGCTATCTCTTCTCCAACGACTCTTCTCTTCTCTTCTGATAGGCGGCACAAGGGCTGCCTAACGGGCTTGGCATCGGGCCGAACGTGTAGCTTGTGCTCGGCGAAATCCGTCGGAACACCTGGCATGTCTTTGGGGGACCATGCGAAGATGTCCTGATTCTCACGGAGGAAATCGACGAGCTCGCCTTCCTATTTGCTGTCGAGGCCCGTACCTATGACAGCGTGCCTTTTCGGGTGCTCCGGGTCCAGCGGTATCTTCTTTGTCTCTTTGGCGGCAGAACAGGCCCTCGGCTTCGACTCCTTGGGGTCAGCGACATCTCGGCCGCTTTCCGACCATCGCCACAACCCGGTCAAGGAGCCGCTTCACCAGCGATCACGAGGGACTCGGCCAGCCGACTGCTCTCTGCTGTGGAGGCGGATGACTTCTGGTAGTCGCCGACTATGGTCAGAATCCCCTTGGAACTCGGCATCTTCATCTTGAGGTAGGCGTAGTGGGGGACCGCCATGAATTTGGCCAGAGCAGGCCGTCCAAGCAGCGCATGGTATGGGCTTTCAAGGTCCACCACCTCAAACCAGACCCGCTCTCGGCAAAAGTGATCTTTGCCCCCGAAGAGGACGTCTATCAGGATCTTGCCGATTGGTGAGCAGGAAAGGCCGGGAACTATGCCATGGAAGGCGGTCCGGCTAGGTGAAGCTGTCTTTGCTTGATTCCTAACTTCTTCGTTGTGTCCTTATGCACAGATGTTGATCTTCTGCCGCCGTCTATCGAGAACCGGGAGAAAGCAGCAGCTCGCTTTATGCGTGGCAAGGGTGGCGTCAAAACGAGCATAGGAGCGGGTTTGGGCATCACCTCTGGTGATCGGCTCTGCTCCACTCTGCGTTCACTTCTTGATCTTTGCTGCTGCTGCGCCATGATCATCGACCATCTTTAGTAAATATAGCGTAGGCTCCATGCTCTCCTGGAAACTTCGTCTTGTCTGTTGGCCGCCCTGCCGCCTTTCTTTGGGGCGGGGAGGAGGCTGCTGCCCAGCCGGCGGGGGAGGCAGGAGGCCGTCTCGCTTGGCGATCCTGGTGAGCCAATGACACTTCCGAGTGGTGTGGTTTGACGGCTTCGCGCCGCTATGGAACTTGCATGGTGCATCGAGAGTCTGCTCGTACGAGAAAGCCGGCAACCAACTGGTCTTGCCGCCCTTCTGCCGCTTGGGTGGAGCCTGCCCTTCTGGCCGCTGGTCTTCGACTATTGCCACCAGCCGGCTGGTGGAAGCCGGCTGCGGGGCCTTGCGCTTGTGGTCGTTCTGCTGTTGACGCTGGCTGGTGTTGCCAGCCGGAGTTCTGGGAGCCTGAGGGGTCATCTTGCCAGATGCATTTACTTGGATCTCCGCCTTCATGGAGGAGTCATCCGTGGCGTATTTGTCTGCTATTATTAGCAGCTCGTCAAGAGTTTCCGGCTCATCGCAGAGAAGCTTGTGCTTGAGGAGGGTGCCCTCTCGGCATCTGGCTGTGAAGTACTCGATGGCCTGCACCTCGTGCACGCCTTCGCAAGAGTTGTGGAGCTCGGCCCAGCGCGTGAGGTAGTCGCGAGTCGACTCGTCGGGGCCTTGTACGCACAGGGAGAGTTGGCGGGGCTTGGGCGGCCGCTTGTACGTGCTGGTGAAGTTGCAGACGAAGGCGTCGGTGAAGTTGACCCAACTGTTGATGCTTCGGTGCTTCAAGCTGTTCAGCCATGTCCGGGCTGTGCCTTGGAGCATGAGCGGAACGTATTTCACGGCGACTCGCTTGTTTCTGTTTGCTATGCTGACGGCTGCGGAATAGTCAACTAGCGATCCTCGGCTTCCACGGGCGGTGTATTTAGGTGTGTCTCTTGGGCGTGAACCCTTGGGAAGGGCTCATCTCGTATCACGGGGCGAAACAAAGCGGACCCAACTCATCTTCTTCTTCTAGTACCAAGGGTCGGTTGAGGCGGTCGATCCGGTGGCGGGCATCGTTCTCTCTGATTCCTTCTCAGCGGCCAAGGCGGTCGCCGAGTGATGGGTGATCAACACGCGGCGGGGAAACGCGCCTTTCTCTGTGAGGGGGAGGAGGCGGACAGTCGTCCCGCTGTTCCACTGCTCTTGGGCGGCCGTCTTGGTCGCGTTCTATGGAGATCCGAGTCCGACTGCGGCTGGCAGCCGGCCCCTTGTCCTTTCTAGCATGGACGCCACGAGTCGGCATCCGGGAGCTCGCACCTTGATCTCGACGGTGAGGCAGATCGTCGTTTTGCCGGCGCGGCACCTCGGTGCGGCAACCGGCTTCGTGCTGCTTTCGGCGGCGCGTCGAAAGTCGCTGGACGCGTTCCGCCATCTGGCGACGTTCCTCGCCCTCGAACTTGTCCAGCTTTTCTGCCGCCGCCTGGGCGGCTCGGATGTTCTCTGCAGGCGTAACGTAGATGGGGCGGTCTGCCCCGAACAGGTTGGCAATGGCCACACCGTGCTGCTGGACTGTGCCAAGGCGGCTAGGCCCAGTGGGAGCCGGTGTGCCGCCCACAGCGCGGTCCATCTCGCGCTGATAGACCTCCGACAGGCGCCTCATGCCAGCTAGCCTCTTGGCGCCTTCGACGAGCTGGAGGCGGCGTGCCTCCAGCGTCTCGGCGTCGGCGTCTTCGGGAATAGGCGCTGACAGGTCTTGCAGCGCCGCGTCAAGGGTGTCGCGAGCACCTCCACCGGAGTGCTCGCCGTGCCCAATGACCAGCACCTCCGTGACGGTGCTTCCGCCGCTCTCCGCGCGAGGGAGCGGCTCGTCGTAGACCACCACGTTGGTGGGGAACGCGTCGAGCGACGCGGTGTCGGAGTCAACCAACATCGGTTCGGTGGAGCCTACCAACTCCAGGTCCGCAGCAGGCTCGCTGGAGACATGGAGCTGTTCGAGGAGGCCCGCGAGGAGGCTCTCGGGGCCATCTGTTCCCGCTTCGGATGCGAGCTCGTCGGAGAGGCAGACTCCGCCAACGAGATCAGCGAGGCAGCTCGCCGCCCAGGCCAACTCCGCGCCATGCAGCGTGTCGACGCAGACACCGTCTGGCATGCCGGGCTGGCTGCGCTCGCCAGGGAGGAAAAGGGTTCCCGTCCAGAACAGATCTCCGGACAATGGTGCACCTCGCTCCACGGTGGGCGCCAAATGTTGGGGGTTGGGTGCGACATAAAGGATGGCTTATCATGGTGGGAGCGAGTAGAACGTTGCCGGTGCCCGGAAGTGGGATGAGGCGTAGGCACGAACACCGGCATACTTTACCCAGGTTCCGGGCTCTCCTAGGAGATAACAACCCTACTCCTGCTCTGCGGGGTCTCCGCATGATCACTAAGGCTCAAGTGAATAAACAAATGCTCCTCGAGCTGTATGCTAGAGGTAGGAGAAGGCAAGGCTGGCTCTTCCCTTTCCTCTATGATCTGGTCTAACTATCTCAGGTTCGGAACCCTTTGCATGGGTGCCCTGGGGGGTTTATATAGGCCTACCCCCCAGGGGTACATTGGTAATCTGACCAGGTTGGGCCTGGCCGTCAGTCTCTCTTGTGTCGGCTTCTCCGCCGACTGCTGGGGCCCGCCGTCTGGTGGGTCCCGCCGACTGGTAGGGTACAGGCCGACAGGCCGTACCCGCCGCTCCCGGGCTTGTCGGCGGCTAATTACTGTAGCCGCACCTCTAATGACGCAGGCTTGGTCGGGAGGTCATGGCTACGGCCCCGCCGCCTGGCGGGCGATTACTGTAGCCACTCCCCATCTTGTCTGGTTGATGGCGCGTGGGCCCCGAGGGAGGGGCCAGCCGACTCCTAGAGGCCGAACTCCCTCGGGTCCGACTGGTGGGGCTCTTGGCCGTCTTTTGGACTCTCGCTGACATGCGGGGCCCTTCGTCCTTGGGCCGTACAGACAAGTCATCGTGGGAACAGGACTCCGCCCATACGGGGTGATGTCAGGGAAGCGGTGGCGACAGTGCCGCGCCGGGCTGAGATCTCCGCGGGGCGGCAATCCTGTCGCCACCGCTTCCCTGACATCACCCCATATGGGCGGAGTTCTGTTCCCACGACGACCGCCGGGGCGGGGCACTGTGGCCATGCTTACCTGATTTGGAGGAGGGGATGGGCTATACTGTAGCCACTCCCCGGCCCGTCCTCCTGACGAGGGCACAGGCTGAGCAGGTGTCGCCGGCCGACTCCCTGGAGCCGGCTTCTCTGGAAGCCGCCAGACGGGAGTCGGCTTGACTCGGCCTTGCGTCCAGGACTCGGCCGCCCATGGGAAGCAGGCCACTCCTTCAGTCGGCTTCCAGAAGGCGGCACCTTGCCTCGTCGTCTTGAGGGGCGCTGTCAGACCCGATGCCTTGAAAGGTCTTGGGTCTCGGGTTAGTCTACCTGTGGCCCATTACTCCGACACTTCGACGAAACAACCAAACGGGGTCTGGAGTACCACAAAATGGAGGAAACTGACTATTGTTCGACCGCCTACAGTCGAAACGGGGTCCTGTTCATCGGGAGGGGTGTGGCTGTAACGCCCGGATAATTATGCTACAGTAAACCACTGTTAATGGTGCCCTGTCATCGATTTTACTGTTGTTAAGTTCGCATTGATTCAAAGTCGGTTGCAAAATCAAATTTAAAATCAGTAAAAAAGGAGAAGGCAATTATAAAAGCAGTAAAAGAGAGAAGCCCCTTCCCCCACTGGGCCGTGGCCCAGCTGGACCACCAGACCATCTGGCTGGCCCACCTCTCCCTCTCCCTTATCCCCCCACGCTCACAAAATATCTGGAGAGATCGCCCCAGTCCACCCACGTCTTCCTCTCGTTCCCCTCCTCTCGATTGGATCGGGATCGAGCCCGATCCCGTCCTCGGCGCCATAGCCCCGGCGCCCCCACCGCCGCCCTTTCACCGGCGCCACCTCGCCGGAAGCCTCACCCTCCTCCCAAAGCCCCCCCTCGTTGAGACTCCTCACACCTGCTTGCGTCCCAATCTGCGCCCGCCCTTGATGCTTCACCGTCACTGTCATGAACTGTCCCATCCCGGCCTCTCCCTCGCTTGCTCCTCCCAGTGGACATCGTCGCCGTCGCGCGATCGTCGCCCGCTACTCCGGCTCTCCCAGGCGCTTTGCACCTCTGAGGGCTGGCGAGCCCCTCCGTCCGACTCCCCTCGAAGGCCCCATTGCTTTGTCGCTCAGCCCGTGTCCTCGCGCTTCTGCAGCCATCCCGGCAGCCAGACACAGCCACCGCTGTTGTGTTGTGCACTGGGCTCACCCGGCTCGCCGCGTCGCCCCGCATCCATCGGCCGCCGCTGCTGCCGCAAGCTGCTGCTGCTGCTCCCGAACTGCTACTGCCGATGGAGCCGCCCCGCAGCCCCCGCTTCGGCTGTCGCCGTCCGGTAATGGCCCCTGCTTTCCCGGCCTGACCTCGCCCTTCCCCCGTCGGTGTCGTGTCCGCCGGTGCCCCTCTGGGTGCCGTGGCGCCCGCTCCTGGGCTGCACAGTGCCTGGCCTTGTGCCACTGACCAGGGGGCCCCATGCCCGTGTTAAAAAAACAAAAATGGAAAATAAAAATAAATAATAATAATAGTTATTTAATTAATTAGTAATTTGATTAATTAATTAATTTTCTTAGTTAACTACCTAATTAACTTTGATTAATTAGCCTAATGAACATATTTAGTCTAATTAAACCGGCTTAATTAAACATGTCTATGATAGTGGGCCCCATTGTCCTGTTTGACTAGTCAACGTTGACCCAGTCAACAGCTGACTAGACTGTTGACTTTAACCCTGACCCCACTTGTCTTACACTATGGCTCGCACTGCACTATGTGACAATAGTATTTACTGATTAGATTTTGGAGTATAAATAAATCAATAAAAGTTTTAGAAACTTTGAGAAATCATATTAAATAATCTGTAGCTCTGACGAAATTTTTTTATACATGAAAGTTGCACAGAATGACGAGACGAATCTGAATACGCAGTCCGTTCATCTGCCATACGTCCCTAGCATAGCGAACATGCAACCATCCCCCTCCGATTCATCTGTCCGAAAATGCCAAACTTCGGGAAAACTTTCCCGGATGTTATCCCCCTTCACTGTATCGTGTAGTACCGCGTTAGAACACCTCTAGCGCTGCTTATTGCTTGTCTTGTATCTTTTTGCTTGTGTTTTCTGTTTCTTCCCCCTCTTCTCTCCGGTAGACCCCGAGACCGCTGTTGATGCCCCTGTGATCGACTACGTCGACGACGACCCCTCCTTCTCGCCTGAGCAACCAGGCAAGCCCCCCCTTTGATCATCCCGATATCGCCCATTCCATTCTCTCATGCTTGCATTAGATTTTGCTACTATTATTGCTTGCTCCTATTCTGATGCATAGCCTGGTTTTGTAACCTACTATTATTACCTACCTGCTTACCCTAAACTTCTTAGTATAGGTTGGTTAGTGATCCATCAGTGACCCCCACTTGTCCTTGTTGCCACTGCTTCATCATTGACGACTCGATGCTTAGTATAATTCTGATTCTTGCGAGTACTTTGGATGAGTACTCATGGTTGCTTTGCTACCCCTTTTTCCCCCTTCCTTCTTCTTTCCGGTTGATGCAACCAGATGGTGGATCCCTGGAGCCAGATGGCACCGCCGATGGATACTACTACACGGAGGCCGTCGAAGACCAGGAGTAGTTAGGAGGTCCTAGGTAGGAGGCCTTGCCTCTTCGATCGTGTTGCTGTTGTGCTAGCCTTCTTAAGGCATCCTTGTTTAACTTATGTCTGTACTCCCATATTGTTGCTTCCGCTGACTCTTGTATATCGAGCTTGTATTCGAGCCCTCGAGGCCCCTGGCTTGTAATATGAAGGTTGTATTATTTTATTTGTGTCTAGGGTTGTGTTGTGATATCTTCCCGTGAGTCCCTGATCTTGATCATACACATTTGTTTGCATGATTAGTGTACGGTTGAATCGGGGGCATCACAAGTTGGTATCAGAGCTGACTGCCTGTAGGAACCCCCTTTCCAACTCCTTGGCCGAAGTTGAGTCTAGTCTTGAAAAACTATTTTTATAACATGGTTGTGTGGCTTACGGGCTCACGTCGCCATTGGGTGGTATTAGGATCTTTTACTCCTCGACCTTTACTCCGGGACTCTGATCTCTCTTCTATTCTGGGTTAAATGATTTTGCTAACTCTAACAATAGGATCTCGTGATCACATCCATCCGGAGATTTGTCCTACGCCTTTCTTGAATTGAGGTCCAGGATCAGCTTCACATTGTTCACGGGCCACAGGATCCTTTTATCGAGGGCACCCTCTGTTGTCCCCTGCAGTTTCCTCGCTCTAGTGGTTTTCTCTGACATTGATGTAGCCTTTGCTATGTCTCGTTGTTGTATCCCTCCATCGCATGCAAGCGTGCCGCCTAGTATGTCTAGGATGATTCTCTTGTCCGAACTCATACTAACAATGTTAAATGGCTCTGTATATGTATATGTATGTCTTTAATGACTACTGCTCTGTACATATTGCGACTTTGCTCATTATTCAAGTTACATCATGAATGACTCCATACACCTGCTCCAACCTCTTGTTAAAACTGCTCCCTGATGTTTTTAGCAGGATGGCTGACGATCCTCCACCTCCACCGTATATTGCCGCAATGATGCAACAGTTTGAGCCGAATCGTCAGTTTATGACTGGGGAAATGGCTCAGTTTCCAAACCATAATGCTCATCAACAGCCTGCCTCAATAACCCTGCAAGAATTTATGCACGTCAACCCGTCCATTTTCCGCAACTCCACCAAACCTATGGATGCTGATGATTGGCTTCGTGACATCCTGTTTGAGATGGAGTCAGCTAATGTTGCCCCTTCTAGTTATGTCACCTTTGCGAGATTTCACCTATAGGGTTCGGCTGATCAATGACGGGAAAACCACAGGGGTATGCTTGAAGGAAATATGCCCTAGAGGCAATAATAAAGTTATTATTTATTTCCTTATATCATGATAAATGTTTATTATTTATGCTAGAATTGTATTAACCGGAAACATAATACATGTGTGAATACATAAACCTACAGAGTGTCACTAGTATGCCTCTACTTGACTAGCTCGTTAATCAAAGATGGTTATGTTTCCTAACCATGAACAAGGAGTTGTTATTTGATTAACGGGATCACATCATTGGTTGAATGATCTGATTGACATGACCCATTCCATTAGCATAGCACCTGATCGTATAGTTTGTTGCTAGTGCTTTTCTTCATGACTTATACATGTTCCTATGACTATGAGATTATGCAACTCCCGTTTGCCGAGGAACACTTTGGGTGCTACCAAAGCGTCTGGCGTAATCTGGGTGATTATAAAGGTACATTACAGGTGTCTCGAAGGTACATGTTGGGTTGGCATATTTGAGATTAGGATTTGTCACTCCGATTGTGGGAGAGGTATCTCTGGGCCCTCTCGGTAATGCACATCACATAAGCCTTGCAAGCATTGCAACTAAATGTGTTAGTTGTGAGATGATGTATTACGGAGCGAGAAAAGAGACTTGCGATGCGAGATTGAACTAGGTATTGGATACCGCGATCGAATCTCGGGCAAGTAACATACCGATGACAAAGGAACAACGTATGTTGTTATGCGGTCTGACCGATAAAGATCTTCGTAGAATATGTAAAGAGCCAATATGGGCATCCAGGTCCCGCTATTGGTTATTGACCGAGAGGTGTCTCGGTCATGTCTACATAGTTCTCGAACCCGTAGGGTCCTTGCGCTTAACGTTTGATGGCGGTTATTATGAGTTTATATGATATTGATGTACGAAGGTTGTTGAGTCCCGGATGAGATCGGGGACATGACGAGGAGTCTCGAAATGGTCGAGGCGTAAAGATCGATATATTGGACGACTATATTCGGAGTTCGGAAAGGTTCAGTGATTCGGGTATTTTTGAGTGCGGGTAGTTACAGGAGAAGTAATGGGCCTTGATGGGCTTTAGTGGGAAGAGGAAAAAGGCTGCTGCGCCCCCCCCTCTAGTCCGAGGTGGACTAGGGAAAGGGGCGACCACCTTTCCTACTCCTCCACTTCCTTCTCCTTCCTCCCCTACATGGAAGGATTCCTAGTTGGACTAGGAAGGGAATCCTACTCCCGGTGGGAGTAGGACTCCCTTGGCGCCAAACATAGGGCGGCCTCCTCCTCCCTTGCTCCTTTATATCACGGGGCAGGGGCACCCTATAGACACACAAGTTGATCTACGGATCGTTCCTTGCCGTGTGCGGTGCCCCTTCCACCAAACTACACCTCGAATATACCGTTGCGGAGCTTAAGCGAAACCCTGCGCCGGTGGAACATCATCATCGTCACCACGCCGTCGTCTTGTGAAACTCTCCCTCAACACTCGGCTGGATCGGAGTTCGAGGGGCGTCATCGAGCTGAGCGTGTGCAGAACTCGGAGGTGCCGTGCGTTCGGTACTTGGATCGGTTGAATCGGGAAGAAATGCGACTACTTCCTCTACGTTGCGTCAACGCTTCCGTTCTTTGGTCTCACGAGGGTGCGTAGACAACACTCTCATCTCGTTGCTATGCATCACCATGATCTTGCATGATCGTAGGAAATTTTTTGAAATTACTACGTTCCCCAACAATGCTGCCTGCAGAGACTGTAACCACTTGGCAGGAATTTCAGTTAGCCTTCCATGCACGACACATTCCCCAAGGTCTGATGGACCAGAAGAAGAAGGAGTTCCGCAAAATCTCATAGGGCACAATGACCGTGGATGAATATCAGAGGAAATTCCTTGAATTATCTAGCTATGCTGTGGATGACGTCTGCACTGACGCCCACAATCAGGAGAAATTCCGTGAAGGACTGCGTCCCGATATAAAGCTCGCACTTGTTGCTCATGATTGCGCAGACTTTGCGACGCTTGTCAGCCAAGCTTTCCAAAGTGAAACTGGTCTGACTGAGTACCAGGAGTCGCTCAAGCGTACTCGAGATGTTGACTCATCCTTGAGTCAGCCTGCTCAGAAACGTCGAGTCTGGATCCCACACAATGTACAACATCGACCTTCTCCAACACCAAGGTCGTCTTATGTTGCACCTCGTCTGCCTCCGCCGCGAGAAAACTAACAATTCAGGATGGACAGTCAGGACACCTTACCCTCTATTGTCACCAGGGTCAGCTAAAGAATGCATCATGTCCTCCTGTTGGATGTAAGAAGAGTAGCCGAAACCATCATTCCAGAAGAGGTAGTGCCAGGACGCCTGCCACGAGTTGTGGTCAAGTCACCCATGTCAAGATTCAAGAAGCTCGTGAGTCCCCAAAAATCGCTATGGGTACCCTTCACGTTAATTCAGTGCCAGCTTCTGTTCTCTTTGATTCAGGAGCATCACACGCTTTTGTGTCCCAACAATTTGCTAAGTTGCATGGGTTAGATATGGAAAATTTGCCCACTCCTCTAACGGTTCAATCCCCGGGGTCCAAGTAGCAAACCACAATGGTAAGCCCTCGCAACCAAATCGAGATTGGAGGACTACTTTTTCTGGCTTCTCTCACTGTACTCGGACCTTCCAACATAGACATCATTTCTTAGTATGGATTGATTTACAGCCCATAATGCTATGATTGACTGCGCTACGAATGCAGTCCAGCTCACTCGACCTTCTGGCCAGTCAGTCCAATACTCAGCCCGAGCAGCTCTGGATGCCGAGAATCAAATATATGTTCTGAATGCTTTGAATGCTTCACCTCTTGAGGGAATAGAGAACATTCCAGTTGTTCATGAATTCAAGGATGTCTTCCCAGAAGAACTTCCAGGAATACCCCCTGCTAGAGCTGTTGAATTCGTCATAGACTTGAAACCGGGCACAACTCCTATTGCCCAGCGACCCTACAAGATGCCGCCACATGAACTCCTTGAACTTAAGGAGGAAATCGACAAATCTCTTCACAAGGGGTTCATTCGTCCTAGTTCCTCTGCTTGGGGAGCACCTTTTCTCTTTGTCAAGAAGAAGGATGGTACAAATCGTTTGGTCCAAGATAACCGACCTATCAACCAGGCAACAATTCAGAACAAGTATCCGCTTCCCAGAATCAACGATCTGTATGATCAACCTGCTGGTTCCTCAGTATTTTCTAAACTTGATTTGAGGTTGGGTTACCACCAGATTCGGGTTCGTGAAGAGGATATTCCCAAGACCGCCTTCGTTACTCGCTATGGTTCATACGAGTACACCGTCATGTCCTTTGGTTTGACAAATGCTCCAGCGACATTCTCTCGTCTGATGAACTATATATTGATGGAATACCTCGACAAGTTCGTCGTGGTTTATCTAGATGATATCCTTGTATATTCCAAGAATAAAGAAGAACATGTTGAACACTTTCGACTTGTACTGGAAAAGCTTCGAGAACATCAACTATATGCTAAGTATTTCAACTGTGAATTCTGGCTACCCGAAGTGACCTACCTTGGGCATGTCATCTCCAAGGATGGTATTGTCTTCAACCCCGAACGAGTTCAGGCTATTCTCGATTGGACTCCTCCGAAGAATGTCAAACAAGTCAGAAGTTTTCTCGGACTCGCTAGCTATTCCCGTCGATTTGTCGAGAACATCTCCAAGATTGCCAAGCCCCTGACTGGTCTGCTTCACAAAGGCGTCAAGTTCAATTGGATAGAAAAGTGTCAGGAAAGTTTCCAAGCACTCAAAGACAAGCTGACTTCTGCCCTAGTGCTTGCTCCTCTCGATACTAAGAAGTACTACGTCATTTACTGCGATGCCTCACGTCAAGGATTAGGCTGTGTTCTAATGCAAGAGCGTGGAGTGATTGCCTATGCATCTCGCCAGTTGCGCCCTCATGAAGAGAACTACCCAGTTCATGACCTCGAGCTTGCTGCTATCATACATGCATTGAAATAGTGGCGACATTACCTCCTCGGTAATCGTTGCGAGATCTTCACCGATCATCAAAGTCCGAAGTACCTGTTTACTCGGCCAGATTTTAACCTCCGTCAAAAGAGATAGATGGAGACCGTAGCAGACTTCGATTTCGGTATTTCCTATACCCCTAGCAAGGCTAATGTAATGGCTGATGCTTTGAGCCGCAAGTCATATTGCAACCATCTCGCGGTTCGCAAAGTTCAGCCCTCGCTTGTTGAAGAATTCAGAAAGCTGAACCTCCATATTGTTCCTCTAGATGCACTCGCTCCCACTCCTAAGGTGTTCCGCAAGATGAACCTCCGTGTTGTTTCCCAGGGTTCCCTCAATACCCTGGTTGTCGAACCAGACCACTTGGACTCCATCAAGAGAATTCAGGGATATGACTCTCAAGTTGAGAAGATTAAATGCTACCTATCAAAAGGAAGGCCGTCATTCTTCACTTTTGATAATGCTGGCGCTTTGTTCTTCAAAGGTCGCCTAGTGGTTCCTTCAAAAGACAACCTGGATATGACTAAGGAGGTTATGAAAGAAGCTCATGATACGCCTTTGTCTATTCATCCCGGTAGCACCAAGATGTACCAAGACATTCGTCAGAGATTCTGGTGGTCAAATATGAAGCAAGACATTGCTCGTTATGTTGTTGAATGTGATGTTTGCCGTCGTATCAAAGCAGAACATCAAAGGCCTGCTGGAACTCTGCAACCTATCTCTATTCCTGAATGGAAATGGGACCATGTTGAAATGCACTTCGTCACTGGATTTCCCAAATAGCAGAAACGTAATGATGCTATTCTTGTTGTCATTGACCGGCTTTCTAAAGTTGCACACTTTATGTCCGTCAAAGAAACGATCACTGCTAGTCAACTGGCAACTCTCTATATGTCTAGAATTGTTTCACTTCACGGTATTCCGCTGGTAATCAGCTCAGACCGTGGCAGCTTATTCACTTCAAGATTCTGGGCAAGTTTCCAAGAAGCTATGGGAACTCATCTGTCATTCAGCACCGCTTTTCACCCCCAGTCTCAGGGACAAGTTGAACGCGTCAATCCAGTTCTTGAAGACATGCTTCGAGCTTTTGTCATTTCCTTCGGCAAGAAATGGGAGGAATCTCTCTCGTATGCTGAGTTCTCCTACAACAATAGCTATCAAGCTAGTCTGAAGATGGCCCCCTTCAAAGTGTTATATGGACGAAAGTGTCGAACCCCTCTGAACTGGTCAGAAACTGGGGAACGTCCACTCTTCGGTCCGGATATTATCCAACATGCCGAAGAACAAGTCCGCGTCATTCGTGAGAATCTCAAGACTGCCCAGTCACGTCAAAAGAGTAATTATGACCATCATCATAAAGACATGGTCTATCAACCTGGTGAAAAGGCTTATCTTCGGGTCACACCAATGAAGGGTGCACACCGCTTCAGGATCAAGGGCAAGCTAGCTCCTCGCTATATTGGTCATTTCACTATTTTCGAAAGGCGTGGAGAAGTGGCATATAAGTTGGAAATTCAGTTGAACCTTTCTCAGGTTCACGATGTGTTCCACGTGTCACAACTCCGTCGCTGCTTCAAGGACCCAATCCGAGCAGTGGATCATGAAGTGCTCGAGTTGCAACAGGACCTCTCCTATCAAGAGCATCCGGTCCGCATTCGACCAAGCTGAACGCCGCACACGTTAGAAGGCGATCAAGTTCCTCAAGGTCCAGTGGTCGCATGACTCTGAAGACGAAGCCACTTGGGAACGCAAGGATCGCTTGCATGATGAATGCCCGCTTTGTTTCCTTCTACCTCCTAAATCTCGGGACGAGATTTCTTGTAGTGGAGGAGAATTGTAACGCCCGGATAATTATGCTACAGTAAACCACTATTAATGGTGCCATGTCACTGATTTTACTGTTGTTAAGTTCGTGTTGATTCAAAGTCGGTAGCAAAATCAAATTTAAAATCAGTAAAAAAAGGATAAGGCAATTAAAAAAAGCAGTAAAAGAGAGAAGCCCCTTCCCCCACTGGGCCGTGGCCCAGCTAGACCACCAGACCACCTGGCTGGCCCACCTCTCCCTCTCCCTTATTCCCCCACGCTCCCAAAATATCTGGAGAGATCGCCCCACTCCCACTACGTCTTCCTCTCGTTCCCCTCCTCTCAATTGGATCGGGATCGAGCCCGATCCCGTCCACGATGCCATCGCGCTGGCGCTCCCCACCGCCGCCCTTCCGCCGGCGCCACCTCGCCGGAAGCCTCACCCTCCTCCCAAAGCCCCCCCTCGCCGTGATGCCTCGGACGCCACTGCTTCGTCCCGATCTGGAGCCGCCCCACTGAAAGGATCGAGAAGAGGTGTCTAGAGGGGGGGGGGTGATTAGACACTAAGTACCAAAAATTGTAGTTTTTAACTTCTTAAAGTTCAAGTGGAGTTTTGGCACAAGTTTAACAATCACAATACATAATTCAAGCAAGCATGCAAACAGTATATGAGCAGCGGAAAGTAAAGCATGCAACTTGCAAGAATGTAAAGGGAAGGGTTTGGAGAATTCAAACGCAATTGGAGACACAGATGTTTTTGTCGTGGTTCCGATAGGTGGTGCTATCATACATCCACGTTGATGGAGACTTCAACCCACGAAGAGTAACGGTTGCGCGAGTCCACGGAGGGCTCCACCCACGAAGGGTCCACGAAGAAGCAACCTTGTCTATCCCACCATGGCCGTCGCCCACGAAGGACTTGCCTCACTAGCGGTAGATCTTCACGAAGTAGGCGATCTCCTTGCCCTTACAAACTACTTGGTTCAACTCCACAATCTTGTCGGAGGCTCCCAAGTGACACCTAGCCAATCTAGGAGACACCACTCTCCAAGAAGTAACAAATGGTGTGTTGATGATGAAATCCTTCCTCTTGTGCTTCAAATGATAGTCTCCCCAACACTCAACTCTCTCTCACAAGATTTGGATTTGGTGGAAAGAAGATTTGAATGGAAAGCAACTTGGGGAAAGCTACAGATCAAGATTCATATGGTAGGAATGGAATATCTTGGCCTCAACACAAGAGTAGGTGGTTCTCTCTCAGAAAATGTTTATTGGAAGTGTAGGTTCATTCTGATGGCTCTCTCCACGAATGAATAGTGGGTGGAGGGGCATATATAGCCTCCACACAAAATTTAACTATTACACACAACTTTCCAAACTCGGTGGGACCGAATTGAGAAACTCGGTCGGACCGATTCAGCAAATCTAGTGACTGTTAGGATTTTCGGTGGGACCGACATGCAACTCGGTAGGAACGATATGGTTAGGGTTTGGGCATAAAGTAATCTCGGTGAGACCGATTACAAAAACTCGGTGGGACCGATTTTGGTAATAAGCTAACGAGAGAGTTGGTCAGGCAAACTCGGTAGGACCGATTACACAAACTCGGTAGGACCGATTATGGTAATAGGCTAACCAGAGAGTTTGCATTGTAATCTCGGTAGTACCGATTACGCAAACTCGGTGAGACCGATTTTGGTAATGTACATACACAGAGATATTACAATCCCATCTCGGTGAAACCGAGATCCCTATCGGTGAGACATATTTGCCTAGGGTTTGTGGCAGTGGCTATGACATCTGAACTCGGTGGCGCCGGATAGAAAGAATCGGTGGGGCCGAGTTAGATCTTTGGTTTAGGACATATGTGGATGTGAGAAAGTAGTTGAGGGCTTTGGAGCATATCACTAAGCACTTTGAGAAGGCAAGCCATTAAGCAACACCTAATCCCTTCTTGATAGTATTGGCTTTTCCTATAGACTCAATGTGATCTTGGATCACTAAAATATAAAATGTAGAGTCTTGTACTTGAAGCTTGAGCCAATCCTTTGTCCTTAGCATCTTGAAGGGGTTCCACATCCTTTAGTCCATGCCACTTAATTTGTTGAACTTGTCTGAAACATTCTAGGTAAAAGTGTTAGTCCAACAAGAGATATGTTGACATTAATTACCAAAATCACCCAGGGAGCACTTTTGCTTTCAATCTCCCGCTTTTTGGTAATTGATGGCAACATACATCAAAGCTTTAGATAAAGATATAGAGAATAGCAAGTAAAGCTTTGGAAAGTCATGTAACATGCATAGGCTCCCCCTACATGTATGCAATCATGTGAATATGGAATATAGAAACATGTGAGAGCATAACCATGATAGAGTAGGCAATGTGTTACATGTATCTTGGCTATATGCATCAGAGCAAAAAAAATGTGAATATTGGAAATGTACCTTCATGCTCATGAGTCCTTCTTGTAAACAATATGTACATCAGCAAGAATTCCTCATAGACATGATTGTGATGCATACACTTACCTTGTGGTCTTGAGTTGGCTTAGGATGGAATGAACCTGTGAAAATAAGGTTAGATAACACAGATGCACCTACTAGCCAGAGCAGACAGAAAGAAACCACAAGAGTACCAAGACTGGGATGACATGTAGAGTGAGTACTAAGTACCACAATAGATATTGACATGTCCCCAAAGGTAAAGATGTGCAATGAATTTAAGAAATTTCTTTTCCTTAGATGTCTTGCTACCCCTAAATCTAGCATGGGATACTGGGAGAAGATAGGGAACAGAAAATCAGAGCTCAAAGAAACAAATGACAGAGCCAATGCAAATAAGCACATATGAACATGTATTTCCCCTCAAGAAGACATGTGGCATCTCTCCTCTTGAACACCAAGCATCTAGGATCCTTGAAGATTACTCTTTCCTTGAGTATTTCCTCCCCTTAGAGATCCCTCCCCCTGGAGATATGATTAAGCTTTGATGTGATCTCTCTCTCCCCCTTTGACATCAATTTCCAAGAAGGGTCTTCTGGAATTTGTCGTGAATGGGTTTGGTCCTTGAGTCACAGCACAAAGCATTAAGGTAAATGTGATGCTTGTAGAGGACAAGATTCATTGAGTGGAGCTAGATGAAGAGTAAATCAGGAATAAATGGCAAAATGTTTTTCCTGTAGTGAAATCGGTGGCACCGAGTTGGATGCTTCGGTTGCACCGAACAACTTCGGTTAGACCGAAAACAAGAAACCGGTGGGACCGAGTTCATCACAGAGAAAAGCACTTGTCATCTCAGCTCACTAGACAAGTAAGTCTCACAAGGATTTGCAAGGAATTAACTGAAAGATTTGCAATGAATTGGATGCAGGGAATGCAGAACAAATAGAAACGAAAAGAAAAGAAAAGGAAGGAAATCTAGATGAAGTTTTTTTTGAAAGGGGAAACAAATATGCACAGAAAAGAACACAAGAAAACTTCATCTTGAGATGGTCGGCGACAAAGTCACCTATGTTAGAGTATATTGACATAGGAGTCAAGTGAGATCACTTGATCATAGGTCATACTCATCGTTTAATCTCAAAAATGGGGTTGCCATTTTTCGTTTAAGCATCTTGATGTATTCACATCTTGTCGAGTTGCTTTGACTCATGTCTTGGAGTAAAGCTTCTCTAAGATGGAATAACATACCTTGGGTGGCGGTGTTGATCGTGATCATGTAGTTGAACTTGTGTGGGTTGCTCGAGGTTGATGTCGCTCATCAAGAGTTGGGAGCACCACTTGGAATCTGAGTTCATCTACCTACATGGGTTAGTTTACGCAAGGAAGAGCACTTGGGTTAGTCACCGCTATCTGTCATTTTATCTTTGTAATACACAGTTAGCATACTGCTTACCAACTTGTATGGAGTAGCTGCCCCACCTCTCTGGTGTACCATCCAGGAGTAGTGGGGATTGTATGGTTGTATGTATATGTCTATGTAAACACCCCATTTATATAGATATATGAAAAACAGTGGGAGTTCTCTCCCACTGTCAATTCCTCAAAAAAAATGACAATCATGAAACTCAACATAGAATTTGTCAAAGGATATGTTTGAATGGTTTCGTGCTTCCTTGTCTTCAACCACCATTGTGTAGAGACTTGGTGATGTAGAGATTGCTCAAGATGTGAGTGAGTTGCAATCTCATAGATTTAGATTCATCCAAGTACCTACAAGGATTAGATAACATGCAACATGCAAATATATCCAAGACATAAGATAATCATCATAAGAGAAATATCAAGGATTAGTCATAAGCTCAAGTCTTGCATGTATCCAATGGAGTTCCTTCTCCAAGTTTGAAGCATCAATTATGTTCAATTCTCCTCTTAACCTGCAAAACACTTTCTCATCAAGTGGTTTAGTGAATATATCCGCTAATTGCTTGTCGGTGCGAACATGCTTAATATTAATGTCACCCTTAGCAATGTGATCTCGAATGAAATGATGACGAACTTCAATATGCTTAGTTCGAGAGTGTTGCACGGGATTGTGAGCAATCTTGATAGCACTTTCATTGTCACAAAGTAATGGAACATGTTTCACATATATCCCATAATCTTTAAGAGTTTGGGTCATCCAAAGTAATTGAGCACAACATGAACCAGCGGCATGTATTCCGCTTCAGCGGTGGATAAGGATACCGAGTTTTGTTTCTTGGAAGACCAAGACACAAGAGATCTACCAAGAAATTGACGTACCTTAAGTGGACTTTCTATCAACCTTGTCACCGGCATAGTCCGAGTCGGAGTAGCCAACAAGATCGAAAGAAGACCCCTTAGGATACCAAATGCTAAAATTAAATTTGGTGTATGTATTAAGTATCTCACTATCCTTTTCACGGCCTTAAGATGACATTCCTTAGGAGCAGCTTGATATCGTGCACACATGCACACACTTAGCATGATATCAGGACGTGAGGCACATAGATATAACAATGAACCAATCATAGAGCGATAAAACTTTTGATCAACCGGTTCACCATCTTTGGTCAAATAAAGATGTCCACTAGTAGGCATGGGTGTAGTCATACCTTTGCATTCTTGCATATTGAACTTCTTGAATAAGTCCTTGGTGTACTTCGTTTGAGAGACAAAGGTTCCTTCCTTAGTTTGCTTGATTTGCAAACCAAGAAAAAATTTGAGTTCACTCATCATAGACATCTCAAACTTCTCCGACATTAGCTTCCCAAACTTTTCACTAAAATGAGGGTTATTAGAACCAAATATAATATCATCAACATAAATTTGGCATACAAATAGTTCCCCATTGACCCTTTTAGTAAATAGAGTAGAATCAATTTTTCCAATTTCAAAGCCTTTTTCAATAAGGAACTTGGTCAAGCATTTATACCATGCTCTAGGAGCTTGTTTAAGACCATAAAGGGCTTTGTGAAGTTTGTAGACATGATCAGGTTTCTTAGGATTGACAAAGCCGGGAGGTTGCTTAACATAAACTTCCTCCTCAATTTCACCATTTAGGAAAGCACTTTTAATGTCCATTTGGTACAAGGTGATATCATGGTGATTAGCATAAGCAAGTAAGATCTTGAATGGACTCAAGTCTAGCAGGAGCATATGTCTCACCATAGTCCATACCTTCAACTTGTGTGTAGCCTTGGGCGATTTAGACGTGCTTTGTTGCGAACCACTTGTCCATCTTCTTCTTGCTTGTTGCGAAACACCCATTTGGTACCGATGATGTTGTGGTTGTTGTCGGGCTTCTCAACCAATGTCCACACTTGATTTCTCTCAAAGTTGTGTAGCTCTTCATGCATAGCGTTTATCCAGTCCAGATCTTCCAATGCTTCTTCAACCTTCATAGGTTCAATACTAGAGATGAATGAGTAATGTTCACAAAATTTAGCTAAACGAGTTTTAGAGCGAGTGATTCTCCCGGTTTGGATATCTTTGTAGATTTTCTCGACGAGATGGTCTTTAGCAATTCTTGCTCGAACTCGCGAAAGCTTTTGCTTGGGTCTTGGTTGAACATCTTCTTCATCTTGTTCTTCTTCTTGGCCTTCTTCATTGTTGGCGTTGTCGTTCTCTTGTCATGGTGGAGAAGGAGGTTGTTGGCGTTCGTCTTGGTGCACTTCCTTGTTTTCTTCATCTTGGTGTGTCCCACTTGTGGATGCCTCCGTATCAACTCTTGGTTCACCTTGTCGTGAGGTAGAAGCTTCCACTTGGACGGACAAGGTACTCTCCTTCACCTCCGTTGGACGAATCTTGCCGATAGACAAGTCTTGGATTGCTTCCGAGGGTTCTTTGTCTCCTACATCAATTGGCAATTGCTCTACTTGCGAGCAATTAGATTCATCAAACTTCACATCTGCCGTTTCTTCAACCTTTTGGGTGAAATTGTTGTAGACACGGTATGTATGAGAGTTTGAGCCATAACCAAGTAGGAAACCTTCATGAGACTTAGGAGCAAATTTAGAACGACGATGCTTATCAAGAATGTAGCACTTTGAGGCGAATACTCGAAAGTGTCCAACTTGGGGTTTGTTACCGGTGAGGAGCTCGTATGCCGTCTTGCCGAGTAGCTTGTGAAGATACAAGCGATTTGTTGCATGACAAGCTGTCTCAACCGCTTCCGCCCAAAAGTGCTTTGGCATCTTGTACTCATCAAGCATCGTTCTTTCCATTTCAATGAGCGTCTGGTTCTTCCTCTCAATAACTCCATCTTGTTGAGGTGTGTATGTAGCCGAAAACTCGTGTGAAATCCCATCTTCGTCAAGAAAGGTATCCACATTTGCGTTCTTGAACTCCGTTCCGTTGTCGCTTCGAACCTTCTTGATCTTCACGTCAAATTGATTTTGGGCCTTCCTAGTAAAGTTTTTGAAGATCTTTTGGGCCTGCAATTTATCATCGAGAAAGAACACCCACGTAAATCTTGAAAAATCATCAACTATAACTAGACCAAAAGAATTTCCACCGAGACTTTTGTAAGCGTTGGGACCAAAAAGATCCATGTGAAGTAGCTCGAGTGGCCTCCTTGTGGTCATGATGTTCTTCACGGGATGCCTTCCTCCAAACTGTTTACCTGCTTGACAAGCGCTGCAAAGTCTATCCTTATCAAATATGACATCGTTAACGCCAAGGATATGATTTAAGCTTGTAAAGGTTTCGCATACCAACATGACCTATTCTTCTATGCCACAACCAGCCTTTAGAAAATTTAGCAATAAAGCATGTTCTAGGTTGAGCCTTTTTAGTGAAATCAACAATGTAGAGATGACCTCTACGTACACCGGTAAAGACCATTTTATGATTATATCTACGACACACTTGGCAATCTACTTCAGTAAATAGGACATTGAAACCGAAATCAGCAAGTCTAGATACTGAAAGTAAATTGTAGCCAAGAGATTCAACGAGCATGACATTTTGTATGGAGCTATCATGTGAGATGGCCACCTTACCAAGGCCAACCACCTTAACCTTTGAATTATCACCAAAAGTGACATATTTTCGAGGGCCGTCATTTTCAGCAAGCTCATGGAACATGTCTTTATCTCCGGCCATATGATCAGTACATCCACTATCATGGACCCATTCCTTTCCTCCAGCCATGTAGCTGCAATGATTTGCCATAAGACCAAAGTGTCTCATTGCATCGTCAAGATCATATTCACTATCATCATCCTCATCATAGTATCCATGTTCAACATCGTCTTGTGATTGATCCATTCCTAGAGAGGGTAATTCATTAGACAAATGATCATTTCTATGATTATCTTTATGGATTCTAATAGCTTCAAAAATAATATTGCTAATGATTCCAACATCTCCTATGGCACGCATGAGATTTGTAAGCTCAAATAGACAATCACCAAAGCTAGGATCACTAGAATTCATCTTACTCAAGGCAATAGACTTATGGAGAATTTCATCTAAATTTTTCAAGGAATAATCTGGAAATCGTTTCTCAAGAAATTTCCATATGGTATAGGCACAATCAAGAGTAGGCAAACTAGCAATCAAGTTCTTGGGAAATCCTCTTATGATAAGATTGATGGTTCTAAGATTGCGAATCATGTCAAGATCCTCTTCGGGTGTAAGATGCAAGGGATCAATATGAGGTGCACAAGGGCTAACAATGTACTTGTTCAAATGATATTCATTGAAAATCTCAAGCATTTCATTTTTCCATTCATGAAAATATTCTCTATCAAGAATAGGCACTTTATGTCTAAGACTCCCTAAAGTAGACACATCCATCTTCCTCCAAAGGTGTTTAAACCAAGGCAATGGAGACCAAAGCTCTGATACCAATTGAAAGGGGATCGAGAAGAGGTGTCTAGAGGGGGTGTGATTAGACACTAAGTACCAAAAGTTGCAGTTTTTATCTTCCTTAAGTTCAAGTGGAGTTTAGGCACAAGTTTAACATTCACAATACATATCAAGCAGGCATGCAAAGAGTATATGAGAAGCGGAAAGTAAAGCATGCAACTTGCAAGAATGTAAAGGGAAGGGTTTGGAGGATAAAAATGCAATTGGAGACACGGATGTTTTTGTCGTGGTTCCGATAGGTGGTGCTATCGTACATCCACGTTGATGGAGACTTCAACCCACGAAGGGTAGCAGTTGCTTGAGTCCACGGAGGCTCCACCCATGAAGGGTCCATGAAGAAGCAACCTTGTCTATCCCACCATGGCCGTCGCCCATGAAGGACTTGCCTCACTAGCGGTAGATCTTCACGAAGTAGGCAATCTCCTTGACCTTACAAACTCCTTGGTTCAACTCCACAATCTTGTTGGAGGCTCCCAAGTGACACCTAGCCAATCTAGGACACAACACTCTCCAAGAAGTAACAAATGGTGTGTTGATGATGAACTCCTTGCTCTTGTGCTTCAAATGATAGTCTCCCCAACACTCAACTCTCTCTCACAGGATTTGGATTTGGTGGAAAGAAGATTTGAGTGGAATGCAACTTGGGGAAGGCCAGAGATCAAGATTCATATGGTAGGAATGGAATATCTTGGCCTCAGCACAAGAGTAGGTGGTTCTCTCTCAGAAAATGTGTATTGCAAGTGTAGGTTCGTTTTGATGGCTCTCTCCATGAATGAAGAGTGGGTGGAGGGGTATATATAGCCTCCACACAAAATCTAACCGTTAAACACAACTTGTCAAACTCGGTGGGACGGAATTGAGAAAGTCGGTCGGACCGATTCAGCAAATCTAGTGACCGTTAGGATTTTCGGTGGGACCGACATGCAACTCGGTAGGACTGATATGGTTAGGGTTAGGGCATAACATAATCTCGGTGAGACCGATTACACAAACTCGGTGGGACCGATTTTGGTAATAAGCTAACCAGGGAGTTGGTCAGGCAAACTCGGTAGGACCGATTACACAAACTCGGTAGGACCGATTTTGGTAATAGGCTAACCAGAGAGTTTGCATTGTAATCTCAGTAGTAGCGATTACGCAAACTCGGTGAGACCGATTTTGGTAATGGACATACACAGAGATATTACAATCCCATCTCGGTGAGACCGAGATCCCTATCGGTGAGACTGATTTGCCTAGGGTTTGTGGCAGTGGCTATGACATCTGAACTCAGTGGCGCCGGATAGAAAGAATCGGTGGGGCCGAGTTAGCTCTTTGGTTTAGGACATATGTGGATTTGAGAAAGTAGTTGAGGGCTTTGGAGCATATCACTAAGCACTTTGAGCAAGCAAGCCATTAAGCAACACCTCATCCCTTCTTGATAGTATTGGCTTTTCCTATAGACTCAATGTGATCTTGGATCACTAAAATATAAAATGTAGAGTCTTGTACTTGAAGCTTGAGCCAATCCTTTGTCCTTAGCATCTTGAAGGGGTTCCACATCCTATAGTCCATGCCACTTAATTTGTTGAACTTGTCTGAAACATACTAGGTAAAAGTGTTAGTCCAACAAGAGATATGTTGACATTAATTACCAAAATCACCCAGGGAGCACTTGTGCTTTCACCCACCCCGACACTGCACCGTCACCCGTCGTCGGACTGTCCCGTCCCCGCCTCCCTCTCGCGCTACTCCCTCCCCGAGCTAGACATCGTCGCTGTCGCGCATCATCGCCCCGCTACTCCGGCCCTCCCTCGAGCGCGCCTTTGCACCTCTATAGGGCTGGTGAGCCCCCTCCGTCTGACTCCCCTCCTGAAGCCCCCATTGCGCGTGTGCGCTCCGGCCCGCGTCCTCACGCTTACCATGCCATCCCGGCGCCACAAGACGGCCACCGCGCTCCAGCCGCGCACTGGTCTCGCTCGGCTCGCGCCCGTCGCCCCCGCACCCGCTGTCGCCGCTCTTTGCCGCAAGCTCTTCTTCTTGCTCTAAACTGCTCTGCGGTGGTGCCGCCTGCAGCCCAGCTTCATTGTCGCTGTCCGTCAATGGCCCTTGTTGCCCAGGCCTGACCTTGCCCTTCCCCCGTCGGTGACGTTCCCACTGGTGCCCCTCTAGGTGCCGCGGCGCCCGCTCCTGGGCTACACAGCGCCTGGCCTTGTGCCGCTGACCAGGGGGGCCCCATGCTCGTGTTAAAAAGTGGAAAATAAAAATAAATAATAATAATAGTTATTTAATTAATTAGTAATTTCATTAATTAATTAATTTTCTTAGTTAACTACCTAATTAACTTTGATTAATTAGCCTAATGAACATATTTAGTCTAATTAAACCTGCTTAATTACACATGTCTATAATAGTGGGCCCCATTGTCCTGTTTGACATGTCAACATTGACCCGGTCAACAACTAACTAGACTATTGACTTTGACCCTGACCCCACTTGTCTTACACTATGGCTGGCATTGCACTAGGTGACAATAGTATTTACTGATTAGATTTTGGAGTATAAATAAATCAATAAAAGTTTTTAAAACTTTGAGAAATCATATTAAATAATTTGTAGCTCTGATGAAAATGTTTTATACATGAAAGTTGCTCAGAATGACGAGACGAATATGAATGCGTAGTCCGTTCATCTGCCACACGTACCTAGCATAGCGAACATGCAACCATCCCCCTCTGATTCATGTTTTCGAAAATGCCAAACTTTGGGAAAACTTTCCCGGATGTTTTGCCCCTTCACCGGTATCGTGTAGTACCGCGTTAGAACACCTCTAGCGCTGCTTATTGTTTTTCTTGTATCTGTTTGCTTGTATTTACTGTTTCTTCCCCCCTTCTCTCCGGTCGACCCCGAGACCGCTGTTGATGCCCTTGTGATCGACTACGTCGACAACGACCCCTCCTTCTTGCCTGAGCAACTAGGCAAGCCCCCCCTTTGATCATCCCGATATCGCTCATTCCATTCTCTCATGCTTGCATTAGATTTTGCTACTGTTATTGCTTGCTCCTATTCTGATGCATAGCCTGCTTTTGTAACCTGCTATTGTTACTTACCTGCTTACCCTAAACTGCTTAGTATAGGTTGGTTAGTGATCCATCAGTGACCCCCACTTGTCCTTGTTTCCCCTACTTCATCATCGACGAGTCGATCAACGTGATCGACGACCAGAGCCCGACACCTCACATCACATCACGCCCCTTTTGTTGCTCGACTTTACAGAGCTACTATCGAGTGCCGAGGGTGAGACCTCACAACGCACTCCCGATGAAAACTCTATAGTGTAGCTATTCGGTCGTGGTCAATGAGGGTGATTTCCTCTTACACCATTCCCGATACGGCTCTGTCGTGTAAAACCTCAAGTGTGAACCTCGAGGGTGGATCCTCTTACATTCACCTTGATGATTACATCGAGTGGAATCCTCCATGGGTGATTCCTCGGGTTTTCCCCTTGATGTTTGGACACATAGTTACCTTGAATTTACTTGAGACTGAAAGCACAAGTGCTCCCTGGGTGATTTTGGTAATTAATGTCAACATATCTCTTGTTGCACTAATGCTTCTACCTAGTATGTTTCAGATAAGTTCAAAAATGGAGTGGCATGGACTAGAGGATGTGGGACCTCTTCAAGACGCTGAGGACAAAGGATTGGCTCAAGCTCAAAGCTCAGGACTCTACATTTTTCATTTTAAGTGATCCAAGATCACATTGAGTCCATAGGAAAAGCCAATACTATCAAGAGGGGGTCAGGTGTTGCTTATTGAGTTTCTTACTCAAAGTGCTTAGTGATATGCTCCAAAAACCCTCAACTACTTTCTCACGTCCACATATGGTCCAAACAAAAAGCCAAACTCGGCCCCAACGAAACTTTCTGTCCGGCGCCATCGGGTTTAGTTGACATAGCCACTGCCAGAAACCCTAATCAGTTCGGTCTCACCGATGGGATCTCGGTCTCACCGAGATGGGCTTGCAAACTCTCTGTTGCCTATTGCAATAATTTCGGTCCCACCGAGATATGCAATCGGTCCCGCCGAGTTTGCTTGGCCAACTTCCTGTTTTGCTTATTACCCAAATCGGTCCCACCGATTAGTGTAACCGGTCAAACCGAGTTCAGGCTTTACCCTAACCCTAGCACATCGGTCCTACTAAGTTGATCATATCGGTCCCACCGAAATGCCTAACAGTCACATTATGAACTAAATTGGTCTGACCGAGTTTCATGATTCGGTCCCACCGAGTTTGGTAAATTGTGTGTAACAGTTAGATTTTCTGTGGAGGCTATATATACCCCTCCACCCACTCTTCATTCATGGAGAGAGCCATCAGAACATGCCTACACTTCCAACATACATTTTCTGAGAGAGAACCACCTACACTTGTGTTGAGATCAAGATATTCCATTCCAACCACATAAATCTTGATCTCTAGCCTTCCCCAAGTTACTTTCCACTCAAGTAATCTTTCCACCAAATCCAATCCTATGAGAGAGAGTTGAGTGTTGGGGAGACTATCATTTGAAGCAAAAGAGCAAGGAGTTCATCATCAACACACCATTTGTTACCTCATGGAGAGTAGTGTCTCCTAGATTGGCTAGGTGTCACTTGGGAGCCTCCGTCAAGATTGTGGAGTTGAACGAAGGAGTTTGTAAGGGCAAGGACATCGCCTACTTTGTGAAGATCTACCCGAGTGAGGCAAGTCCTTCGTGGGAGACGGCCATGGTGGGATAGACAAGGTTTCTTCTTCGTGGACCCTTCGTGGGTGGAGCCCTCCGTGGACTCACACAACCGTTACCCTTCGTTGTTTGAAGTTTCCATCAACGTGGATGTACGATAGCACCACCTATCGGAACCACGGATAAAAAATCTCCGTGTCTCCAAATTGCGTTTGCACACTCCAATCCCATCCCTTTACATTCTTGCAACTTGCATGCTTTACTTTCTGCTGCTCATATACTCTTGTCATGCTTGCTTGATATGTATTGTGAATGGTTAAACTTGTCCCAAAAGTCCACATCAACTTAAGGAAATTAAAAACTGCAACTTTTCTTCTTAGAGTCTTTTCACCCCGCCTCTAGACACCTCTTCTTGATCCTTTCAATTGGTATCAGAGTTTTGGTCTCCATTGCTTTGTTCAATCACCATTGGAGGAAGATGGATGAGTCTACTTTGGGGAGTCTTTGATGTAGAGTGCCTATTCTTGATGGAGAGTTCTTTCATGAGTGGAAAAATGAAATGCTTGAGATTTCAAATGAATATCATTTGAACAAGTACATTACTAGCCCTTGTGCACCTCATGTTGATCCTTTTCATCCTACCCTTGATGAGTCTATTGACATGATCTGCAACCTTAGAGGCTTGCCTAGAAACTCGATTGGATGTTTGCCTACTCTTGATTGTGCCTACACTATATGGAGATTTCTTGAGGAATGATTTCCAAACTATTCCTTGCAAAACCTAAATGAAATTCTTCATATGTCTATTACCTTGAGTAAGATGAATTCTAGTGATCCTAGCTTTGGTGATTGTCTACTTGAGCTTACCAATCTCATGCGTTCCAAAGGAAATGTTTGAATCATTAGCAATGTCATATCCGAAGCTATTAGAATTCATAAATGTGACCATTGTGATGATCATTTATCTAATGAATTACCCTCTCTAGGAGTGGATCAAATACAAGACAATGTTGAACATGGATACTATGATGAGGATGATGACAGTGACTACGATCTTGACGATGCGATGAGACACTTTGGTCTTATGGCTAATCTTCGCGGCTACATGGCTGGAGGAAAGGAATGGGTCATTGATAGTGGATGTAATGATCATATGACCGGCGACAAAGATATGTTTCGTGATCTTGCTGAAAACGACGGCCCCCGAAAGTATGTCACTTTGGGTGATAACTCAAAGGGTAAGGTGGTTGGCCTCGGCAAGGTGGACATCTCACATGATAGCTCCATACAAAATGTCATGCTCATTGAATCTCTTGGGTACAATTTACTTTCAGTATCTTGACTTGCTGATTTCGGTTTCAATGTCCTATTTACTGAAGTAGATTGCCAAGTGTTTCTAAGAGACAACCATAAAATGGTCTTTACCGGTATACGTAGAGGTGATCTTTTACATTGTTGATTTCACTAAAAAGGCTCAACCTAGAACTTGCTTAATTGCTAAATCTTCTAAAGGCTGGTCGTGGCATAGAAGGTTAGGTCATGTGGGCATGCGAAATCTTGATAAGCTTATTAAAGGTGATCATATCCTTGGAGTAAAAGATGTTATATTTGACAAGGATAGACTTTGTAGTGCTTGTCAAGAAGGAAAACAAGTTGGAGGGAGTCACCCCGTGAAGAACATCATGACCACGAGAAGACCACTCGAGCTACTTCATATGGATCTCTTTGGTCCCAATGCCTACAAGAGTCTTAGTGGTAACTCATTTGGTCTAGTCATAGTCGATGATTTTTCAAGATTTACGTGGGTGTTCTTTCTTGATGACAAATCGCAGGTCCAAAAGATCTTCAAACACTTCGCTAGGAAGGCCCAAAATCAATTTGAAGTGAAGATCAAGAAGGTTCGGAGCGACAACAGAATGGAGTTCAAGAACGCAAATGTGGATACCTTTCTTGACGAAGAGGGGATTTCACACGAGTTCTCGGCTACGTACACACCTCAACAAAATGGAGTTGTTGAGAGGAAGAACCGGACTATTATTGAGATTGCAAGAACGATGCTTGATGAGTACAAGACTCCAAAAAACTTTTGGGCGGAAGCGGTTGAGACAGCTTGTCATTCAACAAATCGCTTGTATCTTCACAAGCTACTCGGCAAGACGGCATACGAACTCCTCACCAGTAACAAGCCCCAAGTTGGATACTTTCGAGTATTCGGCTCAAAGTGTTACATTCTTGATAAGCATCGTCGTTCTAAATATGCTCCTAAATCTAATGAAGGTTTCCTACTTGGTTATGGCTCAAACTCTCACACTTATTGTGTCTACAACAATTTCACCCGACAGGTTGAAGAGACGGTAGATGTGAAGTTTGATGAATCTAACGGCTCGCAAGTAGAGAAATTGCCAATTGATGTAGGAGATAAAGACCCTTCGAAAGCAATCCAAGACTTGTCTATTGGCAAGATTCGTCCAACGGAGGTGAAGGAGAGTACCTCGTCCGTCCAAGTGGAAGCTTCCACCTCACGACAAGGTGAACCAAGATTTGATACGGAAGCATCCACAAGTGGGACACACCAAAACGAGGAAGTACACCAAGATGAACATCAACAACCTCCTCCACCACGACAAGAGAATGACAACGTCAACAATGAAGAAGTCCAAGAAGAAGAACAAGATGAAGAAGATGTTCCACCCCGAGCCAAGCAAAAGCTCCCATGAGTTCGAGCAAGAGTCGCCAAAGACCGCCCCGTCGAGAAAATCTACAATGATATCCAAACCGGGAAAACCACTCGCTCTAAAACTCGTTTGGCTAACTTTTGTGAACATTATTCATGCATATCTAGCATGGAACCTAAGAAGGTTGAAGAAGCATTGGAAGATCCGGAATGGATAAACGCTATGCATGAACAACTACACAACTTTGAGAGAAATCAAGTGTGGACATTGGTTGAGAAGCCCGACAACAACCACAACATCATCGGTACCAAATGGGTGTTTCGCAACAAGCAAGATGAAGATGGACAAGTAGTTCACAACAAAGCACGTCTCGTCGCCCAAGGCTACACTCAAGTCGAAGGTATGGACTATGGTGAGACATATGCCCCCGCTGCTAGGCTTGAGTCCATTCACATCTTACTTGCTTATGCTAATCACCATGATATCACCTTGTACTAAATGGACATTAAAAGTGCTTTTCTAAATGGTGAAATTGAGGAGAAAGTTTATGTTTAGCAACCTCCCGAATTTGTCAATCCTAAGAAACCTAATCATGTTTACAAACTTCACAAAGCTCTTTATGGTCTTAAACAAGCTGCTAGAGCGTGGTATAAATGCTTGACCAAGTTCCTTATTGAAAAAAGGACTTGAAATTGGAAAAATAGATTATACTCTTTTTACTAAAAGGGTTAATGGAGAACTATTTGTGTGCCAAATCTATGTTGATGATATTATATTTGGCTCGACTAACCCTCACTTTAGTGAGAAGTTTGGAAAGCTAATGTCGGAGAAGTTTGAGATGTCTATGATGAGTGAACTCAAATTCCTTCTCGGTTTGCAAATCAAGAAAACTAGGGAAGGTACCTTTGTCTCTCAAACAAAGTACACCAAGGACTTATTCAAGAAGTTCAATATGCAAGAATGCAAAGGTATGACTACACCCATGCCTACTAGTGGACATCTTGATTTGACCAAAGATGGTGAATCGGTCGATCAGAAGGTTTACCGCTCCATGATTGGTTCATTGTTATATCTATGTGCCTCTCGTCCCGATATTATTCTAAGTGTTTGCATGTGTGCACGATATCAAGCGGCCCCTAAAGAATGTCATCTTAAGGCTGTGAAAAGGATAGTGAGATACTTAATACACACACCAAATTTTGGCATTTGGTATCCTAAGAGGTCTTCTTTCGATCTTGTTGGTTACTCCGATTCGGACTATGCCGGAGACAAGGTTGATAGAAAGTCCACTTCGGGTACTTGTCAATTTCTTGGTAGATCTCTTGTGTCTTGGTCCTCCAAGAAACAAAACTCGGTATCCTTAGCCACCGCCGAAGCGAAATACATTGCCGCTGATTCATGTTGTGCTCAATTACTTTGGATGACCCAAACTCTTAAAGATTATGGGATATATGTGAAACATGTTCCGTTGCTTTGTGACAATGAAAGTGCTATCAAGATTGCTCACAATCCCGTTCAACATTCTCAAACTAAGCATATTGAAGTTCGTCATCATTTCATTCGAGATCACGTTGCCAAAGGGGACATTGATCTTAAGCATGTTCGCACCGATAAGCAATTGGCGGATATATTCACCAAACTGCTTGATGAGAAAGTCTTTTGCCGTTTGATAGGAGAATTGAATATCATTGATGCTTCAAACTTGTAGTAGGAACTCCATTTGGATACATGCAAGGCATGAGCCTTTGACTAATCCTTGATATTTCTTTCATGATGCTATTTATATATCTTGGATATATTTGCACCCTTGCATGCTATCTAACCCTTGTAGGTACTTGGATGAATCTAAATCTATGAGATTGCAACTCACTCACATCTTGAGTAATTTCTACATCACCAAGTCTCTACGCAATGGTGGTTGAAGACAAGGAAGCACGAAACCCTTGAAACATATCCTTTGACAAATTCAATATTAAATTTTATGATTGTCATTTTGGATACACAAGTGCTCTTCCTTGCAAGACTAACCCATGTAGGTAGATGAACTCAAATTCCAAGTGGTGCTCCCAATTCTTGATAAGCTACATCAACCTTGAGCAACCCACACAAGTTCAACTACATCAACACCACCACCCAAGGTATGTTATTCCATTTTAGAGAAGCTTTACTCCAAGTCATGGGTCAAAGCAACTCAACAAGATGTGAATACATCAAGATGCTTAAACGAAAAATGGTAACCTCATTTTGAGCTTAAACGATGAGTATGACCTATGATCAAATGACCTCACTTGACTTCTAAGTCAATATACTCTAACATAGGTGACTTTGTCACCGACCAATTCTATATGAAGTTCTCTTGTGTTTCACCGTGCTCTTGCATTTCTCTCATGCATATTTGTTTCCCCTTTCAAAAAAACTTCATCTAGATCTTTTCATTTCTTTTCTTTTCCGTTCTGCATTCCCTGCATTCAATTCATTGCAAATCTTTTAGTTAATTCCTTGCAAATCCTTGTGAGATCTTATTTGCCTAGTGAGATGAGGTGACAAGAGTTTTCACTATGATGAACTCGGTCACACCGGTTTGTTTTCTTCGGTCCAACCGAATTATTTCGGTGCCAGCAAAGCACACAACTCGGTGCTACCGATTTCACTGCAGAAATGACAGCTTGCCACTTGTTCCTGCATTCTTTTTACTCCAGCTCCACTCAATGATTCTTGTCCTCTACCAGCATCACCTTCGACTTACTGCTTTGCTTTATGACTCAAGGACCAAACCCATTTGAAACAAAAATCCAGAAGAACCCTTCTTGGAAATTGATGTCAAAGGGGGAGAGAGAGATCACATCAGAGCTCAATAATTTTTATAAAGGGAGAGAACGCTCAAGGGGACAGTGTAGAAACCCCACATGCTTGGTGTTCAAGAGGAGAGAAGTCACATGTCTTTAAGAGGGGAAAGACATGTTCATATTTGATTGTTTGCATTAGCTCTGTTTCTCGTCTTTGCTCTGATTTTCTGTTCCCTATCTTCTCCCAGTATCCCATGCTAGATTCAGGGGGAGCGAGACATCTAAGGGAAGGAAATTCTGGAATTTAGTGCACATCTTTACCTTTGGGGACATGTCTATATCCAATAGAGTACTCAGTACTCACTCTCTACATGTCATTCCAGTCTTGGTACTCTTGTGGTTTCTTTTGTTTGCTCTGGCTAGTAGGTGTATCTGTGTTATCTAACCTTGTTTACTCAGGTTCATTCCTTCCTAAGCCAACTCAAGACCACAAGGTAAGTATATGCATCATAGTCATGTGTATGAGGATTTCTTGCTGTTGTACATACTGTTTGCGAGAAGGACTCATGAGCATGAATGTACATTTCCCATATTCACATAATTTGCTCTGATGCATATAGCAAAGATACATGTAACACATTGCTTACTCTGTCATCCTTATGCATTCACATGCTCCTATATTCCATATTTACATGTTTCCATATATGTATGGGGAGCCTATGCATGTTACATGTCTTTCCAAAGCTTTACTTTTTATTCTCTATATCTTTATCTAAAGCTTTGATGTATGTTGTCATCAATGACCAAAAAGGGGGAGATTGAAAGCACAAGTGCTCCCTGGGTGATTTTCGTAATTAATGTCAACATATCTCTTGTTGGACTAATGCTTCTACCTAGTATGTTTCAGATAAGTTCAAAAATGGAGTGGCATGGACTAGAGGATGTGGAACCCCTTCAAGACGCTGAGGACAAAGGATTGGCTCAAGCTCAAAGCTCAGGACTCTACATTTTTCATTTTAAGTGATCCAAGATCACATTGAGTCCATAGGAAAAGCCAATACTATCAAGAGGGGTGAGGTGTTGCTTAATGAGTTTCTTGCCCAAAGTTCTTAGTGATATGCTCCAAAAACCCTCAACTACTTTCTCACATCCACATATGTCCCAAAACAAAAGTCAATCTCGGCCCCATCGAAACTTTCTATCCGGCGCCACCGAGTTCAGTTGAGATAGCCACTGCCAGAAACCCAAAACAGTTCGGTCTCACCGATGGGATCTCGGTCTCACTGAGATGGGCTTGCAAACTCTCTGTTGCATATTGCAATAATTTCGGTCCCATCGAGATATGGAATCGGTCCCGCCGAGTTTGCTTGGCCAACTCTCTGTTTTTCTTATTACCCAAATCGGTCCCACCGAGTTTGTGTAATTGGTCAAACCGAGTTCAGGCTTTACCCTAACACTAGCACATCGGTCCTACCGAGTTTATCATATCGGTCCCACCGAAATGCCTAACGGTCACATTATGAACTAAATTGGTCTGACCGAGTTTCATGATTCGGTCCCACCGAGTTTGGTAAATTGTGTGTAACGGTTAGATTTTCTGTGGAGGCTATATATACCCCTCCACCCACTCTTCATTCATGGAGAGAGCCATCAGAACATGCCTACACTTCCAACATACATTTTCTGAGAGAGAACCACCTACACTTGTGTTGAGGTCAAGATATTCCATTCCAACCACATAAATCTTGATCTCTAGCCTTCCCCAAGTTGCTTTCCACTCAAATCATCTTTCCACCAAATCCAATCCTATGAGAGAGAGTTGAGTGTTGGGGAGACTATCATTTGAAGCACAAGAGCAAGGACTTCGTCATCAACACACCATTTGTTCTTGGAGAGTGGTGTCTCCTAGATTGGCTAGGTGTCACTTGGGAGCCTCCGTCAAGATTGTGGAGTTGAACCAAGGAGTTTGTAAGGGCAAGGAGATCGCCTACTTTGTGAAGATCTACCCGAGTGAGGCAAGTCCTTCGTGGGCGACGACCATGGTGGGATAGACAATGTTGCTTCTTCGTGGACCCTTCATGGGTGGAGCCCTCCGTGGACTCGTGCACCGGTTACCCTTCTTGGGTTGAAGTCTCCATCAACGTGGATGTACGATAGCACCACCTACCGGAACCAGGGATAAAAAATCTTCGTGTCTCCAAATTGCGTTTGCACACTCCAATCCCATCCCTTTACATTCTTGCAAGTTGCATGCTTTACTTTCCGCTGCTCATATACTCTTGTCATGCTTGCTTGATATGTATTGTGAATGGTTAAACTTGTCCCAAAACTCCACATCAACTTAAGGAAATTAAAAAAATGCAACTTTTCTTCTTAGATTCTATTCACCCCCCCTCTAGACACCTCTTCTCGATCCTTTCAGAGACCTTGGTGGAAGTCGGGCGGGCCTGGAGAGCACCCACAAGATGGTTACGAGGCACGGCCGGGCAGGCAGGCCGCCCCCGAGTGGGCTGGGCTAGCCCTTGCCGTATTTCCTCGAGACGGGGCGACAGGGTCACATTACCGTGAGCCGCTGCTCATCTCCGCAAGCTAATAATACACTATGGTTTGGGTATTTGTTTTGACTTGGCCTCTGGCCTTTATGCACTAACCACCACGCGAGAATAGTTATGGGCCTCAACGACGTAGTATCAGCCGAAGCTTTGTCATACATCCAGTTCAGCATTGCGGCATGGTCGGATCGTCCTGGCCATCCGAGGCGGTGCTGGTATTCACCCTGCACGCAACGACATGGAGTGCAATGGGCGATGGGCCCAGACCCCGGAGTGCTTAGGATGTAGACCGGCGGTACCTCTCTGCTGAGCCTAAGTAGGGCTACGACGTGTTGATTTTCTGAGGCTGGGCATTGACCCAGAAAAGTGTGTCCGGCCAGAGTAATCAAGCGTGTTGGAAAATGTGGTGCGCCCCTGCAGGGAAGATTGTCTATTAATAGTCGTGTCCACGGTAACAGACGTTCAGACTTATATCCTGATCTATTACAACTAGAAATGGATACTTGAGATATGTTGCTCCGGGATTGCTTTCTCGCAGGGAGTCGAGGAAGGATCTCTGGGCATTAATGCTACAACATGCTTGTTAATTAAACTGCTATTCTTTACTCTTCTACATGCTGCAAGATGCTTGGAGCTGCTTGAAGTTGCTAGTCTTTGATAGGCTAGGACTTCCCCTCTATTCTGGCATTCTGCAGTTCAATCCACAGATACAACCCTTCCATTTGATTCCATTGCATACTTAGTATAGATCTGATGCTTGCGAGTACTTTGGATGAGTACTCACGGTTGCTTTGCTACCCCTTTTCCCCCTTCCTTCTTCTTTCCGGTTGATGCAACCAGATGGTGGATCCCAGGAGCCAGATGCCACCGCCGACGGATACTACTACATGGAGGCCGCCGAAGACCAGGAGTAGTTAGGAGGTCCGAGGCAGGAGGCCTTGGCTCTTCGATTGTGTTGCTTTTGTGCTAGCCTTCTTAAGGCATCCTTGTTTAACTTATATCTGTACTCAGATATTGTTGCTTCCGCTGACTCTTGTATATCGAGCTTGTATTCGAGCCCTCGATGCCCCTGGCTTGTAATATGAAGCTTGTATTATTTTATTTGTGTCTAGAGTTGTGTTGTGATATCTTCCCGCGAGTCCCTGATCTTGATCGTACACATTCGCGTGTATGATTAGTGTACGGTCGAATCAGGGGCATCACAAGTTGGTATCAGAGCCAACTGCCTGTAGGAACCCCCTTTCCAACTCCTTGGCCGAAGTTGAGTCTAGTATTGAAAAACTATTTTACTAACATGGATGTGTGGCTTACGGGCCCACATCGCCATTGGGTGGTATTAGGATCTTTTACTCCTCGACCTTTACTCTAGGACTCTGATCTCTTTTCTATTCGGGTTAAATGATTTTGCTAACTCTAACAATAGGATCTCATCATCACATCCATCCGCAGATTCGTCCTACGCCTTTCTTGAATTGAGGTCCATGATCTGCTTCACATTGTTCACGGGACACAGGATCCTTTTATCGAGGGCACCCTGCGTTGTCCCCTGCAGTTTCCTCGCTCTAGTGGTTTTCTCCGACGTTGATGTAGCCTTTTCTATGTCCCGTTGTTGTATCCCTCCATCGCGTGCAAGCGTGCCGCCTAGTATGTCTAGGATGATTCTCTTGTCCGAACTCATACTAACAACGTTAAATGGCTCTGTATATGTATATGTATGTCTTTAATGACTACTGCTCTGTACATATTGCGCCTTTGCTCATTATTCAAGTTACATCATGAATGACTCCATACACCTGCTCCACCCTCTTGTTAAAACTGATCCCTGATGTTTTTAGCAGGATGGCTGACGATCCTCCACCTCCACCCTATATTGCCGCAATGATGTAGCAGTTTGAGCTGAATCGTCAGTTTATGACTGGGGTAATGGCTCAGTTTCCAAACTAGAATGCTCATCAACAGCCTGCCCCAATAACTGAAGGAAATATGCCCTAGAGGCAATAATAAAGTTATTATTTATTTCCTTATTTCATGATAAATGTTTATTATTCATGCTAGAATTGTATTAACCGGAAACATAATACATGTGTGAATACATAGACAAACAGAGTGTCACTAGTATGCCTCTACTTGACTAGCTCGTTGATCAAAGATGGTTATGTTTCCTAGCCATAGACATGAGTTGTCATTTGATTAACAGGATCACATCATTAGGAGAATGATGTGATTGACTTGACCCATTCCGTTAGCTTAGCACTTGATCGTTTAGTATGTTGCTATTTCTTTCTTCAAGACTTATACATGTTCCTATGACTATGATATTATGCAACTCCGGTTAACCGGAGGAACACTTTGTGTGCTACCAAACGTCACAATGTAACTGTGTGATTATAAAGGTGCTCTACAGGTGTCTCCGAAGGTACTTGTTGGGTTGGCGTATTTCGAGATTAGGATTTGTTACTTCGATTGTCGGAGAGGTATCTCTGGGCCCACTCGGTAATGCACATCACTTAAGCCTTGCAAGCATTGAAACTAATGAGTTAGTTGCGGGACGATTTATTACGGAACGAGTAAAGAGACTTGCCGGTAACGAGATTGAACTAGGTATTGAGATACCGATGATCGAATCTCGGGCAAGTAACATACCGATGACAAAGGGAACAACGTATGTTGTTATGCGGTTTGGCCGATAAAGATCTTCGTAGAATATGTGGGAGCCAATATGAGCATCCAGGTTCTGCTATTGGCTATTGACCGGAGACGTGTCTCGGTCATGTCTTCATAGTTCTCGAACCCGTAGGGTCCGCACGCTTAAAGTTTGATGTACCAAAGGTAGTTCGGAGTCCCGGATGAGATCGGGGACATGATGAAGTGTCTTGAAATGGTCAAGACGTAAAGATCGATATATTGGACGACTATATTCGGACATCGGAAAGGTTCCGAGTGATTCGGGTATTTTTCGGAGTACCGGGGAGTTACAGGAATACGGGAAAGAAGTATTGGGGCTTAATGGGCCTTAGTGGGAAGGAGAGGCAGCAGCCAGGAGGTGGCGTGCGCCCCTCCCAAGTCCAGTCCGAATTGGACAAGGGGTTTGGGGTGCGGCCCCCCTCTCCCTTCCTTCTCCTCTTCCCCCGTTCCCCCCCTTCTCCTAGTTGGACTAGGAAAGGAGGAACCCTACTCCAACTAGGAGTAGGAATCCTACTCCCTTGGCGCGCCCCTCCTAGGGACAGCCTCCTCCTCCTTGCTCCTTTATATCTGAGGGCAGGGGGCACCCATAGACACAACAATTGATCGTTTGATCTTTTAGCCGTGTGCGGTGCCCCCCTCCACCATAGTCCACCTCGATAATACTGTAGCGGTGCTTAGGCGAAGCCCTGCGGTCGGTAGAACATCATCATCGTCACCACGCCGTCGTGCTGACAAAACTCTCCCTCAACACTCGGCTGGATCGGAGTTCGAGGGACGTCATCGGGCTGAACGTGTGCTGAACTCGGAGGTGCCGTGCATTCGGTACTTGATCGGTCGGATTGTGAAGACGTAAGACTACATTAACCGCGTTGTGCTAACGCTTCCGCTTTCGGTCCACGTGGGTACGTGGACAAGACTCTCCCTTCTCGTTGCTATGTATCACCATGATCTTGCGTGTGCGTAGGATATTTTTTTGAAATTACTACGTTCCCCAACAGTGGCATCCGAGCCAGGTTTTATGCGTAGATGTCATATGCACGAGTAGAACACAAGTGAGTTGTGGGCGATATAAGTCATCTTGCTTACCAAAGATGTCATACTTTGGTTCGGCGGTATTGTTGGATGAAGCGGCCCGGACCGACATTACGCGTACGCTTACGCGAGACTGGTTCTACCGACGTGCTTTGCACATAGGTGGCTGGCAGGTGTCAGTTTCTCTAACTTTAGTTGAACCGAGTGTGGCTACGCCCGGTCCTTGCGAAGGTTAAAACAGCACCAATTTGACAAACTATCGTTGTGGTTTTGATGCGTAGGTAAGAACGGTTCTTGCTCAGCCCGTAGCAGCCATTAAAACTTGCAACAACAAAGTAGAGGACGTCTAACTTGTTTTTGCAAGGCATGTTGTGATGTGATATGGTCAAGACGTGATGAGACATAAGTTGTTGTATGAGATGATCATGTTTTGTTGAAGTTATCGGCAACTGGCAAAAGCCTTATGGTTGTCTCTTTATTGCATAAGAAGCAAGCGCCAAATAATTGCTTTATCTTATCGATGTGCGATAGCAATAGTTGCAAGAGCAATTGTTGGCGAGACGACCATGTGATGACACATTGATATAGATCATTATGATGGAGATCATGGTGTCATGCCGGTGACGATGGAGATCATGACGATGCTTTGGAGATGGAGATCAAAGGCACAAGATGATGATGGCCATATCATGTCACATATTATGATTGCATGTGATGTTTATCTTTTATACATCTTATTTTGCTTAGTTCGGCGGTAGCTTTATAAGATGATCTCTCACTAAATTATCAAGGTATACGTGTTCTCCCTGAGTATGCACCGTTGCGAAAGTTCTTCGTGGTGAGACACCACGTGATGATCGGGTGTGATAGGCTCTACGTTCAAATACAACGGGTGCAAAACAGTTGCACACGCGGAATACTCAGGTTAAACTTGACGAGCCTAGCATATAACAGATATGGCCTCGGAACACTGAGACCGAAAGGTCGAGCGTGAATCATATAGTATATATGATCAACATAGTGATGTTCACCATTGAAACTACTCCATCTCACGTGATGATCGGACACGGTTTAGTTGATATGGATCACGTGATCACTTAGAGGATTAGAGGGATGTCTATCTAAGTGGGAGTTCTTAAGTAATATGATTAATTGAACTTAAATTTATCATGAACTTAGTCCTGGTAGTATTAGCATATCTATGTTGTAGATCAATAGCTCGTGTTTAGCTCCCCTGTTTATTTTGATATGTTCCTAGAGAAAACTAAGTTGAAAGATGTTAGTAGCAATGATGCGGACTTGGTCTGTGATCTAGGGATTATCCTCATTGCTACACAGAAGAATTATGTCCTTGATGCACCGCTAGGTGATGAACCTATTGTAGGAGCATATGCAGACATTATGAATGTTTGGCAAAGCTCGTTATGATGACTACTTGATAGTTTAGTGCACCATGCTTTACGGCTAAGAATTGGGGTTTTAAAGACGTTTTGAATGCCATGGAGCATATGAGATGTTCCAAGAGTTGAAATTAGTATTTCAGACTCACGCCCATGTCAAAAGATATGAGACATTTGACAAGTACTTTGCCTACAAGATGGAGGAGAATTGCTCAGCTAGTGAGCATGTGCTCAGAATGTCTGAGTACTACAATCACTTGAATCAAGTGGGAGTTAATCTTCCAGATAAGATAGTGATTGACAGAGTGCTCTAGTCACTATCACCAAGTTACTAGAACTTCGTGATGAACTATAATACATGAGGATAACGGAAGCGATTCCCAAGCTCTTCGTGATGCTGAAATCGACGAAGGTAGAAATCAAGAAAAACATCAAGTGTTGATGGTTGACAAGACCACTAGTTTCAAGAAAAGGGGCAAAGGGAAGAAAGGGAACTTCAAGAAGAATGGCAAGCAAGTTGCTGCTCGAGTGAAGAAGCCCTGGACCCAAGCCTGAGACTAAGTGCTTCTACTGCAAAGGGACTAGTCACTGGAAGCGGAACTACCCCAAGTAATTGGTGGATAAGAAGGATGACAAAGTGAACATAGGTATATTTGATATACATGTTATTGATGTGTACTTTACTAGTGTTTATAGCAACCCCTCAGTATTTGATACTAGTTCAGTTGCTAAGAGTAGTAACTCGAAATGGGAGTTGCAGAATGAACAGAAACTAGTTAAGGGTGAAGTGACGATGTGTGTTGGAAGTAGTTCCAAGATTGATATGATCATCATCCCACACTCCCTATACTTTCGAGATTAGTGTTGAACCTAAATAAGTGTCATTTGGTGTTTGCATTGAGCATGAATATGATTTGATCATGTTTATTGTAAAACGGTTATTCATTTAAAGTCAGAGAATGATTTTTGTTCTGTTTACATGAATAAAAACCTTCTATGGTTATACACCCAATGAAAATGGTTAGTTGGATCTCGATTGTAGTGATACACATATTCATAATATTGAAGCCAAAAGATGCAAAGTTAATAATGATAGTGCAACTTATTTGTGGCACTGCCGTTTAGGTCATATTGGTGTAAAGCGCATGAAGAAACTCCATGTTGATGGGCTTTTGGAATCACTTGATTATTTATCACTTGATGCTTGCTAAACATGCCTCATGGGCAAGACGACTAAAACACCATTCTCCGGAACAATGGAGCGAGCAACTAACTTTTTGGAAATAATACATACTGATGTATGCAACCCGATGAGTGTTAAGGCTCGCGGCAAGTATCGTTATTTTCTGACCTTCACAGATGATTTGAGCAGGTATGGATATATCTACTTGATAAAACATGAGTCTGAAACGTTTGAAAAGTTCAAAAGAATTTCAGAGTGAAGTAGAAAATCATCGTAACAAGAAAATAAAAGTTTCTACGATATGATTGCAGAGGTAAAATATTTGAGTTACGAGTTTGGTCTTCAGTTAAAACAACATGAAATAGTTTCACTATTCATGCCACCTGGAACACCACAGTGTAATGGTGTGTCCGAACGTCGTAACCGTACTTTATTAGATATGGTGCAATCTATGATGTCTCTTACCGATCTACCACTATCGTTTTGGGGTTATGCATTAGAGACAGCTGCATTCACGTTAAATAGGGCACCATCAAAATCCGTTGAGACGACGCCTTATGAACTGTGGTTTGATAGGAAACCAAAGTTGTCGTTTCTTAAAGTTTGGGGCTAAGATGGTTATGTGAAAAAGTTCATCCTGATAAGCTCAAACCCAAATGGGAGAAATGTGTCTTCATAGGATACCCAAAGGAGACAGTTGGGTACACCTTCTATCACAGATCCGAAAGGCAAGACATTCGTTGCTAAGAATGGATCCTTTCTAGAGAAGGAGTTTCTCTCAAAAGAAGTGTGTGGGAGGAAAGTAGAACTTGATGAGGTAACTGTACCTGCTCCCTTGTTGGAAAGTAGTTCATCACAGAAATCTGTTCCTCTGACTCCTACGACAATTAGTGAGGAAGTTAATGATGATGATCATGAAACTTCAGATCAAGTTACTACCGAACCTCGTAGGTCAACCAGAGTACGATCCACACCAGAGTGGTACGGTAATCCTGTTCTGGAGGTCATGTTACTTGACCATGACGAACCTACGAACTATGAGGAAGCGATGATGAGCCCAGATTCCGCAAAAAAGGCTTGAGGCCATGAAATCTGAGATAGGATCCATGTATGAGAACAAAGTATGGACTTTGATTGACTTGCCCAATGATTGGCGAGCCATTGAAATTAAATGGATCTTCAAGAGCAAGACGAACGCTGATAGTAGTGTTACTATCTACAAAGCTAGAATTGTCGCAAAAGGTTTTCGACAAGTTCAAGGTGTTGACTACGATGAGAGTTACTCACTCGTATCTATGCTTAAGTCTATCCAAATCATGTTAGCAACTGCCGCATTTTATGAAATCTGGCAAATGGATAAACAAAACTGCATTCCTTAATGGATTTATTAAATAAGAGTTGTATATGATGCAACCAGAAGGTTTTGTCAATACTAAAGGTGCTGACAAAATGTGCAAGCTCCAGCGATCCATCTATGGACTGGTGCAAGCATCTCGGAGTTGGAATATACACTTTGATGAGTTGATCAAAGCATATAGTTTTATACAGACTTGCGGTGAAGCCTGTATTTACAAGAAAGTGAGTGGGAGCACTACAGCCTTTCTGATAAGTATATGTGAGTGACATATTGTTGATCAGAAATAATGTAGAATTTTCTGGAAAGCATAAAGGAGTATTTGAAAGGAGTTTTTCAAAGAAAGACCTCGGTGAAGCTGCTTACATATTGAGCATCAAGATCTATAGAGATAGATCAAGACGCTTGACAAGTTTTGTCAATGAGTACATACCTTGACAAGATTTTGAAGTAGTTCAAAATGGAACAGTCAAAGAAAGAGTTCTTGCCCGTGTTACAAGGTTTGAAATTAAGTAAGACTCAAAGCCCGACCACGGCAGAATATAGAAAGAGAATGAAAATCATTCCCTATGCCTTGGCCATAGGTTCTATAAAGTATGCCATGCTATGTACCAGATCTATTGTATACCCTACACTGTGTTTAGCAAGGGAGTACAACAGTGATCTAGGAGTGGATCACTGGACATCGGTCAAAATTATCCTTAGTGGAATAAGGATATATTTCTCGATTATGGAGGTGACAAAAGGTTCGTCGTAAAGGGTTACGTCGATGCAAATTTTGACACTGATCCAGATGACTCTAAGTCTCAATCTGGATGCATATTGAAAAGGGGAGTAATTAGCTAGAGTAGCTCCGTGCAGAGCATTGTTGACATAGAAATTTGCAAAATACATACAGATCTGAATGTGGCAGACCCGTTGACTAAACTTCTTTCACAAGCAAAACATGATCACACCTAAGTAATCTTTGGGTGTTAATCACATAGCGATGTGAACTAGATTATTGACTCTAGTAAACCCTTTGGGTGTTGGTCACATGATGATGTGAACTATGGGTGTTAATCACATGGTGATGTGAACTATTGATGTTAAATCACATGAAGATGTGATCTAGATTATTGACTCTAGTGCAAGTGGGAGACTGAAGTTAATATGCCCTAGAGGCAATAATAAAGTTATTATTTATTTCCTTATTTCATGATAAATGTTTATTATTCATGCTAGAATTGTATTAACCAGAAACATAATACATGTGTGAATACATAGACAAACAGAGTGTCACTAGTATGCCTCTACTTGACTAGCTCGTTGATCAATAATGGTTATGTTTCCTCGCCATAGACATGAGTTGTCATTTGATTAACGGGATCACATCATTAGGAGAATGATGTGATTGACTTGACCCATTCCGTTAGCTTAGCACTTGATCATTTAGTATGTTGCTATTGCTTTCTTCAAGACTTATACATGTTCCTATGACTATTTGATTATGCAACTCCCGTTTACCAGAGGAACACTTTGTGTACTACCAAACGTCACAACGTAACTGGGTGATTATAAAGGTGCTCTATAGGTGTCTCCGAAGGTAATTGTTAGGTTGGCGTATTTCGAGATTAGGATTTGTCACTCCGATTGTCGGAGAGGTATCTCTGGGCCCACTCGATAATGCACATCACTTAAGCCTTGAAATCATTGCAACTAATGAGTTAGTTGTGGGATGATGTATTACGGAACGAGTAAAGAGACTTGCCGGTAACGAGATTGAACTAGGTATTGAGATACCGACGATCGAATCTCGGGCAAGTGACATACCGATGACAAAGGGAACAACGTATGTTGTTATGCGGTTTGACCGATAAAGATATTCGTAGAATATGTGGGAGCCAATATGTGCATCCAGGTTCCGCTATTGGTTATTGACCGGAGACGTGTCTCGGTCATGTCTACAAAGTTCTTGAACCCGTAGGGTCCGCACGCTTAAAGTTCGATGACGGTTATATTATGAGTTTATGTGTTTTGATGTACCGAAGGTAGTTCGGAGTCCCGGATGAGATCGGGGACATGACGAGGAGTCTCGAAATGGTCGAGACGTAAAGATCGATATATTGAACACTATATTCGAACATCGGAAAGGTTCCGAGTGATTCGGGTATTTTTCGGAGTACCGGGGATTTACGGGAATACGGGAAAGAAGTATTAGGCCTTAATGGGCCTTAGTGGGAAGGAGAGGCAGCAGCCAGGAGGTGGCACATGCCCCTCCCAAGCCCAGTCCGAATTGGACAAGGGGTTTGGGGCGCGGCCCCCCTCTCCCTTCCTTATCCTCTTCCCCCCTTTCCCCCCTTCTCCTAGTTGGACTAGGAAAGGAGGAAACCTACTCCAACTAGGAGTAGGAATCCTACTCCCTTGGCGCGCCCTTCTAGGGATGGCCTCCTCCTCCCTTGCTCCTTTATATACGAGGGCAGGGGGCACCCCATAGACACAACAATTGATCGTTTGATCTTTTAGCCGTGTGCGGTGCCCCCCTCCACCATAGTCCACCTTGATAATACTGTAGCGGTGCTTAGGCGAAGCCCTGCGTCGGTAGAACATCATCATCGTCACCACACCGTCGTGCTGACGAAACTCTCCCTCAACACTCGGCTGGATCAAAGTTCGAGGGATGCTATCGGGCTGAACGTGTGCTGAACTCGGAGGTGCCGTGCATTCGGTACTTGATCGGTCGGATCGTGAAGACGTACGACTACATCAACCGCGTTGTGCTAACGCTTCCGCTTTCGGTCTACGAGGGTATGTGGACAAGACTCTCCCCTCTCGTTGCTATGCATCACCATGATCTTGCATGTGCGTAGGAATTTTTTTGAAATTACTATGTTCCCCAACAATAACGCTGCAAGAATTTGTGTGCCTCAACCCATCCATTTTCCGCAACTCCACCAATCCTATGGATGCTGATGATTGGCTTCGTGACATCCTATTTGAGATGGAGTCAGCTAATGTTGCCCCTGCCAGTTATGTCACCTTTGCGACATTTCACCTACAGGGTTCAGCTACTCAATGGTGGGAAAGCCACAGGGGTATGCTGCCTGTAGAGACTGTAACCACTTGCCAGGAATTTCAGTTAGCCTTCCGTGCACGACACATTCCCCAAGGTCTGATGGACCAGAAGAAAAAGGAGTTCCGCAAACTCTCATAGGGCACAATGACTGTGGATGAATATCAGAGGAAATTCCTTGAATTATCTCGCTATGCTGCGGATGACGTCTGCACTGACGCTCGCAAGCAGGAGAAAATCCGCGAAGGACTGCGTCCCGATATAAAGCTCGCACTTGTTGCTCATGATTGCGCAGACTTTGCGACGCTTGTCAGCCAAGCTTTCCGAACTGAAACTGGTCTGACTGAGTACCAGGAGTCGCTAAAGCATACTCGAGATGTTGACTCATCCTCGAGTCAGCCTGCTCAGAAACATCGAGTCTGGATCCCACACAATGTTCAACATCGACCTGCTCCAACACCAAGGCCGTCTTATGTTGCACCTCGTCTGCCTCCGCCGCCGAGACAACTAACGATTCAGGGTGGACGGTCAAGACACCTTACCCTCGATTGTCACTAGGGTCAGCCGCAGAATGCATCATGTCCTCCTGTTGGTTGTAAGAAGAGCAGCCGAAACCGTCATTCCAGAAGAGGTAGTTCCAGGACGCCTGCCATGAGTTGTGGTCAAGTTACCCATGTCAAGATTGAAGAAGCTCGTGAGTCCCCAAAAATCGTGATGGGTACCCTTCGCATTAATTCAGTGCCAGCTTCTGTTCTCTTTGATTCAGGAGCATCACACGCTTTTGTGTCCCAACAATTTGCTAAGTTGCATGGGTTAGATATGGAAAATTTTCCCACTCCTCTAACGGTTCAATCCCCGGGGTCCAAGTGGCAAACCACAATGGTAATCCCTCGCAACCAAATCGAGATTGGAGGACCACTTTTTCCGGCTTCTCTCATTGTACTTGGACCTTCCAACATAGATATAATTCTTGGTATGGATTGGTTGACAACCCATAATGCTCTGATTGACTGCGCTACCAATGCAGTCCAGCTCACTCACCTTTCTGGCCAGTCAGTCCAATACTCAGCCCGAGTAGCTCAGGATGCCTAGAATCAAATATATGTTCAGAATGCTTTGAATGCTTCACCTCTTGAGGGAATAGAGAACATTCTAGTTGTTCGTGAATTCAAGGATGTCTTCCCAGAAGAACTTCCAGGAATACCCCCTGCTAGAGCTGTTGAATTCGTCATAGACTTGAAACCGGGAACAACTCCTATTGCCAAGCGACCCTACAAGATGCCGCCACATGAACTCCTTGAACTTAAGGAGGAAATCGACAAATCTCTTCACAAGGCATTCATTCGTCCTAGTTCCTATGCTTGGGGGAGCACCTTCTCTCTTTGTCAAGAAGAAGGATGGTACAAATCGTTTGGTCCAAGATTACCGACCTATCAACCAGGAAACAATTCAGAACAAGTATCCGCTTCCCAGAATCAACGATCTGTATGATCAACTTGTTGGTTCCTCAGTATTCTCTAAACTTGATTTGAGGTTGGGTTACCACCAGATTCGGGTTTGTGAAGAGGATATTCCCAAGACCGCCTTCTTTACTAGCTATGGTTCATATGAGTACACTGTCATGTCCTTTGGTTTGACAAATGCTTCAGCGACATTCTCTCGTCTGATGAACTATATATTCATGGAATACCTCGACAAGTTCGTCGTGGTTTATCTAGATGATATCCTTGTATATTCCAAGAATAAAGAAGAACATGCTGAACACCTTCGACTTGTACAGGAAAAGCTTCAAGAACATCAACTATATGCTAAGTATTCCAAGTGTGAATTCTGGCTACCCGAAGTGACCTACCTTGGGCATGTCATCTCCTAGGATGGTATTGCCGTCAACCCCGAACAAGTTCAGGCTATTCTCGATTGGACTCTTCCGAAGAATGTCAAACAAGTCAGAAGTTTTCTCGGACTCGCCAGCTATTGTCATCAATTTGTCGAGAACTTCTCCAAGATTGCAAAGCCCCTGACTGGTCTGCTTCACAAAGGCGTCAAGTTCGATTGGACATAAAAGTGTCAGGAAAGTTTCCAAGCACTCAAAGACAAGCTGGCTTCTGCCCCAGTGCTTGCTCCTCTCGATACTAAGAAGGACTTCGTCATTTACTGCGACGCCTCACGTCAAGGATTAGGCTGTGTTCTAATGGAAGAGTGCAGAGTGATTGCCTATGCATCTCGCTAGTTGCACCCTCACAAAGAGAACTACCCAGTTCATGACCTCGAGCTTGCTGTTGTCATACATGCATTGAAACAGTGGCGACATTACCTCCTCGGTAACTGTTGTGATATCTTCCCGTGAGTCCCTGATCTTGATCGTACACATTTGCGTGTATGATTAGTGTACGGTCGAATCGGGGGCATCACAGTGTTGTACCACAAAACAGAGGAAACGGACTTCTGGTCAGCCACCTATGGTCGAAATGGGGTCCTATTCATCGGGAGGGGTTTGGCGTATCGCAAAACAGAGGAAGCAAACTTCTCTTCGAGCGCCTACGGTCGAAACAGGGTCCTATTCACCGGGAGGGGTGCGGCGTACTACAGAACAGGACTCCACGGGGTACTATTCATCCACCATCGACTTCTTCCAGCCTCTACAAGCTACTCTTCATACAGCCTCCATGGGGTCCTGTTCATCGACAACCAACCGGCTGGGGTGTGGCAGCCTCCACGGGGTCCTGTTCATCCAGCGGTAACTGCCTAACAGCGGAGTCCTGTTCACCCAACCTCCACCGGTGGGATGGAGCGTACAAGCGGGCAGCAACAATGGAACTATTCATCCACGGCCAACCAACTGGCTAGGTCAACTCACCGTATCTCGACTCGTTCTACATATCACGCATGCAGCAGCAATGGGAACTATTCATTGAGAGGCAACCCAACACCGGCTGGCTACATCTTGCATGGCCGATGGCTCGATCGATCGGCTTTAGTAAGCACCAGTAATGATCGATCGCTCGGGTTTAGTTAGCAACATTAGGGAAGGAATTGGTCAGGTTCGCTTAGCAATGAAGGAATCGCTCGGGTTCAGCATGTAGCTAGTGCGATCGCTCGGGTTCAGCAAGCGATCGACTCGCTCGGGTTCAGTTAGCGAATGCCTAGCACACATGCGCGTACGAGATAATCGCGCAAAACTACACTACATCGCTCGGCCCCGACCCCCCACCGTAACAGGGAACTTCCCAAAATTTTCCTCGCCCTCACATCTACCATGATTTTTTACGTCATGGACGGCCCAAAGAAAGTCATGCAGGTGCGTCTCCGGCCCACCCAGGATGAAAAACCCATTTTCTGTCATAATTTTTTGTCATAGAAGTAGGAGGCCACCCCATCTATGATGATATGTGTTTTTGTCACAACTATCATCATAGAAGTGTTATAACCATGACAGGAAAAGTTTTCGTTCGGGCCATAATGTCATGTCACGGATGTCTTTTTTTTGTAGTGAATAGATGGGATATTCTTTTAAAATAGCACATATCCTTAAACACAATTTTCCAATTGAGACTTTGGGAGATCCTCTCGCACCTAAGGGTGATCCTGTGTTTGAATTAAAGAAACTTCTTGTACATTTAAATACGCTTATCTTGATGAAAAGAAAACATATGTTGTTATTATCAATGCTTACCTTTCAGTGCACGAAGAGAAAAGATTACTTAAAACTTTGAGCAAGCATCGTACTGCAATTGGATATACGCTTGATGATCTTAAGGGCTTTATTCCCACTTTATGCCAACACAAGATTAATATGGAGCCTGACACTAAACCAGTCGTCGATCTTGAACACCGCTTGAATCCTAAGATGAAGGATGTGGTAAGAACTGAAATATTAAAGCTTCTGGAAGCAGGTATTATTTGTCCTATAGCTGATAGTAGATGGGAAAGTGTTCATTGTGTCCCTAAGAAAGGAGGCATTATTGTTGTTCCTAATGATAAAAATGAACTTATCCCACAAAAAATTGTAACCGGTTATAGGATGGTAACTGATTTTAGAAATTTAAACAAACCTACTATAAAAGATCATTACCCTTTTCCTTACATTGATCAAATGTTATAAAGATTGTCTAAGCACACACACCTTTTCTTTATAGATGGTTCATCTGGTTTTTGTCAAATGCCTGTATCGCAAGCAGATCAAGAAAAAACTACTTTTACTTGTCCTTTCGGAACTTATGCTTATAGATGTATGCCTTAAGGTTTATGTAATGCACCCGCTAGTTTTCAAAGATGTATCATTGCTATATTATCAGATTTATTTGAGAAGATTTCTGAGGTATTCATAGATGATTTTTTTCGTTTATGGAAACTTCTTTTGATGATTGCTTAACCTTGACCGAGTTTTGCAGAGATGTGAAGAGACTAATCTCGTCTTGAATTGGGAGAAGTGCCACATTATGGTGAATGAAGGTATAGTCCTTGGTCATAAAATTTCTAAAAGAGGTACTGAAGTAGATAAATCTAAAGTTGATGCACTTGAGAAAATGTCATGCCCTAAAGTTATTAATGTTGGGAACGCAGTATTTCAAAAAAATTCCTACGCACACGCAAGATCCATCTAGGTGATGCATAGCAAAGAGAGGGGAGAGTGTTGTCCATGTACCCTCGTAGACTGAAAGCGGAAGCGTTATGACAATGCGGTTAATGTAGTCGTACGTTTTCACGATCCGACCAATCCTAGCACCGAAAGTACGGCACCACCGCGATCTGCACACGTTCAGCTCGATGACGTCCCTCGTACTCTTGATCCAGCTGAGGTCGAGGGAGAGTTCCATCAGCACGACGGCGTGGCGATGGTGATGATGAAGTTACCGACGCAGGGCTTCACCTAAGCACTACGACGATATGACTGAGGTGTGTATCTGTGGAGGCGGACACTGCACATCACTAAGAGATTGTCTGTTGTGCCTTTGGGGTGTCCCCTGCCCACATATATAAAGGAGGGAGGAGGAGGAGGCCGGCCCTAGAGGGGGCGCGCCAAGTGTGGGGAGTCCTACTAGGACTCCCAAGTCCTAGTAGGATTCCCCTTTTCCTTTCCGGAGTAGGAGAGAAGAAAGAGGGAAAGAGAGAAGGAGTAGGAAAGGGCAAGGGGGGCGCCGCCCCCTTTCCCTAGTCCAATTCGGACCCATGGGGGGCGCGCGCCTCCTTCCCTTTCGCCTGCCTCCTCTATTCCTGTATGGCCCAATAAGGCCCAATACTTCTCCCGGCGAATTCCTGTAACTCTCCGGTACTCCGAAAAATACCGGAATCACTCGGAACCTGTCAGATGTCCGAACATAGCCCTCCAATATATCGATCTTTACCTCTCGACCATTTGAGACTCCTCATCATGTCCCCGATCTCATCTAGGACTCCGAACAAACTTCGGTCATCAAATCACATAACTCATAATACAAATCGTCATCGAACGTTAAGCGTGCGGACCCTACGGGTTCGAGAACTATGTAGAAATGACCGAGACACATCTCCGGTCAATAACCAATAGCGGAACCTGGATGCTCATATTGGCTCCTAGATATTCTACGAAGATCTTTACCGGTCAAATTGCATAACAACATACGTTGTTCTCTTTGTCATCGGTATGTTACTTGCCCGAGATTCGATCGTCGGTATCCTCCTACCTAGTTCAATCTCGTTACCAGCAAGTCTCTACTCGTTCCGTAATGCATCATCGCGCAACTAACTCATTAGTCACAATGCTTGCAAGGCTTATTGTGATGTGCATTACCGAGAGGGCCCAGAGATACCTCTCCGATACACGGAGTGACAAATCCTAATCTCGATCTATGCCAACTCAACAAACACCATCGGAGACACCTATAGAGCATATTTATAATCACCCAGTTACATTGTGATGTTTGATAGCACACAAGGTGTTCTTCCGGTATTCGGGAGTTGCATAATCTCATAGTCTGAGGAACATGTATAAGTCATGAAGAAAGAAGTAGCAATGAAACTGTAACGATCATAATGCTAAGCTAACGAATGGGTCTTGTCCATCACGTCATTCTCCTAATGATGTGATCCCGTTCATCAAATGGCAACACATGTCTATGGTTAGGAAACATAACCATCTTTGAAAAACGAGCTAGTCAAGTAGAGGCATACTAGGGACACTTTGTTTTGTCTATGTATTCACACATGTACTAAGTTTCTGGTTAATACAATTCTAACATGAATAATAAACATTTGTCATGAAATAAGGAAATAAAAAATAACTTTATTATTGCCTCTAGGGCATATTTCCTTCAATTAAAGGTATAAGAAGTTTCCTTCGTCATGCTAGTTTTTATAGAAGGTTTATTAAAGACTTTTCTAAGATCTCTAGGCCTCTCACTAATCTCTTACAGAAAGATGTTCCATTTTTTTTTGAGGATGATTGTGTAGAATCCTTTGAAATACTTAAGAAAGCTTTAATAACTACACTTGTTGTTCAACCACCTGATTAGAACTTACCCTTTGAGATTATGTGTGATGCTAGTGATTATGCTATTGGTGCTGTTTAAGGTCAAGAGTTGATAAGAAACTAAATGTTATTCATTATGCTAGTAAGACCTTAGATAGCGCTCAAAAAATTATGCTACTACTAAGAAAGAGTTTTTAGCAGTTGTGTTTGCATGTGAAAATTCAGACCTTATATTGTTGATTCCAAAGTTACTATTCACACTGATCATGCTACTATTAAATATCTTATGGAGAAGAATGATGCTAAACCTAGGTTAATTAGGTGCGTTCTTTTATTGCAAAAGTTATATGTGCATATTTTTGATAGAAATGGAGCTGAAAATCATGTAGTAGATAATTTTTCTAGGATGAAAAATGTTCTTGATGACCCACTTTCTATTGATGATAGTTTCCCTGATGAGCAATTAGCTATCGTAAATGCTTCTACTTCTCGCAATAATCCTTGGTATGTAGGTTATGCTAATTTCATTATTTCTAAATATATACCCCCTAGTAAATCAACAAAAGAAGAAGTTCTTATTTGATTTAAGACATTATGTAGGATCGAAAGTATGTCTAGAGGGGGGATGATTAGAATACTTGACTCAATAAAAATCTAGCCTTTTCCCAATTTTAGTTCTTGGCAGATTTTAGCAACTTCGGACAAGTCAAGCAATCTTAACACAATTCAAGCAAGCATGCAAAGAGTATATGAGCAGCGGAAAGTAAAGCATGCAACTTGCAAGAATGTAAAGGGAAGAGTTTGGAGGATTCAAACGCAATTGGACACACGGATGATTTTGTCGTGGTTCCGATAGGTGGTGCTATCGTACATCCACGTTGATGGAGGCTTCAACCCATGAAGGGTAACAGTTGCGCGAGTCCATGGAGGGCTCCACCCACGAAGGGTCCACGAAGAAGCAACCTTTTCTATCCCACCATGGTCGTCGCCCACGAAGGACTTGCCTCACTAGCGGTAGATCTTCACGAAGTAGGCGATCTCCTTGCCCTTACAAACTCCTTGGTTCAACTCCACAATCTTGTCGGAGGCTCCCAAGTGACACCTAGCCAATCTAGGAGACACCACTCTCCAAGAAGTAACAAATGGTGTGTTGATGATGAACTCCTTGCTCTTGTGCTTCAAATGATAGTCTCCCCAACACTCAACTCTCTCTCACAGGTTTTGGATTTGGTGGAAAGAAGATTTGAGTGGAAAGCTACTTGGGGAAGGCTAGAGATCAAGATTCATATGGTAGGAATGGAATATCTTGGCCTCAACACAAGAGTAGGTGGTTCTCTCTCAGAAAATGTGTATTGGAAGTGTAGGCTCGTTCTGATGGCTCTCTCCACGAATGAAGAGGAGGTGGAGGGGTATATATAGCCTCCACACAAAATCTAACCGTTACACACAACTTACCAATCTCGGTGGGACCGAATTAACAAACTCGGTCGGACCGATTCAGCAAATCTAGTGACCGTTAGGATTTTCGGTGGGACCCACATGCAACTCGGTAGGACCGATATGGTTAGGGTTAGGGCATAACGTAATCTCGGTGAGACCGATTACACAAACTCAGTGAGACCGATTTTGGTAATAAGCTAACCAGAGAGTTGGTCAGGTAAACTCGGTGGGACTGATTCGCTCATTTCGGTGAGACCAAAATGTTACAAAAGGGAAACAGAGAGTTTACATTGCAATCTCGGTGGGACCGATCGCTCATCTCGGTAGGACCGAAACGTTACGAAGGGAAACAGAGAGATTACAATCCCATCTCGGTGAGACCAAGATCCCTATCGGTGAGACCGATTTGCCTAGGGTTTTTGGTAGTGGCTATGACATCTGAACTCAGTGGTGCCGGATATAAAGAATCGGTAGGGCTGAGTTTGACTTTTGGTTTAGGTCATATGTGGATGTGAGAAATTATTTGAGGGCTTTGGAGCATATCACTAAGCATTTTGAGCAAGTAAGCCATTAAGCAACACCTCATCTCTCCTTGATAGTATTGGCTTTTCCTATAGACTCAATGTGATCTTGGATCACTAAAATATAAAATGTAGAGTCTTGATCTTGAGCCAATCCCTTTGTCCTTAGCATTTTGAGGGGTCCACTTTTCTCATCTATACCATGCCAATCATTGAGCTTTCCTGAAATATTAGTCTTGAAATAGTGTTAGCTCAATGAGCTATATGTTGTTAGGAATTACCAAAACCACCTACGGATAGTTGCACTTTCAATCCCCCCCCCTTTTTGGTAATTGATGACAACATATAGATCAAAGCTTCGACAAATGATAATAAGAGTGAAAACATTGTCGCTTTGAGAAGTATGTGAAAAGCAAGAGCTCCCCCTAAATTTGTGCATAGTTTAAGATTTGCTTTGGACTGCAAATGCACAATGAGTTAGGATCATGGGTTACTCTTCCATGTCACATACATCTCGGTGGAGCGCTCAAAATTATAATAAATAAATATATGCACTCATCACTAATGTCGGCGTTCTGGGAACGGGGGTCCCCAGACTTACCTGCCTGCGGCCTGCGGCGTGGATCAAAGGGGGGCCCATCACGGCCCATGTTCATCAACACAAGCTCAAGACCCTCGCGACGGGCCAAGCCTCGCGGGGCGGACGACAGGGAGCTTCCTCAGGCATGGCCTCATCAGGCTGGCTCGCGAGGAGGCGGAGAGATCAAGGCGGGGTACCTCACGAGGTGCCCATGACGCAAGCCATGACGACCAAGGGCGCCAAGCGGGCGCCAGCCGGCGCGGTGTCCTCCTTTCCTCTTTGGTGCAAAGGGAGCAAGCGCAGGCGAAAGCATCAAGCAAAGGCGTCCATTTTGGTGCAACAAGACCAAGACCAGCCCAACGGCAAGAAGGAAGTCATTGTGGAGCCCAAGCCGGCGTCACCACCAGAGCCTTTGACAGGCAAGGACCAACTTTAGTCAGGATAAGAGTACCAGATGTTCCCCTTCAAAATGGCCAATTGTTGGCGCCCTTCCCGCTCGATATTAGGGAAGAGGCCTAGGGCCTTCGCCTATAAATAGGACTAGCCACGCACAGAGCTAGAAAGGGGGGGGGTAGACAGAGCTAGAGGCCAAGCAATCTAGAGAGACAAAGAGAGGGAGCGACTGATCTCCTCCAAGCAGTTCATCGCCCGGCCAAGAACAGACCCTCGCGAGGCTGTTCTTCCTTGTATTGTTCATCACCATTAGCCCAAGAGGCAATCCACCACACCACAAACTAGAGTAGGGTATTACACCACAATGGTGGCCCGAACTAGTATAAACCTTGTGTCTCTTGTGTTGTTCCTTTTGTAGCTTAGATCCAAGCGAGGCGGCGGGGTGCAGGTAGGTAGAGGGCGAGATCTCCGCGCGCACCCTAGTGTTCGAACCTCAAGGGTCTGCCGGAACCCGAAATCCGACATTTGGCGTGCGGTAGGGTGTGCTGTGCGTCTTCCGCCGCCTGTTCTCCGTCGACCACCACATCCATGTCGACGCCGCTGGCCGGGCCCGCGCCGAGCCGCTCTCGCTTCCTGTCGCCCAGACGGCTCCCGTCGGCGGGCGCCGCTGTTCCCGTTGCTGCCGTCAACGCCGCCACCGCCCGGCGAAACGAGCAGCAAGCATCGTCCCAGCATCCCTCCGTGAGGCAAGACGGCCGCACTGCTACCCCCTCACTCGCCCCGGCTGGTTCTTCGTCCCTCGCATTCCGCGTGCCCATGGAGGCTCGAGCTGCACTCATCGCAGCAAACGAGCTCCTGCGCTACCTTCCCGTCGATGACGTCTACGAAGAGTGGCTCGACCGCGTCGCCGAGCTCGTCCGCGCCGCAGGGGGCTCCCCCGCGCCGTCCGTCCTGCTGCACCGCACCCCGCCCTGTGCGGGCGACGGAGCTCCGGGGGCGCCTCGTCCGCCTCCCCCTCAAGAAGACGCCTTGGCCCGAAGGCGCGTGGTCCCTGGGTGGAACCCGCTCCATCCGACGCCAGCGCGGCAAGAGCAGAGCTGCCAGGAAGTCCCTCGCCCGCAAGAAGCTGCCCGAGTGCTCCCCGCTCCAGCTCGTCGCGACCACGCTCCTGCTCCGGCACGTCAAGACTCCGCGCTGCTCCTAGCTGCAGCGCATGGGGACCCACAAGACCAAGCTCTTCGTCGCCCAATGCCTCCTGTGGCCACAGCAGGCTGTCGTGCCTTCACCACCGAGCTGTGCAGCGTCGCGTGGCCCGGCAAGTTCAAGCCAGACCTGCCTCCCCGCTAGGATGGTATGGCCGACCCCGCAGAGTTCCTCCAGCTCTACGAGCTGGGCATCGAAGCCGCCAATGGAGACGAGAAGGTCATGGCAAACTGGTTTCCCATGGCGCTCAAGGACGGGGCCCACACGTGGCTCCTAAACCTGGCTCCAGGCACGATCTCCTCCTGGGACGAGATGCGCACCCGCTTCATCGCCAACTTCCAAGGTACCCGTGACCGGCCACCCGCCGTGAGTGACATGCGCCGCATCAAGCAGCAGCTGGGAGACCTGCAGAATACATCCAGCGCTTCAACAACGCACGCCTCAAGATTCCCAAAGTGGCCGAGGAGGCCATCATCTCCGCCTTCTCCGACGGTGTGCGCGACGTCAAGATGAAGGAGGAGCTGGCGATGCATGATGACTTGTGCACTTCCTTGGAGCTGTTCAACTTGGCGACCAAGTGCGCCAGGGCCGAGGAAGGGCGTCTCTCCCTCCTCGAGCTGCCTGCCGCAGACCCAGAAGAAAAGAAACCCAAGGCCAAGGATGTGAAGCGCAAGTGGGCTGCCGTGCTCGCGGCAGAACCGGACACCAAGCGGGGCAGAGATCAGCCCGAGTCTTCCAAGGGCAGCCGGTACTGTGTGTACCACGACCTCCACACCCACAACACCAGCGAATGTCAAGAGCTCCGAGCCGTGCGAGAAGGGAGGATCCGCCGACGTCCCGACCGCAGCGACCGGGGCTACGGCCGAGGAGGAAGAAGGAACGCAGGACACTGGGAAGACCACGGCCCTCGCCCAGGGTGGTGCGACCAACCTCGCGAGGATCGCTGGCGAGACCCGCCTCACGAGGGAGGCTGGAGGGATCAGCCTCGCGTGGATCGCCCGCAAGGCAACGCAGGCCTCCCTCCTCTGCCACTGTAGCCAAGGAGAAATGAATACCATCATCGGGGCCGAGGGGCTGGGGGCTTCCGGGGCAGCGCATGATCGTCAGATCTGGGCGGAGCTCAAGCCCCAGTCTCTCAACGCATCTTCAAGCAGTTCGCCCGCGAAGTGAATGCAGTCCTTCCCAAGCTCGAAGCCACACGCCCCCTCAGGTGGTCGGCGTGCGCCAACATGTTCAGCAAAGCGGATCAGCTCAAGTGCGCGGCCACAGCCGGAGTCCTCCCAATGCTTTGCTCCCCAATCATCAGCAACATGCTAGTCACCAAGACCCTCATCGATGGCGGGGCAGGGCTCAACGTCATGTATGTGGAAATGTTCAACAATCTCCAAGTGCCTTACAATCAGCTTCAGCCAACCAAGCCTTTCTCTGGGGTCACCGACGGCTCCACGGTCCCGATTGGGCAGGTTCGCCTCCCTGTCACCTTGGCCTGCGACAACTACCGCACCGAGCTCATCGACTTCGACGTCGCCCACATTCGCCTGCCATACAACGCCATACTCGGGTACCCAGCGCTGGCCAAGTTCATGGCCGTAACCCACCACGGCTACAACGTCCTCAAGATACCAGGAAGTGGCGGAGTCATCACGGTGCCCTGCAAAGAGAAAGACGAGGTATGCTCCCTGGAGCGAGCCTTTCAGGCCGCATCACTGGAAGACCCGGATCGCGGGAGCAGGAGGCTTCCCGAGACCGCCCCCAAGAAGGAGAAGACATCGTCCGGCCCGGCCCCTCAGGAGGCAGGCCCCTCAGGGTCCGCGCCTGCTCAGGGAGAACCTCCTTCTATCGCATAGGAAAGCGCGCCCGGCGCCCCCCTCAGGCAGGGCTCGGGGGCTCCCCCCTGGAGGGCCACCGACCTTTCTAAGGTCACGAGGGAGGCGCTTGGGCACCACTTGGAGGCGTGTTTCGAAGCACGTTTCCCTCAAGAAGGAGCAAGGCAAGGAGGGCCAAACCCTCAGGAGTTCGTCAGCAAGATCATTCAGGAGCTGCAGGAGTCAAGTGTCATGAGTGGCAGCCGCCGCTTACCTGCCGTAGCTCCCCATCCATGCGAGGATGGTGGGCTGCGCGTCTGCATCGACATACTAGGGCTAAACTGAGCCGCCTCTCAGGAGCGCCTCTGGCCCTCTCGCATGGGGCGCTGCGAAGGTCCACCCCACAGCTATGTTCGCATGCCTTATGGCTTGCCGAACGCGGCTGCCACGCGCCAGCGCCTCATGAGGAGCATCCTGGAGGCTCAAGAGGCCAGGCGTTCCACAGCCCTGGCAGAGATGGAGATGGTCCACGAGGAGCCACCAGCGCCTCCGGAGCCTCCCGAGGCCCCTGAGCCTGGGGGCTCGTGAGGATCGGCTCCCGCAGCCCACCGAGTCTGCTGCACCAACACCCTTTCGTCCTCAACGCTATCAGGTGACATCTTTCAAGTTTCATTTCCAGCTGGGAGCGCCCCCAGGGCTGCATTATTCCCAGGCCGCGTGGGTCTGTCCCTGCGGAGTGTATCCCTTTTATTTCATGCTCCTAGCTTATCTTGTTGGGGGCGCCCCTCGGGCTGCATCATCCCCAAGCCGCTCGGGCCAGACCCAGCGGCATGTATCCCTCTTGCGTTTATTTCGGGTCATGTGTTCAACCCATCATGCTTGTTATTTGATGCCAATCCACGACACCTTTTCTTCGTTCATGTCGACCATTTGCACGTTAAAGGGGGGGTACCTGAGCATCGCGACTCAGGGCTCCTACTGGCTCTCCAGCCCTCACCCTCTGGCCTTGTCCATGGCATCGCGACCTGGCATACCAGCGACGGCTGAGACCAGCTCGAGGGCCGGGACCCGAGGACATAGAGCGCCGGCATCTAACCAAATCTGCAGGAACACATCACAAGATAAGGCCCAGTGCCAGGCGCAACCCGCCTTGAGGTAGAGCCCCGTGAGTCCCGCGCTGGCTCACGGGTTCCCAGATACACCTCGTCAGGCCCTACCGTGCTAGCCACGTGTCGTATGGGGCTGACACGCCCCGGGGCTCCTCCCGGAGGGGAGCCCCTCCCATGCACCAGTGGAAGCACCATGCTCCAGCGCTGCTCGACGACACCGCCGAGGAGCGGCTATGCCCGACACATCGGAAGCGCTATGCTCAGCTGGTGATGAACAATCGAGGGTGGCCCCGGGCTGCATCAACCTTAGGGAGCCAGAGCTCTGTCCGGCCTCATCGCAACGCCTCCCTCGGGAATGCCGCGAGGGCTGGGCACGGGCTGCGCCTGGTCACGCCGGATGCACGCCACCCAGCCAGCCCCTCGGGCCTGGTTCGTCAGATGTCCCTCCCGGCGGAGCCAAGGTACGAAGGCTGTTTGAGCGTCAAGGGGACTCTGAGCATCGCGACTCAGAGCCTAACTGGTCACGTAGCCCTCACTCCTTAGTTCCGAAAGGCTAACGGCGGCCGAGGTATCTTGTGGGCCGGGCTCTCTGAGGCGTAGAACGGTAGATCCACCCACATCTCACCTCCCTACTTGTTGTTCGTGCGCCAAGGGGGACTCCTGAGCATCGCGACTCAGGAGCCTAACTTGTCACGTAGCCCCTCACTCCTTGGTCCCATCCTGGTTTCCGGTCGGGGCTAACGGCGGCTGAGGTATGCGCGGGGCCGGGCTCTGCCGGCGTAGAACATAAGCAAGTAGGAAGGAAAAGCACAAATTTCAAGGAGGGGGCCCTGGCCGTGGTTGCCTGTGAAGCTTATCTTTTTGGAAAAGGCCCAGAGCCTGTGAAGAAGGCGAATGCCTGTGAAGCTTATCTTTTTGAAAAGGCCCAGAGCCTGTGAAGAAGGCGAATGCATGTGAAGCTTATCTTTTTGGAAAAGGCCCAGAGCCTGTGAAGAAGGCAAATGCTTGTGAAGCTTATCTTTTTGAAAAGGCCCAAAGCCTGTGAAGAAGGCGAATGCCTGTGAAGCTTATCTTTTTGGAAAAGGCCCAGAGCCTGTGAAGAAGACGAATGCCTGTGAAGCTTATCTTTTTGGAAAGGGCCCAGAGCCTGTGAAGAAGGCGAATGCCTGTGAAGCTGTCGCGTTTTGGAAAAGGCCCAGAGCCTGTGAAGAGGGCCAACGCCCGTGAAGCTTGCTTCCCCCAAGAAAGGCCCAGAGCCTGTGAATAAGGCCAACGCCTGTGAAGCTCGCCGTCCGTGACACTCTCACGTAATAATGTGTTGGGGCTGTACACGCCCCGGAGTCTCAGGCGCGCGGCCTCGGGCCCAGGGCTCCCTCCCACGCCCAAAGGGCAGCACTTAGCTCAGCTACTGGTGAGAAGACGTCGAAGACTAGATTAGGTGCCGGACGCGGCTTTTTCATTTGCTTTCTGCAGTTGGCTTGTTCATTCTCATTTGAAGTTTTATTGAAGCTGTTGCCGTTTTTGATTCGTGGCTCTTTGACTTTTCTCTCTCCTGCCTCGATTTCTCTCGCGCAAGGACTCGCGAGGGGGCAGCCTGAGCGCCCTCGCGAGTGTTTTCTGCCCTTATCGTTCAAGGTTTCCCAACCTGGGTCCACCACAGGAGCACCCCTCCAGTCTGTGCCTCACGGGCACCGCGACACGAACACAGGACCTGGGTCGGTCGCCCCCCACGGCTGAGGCCGGAAACTACCTACGCGCAGGCGTGCGGCCCGAAGGCACGATACCGAAATAGCAGAAACAGTACGATGATTAACGACGAATGTCCAAACACGCCCCCATGGGGCCCCACACTGCTGTCTTTCTACGCAGGAAAAAGAAAAGGGAAGAACAAATCAGGCGCGGCTCGCCCGACACCAGCCCACAGGGAAGACTCGAGCCGCCTCCGGGGCTCAGGCGGACTCCCTCTCGCGCTTCAATGAGGCGCGACGGCGGGCGGACCCGCTACCACCCTCCGAGCAGGCACGACGGCGTGGGGGCTGATCGCGGCCGCTGCTGGAAGAGCCGCTGCCCGAAGAAGAATCGATGAAGCTCGAGGAGCCCTGAGCGTCGCCGACCACGCGTGCGCTGTCCTCTCCGTCATCGCCGGGGCTGGGCCCCCGGCCGCGGTCGTCGTCCTCAGGGCAGCACCCAGCGCGGCGACCATCCTCCCCGAACACTCTCACGTAAAGGCTGGCATCTCCGTCGAACTTGAAGTGCAGGGTGCACCGACGGCTCAGCCACGCTGCTGCAAACGCGTCTGCCACCATGAAGTCGCCTGAGCTCCCGCCGTGGAGACCTCCAACGAAGCCCAGGAGGCTTGACTGCAGCAGCCGTCTGCCTGGAGCCAGAGGCCGCCCGAGGCGCCAGCCGGGAGCTCCCCTAGGAGGAAGCGAGGAAGCTGAAGCCGGGCGCAAGTCGGCTCCGCCGACCACACAAGGAGCTCCGGCAACACCTCCGCAGCGTGGAAGCACGGCCTAGGGGGTCACGCGGCCATAGCACGCCCCGCCACGGCCAGCCGTCCATCACCGTGCGGGAGATCACCTCCGCGGCCACGGGGGGTCGCCGTGGGAGCCGCAGAATGTTTGCGAGGGCGGCCTCGACCGCGCTTGGGCGGGGAAGAGGCAGGCTCAACCTGGCGGGCCTTCCCCTTCTCCACGGCCGAGAACTTCCTCGACAGAGCCATGAAGAAGGAGGAAAAGCAAGAGGGGACAGACTGGAAGGGCATGCGTCATTCCGTACTTAAGGCCAGAGGAGGCCAACCGCCGACCTCCGCGATCAAAGGTAATTATGACCCGCTTTGCATGCAGGGACTTGTCAATTCGTGCAGTTGCCGAGGTGTCGTGGGAAGTGGAGACGCCCACGTCCAATCAACCGCCACGCGGCGCCCAAGGCCGCAGGCTGTTAGGGCCCAAGCGCCAAGACTTGCCCTTTCGCCTCTCTCTTTCGGCCAAGCCAGGCGCGCTTTGGGCCCAGGGGCTCTCACGCTGCTCGGGAACAGGGGTCCCCAGACTTGCCTGCCTGCGGCCTGCGGCGTGGCTCAAAGGGGGCCCATCACGGCCCATCTTCATCAACACAAGCTCAAGACCCTCGCGAGGGGCCAAGCCTCATGGGCGGACGACAGGAGCTTCCTCGAGCACGGCCTCATCAGTGGCTCGCGAGGAGGCGGAGAGATCAAGGCGGGGTACCTCACGAGGTGCCCATGACGCAAGCCATGACGACTAAGGGCGCCAGGTAGTGCCAGCCAGCCAGAGTGTCCTCCTTTCCTCTTTGTGCAAAGGAACAAAAGCGCAGCGAAGCATCAAGCAAAGGCGCTCATTTCGGTGCAACAAGACCAAGACCAGCCCAACGGCAAGAAGGAAGTCATTGTGGAGCCCAAGCCGGCGTCACCACCAGAGCCTTTGACAGGCAAGGACCAACTTTAGTCAGGATAACTGTACCAGATGTTCCCCTTCAAAATGGCCAATTGTTGGCGCCCTTCCCGCTCGATATTTGGGAAGAGGCCCAGGGCCTTCGCCTATAAATAGGACTAGCCACGCACAGAGCTAGAAAAGGGGGGGGATAGACAGAGCTAGAGGCCAAGCAATCTAGAGAGAGAAAGAGAGGGAGCGACTGAACTCCTCCAAGCAGTTCATCGCCCGGCCAAGAACAGACCCTCGCGAGGCTGTTCTTCCTTGTATTGTTCATCACCATCAGCCCAAGAGGCAATCCACCACACCACAAACTAGATTAGGGTATTACACCACAATGGTGGCCCGAACTAGTATAAACCTTGTGTCTCTTGTGTTGTTCCTTTCGTAGCTTAGATCCAAGCGAGGCGGCGGGGTGCAGGTAGGTAGAGCGCAAGATTTCCGTGCGCACCCAAGTGTTCGAACCTCAAGGGTCTGCCGGAACCCGAAATCCGAAAACCAAGCAAAGTGAATGATCATATGGGAGATAAAAGGATAAAATCATCCAACAAGCATTAAGGTAGCATGTGATCAAACAAATGATCATCCAAGCATCTCACAAATGCATAAACTTTCTCAAACAAGCAAATAAATTTCAACCACCAAAACAAGATAGAACAAAAGCAACACTCTCTCTCGAAGCCTATGATCTATACATTTTTCTCCCCCTTTGGCAACAAGTTACCAAAAAGTTCATAGAAAATGCATAGCTCTAAATCGACTCTCAGGCTTGGTCTTCAGGTGGTGGTATAGACAGAACTCCAAGAATGAAGGCATCAGTCGATGTAGATGGTGCTGGAGGAGTAGGTGTTGTAGCTGGTTGCACAGAAGCTGTAGCTGGTGCAGATGTAGTGGCTCGTGTCCGTAATGCAGCACTACAACTGATCTCTGCTCTCTGGGCACTCTGGCAAAACCTCGGTAGTAGTCTTGCCCTTCCTCTCCTCGCATATCATCCTGAAGTTGTTCAACAACCGATCAGATCTCGATGACCTTCACATCCATGTCATAGAACTTTTGCTCCATGATCCTCTCCAAGCTCTCCTGGTTTCGAGTCAGGGTGGCCAGTCCCTTCTCAATCCTCAGAGTGGAGGCAATCAAGTAGCCAAGCTGATCTTGCTTGCTGTTCAAGAAGTACTGAGATGCCTCATCCATGGTTGGCATCTTTGCAGCCTTTTCAGTCCTTGCCTTCTCCCTTTTTGCTTGTGCTTGCACAGAAGATGGTTCATCTTCATCCATCACCACTGTATTGTCCTCAAAATCTGGATAGATGGGCATGTGTTCCTTGTCCAAGAGGTATGTGCCTGTGCCCATCTTGGAGTTGATGAGCTCCTGGATCTGTGGGGCATACCCACAACTTCTCTTCTGATCTGCAGCAGTCCTCTTGATAGTTTCCACTATGAGGCTCATGACCTTGAACTTCTGAGGCACATCAAATATGTGAAGTAGATTGATGGCATGGCCTCTGATCATCTTGTGATCTCCAGATTTAGGGAAAAGAGTGTGCCTGAGGATCCAGTTGATTTCTGGCAGTCTTGACAGAAGATAATGTACTGAGCCAAACTTGTGTGTCTCAATAGCAGCATCTGGGATCTCTCTGTACATGTGTGCCATGGAGTTGTGATCCTTCTTCTTCTTGGCATAGACATCCAAGTCATCCTCATTCTCCTCAGGAGCATTGATCAACTTTGCCCATTCTTCAACTGATGATTGGTACCTAGTACCTTCAGACATCCAGACAATCCTTCCATCCGGGTAGAAATGAGCTGTGGAGTAGAACTGCATAATAAGTTCATCATTCCACTTTGTGAGCTTCGGCCCAACAAAGTCATCCACTCCACAAGCATTGAAACTATAATACACCCCTAGATAATGTTCTTCATTCTTCCTGATGTACTCCCAGTCTAACCATCTCATATCACAGACAATTGGCTTCTGGTCAAGCATCACTGTCTCATAGAAGTCCTGCTGTTCTTTTGTATGGAACCTGTAGTCCACAGCAGTTCTTCTCCTGACTGCATAGGGATCAGTCAATCTCCACTGTTTGATTCATGCATCCCTCCCGAGCTTCATGTCCTCGGCTACTGGATGAGCATCATTGTGATCTAGAATTTTGGGCTTCAACTTTCTCAAGACATGTTCCTCATCATCTTCTTCTTCAACAAAGCAGCTTGAGCACTTTGGGCCTTGTTCTTCTCTCAGAGCTGGAATACTCCCGGTGTTCCTCTTGGGTGCATATTTGGGCTTTGGAGCAGCTGCCTTAGGAGCTTCTTTGGGCTTTGATGAAGCAGCCCTCGACTGATGGCATCACCCATAAGCTTTTGAGCTTTGGGTGTCAAAACAACATCTTCCTCTTCTTCTTCTTCCATCATGGATGGCCTTCCAAAAACCCCAGCCATGGTCTTCTTGACCCTTTCCTTCCTCTTCTTCCCTTCTGCAGCAGCCTCTTTGGGTTCTGATTCCAAAGATGCTTGAGTGGAGGCTCTACCTTTAGACATGGGAATTCTTTTGGCAGGTGCTTTGGTCTTCATACCAGGCTTAGTGGTAGCAACTGCGCCATACTCCTTCTTGAGCACCTTCTTCTTGGAAATGGCCTCATCCTCAACAGCCACATAGTCTTCATCCTCAGAATCTGTAGTTCTCTTCTATCTGGTCCTGGTGGCTGCCTTGGGTAAGTTGTTGGGTGTGCTCCTACTTCCATCATCTGAGCTGCTAGAGGGACTAGTGCCCTCACTCATGTGAACCTGCTCCTCTGACTTGTTCTGACTGTCACTCTGATCAGACATGATGCAAACACTGACAGCTGACCTCGTGAATAGTTTATAGATGAGGTAGAGTGGATGAGCATCACAAAATACATAGGTTTTTGCAAAATAATGACTCAAAAACTTAGTTTTAGTTTTCCACAGAAAGCATTTCAGATCTACCGATTTGTAAACTCGGTGATACCGAAGCAGCTTTTGGAAACTAAGCTGATGAACTCGGTTAGACCGAGTCACAGTTCGGTGGAGTCCTGAACTCGGTCACACCGATTTGCAATTCTCAGACAGGCCGAGAATTACATGTGCAATGGCCTTAGCCGAATCAGTGGTACCGATTTCTACAACTCGGTTGGTCCGAGATGGTTTCGGCGGAAACCTAACCCTAAATTTTCAATTCACATCTAATCTATGGAGTGTTTTTGGTGGATAAGATGATCTCAATCGTGGCAGGATTAATGGCAAACCAATGTGCTAGGGATTCAGAGTGAGGAATAGCACAAAGATCAAGTCCATACCCTAGTTCAGCGATGGACTTGCTACGGCGGCAACGGCGGAGATGATTCCCGTTGACGGCGGCGGAGACCAGCGGCAGGAGGCAGCTGGCGACAAGGAGGACGATCCAGAGACCACGGAGGCAGAGCAGGCTGAGCGCGGGCGAAAGAGTTCGGAGAAATTTCTCAAATTTGACCCGTGGATATATATAGCCTGACCCTGTCGGTGTGACTGAGTGGAACAACTCGGTTGCACCGAGATGCATAACTGCAAGCCGTTACAGCTACTCGGTGTGACCGAAAAGTTCAAATTGGTTGCACCGAGATTCAAAACCTAGATCGACTTAGTGATCTCGGTATGACCGAAATGGAGAATCGGTCAGACCGAAACACACAAAGAAGTTTTGGAAGTTTAAGTCTATGACGAATCAGGGACTCCGAGTGCTCCTCACACAGAGTGGTTCGAATCTGACTTGATCAAATTTTGTGATGTAGCATGAATAGAGTTTGAGACGAGAAGAGCATAGATAGCTAGAGAAGGTTCTTAGGCATTCTTGTCCATCCACTTGGCAAAAGAAAAGGAATCCAAACAATCAAAACAACAAGTGGATGTCCTCGAATGAGTAAATTATGCAACCAACAAGCTCACACAATAAAATGGCAAATCAAATATGTGGCAAAGCATGCACAACCAATTCTAGCATCTATCAAGCAATTGGCGATGACTAGGTCATCTATATATGAGTATATTGACTTAGGAGTCAAATGAGAACATTTGATCATAGGTCATACTCATCGTTTAAGCACAAGTGGGGTTACAACTTTTACATAAAGCGTTGTTGTGTTCACACCACTAGAGTTGCTTTAGCTCAATTCTTAGAGTAAAGCTCCCCTAGATGTGAGATCCCACCTTAGAGGGATGAACTAACCTTGGGTTTTGTCGACGATGACTTCATGTAGGTGTTGAAGATGTGGGTGCTCAATGTTGATGTAGATCATTTGGAGCAATCCTTTGGAGTGAGTTGCACTTTCAATAACTACACGGGTTAGCCCCACAAGGAACAAACAAGGATATCCATAGACATAGAGTGATGCACACACAAGATGATGTCTATGAAGGCATTAGGTTACCTTGTCCCTTGTCTTACCAACAGGAGGGTTTGTGACTCCTTAAACTAGTGCAAGATGTGGAAGTTGATTGCACTTGTTCTTGCCAAAATGATATGAATGAAATATGTTGGCGGAGTCACCCTCATGAACTCTCTAGTTCTTCTTCTTTGGGATCCACACCATCTTTATGGGAATCCTCGGAGTTGTAGTCGTACTTGATAAAGTGGAACTTGATGTAGTCTTGGGAACCCACTTGACCAAGGCCTTAGGAGCTTCTTCAAATGCATCAATTTCTTTTTGAAGCTTGTCCTTGCCTTTTTCCTTGTGGTCTTGTGGTGGAAGATCATCTTGAGCTTGTGTCCCTTTGAAAGAAGTAGGATCATACTTCTCTTGTTGAGGAACAAACTTCGTCTTGGGGTATTGATCTTCTTCCCACTCAACTCCATTGGCATTGAACTTTCGTTCAAAACCAACACCTTGGTTCTTCCGGCGCCTTCCTTGCTTCCGTACAATTTCCTCGAATTGCTTACTCCCGGCACGACTCTTGTAAACACCTTTCTCTATAATTCCCTTCAATAAGCTATTTTCTTGCTCAAGTGTAACTTGGCTAAGAGAATGATTAGTGGAATCAAGAGAACTACTAGAAGCAACAACATTGGATTTAGCATGATTATTGTTACTACTAGAGGAAGAATCTTTCTTGTTACTATACTTGACTTGAGGCATGTAAGTGGATAAGAGTAAACGCTTGGCAATGTAAGAAGAACTTTTCTTGCGAAGATCATCATTGATTGCCTTTAAGAACTCATGATCTTGCTCAAGGTTGAGCTTTTCAAAATGTAATTTCTCATGAGTCCTTAAAAGTTCTCGATGATCTCCTAAGATAGTTTCATGAGCTAACTTAAGAGTGTTTAGTTCTTTGGTTAGAGACTCAATCTTCTCCTTATCATTGTCATTCATTTTATTTTGATTATCATGATTAATTGACGTTTCATCATAGTATTCATCACTAGAGTTGTCAACAAGTAAATCATCATCACCTAGCAAGTCATCTTCATCACTATTGAAATCAACATATTCGGGGTGTGATACCTTTGGGCCTTTAGCCATGAAGCATCTTCCAATTCCTTCATTTGGTGAATCAAATATGTCATAGGAGTTGGTTGACACAAATGCTAGACCGGCAACACCTTCATCTTGAGTATATTTGGAGTCAGAGTGATAGCTTCTCTCGGAGTGATTGTCGGAGTCAAGAGTCGGATACCCATTCACCAACATGAGATTGATGTCTTCGTTTTGTGTAGCTCCCTAATGACTTGTCCTTCCTTTCTGAATCCTTGCTTCTCTGTGAGGGTCTTCGTTCATAACGATCATCCCTACTCCTTCTCTCTCTTGATGGTGATTCTTCTCTTCTACTTCTTCTTTTGGGAGAATCTTCTCTTCTTTTGTAGGGGGCCGTACACTCATTTGAATAGTGTCCGGGTCTTCTACAATTGTAGCAATTACGCTCTCGACTAGAAGATCTTTTGTCATTGTAGGACCTTGACTTGGAGCTTCTCTCTTTGCTTCTACTCTTGTAGAATTTGTTGAAGTTCTTCACCATTAGGCTCAATTCTTCATTGAAGGTTTGTTTCTCACATGATGATGTGGGGGCTTCACATGAGGCTTTGTAAGCACAGCTTGACTATTTGTGAAGTTCCTCCTTATCCTTGAGTGACATCTCATGAGCAACAATTCTTCCAATGACTTCCATTGGCTTGAGATCTTTTTAATTTGGCATCATTTGGATCAATGTGCACACGGTATGATATTTTCCGTCCAAAGATCTTAGGATCTTCTTGATGATGAATTTGTCGGTCATCTCTTCACTTCCTAAGGCGGCAATCTCATTTGTGATAAGAGCAAGCCTAGAGTACATTTCAGCGACACCTTCACCATCCTTCATTTTGAACTTGTCAAGTTGACTTTGAAGCACATCCAACTTGGATTCCTTGACGGAGTCGGTACCTTCGTGCATATCAATCAAAGTATCCCAAATTTCCTTTGCATTCTCAAGACGGCTGATTTTGTTGAATTCTTCAGGGCACAATCCGTTGAAGAGGATATCACAAGCTTGAGCGTTGTATTGCAGCATCTTCAACTCTTCCGCGGTAGCTTCACGGTTCGGTTCTCTCCCATCAAAGAATTCACCTTGCAAGCCAATACACACAATAGCCCAAACAGCGGGGTTATGTCCAAGAATATGCATTTTCATCTTATGCTTCCAACTAGCAAAATTAGTACCATCAAAGTAAGGACCTCTACGGTGATAATTTCCCTCGCTAGACGCCATACTCTCCTAGGTTGTGAAACCAAGGCTATGACCACCAAAAGCTATGGAAATCAAAGAAAATGGAGACCAAAGCTCTGATACCACTTGTAGGATTGAAAGTATGTCTAGAGGGGGGTGATTAGACTACTTGACTAAATAAAAATCTAGCCTTTTCCCAATTTTAGTTCTTGGCAAATTTTAGCAACTTTGGACAAGTCAAGCAATTTTAACACAATTCAAGCAAGCATGCAAAGAGTATATGAGCAGCGGAAAGTAAAGCATGCAACTTGAAAGAATGTAAAGGGAAGGGTTTGGAGGATTCAAACGCAATTGGAAACACGGATGTTTTTGTCGTGGTTCCGATAGGTGGTGCTATCATACATCCACGTTGATGGAGACTTCAACCCACGAAGGATAACGGTTGTGCGAGTCCACGGAGGGCTCCACCCACGAAAGGTCCACGAAGAAGCAACCTTGTCTATCCCACCATGGTCGTCACCCATGAAGGACTTGCCTCACTAGCGGTAGATCTTCACGAAGTAGGCGATCTCGTTGCCCTTACAAACTCCTCGGTTCAACTCCACAATCTTGTCGGAGGATCCCAAGTGACACCTAGCCAATCTAGGAGACACCACTCTCCAAGAAGTAATAAATGGTGTGTTGATGATGAACTCCTTGCTCTTGTGCTTCAAATGATAGTCTCCCTGTCGGTGTCAAAACCGGCGGATCTTGGGTAGGGGGTCCCGAACTGTGCATCTAGGCAGATGGTAACAGGAGACAAGGGACACAATGTTTTTACCCAGGTTCGGGCCCTCTCGATGGAGGTAAAACCCTACTCCTGCTTGATTAATATTGATGATATGGGCAATACAAGAGTAGATCTACCACGAGATCAGAGAGGCTAAACCCTAGAAGCTAGCCTATGGTATGATTGTTGTTCGTCCTACGGACTAAAACCCTCCGGTTTATATAGGCACCGAACAGGGTTAGGGTTACACAGAGTCGGTTACAATGGTAGGAGACCTACATATCCGTATCGCCAAGCTTGCCTTCCATGCCAAGGAAAGTCCCATCCGGACACGAGACGAAGTCTTCAATCTTGTATCTTCATTGTCCAGGAGTCCGTCCATCCGGACACCCCCTAATCCAGGACTCCCTCAGTAGCCCCTGAACCAGGCTTCAATGACGACGAGTCCGGCGCACATATTGTCTTCGGCATTGCAAGGCGGGTTCCTCCTACGAATACTTCATAGAAAATTTTGAACACAAGGATAGTGTCCGGCTCTGCAAAATAAGTTCCACATACCACCGTAGAGAGAATAACATTTACACAAGTTCAATCTGCTAACGTATTCCGCAGCGTGATATCACACCACGGCCAAGCCTTTATTCGAATCGTTTTTACTGTCCCACCTCAGCGCGTCTAGTGAGGCGGTTTCCTTGGCATGTCTTGTCAAAGCAGAGATCGTGTCCCCTTATTCCGGGATTCTCATTAATACGGGCGTGGGTAACCCAGTCGTGCCCATTGGCACGCCTCCTCTACCGAAGGCGAGTCCCGAACGGTCACAGGGAGGGCTCCTGGTATTCAACCTCTTTATAAAGAGACCAAGGCCCCGCTCCTTTTTCTCAATCTCAATTGAATCCGCCCCTCGCCTCGAGTTCCAACACCCAAAGCTCCAGATTCAGGCGCTTCGGACCTTCGACGATGTCCGGTTCCGACCTTCAAGGCCGGTGGATGCCTTCCTCCGTCACGGAAGAAGACGCCCTAAAGCTAAGAGATGCCAGTATCTAACCGCGAAATCAAGATAGGCTGCCTGCCCAAGGGCAGGTTATTACCACTCCCAAGCCCGGTGAAAGCGTGGTGTTCGTGTCTCACTTCCTTCGGGGGCTAGGCTTCCCGACGGACCCCTTCGTGAGGGGGCTCATGTTTTATTACGGGCTGGAATTTAACGACTTGGATCCGGAGTCCATCCTCCACATCTCATCGTTCAACGTCATATGCGAAGCCTTCCTCCGCATTACCCCTCACTTCGGATTGTGGCTCAAGACCTTCAAGGTGGAGCCGAAGATGATCAAGGGGCAACAGGCTGTTATAAGCAAGAATGCTGACGGTCCATGGCCCAAGGGCTCTTTTCAAGTGTCAGGACCCCGATTCCAAGTCACATCGACCTAGCCGGTAACACCTCATATCACTTTGCGGCCTCACGCACGGTATTCCCACGGGTGTCGCCTTACTATGGCCCGGGACCGCTTAGCCTTTTGGCTCACGATATGATAGTGTCGCTAGCATCCACATGACAAAGAACCCGGCCGACATGGCTAGTCATGAACCCAAAGCGGCGCTTAACCTATGGGGACAGGCATACATGAATCACATCGAGCATGTCGGTCATCAACGTATGAATTCGGGCTATAGCGCAGGCTAACAGACTCGGTATTCCGGCTATAGCAAAGTTAGGCAGACTCGAATATCACCGCGACATTTCCCGAGGGATGTATATAGGAACGGCGAAACACATGCCGCCGATCAAGTGTCCAAGCAGAGTGCTGGGCTAGCAGGACTCCGGTGAACCGGCTGTAGCGGACTACTATCGCCGTAAGCACGAGACTACATTTCCCCATATGAGAGACTGCCAAGGATAAACAACTAGTTTGTCGGATCCCACTCATACCAAGCATTTCAATCATACACGCAATATGCCCGATATGAGTACATACATCATGGCATCACAACAAAACTCTACAACTCAAAGTACTTTATTTAAGAGGATCCGAGGAGCCATACATAACGTATCCATACAGGTAGGGGTCACATGACCCAACACTCAAGTCATACAAACATACAAGCACATGCGGAAGCAATCTAGTCTGAGTACAGACTCTAAAAAGAAAGAAAGCTTGTTAAAGTCCTTCTATCTACAGTGGCCCTTCACAAGCCTTAGATCACCACCTGGGTGGCTAGTTCACTCGTCGATGTCAAGGTCTACATAAAACCCATCGGAGGGGGCAGTGTTGTCGTCTGAAAAACATTAATTAAGCAAACATGAGTACGGAGGTACTCAAAGAAGTCTTACCACGTAATCCTATCATACATGCACATTCTCAAGAAGGTGGTGGAGTTATTTGCAGCAAGCCAGCTTTGACTCTTGGCTAAGCTATCCTACGTGACACCACTTTAAAAGCATTTGTCGCACATGAGTCCAGTAATCACCATCACAATACTCCACCGTGGATCCTCTCTCGTCACCCACGAGAGGGCCATCCGCGGCACTCACACTTATCTTGAGGCTTTTAGTAGTATCCATTTACTTGTCTATGAACTGTATAGGTGACCAAGTAGTCCTTTATCGCGGACGCGCTATTCAATAGTTTATACCCTGCAGGGTGTACTTCTTCACACACGCTCACCACCTACCGCCGTTTACGACATGTACTCGCAACCTTCAAGCGGAAGCCCAACGTGGGTGTCGGCCACGACCGACTAAACACATGAGTCCCGAGTCTAGGTTTATCGCCTATTCGGGTTCCATCCGCAGGGAGTCCGGCCGAGGACAGCCCCGAACGATGTGTGCAGGGTTCCCGAGACACCACACGGGTGAATCGGTACACCGGGCCACGTGCCTACCGCAACACAACCCACCCATAAGGTCAGCGCTATGCGCGCCCCAAAGATGCTACAAACACCGAAACTACTTGCAACTCCCTGACCGAGGACAAGAGTGGTTAATAAGTCGAGAGGGTCAATTAAGGATCCCAATGCGTGGTAGTAGCTAAGTCTTAAATCACACACACAGATCTCAGTTCTTAGGGACGGCTTCAATGAAACAACCCACCATGTACTCCTACATGGCCTCTCATCGATACCTTTACCAAAACGTGTCCAACACTTTCACTCTCGAACCCGACACAACCTTTCACTCCAGCCATCATCCCGATGAGCCGACACTGACACAACTCTAAGCATAGCAAGCATAGCATTGTAGGAATCACAAACATGGCTCAATCAACTCCTACACATACTAGTGGGTTTCATCTAGTTACTGTGGCAATGACAGGTCATGCAAAGGAAGTGGGTTCAACTACCGCAGCACACAACAGTTGAATCGCGTTGTCTTAATGCAGTAAACAAGAGCGTAAGCGAGAACATGGGTTTGTATCGAATGATCAATGGGTTGCTTGCCCGATGGAGTGGTTGTAGGATACCGCCTTCGACGGATATTCGAATTATCCTCGAGGCGTAACCTATCACGAAAGACATACCGAAAATAAACACACATGGCAATATGCAACAATATGATGCATGCTATGACATGGCAATATGGATGTGTGTTGGCCTAATGCAAGCTGAAACAAAAAGGGATGAACTCATTTGAATCAAAGATTCAAATGCTAGCTCATTTAAAATAGACCTAAAGGTGCATTATCTTAATCTGCTTAAAAAGCAAGGTTAACTTGTTTTATCATGCATGAAACCTGTACCAATGGATAGAATGGATTTTTCTGATCATTTTTCATATATAAATCTTTGCCTTTGGAGTTACAGATTAATTTCTATGAATTTTTGAAGTTTGAACTATATTCTGGAATTTCCTATAATAGAATAATTCCAGTAATTCATTTACTGCATCAGCAATGCGTCAGGGTGATGTCATAGTCAACGGCGACGTCCAGGTCAAACCTGACTAGTGGGTCCCGCATGTCAAAGATAATTAGTTTAACTAAAATTAATTAAAACTAACTCGATTAGTTAATGTATGGGCCCCACCGTCATAGACTCAACAGGTCAACCAGGCCCACCCATGGTCAAAGTCGAGTCGGCTACACGGCGTTTAGCCGGCGAGCCGCGCCGCGGCGGCGGAAGTGGTTTTGGCCGTTCCGGCGACCAAATGGGCCGCAGAGGGCATCTAGGTGGAGCTGGGGACAAGCCGCAGCTTTTGGTGGAGTTAGTTGAGCTCGGGGCGGCCGGAATCGGCGCCGGCGACGACCTAGGCGGCCGCCGGAGTTCGGGAGAAGACGAACTCGAGCTACGGTGTGCGGTGAAGTGCATGGAGTGTTTGCTTAGATGCTAAACGGTGCGGTGAGTGCGTTAGACACCGAGGAATGGCCGGTGGATGGCCGGGAGCACGTCGGCGACGAGCTCCGCTGCGGTGAGTGCGGGTGATCTTCGTGCGGTCGCTACATAGCTCAGGAGCGAGAGAGGAAAGGAGGGGAAGATAGCTAAGCTCACGGGGCAGTCGAAGAAGCACTCGGTGCGGTCGGCGACGGGCTAGTGCGACGGCGGCGTTGAAGGGGATCTTCGGCGACGGCGGGGTCGGGCGAGGTTGGTGCAGCGGCCTCGGGCTACGCGAGCACTCGGGGCTCGGCTAGCTCGACGAAGAGGACGGCGGCGGAGCTCCTAGACACGACGGGGAGGAGCACGGACGACGGGGAGCGCGACTACGGCGACGGCGTGGCTGCGGTGGCGTCGGCCATGGCGGGGGAGCACGAGGGGGAGGAGCTGGGAAGGAGGAGAGATGTCTGAGGGCTCGGGGGAAGAGAGAGAGAGTGATCCGCGTCGCGGCTCGGTGAAGGGAGCGGCGAGGCGGCGACCAGGTGCGTGGCGTGCATGTGGTGCTCGCCCGAGCACTCTTGCTCGCTGGCCAAGCCAAGCAGCTTTCATTGGCGCTGCTGTCTTTGGGCAGCAGGTGGGCAGGTTGGGAGGCGCCTGTAAGCTTTCATTCTGTTTTTCTTTTCTAATTTTCAGTAACTTTGTGGATTTTTAAAAATACTTAAACAGCTCCAAAAATTCACCAAACTGCTCCAGGTCCATAGTTGGAATATTTCCAACATGAAACATTTTAGTTTGGGAATATTTGGGCATTTGAAATGTTTTATATAATTTTAAATGCCCAAACTCAAATACTTATGATTTAATTCAAAGACCTTAGGATGACCTAGAAAATTGTGCACCACTTTTGGCAGAGGCTCTGAACCAAAGCAAAGGTGATGAGCATTTTAGAAGGGCATTTCAGGTTCATTGAAATAATTTTAGTAAACCCTAGTTGGATTCAAAAGGGGTTCTGGGGGTTCTGTCTTCCCCATTTCAAATTTCAAATGAAAGTTAAACTTGATGCACACACTAATGCATGGACTAGCTAGGATGTGACAACTCACCCCCACTCAAAAGAATCTCGTCCCGAGATTTAGGATCCGTTGCAAAAAAGGTGGGATACTCAAGTCGAAGACGATCCTCCCTTTCCCAAGTTGCTTCTTGCTCGGAATGGTTTGACCATTGAACCTTTAGGAACTTGATATTCTGAGTCGAGTGGTACGCTCGGTTTGATCAAGAATACGAACGGGATATTCTCGGTAGGTGAGGTTATCTTGGAGATCAAGCGTTTCGTGGTCCACTCCACGGATAGGATCCGAGAAGCAACGCCTGAGTTGGGAAACGTGGAAGACATCATGGACTCTGGAAAGATGCAGAGGTAGTTCCAATTGGTAGGCAACTTCTCCTCGTTTGGCAAGAATGCGAAAGGGTCCAATGTAACGAGGAGCCAACTTGCCTTTGATACCGAATCGATGGGTTCCTTCAAAGGAGTAACCGAAGGTAAGCCTTCGCCAATTTCATAAGCCATAGGCTTATGCTTGCGGTCATATTGACTCTTTTGACGAGATTGGGCTGTTTTCAATTTCTCACGAATAACGCGAACTCTGCTCTTACGCTTCTGGATCATATCCGGCCAAAGAGTTGTCTCTCCCGGTTTCGACCAGTTAAGAGGCGTTCGACATTTCCGTCCATAAAGAACTTCGAAGGAGCTTTGCCCAAGCTAGCTTGATAACTATTGTTATAAGCTTAACTCGGCGAATGGAAGGCATTTCTCCCAATTCATGCCGAAAGAGATGATGAAGCTCAAGCATATCCTCTAGGATTTGATTGACTCGTTCTACTTGACCACTTGATTGAGGATGGAAGGCGGTGCTAAAGGAGAGACGAGTTCCCATAGCATTTTGGAAACTTTCCCAAAATCGAGAGGTGAAGAGACTTCCACGGTCTGAATTGATCTCCAATGGAACACCATGAAGAGACACTATTCGAGAGATGTACAAATCAGCTAGCTGGCTAGCGGTTATACTCTCACGAACGGGTAGGAAGTGGGCTACTTTGGAAAGACGATCGACGACAAAGAAGATAGCATTATTCCCTCTCTTGGTCCTGGGAAACCCGGTAATGAAATCCATACCGATTTTATCCCATTTCCATTCGGAATAGCCAAAGGTTGAAGGGTACCAAAGAGGCCGTTGATGTTCTGCTTAACTCGACGACGACGCCGCAGATTAGCAATGTATTGAGCGATTTCTCTCTTCATCCTAGTCCACCAAAACCTCTGGCGAGGTCTTGATACATTTTAGTACTACCGGATGAATGGTGAGAGGAGAGTCATGAGCTTCCTTATGATCGATTGTCGTAGCTGTTGTTTCTTGGGAACCACCAAGCGGTTCTCAAAGAAGACAACACCTCGTTCGTCTATGGAGAAACACTTAGCAGCTCCGCTAGCAATGTTCTCCTTGATCCAAGATATTCCTCTATCATACTGCTGAGCAGTTATGATTCGATCCGTAAGGTTAGGTTTCGCCACCAGGTTGAAAAGGAATCCTCGAGGAACAATGTGAAGATTAAGCTTACGAAATTCCTCGTGGAGGAATGGTTGACTTTGTTGTAACATCAGATTGTTACAATAGGATTTGCGACTTAGTGCGCCACCATGACATTGGCTTTGCACGGGTGTAAGATATTCCTAAGTCGTAATCTGTATCAACTCGACCCAACGCCTTTGCCTCGAGATTCAAATCCGGTTGGGTGAAGATGTATTTCAGACTTTGGTGATCAAGTAAATTTCGCAACGATTACCAAGAAGGTAATGTCGCCAGGTTTTGAGTGCATGAACCATCGCTGCAAGCTCTAGATCGTATGGGATAGTTATCCTCATGTGGACGAATCGTCGAGAAGCGTAGGCAATCACATGACGATCTTGCATGAGTATGCAACCTAGTCCTTGTCGCGAGGCGCCGCAATAGATAATAAAGTCCTTTGAAAAATCTGGTGGAACAAGTACGAGAGCAGATGTCGCGCGTCTTTTCGCCTCTGAAAGCTGAACTCAGACTGTGGGCGTCCATTCAACTTCTTATCTTTCTTGAGGAGTTCGGTTAGAGGTTTAGCAACTTTAGAGAAATTCTCGACGAAGCGGCGGCAATAGCTCGCTAAACCGAGGAAACTCCGAACTTGCTTGACCGATTCAGTGGAGTCCAATCAAGGACGGCTTGAACTCGCCGAGATTGACAGAAATGCCCTTGCCGAGATTACATGGCCTAGATAGGTCACTTACGGTACCAGAATTCACACTTAGAGAATTTGGCATAAAGGCGGTGCTCTCAAGTTTCATCAATACTAGCCTTAGATGTTCGCATGTTCTTCCTCATTCTTGGAGTAGATGAGTATATCATCGAGGTATACCACGACTAATTTATCCAAATACTCCATGAAGATTGAGTTCATTAACCGAGAGAAGGTGGCTGGAGCATTGGTTAATCCGAAGGACATGACGGTGTACTCGTATTGGCCATAACGAGTAACAAAGGCCGCTTTTAGGAATGTCCCGTTTTGATTTTGATTTGATGGTAGCCCAACCTCAAATCCATCTTTGAAAAGATCGAGGATGCAGCGAGCTGATCATACAGATCGTTGATCCTGCGGAGCGGATACTTGTTCTTGATAGTGACCAAATTGACAGGCCGGTAATCCACAACCATCCGATCCGTTCCATCCTTCTTCTTGACGAAGAGGACGGGTCAAGCCCATGGAGATGAACTAGGACGGATGAAACCCTTTTGCAAGGACTCATGGAGTTGTTTCGTAAGTTCAGCTAGTTCTAGGGGTGCCATCTTATAAGGTCTTCTAGAAATTGGGACGGTTCCGGGAACAAGATCTATCACGAACTCGACATCCCTGTCAGGTGGAACACCTGGCAGTTCTTCTGGAAAGACATCCGGAAAATCATGAACTACCGGAATATCTTCGAGGTCTGGAAGGGGGTTGGCATTTAAGGAGTATAGTGGCGCTTACCACTCGGGTTAAAACATTAACCGCCTTGCCCAAGGATGGGTGAGTTGAACAGTTCTAGTAGAGCAATCAATCTTAGCGTAATGGGCTGACATCCACCCATACCCAAGATGATGTTTATGTCCGAGGACTTGAGAGCTATTAGACAAGCAAGAAAGACTAATCTGTCGACAAGAATTTCATTCCCATGACTTATTCTAGAGGTTTGCCATCTAGAGCCAGGAGTCTGAATTTCCATGGAGGTGTGCATGTCACAGAATGTGGTGTTGTGCAATCGAGCATAGCTCTCAGAAATAAATGAATGAGATGCTCCAGTATCAAAAAGAACAGTTGCCGGATGACAATTAAGAAGGAGCGTACCGAGAACGACGTTGGGATCCTCATAGGTTTCCTCAGCTGAAACATAGTTGACGTGGTCACGAGCAGTGGCAGCTGGTTTAGCATAGAGCACTTTTCCTGCTGGCTTACCACGGCCAACAGAATTTCCGATCTGACTGGGGTTGTTTTGGGGACACTCACGGATGTAGTGGCCCGTCTCTCGACACTTGAAGCAAGTTATCATATTGGGGTGTGGAGCAGCATTAGTAGCGGGGCCACCATAAGTCTTGGGCGGTGCATATTTGCTAGTTGGGGCGAGGCGCTCAAAGGATGGCCTCGGGTGAACTCGGGTGGCGAGCAGTGTTTGAATCCAAACCCGTGCTTCGGGATCCAGAGCGGATGAAGAACCAGAGTCACGGAGTGCTTATGTGAAGCTTCAAAGTCGACCGTCCAGCCAAAGACCGATAGCCTTGTTGACTAACTTCGAAAGAAGTGCACTCGCGCAGCGAAGATCACGGCGGCTCGGGCTAAGTCCCTTGCGGAACCTTGCGTGCTTCTCGGCGTCGGTAGAAACCTCTTCAGAGCATAACGTGCTAGATTCCCAAACTCACGATCGTAAGTATCCACAGATCAGCCTACCTCGGTGAAATTGCAGAATTCCTCCTCTTACGATCCATGAGACCTTCCGGATGTGATGCTCACGAAAGCGGCACTGAATTCAGCCCAAGTAGTAATTTGTCCAACCGGACGATAGCCTCATAATTCTCCCACCAAAGGCTAGCAGGGGCCTTCGAGGTGATAGGCGGCAAAGGTAACCTTATCAGCTTCAGCCACGCTGGCGAACATAGCTTGTGGTGATGCCGCGAAGCCAATCATCCGCGCCGAGAGGCTCAACGGAATACTTGAACTTCGTGGATACAGCTTGACAAAGTCATTGAGTGACACCAGATCATTTCTTGGCTGGCGTGCGGTGTTTTGCTCAATCCGCCCAAAGAAGCGATTGGTCTCACGCTTGTTGCGCTCCGCCCAACATAACCTCGCCAAAGATGGCGGTTGAGGCAGATTTACATTCCTAGCTGCGCTGGCTTCTCCTGCTCCCGGAGCAGAGGATTGATGCGGGTGTTGACCATCCTAGGAAACAAAACAACGGTTTAAACCAGGATGGCAGAATTTAGCAAGGAAGTGCGGAATGTAATGGATAACACGGAATGCAGAGATGTTCATCCGTATGACATGGTAATATAAAAACTGCCATATATATACCAACGGTCATACACACCATTCATAGTTTAGTACAAACGCAACGGAGTACAACTATAGTGAAAGGCGTTACATCTCATCGGAAGCATTCCAAACTCCTATACATTATTTTTCTACACTTCCTGAATGATACACACTAAGTCATATTCCACAGTCACGCAGACGGTGGAAATACAACTATTACAATACTAGGGATACTACTACTAACTCGCACAGCCCGTAGTAGTCCTCATAGAAGTCACCACCCAAGCCTGGAAGTGGAACATGATCATCCGGAAACAGACGATCTTGTGGAGCTTGCGGACCATAGGGACTCGGATGTGGCCGTGGTCCAACAAACGGCGGCAGACGAGGTCCACGAGGAGGAGTGATGCCTCCTACCTCACGCCACTCCATAAAGTCTGGCAGACCAGCCCGCACAGGTACAAGTCCTCATGTCCATGTATCCGCTTGCACGGCAGGTGCAAACCGAGTCAGAGTGGCCCAGTGATTAGCACGGGCATTAAAGAGCTCCATACACAAGGCCCGGTTTTCACGGTCCTTGTCTTCCAGCATCTCCGTAGTGATGCGAAGAAGTGAGTCCTCATGGGATGCATCGCTGTACATACCCTCAAGGTAACCATGCGCCCTGTGGAGGGATGCCGCATGTAGCGGAAATCGGTGTTGCACAAGGGCGTTCGCTCAATAATAGTCATCATTGAATAGGCTGCATCTTGCACGGACATCCCAATAGTGATCCCAAGTCCATAAGAACAATGGGAGCGGTTTAGTAGCTCGGGATAAGATGGATATATCCCGACCGCGTACGATATTGGCTTTGATTAAAATCCTAAACTGCTCCTCGACGGTATATTCAGGATACCATCGGTAACCAGTCTCGACCATCACCCGAACCAACATTGCCGTGTGACCACACACATCAATGCAACGGGTTAGACGAACCACTTGGTTTTGTGGACGGGTGGCCATCTGAAAGCACAGCCACAATGCAAAGACATTAGAATTTCTAGGGAAAATCGGGCAGCATAACATCTGTAAATGCTCAAAATCAGATTTGAGACATTCATAATCAGATTGCAAAACCACTCAACAACATCATATCAAGGTTCTGGTTCAACTGATAGCATACTAAAAAGTAGTAGAAACTGAACTGAGGATGTAACCAACAATCCTATAAGTTACTACGGATTAGTAACACGTGAACCTGATAGAGAGAAGAGAGCCTAGTCCTATACCCACGAGAATGAGAAGAGGATGACTCAGATCGAGGGCATAAGGTAAAGGAGTAAAAAGAGCCTTACGCTCCCTCCCACAAACAATTCCCTACATATAACTAAAGCATTTCTAGACTCAACATCGACCAGTTTGGCTTAGCGAACCTACAGGCAGCCCTGCTCTGATGCCAACGCTGTCAGGACCCCTATTCCAAGTCACATCGACCTAGCCGGTAACACCTCATATCACTTTGCGGCCTCACGCACGGTATTCCCACGGTGTCGCCTTACCATGGCCGGGACCGCTTATGCCTTTTGGCTCACGATATGATAGTGTCGCTAGCATCCACATGACAAAGAACCCGGCCGACATGGCTAGTCGTGAACCCAAAGCGGCGCTTAACCTATGGGGACAGGCATACATGAATCACATCGAGCATGTCGGTCATCAACGTATGAATTCGGGCTGTAGCACTGGCTAACAAGACTCCGTATTCGGGCTGTAGCAGCTAGGCAGGACTCAATATCACCGCGTGACATTTCCCGAAGGATAGACATAGGAACGGCGAAACACATGCCGCCACCAAGTGTCCAAGCAGTCTTTGGGCTAGCAGGACTCCGTGAACCGGCTAGTAGCGGACTACTATCGCCGTAAGCACGAGACTACATTTCCCCATATGAGAGGCTGCCAAGGATAAACAACTAGTTTGTCGGATCCCACTCATACCAAGCATTTCAATCATACACGCAATATGCCCGATATGAGTACATACATCATGGCATCACAACAAAACTCTACAACTCAAAGTACTTTATTTAAGAGGCCCGAGGAGCCATACATAACATATCCATACAGGTAGGGGTCACATGACCCAACACTCAAGTCATACAAACATACAAGCACATGCGAAGCAAACTAGTCTCGAGTACGACTCTAAAAAGAAAGAAAGCTTGTTAAAGTCCTTCTATCTACAAAGGGCCCTTCACAAGCCTTGGATCACCACCGGGTGGCTAGTTCACTGCCGATGTCAAGGTCTACATAAAACCCATCGGAGGGGGCAGTGTTGTCGTCTGAAAACATTAATTACAAACATGAGTACGGAGGTACTCAGAAGTCTTACCATAGAATCCTATCATACATGCACATTCTCAAGAAGGTGGCGGAGTTATTTGCAGCAAGCCAGCTTTGACTCTTGGCTAAGCTATCCTACGTGACACCACTTGAAAAGCATTTTTCGCACACGAGTCCACTAATCACCATCACAATAGTCCACCGTGGATCCTCTCTCGTCACCCACGAGAGGGCCATCCGCGGCACTCACACTTATCTTGAGGCTTTTAGTAGTATCCATTTACTTGTCTATGAACCGTATAGGTGACCAAGTAGTCCTTATCATGACGCCGCTATTCAATAGTTTATACGCTGCAGGGTGTACTTCTTCACACACGCTCACCACTTACCGCCGTTTACGACATGTACTGCAACCTTCAAGCGGAAGCCCAACGTGGGTGTCGGCCACGACCTGACTAAACACACGAGTCCCGAGTCCAGTTTATCACCTATTCGGTTCCATCCGCAGGAGTCCGCCAAGGTTTCCCATACAGCCCCGAACGATGTGTGCAGGGTTCCCGAGACACCAAACGGGCGAATCGGTACACGAGCCACGTGCCTACCGCAACACAACCCACCCCTAAGGTCAGCGCTATGCGGCGGCCCCAAAGATGCTACAAACACCGTAAACTACTTGCAACTCCTTGACCGAGGACAAGAGTGGTTAATAAGTCGAGAGGGTCAATTAAGGATCCCAATGTGTGGTAGTAGCTAAGTCTTAAATCACACACACAGATCTCAGCCTTAGGGACGGCTTCAATGAAACAACCCACCATGTACTCCTACATGGCCTCTCATCGATACCTTTACCAAAACGTGTTCAACACTTTCACTCTCGAACCCGACACAACCTTTCACTCCAGCTCATCATCCCGATGAGCCGACTGACACAACTCTAAGCATAGCAAGCATAGCATGGTAGGAATCACAAACATGGCTCAATCAACTCCTACACATACTAGTGGGTTTCATCTAGTTATCGTGGCAATGACAGTCATGCAAAGGAAGTGGGTTCAACTACCACAAGACACAACAGCTTGAATCGCGTTGTCTTAATGCAGTAAACAAGAGCGAAGCGAGAACATGGGTTTGTATCGAATGATCAATGGGTTGCTTGCCCGATGGAGTGGTGGTAGGATACGCCTTCGACGGATATTCGAATTATCCTCGAGGCGTAACCTATCACGAAAGACATACCAAAATAAACACACATGGCAATATGCAACAATATGATGCAAGCTATGACATGGCAATATGGATGTGTGTTGGCCTAATGCAAGCTGAAACAAAAAGGGATGAACTCATTTGAATCAAAGATTCAAATGCTAGCTCATTTAAAATAGACCTAAAGGTGCATTATCTTAATCTGCTTAAACAGCAAGGTTAACTTGTTTTATCATGCATGAAACCTGTACCAATGGATAGAATGGATTTTTCTGATCATTTTTCATATATAAATCTTTGAATTTGGAGTTACAAATTAATTCCTATGAATTTTTGAAGTTTGAACTATATTCTGGAATTTCCTATAATAGAATAATTCCAGTAATTCATTTCATCGCGTAGCAATGCGTCGTGGTGATGTCATAGTCAACGGGACGCCCAGGTCAAACCTGACCGGTGGGTCCCGATGTCAAGATAATTAGTTTAACTAAAATTAATTAAAACTAAACCTGATTAGTTAATGTGGCTGGGCCCCACCGCATAGACTCAACAGGTCAACCAGGCCCACCCGTGGTCAAAGTCGAGTCGGCTACATCGGCGCTTAGCCACCGGCAAGCCAGACGCGCGGCGGAAGTGGTTTTATTGCCCGCACCAAATGGGCCGCGGAGGGCATCTAGGTGGAGCTGGGGACAAGCCGCAACTTTTGGTGGAGTTAGTTGAGCTCGGGGCGGCCGGAATAGGCGCCGGCGACGACCTAGGCGGCCGCCGGAGTTCGGGCAAACATGAACTCGAGCTACGGTGTGCGGTGAAGTGCGTGGAGTGTTTGGTTAGATGCTAAACGGTTCGGTGAGTGCGTTAGACACCGAGGAATGGCCGGTGGATGGCCGGGAGCACGTCGGCGACGAGCTCCGCGGCGGTGAGTGCGGGTGATCTTCGTGCGGTTGCTACATAGCTCGGGAGCGAGAGAGGAAAGGAGGGGAAGATAGCTAAGCTCACGGGGCACTCGGAGAAGCACTCGGTGCGGTCGGGGACGGGCTAGTGCGACGGCGGCGTTGAAGGGGATCTTCGGCGACGGTGGGGTCGGGCGAGGTTGGTGCAGCGGCCTCGGGCTACGCGAGCACTCGAGGCTCGGCTAGCTCGACGAAGAGGAGGGCGGCGGAGCTACTAGACACGACGGGGAGGAGCACGGACGACGGGGAGCGCGACTACGGCGACGGCGTGGCTGCGGTGGCGTCTGCCATGGCGGGGGAGCGCGAGGGGGAGGAGCTGGGGAGGAGGAGAGATGTCTGAGGGCTCGGGGGAAGAGAGAGAGTGATCCGCGTCGCGGCTCGGTGAGGGGAGCGGCGAGGCGGCGACCAGGTGCGTGGCGTGCATGCGGTGCTCGCTGCCGAGCACCTGCCTGCCTGCCTGGCCAAGCCAAGCAGCTCGCTGGCGCGGCTGCTGAGCTGGGCCGGCAGGTGGGCCGGTTGGGAGGCGCCAGGTAAGCTTTCATTCTGTTTTTCTTTTTCTATTTTCTGTAACTTTGTGGAGTTTTTAAAAATACTTAAACAGCTCCAAAAATTCACCAAACTGCTCCAGGTCCATAGTTGGAATATTTCCAACATGAAACATTTTAGTTTGGGAATATTTGGGCATTTGAAATGTTTTATATAATTTTAAATGCCCAAACTCAAATACTTATGATTTAATTCAAAGACCTTAGGATGACCTAGAAAATTGTGCACCATTTTTGGCAGAGGCTCTGAACCAAAGCAAAGGTGATGAGCATTTTAGAAGGGCATTTCAGGTTCATTGAAATAATTTTAGTAAACCCTAGTTGGATTCAAAAGGGTTCTGGGGTTCTGCCTTCCCATTTCAAATTTCAAATGAAAGTTAAACATGATGCACACACTAATGCATGGACTAGCTAGGATGTGACAACTCACCCCCACTCAAAAGAATCTCGTCCATCCTCCCTTTCCCAAGTTGTTTCTTGCTCGAAATGGTTTGACCATTGAACCTTTAGGAACTTGATATTCTGATGTCGAGTGGTACGCTCGGTTTGATCAAGAATACGAATAGGATATTCTCGATAGGTGAGGTTATCTTGGAGATCAAGCGTTTCGTGGTCCACTCCACGGATAGGATCCGAGAAACAATGCCTGAGTTGGGAAACGTGGAAGACATCATGGACTCTGGAAAGATGAAGAGGTAGTTCCAATTGGTAGGCAACTTCTCCTCGTTTGGAAAGAATGCGAAAGGGTCCAATGTAACAAGGAGCCAACTTGCCTTTGATACCGAATCGATGGGTTCCCTTCAAAGGAGTAACCCGAAGGTAAGCCTTCTCGCCAATTTCATAAGCCATAGGCTTATGCTTGCGGTCATATTGACTCTTTTGACGAGATTGGGATGTTTTCAATTTCACGAATAACGCGAACCTGCTCTTTTCCGCTTCTGGATCATATCCGGCCAAAGAGTTGTCTCTCCCGGTTTCGACCAGTTAAGAGGCGTTCGACATTTCCGCCCATAAAGAACTTCGAAGGAGCTTTGCCCAAGCTAGCTTGATAACTATTGTTATAAGCTTAACTCGGCGAATGGAAGGCATTTCTCCCAATTCATGCCGAAAGAGATGATGAAGCTCAAGCATATCCTCTAGGATTTGATTGACTCGTTCTACTTGACCACTTGATTGAGGATGGAAGGCGGTGCTAAAGGAGAGACAAGTTCCCATAGCATTTTGGAAACTTTCCCAAAATCGAGAGGTGAAGAGACTTCCACGGTCTGAATTGATCTCCAATGGAACACCATGAAGAGACACTATTCGAGAGATGTACAAATCAGCTAGCTGGCTAGCGGTTATACTCTCACGAACAGGTAGGAAGTGGGCTACTTTGGAAAGACGATCGACGACAACGAAGATAGCATTATTCCCTCTCTTGGTCCTGGGAAACCCGGTAATGAAATCCATACCGAATTTATCCCATTTCCATTCGGGAATAGCCAAAGGTTGAAGGGTACCAAAGCAGGCGCTGATGTTCTGCTTAACTCGACGACGAGCGTCCGCGATTAGCAATGTATTGAGCGATTTCTCTCTTCATCCTAGTCCACCAAAACCTCCGGCGAGGTCTTGATACATTTTAGTACTACCGGGATGAATGGTGAGAGGAGAGTCATGAGCTTCCTTAAGGATCAGCTTGTCGTAGCTGTTGTTTCTGGGAACCACCAAGCGGTTCTCAAAGAAGACAACACTGCTCATCTATGGAGAAACACTTAGCAGCTCCGCTAGCAATGTTCTCCTTGATCCGAGATATTCCTCTATCATATCGCCGAGCAGTTATGATTCGATCCATAAGGTTAGGTTTCGCCACCGTGGTGGAAAGGAACTCGAGGAACAATGTGAAGATTAAGCTTACGAAATTCCTCGTGGAGGAATGGTTGACTTTGTTGTAACATCAGATTGTTACAATAGGATTTGCGACTTAGTGCGCCACCATGACATTGGCTTTGCCTAGGTGTAAGATATTCCTAAGTCGTAATCTGTAATCAACTCGACCCAATGTCTTTTCCTGAGATTCAAACCGTTGGGTGAAGATGTATTTCAGACTTTGGTGATCAAGTAAATTTCGCAACGATTACCAAGAAGGTAATGTCGCCAGGTTTTGAGTGCATGAACCATCGCTGCAAGCTCTAGATCGTGTGGGATAGTTATCCTCATGTGGACGAATCGCCGAGAAGCGTAGGCAATAACATGACGATCTTGCATGAGTATGCAACCTAGTCCTTGTCGTGAGGCGCCGCAATAGATAATAAAGTCCTTAGAAAAATCTGGTGGAACAAGTACGGAGCAGATGTCAGCGCCTTTTCAGCCTCGAAAGCTGAACTCGCCTTGTGGCGCCCATTCGAACTTCTTATCTTTCTTGAGGAGTTCGTTAGAGGTTTAGCAACTTTAGAGAAATTCTCGACGGTTAAGCGGCGGCAATAGCTCGCTAAACCGAGGAAACTCCGAACTTGCTTGACCGATTCAGGTGGAGTCCAATAAGGACGGCTTGAACTCGCCGATTGACAGCAATGCCCTTGCCGAGATTACATGGCCTAGAGGTCACTGCAACCAGAATTCACACTTAGAGAATTTGGCATAAAGGCGGTGCTCTCAAGTTTCATCAATACTAGCCTTAGATGTTCGGCATGTTCTTCCTCATTCTTGGAGTAGATGAGTATATCATCGAGGTATACCACTACTAATTTATCCAAATACTCCATGAATATTGAGTTCATTAACCGAGAGAAGGTGGCTGGAGCATTGGTTAATCCGAAGGACATGACGGTGTACTCAGATTGGCCATAACGAGTAACAAAGGCCGCTTTAGGAATGTTCCGTTTTGATTTTGATTTGATGGTAGCCCAACCTCAAATCCATCTTTGAAAAGATCGAGGATCCAGCGAGCTGATCATACAGATCGTTGATCCCGGGAGCGGATACTTGTTCTTGATAGTGACCAAATTGACAGGTCGGTAATCCACAACCATCCGATCCGCTCCATCCTTCTTCTTGACGAAGAGGACGGGCAAGCCCATGGAGATGAACTAGGACGGATGAAACCCTTTGCAAGGACTCATCGAGTTGTTTCTAAGTTCGCTAGTTCTAGGGTGCCATCTTATAAGGTCTTCTAGAAATTGGGACGGTTCCGGAACAAGATCTATCACTTAACTCGACATCCCCGCTGTGGAACACCGGCAGTTCTTCTGGAAAGACATCCGGAAAATCACGAACTACCGGAATATCTTCGAGGTCTGGAAGGGGGTTGGCATTTAAGGAGTATAGCTGGCGCTTGGCCACTCGGGTTAAAACATTAACCGTCTTGCCCGAAGGATGGGTGAGTTGAACAGTTCTAGTAGAGCAATCAATCTTAGCGTAATGGGCTGACATCCACCCATACCCAAGATGATGTTTATGTCCGAGGACTTGAGAGCTATTAGAGAAGCAAGAAAGACTAATCTGTCGACAAGAATTTCATTCCCATGACTTATTCTAGAGGTTTGCCATCTAAAGCCGTGAGTCTGAATTTCCATGGAGGTGTGCATGTCACGTAATGTGGTGTTGTGCAATCGAGCATAGCTCTCGAAATAAATGAATGAGATGCTCCAAGATCAAAAAGAACAGTTGTTTGATGACAATTAACAAGGAGCGCATCGAGAACGACGCTGGGATCCTCATAGGTTTCTCACTGAAACATAGTTGACGTGGCCACGCAGCAAGGGCACCGGTTTAGCATAGAGCACTTTTCCTGCTGGCTTACCACGGCCAATGACTTTCCGATCCGACCGGGTTGTTTTGGGGACACTCACGGATGTAGTGGCCCATCTCTCCACACTTGAAGCAAGTTATCATATTGGGGCGTGGAGCAGCATTAGTAGCGGGCCACCATAAGTCTTGGGCGGTGCATACGCTGGTTGGGGCGAGGCGCTCAAAGGATGGCCTCGGGTGAACTCGGGTGGCGAGCGAAGTTTTGAATCCAAACCCGCGCTTCGAGATCCAGAGCCGGATGAAGAACCAGAGTCACGGAGTGCTTATGTGAAGCTTCAAAGTCGACCGTCCAGCCAAAGACCGATAGCCTTGTTGACTAACTTCGAAAGAAGTGCACTCGCGCATTTAAGATCACGGCGGCTCGGGCTAAGCCCTTGTGGAACCTTGCTCGCTTCTCGATGTCGGTAGAAACCTCTTCAGAGCATAACGTGCTAGATTCCCAAACTCACGGCCGTAAGTATCCACAACAGCCTACCCTGGTGAAATTGCAGAATTCCTCCTCTTACGATCCATGAGACCTTCCGGATGTGATGCTCACGAAAGCGGCACTGAATTCAGCCCAAGTAGTAATTTGTCCAACCGACGATAGCCTCATAATTCTCCCACCAAAGGCTAGCAGGGCCTTCGAGGTGATAGGCGGCAAAGGTAACCTTATCAGCTTCAGCCGCTGGCGTAACATAGCTTGTGGTGATGCTGCGGCCAATCATCCGCCGAGAGGCTCAACGGAATACTTGAACTTCGTGGATACAGCTTGACAAAGTCATTGAGTAACACAAGATCATTTCTTGGCTTGCGGCGGTGTTTTCTCAATCCGCCCAAAGAAGCGATTGGTCTCACGCTTGTTGCGCTCCGCCCAACATAACCTCGCCAAAGATGGCGGTTGAGGCAGATTTACATTCCTAGCTGCGCTGGCTTCTCCCTGCTCCGAGCAGCAGGATTGTTATGGTGTTGACCATCCTAGGAAACAAAACAACGGTTTAAACCAGGATGGCAGAATTTAGCAAGGAAGTGGGGAATGTAATGGATAACACGGAATGCGAGAGTTTCATCCGTATGACATGGTAATATAAAACTGCCATATATATACCAACGGTCATACACACCATTCATAGTTTAGTACAAACCCGACGGAGTACAACTATAGTGAAAGGCGTTACATCTCATCGGAAGCATTCCAAACTCCTATACATTATTTTTCTACACTTCCTAATGATACACACTAAGTCATATTCCACAGTCACGCAGACGGTGGAAATACAACTATTACAATACTAGGTATACTACTACTAACTCGCATAGCCCGTAGTAGTCCTCATAGAAGTCACCACCCAAGCTCGAAGTGGAACATGATCATCCGGAAATGAGGCGATCATGTGGAGCTTATGGACCATAGGGACTCTGGATGTGGCCGTGGTCCAACAAACGGCGGCAGACGAGGTCCACGAGGAGGAGTGATGCCTCCTACCACGCCACTCCATAAAGTCCGCAGACCAGCCCGCACAGGTACAAGTCCCTCATGTCCATGTATCCGCTTGCACAACAGTGCAAACCGAAGTCGAGTGGCCCAAAGATCAGACGGCATTAAAGAGCTCCATACGCAAGGCCCGATTTTCACGGTCCTTGTCTTCCAAAGATCTCCGTAGTGGTGCGAAGAAGTGAGTCCTCATGGGATGCATCGCTGTACATACCTCAAGGTAACCATGCGCCCTGTGGAGGGATGCCGCATGTAGCGGAAATCGGTGTTGCACAGCAAGGCAGTTCGCTCAATAATAGTCATCATTGAATAGGCTGCATCTTGCACGGACATCCCAATAGTGATCCCAAGTCCATAAGAACAAAGGAGCGGTTCAAGAGTCCGGATAAGATGGATATATCCCGACCGTGTACGATATTGGCTTTGATTAAAATCCCTAAACTGCTCCTCGACGGTATATTCAGATACCATCGGTAACCGGTCTCGACCATCACTCGAACCAACATTGTCGTGTGACCACACACATCAATGCAACGGGTCGATTTAACCACTTGGTTCGGGGACGGTGGCCATCCGAAAGCACAACCACAATGCAAAGACATTAGAATTTCTAGGAAAATCGGCAGCATAACATCTATAAATGCTCAAAATCAGATTTGAGACATTCATAATCAGATTGCAAAACCACTCAACAACATCATATCAAGGTTCTGGTTCAACTGATAGCATACTAAAAAGTAGTAGAAACTGAACTGAGGATGTAACCAACAATCCTATAAGTTACTACAGATTAGTAACACGTGAACCTGATAGAGAGAAGAGAGCCTAGTCCTATACCCACGTAGAATGAGAAGAGGATGACTCAGATCGAGGGCATAAGGTAAAGGAGTAAAAGAGCCTTACGCTCCTCCCACAAACAATTCCCTACATATAACTAAAGCATTTCTAGACTCAACATCGACCAGTTTGGCTTAGCGAACCTACAGCAGCCCCGCTCGATGCCAACGCTGTCAGACCCCGATTCCAAGTCACATCGACCTAGCCGGTAACACCTCATATCACTTTGCGCCTCACGCATGGTATTCCCACGGTGTCGCCTTACCATGGCCCGGACCGCTTTGCGCTTTTGGCTCACGATATGATAGTGTCGCTAGCATCCACATGACAAAGAACCCGGCCGACATGGCTAGTCGTGAACCCAAAGCGGCGCTTAACCTATGGGGACAGCATACATGAATCACATCGAGCATGTCGGTCATCAACGATGAATTCGGCTGTAGCACTGGGCTAACAGACTCGTATTCCGGCTATAGCAGGCTAGGCAGACTCAATATCACCGCGTGACATTTCAAGGGCCGTATATAGGAACGGTGAAACACATGCCGCCAATCAAGTGTCCAAGCAATAGTGCTGGGCTAGCAGGACTCGTGAACCGGCAGTAGCGGACTACTATCGCCGTAAGCATGAGACTACATTTACCCATATGAGAGGCTGCCAAGGATAAACAACTAGTTTGTCGGATCCCACTCATACCAAGCATTTCAATCATACACGCAATATGCCCGATATGAGTACATACATCATGGCATCACAACAAAACTCTACAACTCAAAGTACTTTATTTAAGAGGCTCCGAGGAGCCATACATAACATATCCATACAGGTAGGGGTCACATGACCCAACACTCAAGTCATACAAACATACAAGCACATGCGGAAGCAAACTAGTATGAGTACAGACTCTAAAAAGAAAGAAAGCTTGTTAAAGTCCTTCTATCTACAGTGGCCCTTCACAAGCCTTGGATCACCACCTGGGTGGCTAGTTCACTCGTCGATGTCAAGGTCTACATAAAACCCATCGGAGGGGGCAGTGTTGTCGTGATGAAAACATTAATTACAAACATGAGTACGGAGGTACTCAGAAGTCTTACCACGTAATCCTATCATACATGCACATTCTCAAGAAGGTGGTGGAGTTATTTGCAAGAAGCCAGCTTTGACTCTTGGATAAGCTATCCCACGTGACACCACTTGAAAAGCATTTGTCGCACACGAGTCCACTAATCACCATCACAATACTCCACTGCGGATCCTCTCTCGTCACCCACGAGAGGGCCATCCGCTGCACTCACACTTATCTTGAGGCTTTTAGTAGTATCCATTTACTTGTCTATGAACCGTATAGGTGACCAAGTAGTCCTTATCATGACGCGCTATTCAATAGTTTATACCCTGCAGGGTGTACTTCTTCACACACGCTCACCACTTACCGCCGCTTACACGACATGTACTGCAACCTTCAAGCGGAAGCCCAACGTGGGTGTCGGCCACGACCGACTAAACACACGAGTCCCGAGTCCAGTTTATCGCCTATTCGGTTCCATCCGCAGGAGTCCGCCGAGGTTTCCCATACAGCCCCGAACGATGTGCAGGGTCCTCGAGACACCAAACGGGCGAATCAAGACACCGGGCCACGTGCCTACCGCAACACAACCCACCCCTAAGGTCAGCGCTATGCGGCGGTCCCCCCGATGCTACAAACACCAAAAACTACTTGCAACTCCCTGACCGAGGACAAGAGTGGTTAATAAGTCAAGAGGGTCAATTAAGGATCCCAATGCGTGGTAGTAGCTAAGTCTTAAATCACACACACGATCTCAGTTCTTAGGGACGGCTTCAATGAAACAACTCACCATGTACTCCTACATGGCCTCTCATCGATACCTTTACCAAAACGTGTCCAACACTTTCACTCTCGAACCCGACACAACCTTTCACTCCAGCTCATCATCCCGATGAGCCGACTGACACAACTCTAAGCATAGCAAGCATAGCATGGTAGGAATCACAAACATGGCTCAATCAACTCCTACACAAACTAGTGGGTTTCATCTAGTTATCGTGGCAATGACATGTCATGCAAAGGAAGTGGGTTCAACTACCACAAAGACACAACAGCTTGAATCGCGTTGTCTTAATGCAGAAAACAAGAGCGAAGCGAGAACATGGGTTTGTATCGAATGATCAATGGGTTGCTTGCTCGATGGAGTGGTGGTAGGATACCGCCTTTCGACGGATATTCGAATTATCCTGAGGCGTAACCTATCACGAAAGACATACCGAAAATAAACACACATGGCAATATGCAACAATATGATGCATGCTATGACATGGCAATATGGATGTGTGTTGGCCTAATGCAAGCTGAAACAAAAAGGGATGAACTAATTTGAATCAAAGATTCAAATGCTAGCTCATTTAAAATAGACCTAAAGGTGCATTATCTTAATCTTCTTAAACAGCAAGTATAACTTGTTTTATCATGCATGAAACCTGTACCAATGGATAGAATGGATTTTTCTGATCATTTTTCATATATAAATCTTTGCATTTGGAGTTACAGATTAATTTCTATGAATTTTGAAGTTTGAACTATATTCGAATTTCCTATAATAGAATAATTCCAAGAATTCATTTCATCGCACAAGAATGCGTCGTGGTGATGTCATAGTCAACGGGACGCCCAGGTCAAACCTGACCGGTGGGTCCCAGATGTCAAGATAATTAGTTTAACTAAAATTAATTAAAACTAAACCTGATTAGTTAACAGGGCTGGGCCCCACCTGTCATAGACTCAACAGGGTCAACTAGGGCCCACCCGTGGTCAAAGTCAGAGTCGGCTTCACTGGCGTTTAGCCGCCGGCGAGCCTGACGCGGCGGCGGAAGTGGTTTTGGCTGTTCAGGCGACCAAATGGGCCGCGGAGGGCATCTAGGTGGAGCTGGGGACAAGCCGCGGCTTTTGGTGGAGTTAGTTGAGCTCGGGGCGGCCGGAATCGGCGCCGGCGACGACCTAGGCGGCCGCCGGAGTTCGGGTGAAGACGAACTCGAGCTACGGTGTGCGGTGAAGTGCGTGGAGTGTTTGGTTAGATGCTAAACGGTGCGGTGAGTGCGTTAGACACCGAGGAATGGTCGGTGGATGGCCGGGAGCACGCGTTAGGCGGCGAGCTCCATGGGCGGTGAGTGAGGGTGATCTTCGTGCGGTCGCTACAAAGCTCAGGAGCGAGAGAGGAAAGGAGGGGAAGATAGCTAAGCTCACGGGGCACTCGGAGAAGCACTCGGTGCGGTCGGGGACGGGCTAGTGCGACGGCGGCGTTGAAGGGGATCTTCGGCATCGCTGGGTCGGGCGAGGTTGGTGCAGCGGCCTCGGGCTACGCGAGCACTCGGGGCTCGGCTAGCTCGACGAAGAGGAGGGCGGCGGAGCTCCTAGACACGACGGGGAGGAGCACGGATGACGGGGAGCGTGACTACGGCGACGGCGTGGCTGCGGTGGCATCGGCCATGGCGGGGGAGCACGAGGGGGAGGAGCAGGGGAGGAGGAGAGATGTCTGAGGGCTCGGGGGAAGAGAGAGAGAGTGATCCGCGTCGCGGCTCGGTGAGGGGAGCGGCGAGGCGGCGACCAGGTGTGTGGCGTGCATGTGGTGCTCGCTGCTGAGCACTGCTCACCTGCTCGGTTGCCAAGCAGCTACGCGGCCTGCTGCTGGGCTGGGCCGCAGTGGGCTGCTTGGGAGGCGCCTGTAAGCTTTCATTCTGTTTTTCTTTTTCTAATTTTCTCAGAACTTTGTGGAGTTTTTAAAAATACTTAAACAGCTCCAAAATTCACCAAACTGCTCCAGTCCATAGTTGGAATATTTCCAACATGAAACATTTTAGTTTGGGAATATTTGGGCATTTGAAATGTTTTATATAATTTTAAATGCCCAAACTCAAATACTTATGATTTAATTCAAAGACCTTAGGATGACCTAGAAAATTGTGCACCAGTTTTTGCAGAGGCTCTGAACCAAAGCAAAGGTGATGAGCATTTTAGAAGGGCATTTCAGGTTCATTGAAATAATTTTAGTAAACCCTAGTTGGATTCAAAAGGGGTTCTGGGGGTTCTGTCTTCCCCATTTCAAATTTCAAATGAAAGTTAAACATGATGCACACACTAATGCATGGACTAGCTAGGATGTGACATCAAGAGGAGCCCAGCCTATGGCAACAAGAGTGGTTTTATATCATAGCTCCCAGGGGCACCAAATGGTTGGCGCCACCTGCCTTTCGCTCGGGTCCTCCACCGCTGGCGGCCATGGGTCAATAAAGGGCTTGACTGGGGTCGCCCAAGGACGTGCCCTTGTTGCAGGGCCGTATTCGAGACCTCCTAGAGAGAGATCAATCTGGTCGTAGTAGCGCAGGTCATGCTGATTCGTCGCATCCTGCCCTACAAACGTCGCCCCATCCGCCTGTGGGAGTTTAATCCGGAGGGACCACGAGCTCTCCAACATTTTATGGGCGCAACGCCCGTGGAGATGTACAAACTGTTCTTCGGATCACAAGCAATGTGTCCGGACTTGACCGAGGACGCAAGTCTGAGCTGCAATCGCCCGGATACTCAAGTAAATAGTCCTGTACCCTGACACACTATCCGTATATTTATCATAAACTTGCCATTAAAAGAGTTGTCCCTTAAACAGGAGTGGATAGCGAAAGCAAAACTGGTCAGGTGTCCGGCCCCCCTCCCTAAGACCACGCCGGATCCCATGTTAACCAAGATGCTGGAGGCTGCGCCTTTGGAAGAAGGCGAAGGGGGGAACAAGGAAGCTACTGCCTCCACGAAGGAGGTTACCAAGAAAGGAGGGATTGAGAATCCCTCCATCCAAGGGAGAAGAGGACCGCCTCTGAAGATCCGGAGACCAAGGCCTCAAAGCGGGGGAAGAAATCTTCGCCAGAGGGTCCTGCGCCGGAGATGCCCCGCCGCACTATTTCCCAAGGAGATCAGCCTCCAATGAGCCGTAAGTAGAGAGGGAGTTTTAAAATAAGAGACATCCCTGTTTTATTTCAAGATGACCGAAATTTTACCTTGTAGTTCAGATCTCAGCCCTTCTCAGCAGAGCTCGCCTTCAGGGATCTTCGTCCGAGATGATGGAGAGCGGAATGCCTCCCCTGCATCCGCTTAGCGAGGCGGACGATCCTCGTGTCGCTGTGGAGGGTTTCTCCGGCCGGCAGGGCGGAGGGCGGCCGAGGGCCCCTAAAGCCCTCCGTGATCCGCCTTCAAAAAGGCCATCAGCGAGTCCGCACCTCCCGTGCACAATCGGAGGAGTTGAAGGATCTGCTCGGGCGAAGCGTTTATCTCAGAGGATCACCGTGCATTGATGGGTACGGTGATTGAAAAAATTCGCCCACGGAAAGCGGAAGTTGCGAGGCCGCCAGAGTTTATCGACGGGTTTTGAGGTACGTAATGATGTACCTTTGACGGTTCGCATATATAAGATGCGCCTGTAGACAAGAGCCTCGAGACTCGTGCGTTGTCAAATGACAGCGCGTCGAGGATCATAATCCCAGCTATAATATGCCGCCTTCCTATGTAGGTGGCGGAGCATCCGGTGGCTTGCCGGACTGATGAATTTGCCGAACTAAAGCGGCAACATGACGTGGCGGATGCCGACATCGCGCTTGTCAATAAGCGGCTTGACGAGTCATAAGGTATGCGCCCGCGACACCGTAAGAGAGCTTGATGCCCGTGCCTTACAACATGTATGCTTGATGCGATGGTGCCGCTGCCATGGAAAACCTTTCAGCGGAGCTTGCCCGAGCCAAGGAGCAGGCCAGAAAATGATGCGGTTGCCTTAAAGGCGGCGAAGAGCTAAAAGCCGAACATGCTGCTCATCGCCGGGCAAGAAGGAAATGGCCGAGATGGCCGTGAAGTTGAAGATTTCTACCGACCGCTGCGAGCTTCTTGAAAAATAAGGTCGAGCGGAGCAAGAGGACTCAAGAAGGCCACCACCAAGGCTAAGGATGCTCGCTCGCGATGAGAGCTATGAAGGAGGACTACGCCAGTCGAGATATCGCGGCCGAAAGTACTTTCGCTGCGGAGGAAGTTCACGGATCCTAAATATGCTCGCTGGACCGGCCAGGAGTGCGGAGGATGCTTATTTGGACTTGGCGGCGAAAACGCGGACGCGCCGAACACTTCAAGATCAAAAGGATCACGAGATGGAAGAGCTTTTTTGGTCGCAGTTCCGTAATCCAGAGCGTCCACTTCCATTAGCCGATCGTTTGGCCGAATGGACGGAGCTGAATAGATGGTCCGGACTTGCCATGAAGGATGTCGTGACTCATTTGTGGACGAAAAGGCCCGAGCTGAAGAGTTACTTTGGCTTGGTGCAGTAGTTCCTTCGTGCGGTGCCGCGTATCAAAGCAATGAGGCGGTCAGCATGCATAGAGGGTGCACGGATGGCTCTTGCCCATGTCAATACATACTGGGCGGAGATGAAGGCCACCGATGTTGCATCCCAAGATTCGGACGGAAGCCGAGTACCTATCGAGCACTATTTTCAGGAATTTCTGCAGGGCGCTCGTTTAATAGAGACGTAGTGCTCGAAGGATATTATGTTTGAATAACATGTATTATTGTGAAACAATGTTTCGATGGAATATAAAAGCTTTTTATACTTGTGCCTTCAAGAATTAAAATACCTCCGTATGGCGCTTAATGTATATGTGTATATAACCTAAAGATGGCAGTCTTTGGCTTCATCCCCATGCATATAATGCGGGGTGTTTGCGTAAAGCGCCTTTTCACACTTGATCCAACGTCTTGGTCCTACAAAGGAGGTGATAGCGCAGCAAACTAGGCAACCGGACTATAATGCTTTATCACTTTCACTTAGCCATAGGAGTTCGACAGTGGGGCTACTATATAGCCCCTAGGGGCACCGCGCTCACCCGAATTCGGGGTGCGTATGTGCCTTACCGGGAAACGGCCCTTTGTCAATGCGGAGGAATTCTAAAGATACTAGCGGGTCATTGAGTGGTTGACCAGTCTCACGCTATATCATGACAGTCAGTTTTCGGCTTTCTCTACTGAGGTGCTCGCCTGGCCGAACCGGGGCACAATCGCAGTAGTTCTCCTGGTGCCGCATTAGACGATAGAGCGGAACGTAAGGAAGCAAAACACAGGATCCGGGGAAACCCAACATTTGACCAAAGACATGATTCGGTGCTGATGCATATAAGGCCTAACTCGAGACGCCGAACACTCCCTAAGGTATTCGGTCTTTATGAAAACGGGCCAACAACGCCTTGGTAATAAGCCCCGGTGTCCAGTGCACGCAAAATTCGACGTGGCCTATGCCAAAACGCCAGCCTCCTCCTCGTTATAGCAAGAAAGCGGGGATGTATCAACAAGAGACAGAAAAAAGGTTTACGCAGGTCTTAATCAAAAGAATCTTTGCAACGGGTCCCTCGCACGCCTGCGCTACCGTGTCTCCGCGCAGCCGTGTCCTGGACGGGTGTAGCACGGTGTTCATCTGTACAAGATAGGAATTTAGTTGAAAAAGATCGTGCGAAAATGTACGTTATATTAAATAAACGAAGTATAATTCAAAAAATGAATAAAATTGAGCTTTATTGTCTCTTGTTGTGCATGCGCGGAGCCCCTTGTACGGGGGTATGCGTCTAGTAAACCCTTGTATGTTTACGCCGGACTCGTCTAGCCGTGTCTGGGGTCTCGTCGACCTGTCTAAGTGCTTGTATTGGTGAAGCCGGTTTACTGTGTGGCTGTCAAGGCAACCGCACAATTTTCCGGACTCGAGGAACCCTCAATGTTTCCCTTTAACGAGATGATGCCGCGTGGACCCGGCATTTTAAGTGTAAGATATGCATAATGCGGTATTGCGTTAAAGCGGGCGAAAGCTTTGCGTCCCAATAGTGCTTGATAGCTACTTGTAAATGGGGCGAGGTGGAAGGTTAACATTTTGCAGCGGAAGTTGTTGGGTGAGCCGAACACAACTTCTAGCCGTAGAGAGCCCGTACAATGGGCATATGGGCCTGGCATTACCCCTTGAAAGGAAGTGTTGCTATGGCGAAATTTTGTTGGGTCTATCCCCATTTTGCGGATTGTGTCCTGGTATAGCAGGTTTAGATCACTGCCGCCGTCCATTAGGACTTGTGTAAATTGGAGTCTGCCAATTATCGGATCTAATATCATGGCAGTCCAACCTGCATTCCGTATACTTCTAGAGTAATCTCGATGGTCAAGGTGATTGGTTTTAACAACCAGTGGCGGGCACCTCCGGATAGGCCGTATGGCGCGTACTCTATGGGCGCCACTCTATTTTTCCCTTTTGTCACATGAAGTGAGTTTACTGTTTTGATTTCTTGTGGGAAATTCTTTTGTTTTCCGTGCTCGCTTGGGGGTTCGGCCATCGCCCTCGCTGGTGTGTCGAGCCCTTGTGTTCGGCGCTTGAGTTTGCCGGACTGCTTGAAGACCCAACAATCTCTGTGGGTATGGTTTGCAGGATTCCCGCAGATCGTGGATTTGGCATATCTTGTCCAAGATTTTGTTTGTTAGATAGCTCGTCCTCGTTATCCGATAAGGGCATCTTTTTATGATTCTGCCGAGAGCTTTTGAATCCGGCGTTGATCGTCGTGTTCTTCGGCTGTTTCTTGGTCCGACGCTGGTCCTTGCTGCGCCGTGGTTTCCGCTTCCATCCCCGACTTCGATGTACTTGGGTCGCTGGTATCGCATCTTGCCAGCCAGCTATCCTCTCCCGCAAAAGCAGGTCATGAGGCTTGTTAATGCGCCATTGTTCTTGGCTTTTCTTGGCCGAGGTGTCCGGCGAGCCATTCGTCTCTGGACGTTGTGTTTGGAAGCTGCTAAGGCTTCGCGTCCGGACAATCGACTATTTGGTTCTTTTAGTAAGGAATCTGTTCCAAAATTTCCGGCCGACTCTCCGGTTGTTGAGTTATGTGACTTAAATCGTCGGATCCGGAGGTCGGACATAGGTCCCTTGAAAATTTGCCCAAAAGCATCCTCGAGCTCCTCCCAACTTCCAATGGTGTTTTCGGAAGGCTTTTAAGCCAATGTCGGTAGACGCTTCCGATTTAATCGTACACTAATCATGCACGCAAATGTGTACGATTAAGATCATGGACTCACGGAAGATATCACAACACAACTCTACAAATAAAAATAAGTCATACAAGCATCATAATACAAGCCAGGGCCTCGAGGGCTCGAATACAAGTGCTCGATCATAGACGAAGTCAGCGGAAGCAACAATATCTGAGTACGTACATAAATTAAACAAGTTTGCCTTAAGAAGGCTAGCACAAACCGGGATACAGACGAAGAGGAGTAGGCCTCCTGCTCGATCCTCCTAGCTACTCCTCGGTCGCCCGCCGGCTGCACGTAGTAGTAGGCACCTCCGTAGTAGTAGTCGCCATCGACGGTGGCGTGGGCTCCTGGCTCCATAGTCCAGCTGCAGCAATCGAGTAGAGGTAGGGGAAAAGGGGAACAAGGCAACCGTGAGTACTCATCCAAAGTACTGCAAGCAAGGAGCTACACTACATATGCATGGATATATGTGTAAAGGCCATATCAAGGACCGAATCTGCAATGCCGTAATAAGAGGGGATAGCTAGTCTTAACGAAGACTACGCTCGTCACCTGCCTTGCAACATGTAGAAGAGGGAAGGTTGTAGTCCTCCAAGTAACATCACATAGCAATAATCCTACCCGACGATCCACCTCATATCCCCGAGAGAGCGACCACCGTTGTATCCGCACTTGGAAGGGTGTGTTTCATCAAGTATCCGGTTCTAGTTGTCATAAGCTCAAGGTACAACTCCAAGTCGCTATGTTACCAAGATCACGGCTATCTGAATAGATTAATCACCGCAGGGTGCACCAACTTACCCAAAGACGCTTGATCCCATTTGGCCGGATACACTTTCTGGGTCATGCCCGCCGCGAAGATCAACACGCCGCAGCCCCACCTAGGCACAACAGAGGCCAGCACGCCGGTTCAAACCTAAGCGCCAGGGGTCCGGGCCCATCGCCTCGAGCACACCTGACGCTATGAGGGCGGCCGAAGCATCCTAGCCTAGCAGCGCTCCAGCCAGCCCGGCCGGCCGCCTCCGCCGACGTCAAGAAGTGCTTGGTGATACCACGACGCCGGATACCCATAACTACTCCCGCCAGATGGTTAGTGCGTATAAGCTCGCTGCCAACTCAGATCAAATACCAAGACCTCGTTAAGCGTGTTAAGTATCCGCGAACGCCGAACAGGCCAGCCCACCTCTCTCTAGGCGGTCTCAACCTGCCTGCCGCCTCCGCCTCAAAGATCCACTCATGGGTGCTCCATCACCGACCCGACTTTAGTCTCCACATGTATCATGTATAAGTATATAGTATATACCCATGATCACCTCCCGAGTGATCACGGCCCGATAGTATAGCACGCAGACGGACAAGAATGTAGGGCCACAGATGAAAGTACTAGCATCCTATACTAAGCATATAGGATTGCGTAAGGTAACAACAAGAGTAACAAGGACAAAGCTATGCAGCAAGATAGGAGTATCTCAAAGCAAGAATATGCTACACTACTCTAATGCAAGCAGATAGAGAAGAGTAGGCGATATCCGTGATCAAGGGGGGGCTTGCCTGGTTGCTCGGGCAAGAGAGAGGGTCACAACACCGTAGTCGAACCGGGCAGCAGCAGCTGCGGTCTCGTAGTCTACCGGAGAGAAGAGGGGAAGAAACAATGAATACCATGTAAACAGATGCATATTGATGCATGACATGTCAAGTAACGATGCTAGGCGTGCCCTAACATGGTATGAGGTGGTATCGTTATGGGAAACATCCGGAAAGTATTCCTTGTTTCGTGGTTTTCAGCAGGAGCCGAGGGGAAAGTTGCAGGTCTGATAGGTTAGGGTGTGTGGCGACGAACGGATCGCGATCCGGATTCGCCTCGCTGCTCGAGTAACTTTCATGTTGAAAATATTTTAACCGAGTTACGGATTAAAAGATATGATTTTCTAAATATTTTATTAATTTCTGGAATTTAATTAATTAATTAATTAATTCGAAAAAATGTATTTGTGACGTCAGCATGATGTCATGCTGACGTCAGCAGTCAACAGGGTTGACTAGGTCAACCCTGACATGTGGGTCCTGTTCGTCAGTGACCGTTTAACTAATTAACCTAGCTTAGTTTAATTAACAGTAGTTAATTAGGTTAATTAGCCATTAGGTTAATTAAACAGAATTAATTAAATTAATTATTTACTTACTTACTTAATTAATTAATTAATTTTATTCATTTTATTTTTATTAATTATATTTATTTAATTTCCTTTTTCTTTTTCTTTTATCAAAAACATTCTGGGGGGTGGGGCCCCCATGTCATAGGCAGGGGCCGGCCCAGTCAGCCTAGCTGACCGAGTCAACAGGTCGGCGAGGGGGGGCCCTGGGCCCACCAGTCAGTGGCCCAGGCGGTGGCCCCGGGTCGGCCACGTCGGCTGCGGTGCCGGAGTTGGCTCCGGCGAGCCAAAACGCGGCGGAGGGGGGCGCCGACCGCCGGGTTCGTAGTCCCGCGCCAAAGGGGCGCGGGCGGTGCGTTCGGCGGGGGGAGTCGCCGCCCATCGGTGGTAAGGGCACGGCCGACTCGCCGGAAACGGCGGCGGAGGCGGCGGGTGGTTCGGGTCCACGCCGAAGCGCTATGGGGGCCGGGGTGGCCATGACGGGCGAGAGGGAGGCGCGGTGCGGCAACAAGCAACCCGGTATGGCGGCGACGGCTGCCCTCGGCACGGCGTGCTCGCCGGGCCGTGGTTCGCACGGGCCTCCCGAGCGCGCCGAGGCGGGGAGCCCGGGGGGGGAGGATCCGCGAGGGAGGGAGGGTCGCGGGCGCGCCGAGCCGGGCGACCGGGAGCGGTGGTGGCGCTCGGGAGGGAGACGAGGGATCGATCCTGTGGGGATCGGGGAGCGGGGGGAGAGCTCACGGGGAACGTGGGGTCTCGAGGTGTGCTGGGACGGCCGGGGCGCACTGGGCGAGGAGGAGGGCGGGAGGCGGCCGTCCGGCGCTATGGATCCGGGCGAGGTGGGGTGGGGTCGGGACGGCCCCGAGGCGACGAGGGCGCTTTGCGCCCGCGCGGCCGGGTCGGGAGGAGAGGAGGAGGTGAGGTCGGGCGGCGGGTCACCGCGCTGGGGGGGCGACGGGATCGGGCGGTTCCCGATCCGGATCGGCGCGGGGGGAGGAGAAGGGGATAGGGGGGGGGAATGAGGGTGTCGGCTAGGGTTTGCCGACCGGGGAGGGGGATATGGGATTGAGGGGTGGGCCGGGCCAGGGGCTGGCCGGCTGGGCCAGGTGGGCTTGGGCCAGTGGGGGGGTTTTCTCCCCCTCTCCCCTTTTTTTTGTTTTACAAAAATGTGTGCACCCCACCATAATTAACTTTGTAATATTTGACAACTCCCGAACATTTTAGTTTTAATTTTTCAAAACTTTTATTGTTTGCCTATGTTTTCAATTTGAATTTGAACCGGGTTCGAATCAACGTGAGTTTAGTCACAGTAACCGAGGTGATGTGGCATCATTAGCAGGGATTACTGTAGCTTAATTATCCGGGTGTTATAGCCGGGCTGGCCCTTTGAGCTTAAGGGGTAAGTATTTTATGGCATGGAGATCATCTCCTCTAGCCATGTGTATGTGGAGGATGTAATCCTCAATCCAGACTCTAGGGTCTGTTGTTCCGTCGTATGCCTCTATGTTTACGGGCTTGAATCCTCACTGAAATTATAATCCAGCACCTCATCGGTGAAACATAGTGTGTGCGGCACCCCTATATTTAGGTGTACCGTGATATTCGGATACTTGATGTGTTGCATTGCTTACTAGAGCTTGCTTTCTTGGCCCGTAGATAGATCTAATCGGGCCATCTTTTGATGCGAATCCTCAGGCGGATCGCGTGCGGCTTGTGTGCGCGCCATTTGCCGCTCTCTGCTTGCTATGGGGTCGCCCATCCGACCGGTGGCCTCCTTGTTTTTTGATTGCGGGGCTCTACGGCCTCCTCATCAAATTCGGGCAGTAGTTTTCGCTTTGGGTAGCTCTTTGTTCGGTGACTGTCGCCGTATTTGTCTGTGGTGTTGAGTACTTTGCTCCATCTAATTCTGAGTGCATCTTCCGCTGTTTTGAGCTTCCACTTCTGCTTTTTTAGGCTACGTGCAGTGGCGACGAGCCTTTTGTGGTGGTTCTTCTGCTCCAGCAACTTGTCCGGCGTGAGATCGTCCGGACTGTTATCTTCGCCGGGGACGGGTTGTTTATCCAGGTTGTCCTATTCAGACGGTTCCTCGATAGCATGTTCGTCGTCCACCGGTTCGCCCTGCTTCATGGCTAGGTCTGTATGGCTGTTGTCTTTGTCGAGGCGGGACTTTCAGCGGCGCTTACGTCGCTGTTTTGACTGCTCTTCGAGGGAATGATCCTTCGTAGCGCCCCATTGTTCCTCGTCGTCACTTCCTTTAGGTGTATCCACCATGTATACATCGTGAGATGAGGTGGTTCTCCAGTGCCCTATAGGTGCTGGTTCATGTTCCTCTCCTACATCATCGTCCATACTGTCGATGTCTTCGGAGTCGAAGCCGAGCATGCCGGTTAAATCATCGACAGTGGCTACGAAGTGGGTGGTGGGTGGGCATTGAATTTCTTCGTTGTCCGCGTCCCAACCTTGCTGACCGTAGTCCGGCCAGGGCTCTCCTGATAAAGAGAGAGACTTTAGTGAATTCAGGATGTCGCCAAAGGGCGAGTGCGGAAAGATGTCCGTGGCGGTGAACTCCATGATCGACGCCCAATCGGATTCGATTGGCAGGGGCGCGGAAGGTTCGGAGTCCGGAGAGGAGTCCGACACCTTGGAGTCACGAGCTTCGCAAAGGAAAGGGTAGGTGTACAGCTCAACCGCCGTAGAGATCGCAGGCTTCGAGGCGGTGTCCAGCCACCCGTCCTCGATCGGCGCAGCTGGCTCCGAGCTAAGGGTCGGAGCGACAATGGTGCGCCTCCGTGACACTGCTCGCGGCAGAGCTAGATCATGCCCTCGTGACAAGGCGGCGCGCTTGGTTGTGGCTCGAACCCGTCAAGATCAAGTCTCTCCGGACGCCGGCCGTAGTTCAAACTTCCAAATCTGACCCGATGGCGAGGGTGTAGCTTTCAATCTGCTCCAGATGGCTGCTTAATTGGCCCGCAGCAAAGCCGCCAAATACGAAGATCTGTCCGGGAAGAAAAGTCTCACCCTGGACCGCATCGTCGTTGACGATCGGAGGAGCCATCGGGCCTAAAGATGATGACACAGAGGAACTCTCAATGAAAGCACCAATGTCGGTGTCAAAACCGGCGGATCTCGGGTAGGGGGTCCGGAACTGTGCGTCTAGGCGGATGGTAACAGGAGACAAGGGACACGATGTTTTTACCCAGGTTCGGGCCCTCTCGATGGAGGTAAAACCCTACTCCTGCTTGATTAATATTGATGATATCGGTAGTACAAGAGTAGATCTACCACGAGATCAGAGAGGCTAAACCCTAGAAGCTAGCCTATGGTATGATTGTTGTTCGTCCTACGGACTAAAGCTCTCCGGTTTATATAGGCACCGAAGAGGGTTAGGGTTACACAGAGTCGATTACAATGGTAGGAGATCTACATATCCGTATCGCCAAGCTTGCCGTCCACGTCAAGGAAAGTCCCATCCGGACACGGGACGAAGTCTTCAATCTGGTATCTTCATAGTCCAGGAGTCCGGCCAAAGGCTATAGTCCGGCCAAAGGCTATAGTCCGGCCATCCGGACACCACCTAATCCAGGACTCCCTCACTCCCGAACACTCAACTCTCTCTCTCACATGATTTGGATTTGGTGGAAAGAAGATTTGAGTGGAAATAAACTTGGGGAAGGCTAGAGATCAATATTCATATGGTAGGAATGGAATATCTTGGCCTCAACACAAGTGTAGGTGGTTCTCTCTCAGAAAATGTGTATTGGAAGTGTAGGTTCGTTCTGATGGCTCTCTCCACGAATGAAGAGGAGGTGGAGGGGTATATATAGCCTCCACACAAAATCTAACTGTTACACACAACTTACCAATCTCGGTGGGACCAAATTGACAAACTCGGTCGGACCGATTCAGCAAATCTAGTGACCGTTAGGGTTTTCGGTGGGACCGACATGCAACTCGATAGGACCCATATGGTTAGGGTTAGGACATAACGTAATCTCGGTGAGACCGATTACACAAACTCGGTGAGACCGATTTTGGTAATAAGCTAACCAGAGAGTTGGTCAGGTAAACTCGGTGGGACCGATTCGCTCATTTCAGTGAGACCGAAATGTTACATAAGTGTGACACCCCTGATTCAATTGAACACTAATCATGCACGCAAATGTGTACGATCAAGATCAGGGACTCACGAGAAGATATCACAACACAACTCTAAAACATAAATAAGTCATACAAGCATCATAACACAAGCCAGGGGCCTCGAGGGCTCGAATACAAGTGCTCGATCATAGCCGAGTCAGCGGAAGCAACAATATCTGAGTACAGACATAAGTTAAACAAGTTTGCCTTAAGAAGGCTAGCACAAACTAGGATATAGATCGAAAGAGGCGCAGGCCTCCTGCCTAGGATCCTCCTAACTACTCCTGGTCGTCGTCAGCGGCCTGCACGTAGTAGTAGGCACCTCCGGTGTAGTAGGTGTCGTCGTCGACGGTGGCATCTGGCTCCTGGGCTCCGACATCTGGTTGCGACAACCAGGTAGAAGGGAAGGGGGAAAAGGGGGAGGAAAGCAACCGTGAGTACTCATCCAAAGTACTCGCAAGCAAGGAGCTACACTACATATGCAGGGGTATATGTGTAAAGGGCCGTATAGGTGGACTGAACTGCAGAATGACAGAATAAGAGGGGGATAACTAATCCTATCAAAGACTACGCTTTTGGCGGCCTTCGTCTTGCAGCATGTAGAAGAGAGTAGATTGAAGTCCTCCAAGTAGCATCGTATGGCATACTCCTACCCGGCAATCCCCTCCTCGTTGCCCTGTTAGAGAGCGATCACCGGGTCATATCTGGCACTTGGAAGGGTGTGTTTTATTAAGTATCCAGTTCTAGTTGTCATAAGGTCAAGGTACAACTCCAAGTCGTCCTACTACCGAAGATCACGGCTATTCGAATAGATAAACTTCCCTGCAGGGGTGCACCACATAACCCAACACGCTTGATCCCATTTGGCCGGACACACTTTTCTGGGTCATGCCCGGCCGAGGAAGATCAACACGTCGCAGCCCCACCTAGGCTCAACAGAGAGGTCAGCACGCCGGTCTAAATCCTATGGCGCAGGGGTCTGGGCCCATCGCCCATTGCACACCTGCATGTTGCGAGGGCGGCCGAAAGCAGACCTAGCCTAGCAGGTGTTCCAGTCCAATCCGACGCTGCGCCGCGATCGGCCGACGCCAAAAGAGCTTTGGCGATACCACGACGCCGGGTGCCCATAACTGCTCCTCACAGTAGTTGGTTAGTGCGATAGACTAAATGGCTAGACTCAGATCAAATACCAAGAACTCGTTAAGCGTGTTATTTTTAAGTATCCGCGGACGCCGACCAGGGCCAGGCCCACCTCTCTCCTAGGTGGTCTCAACCTGCCCTGTCGCTCCGCCACAAAGTAACTGTCGGGGGCCGCCAGGAACCTAGGCCCACCTCTACCGGGATGGAGCCACTTGTCCTTTCAGCCCCCTCACCAGAATCACTTGCGGGTACTCAACAAGCTGACCCAACTTTAGTCACCACATGTGTCATGTATATAAAGTATATAGTATATACCCGTGATCACCTCCCTAGTGATCACGGCCCGATAGTATAGCATGGCAGACGGATAAGAGTGTAGGGCCACTGATGGAACACTAGCATCCTATACTAAGCATTAGGATAGCAGGTAAAGGTATCAACAATTGTAGCAACAATGACATGCCATGCAGCAGAATAGGATTAACCGGAAGTAGTAACATGCTACACTACTCTAATGCAAGCAGTATAGAGAAGAATAGGCGATATCTGGTGATCAAGGGGGGCTTGCCTGGTTGCTCTGGCAAGTAGGAGGGGTCGTCAACACCGTAGTCGTACTGGGTAGTAGCGGCATCGGTCTAGGTGTCTAGCGAGAGAAGAGGGGGGGAAGAAACAATAAATATAAAATCAAACATAAGCATGACGATGGAAGACATGACATTGCGCGGTGCTAGGTGTGTCCTAACGCGGTAGGTGGTGGTACCAGCGAAGGGGGAGACATCCGGTAAAGTATTCCCGGTGTTTCGCGTTTTCAGGCAGATGAACCGGAGGTGAAATGTTGCAGGTTTGCTATGCTAGGGATGTGTGGCGGGCAAACGGACTGCGTATCCGGATTCCTCTCATCGCTCTGAGAAACTTTCATGTACAAAGTATTTTCATCTGAGGTACGGTTTATCTTATATTGATTTTTAAAGATTTAAAACATTTTAGGATTTATTTAATTATTTAAATAAACATTATCCGAATAGTGTATGTTGACATCATCATGACGTCACCATGACGCCGCAGTCAACAGGGGTTGACTGGTCAATCTGACGTGTGGGCCCCGCATGTCATCGATCGTTAACTAACCTAATGATTAATTAACTAAACTAGGTGATTAGGTTAATCTAATCAGGATTAATTAAGTTAATTAATTCTTTAATTAATTAACTAATTTATATTTTAATTATTTTAATTATTCATTTTTTATTAAATCTTTTTTTTTTAATTTTCGTTCTAGGGCTTGGGCCCCTCATGTCATAGGCACACGTGGGCCTTAACGGCTACCGCACAGCGGTTACGCGCAACGGCGTGCGGGCGCAGGAGCACGGCACGGGCGCCAGCCATTGGGCATTCGCCAGATCGAAGGGGGCGACCACGGCACGCAGAAGGCCGCCTACCGAGGCGGCATGGCGAGGCCACCACAGGCGGCACGCTGCAGCAGCGGTTGAGGCCAGCAGGACTCGCAGCGGTGGCGAGCAGGGTCGAGCAGGGCAGCAGCAAGCAACGACGCCAACAGCAATAGAGCAGGGGAGCGGGACGCGGCCGGGGCGGCCGGTGCGCGTGCGGGCGCCGGTGAGCGAGGCCATGGCCGAAGTGGCCGGAGCAGGGGAGGAGGAGGAGATGTCGGGGCCTCACCACGGGGCCGTGGGGTCTAGGCAGCGGTGCTCGGGGAGGAAGACGGGGACGCGACACCGGCGAGGAGGAGATCCCGCGAGGGAGAGGAAGGCGACAGTGGCTGTGGCGGAGGAAGATGGCTCGATCCGGCGTTGCAGGGGCTCCGAGGACGAATCCGTTCACGTAGTCGACGTAGTCGATGACGGTGAAGCAGCTGGTCACGCTCTCAGGCGCCGAGGAGCTCGGTGTGCGCGAGGGCGACGAAGTTCATGGCGACGGCGGCAAGAACTGGCACCGGGGATCGGCGTCGAGCGGCGTCAGTTTGGCGAGGCGTCTGCGGGGGAGGGCTTTGGCGCGGGAGTGGCGGCGGGGGTAAGTGCAGGGGAGGGTGAGGCGAGCTCGGTGGAGGGGCAGGGCGTGGCCGGCGGGAGGAGCTGCGGGGTCGAGCGGGAGCGCTCTCACTCGTCCCTGGCGGCGCGAGGTGGGAATGAGGGAGAGATGGGGATCGGGACGGGAAGAGTTAGGGTTAGTAGCAAGGGGCGCCGGGTTGGGCCAGTTGTTTGTTAGATGGGCCAAGAGCCCAGTAGGTTAGGTTAGCTTAGTTTAGTTTTCTTTAATATATTTCTATTTTCTTTAATCCTGTACGGTTTTGCATTATAATTTAAGTCCAAATGAACTTTGTTAAATAAGAGACTTGTCCTAAAATTACTTTGCAATACCTTGGACTGTCACTAAAATTTTGGGGCAATTTGTTTTAATTTTTTCAAAGCGTTTAAATAATTGTTTTTGCTACTGTTACATCATTTTAGAGTAGTCTAACATTTTACAAAAGTGTGATTTCTCCACCATGAATACCTATGCATTATTTGGCACAACCCTAACATTTTAGTTTTAATGTTTGAAAACTTTTACCGTTTAACTTGATTTTAAATTTGAATTTGAATCGGTTTTGAACTAACGCGAGATTAGGAATAGTAATTGTGGTGACGTGGCAACATTAACAAAGGTTTACTGTAGCTTAATTATACGGGCGTCACAATTCTCCTCCACTACAAGAAATCTCGTCCCGAGATTTAAGACGGGAGTAAGGGGGAAAGTTCTGGTTACGAAATTTTAACGGGTGTCCTCGGTCTTGGTTGTTCTTCTCGAACAGGTTGATCCATTACATTGATGTCTTCATTTCATTGTTTCAGGTCATCATGAAGTTGTCGTCCTTTCTTCGGGAACTCCATCGTATTTACGAATAGGTAAGGGGCAGCTTTACAACAATTGAATGTTATAAGGTAAAATCATCTGGGGGGTATCCCAAGAATGATCATAAGAGTATCTATCGAGTTGAACAAATGAAACACATCGAGAGCAAAGTAAGAAGGTACCATAAGAAGTTTGAAGCGGATAGACAATCGTCGTTGCCTGAAACAAGGCAACGGGTATAGGTAACGTGTTTAATACCAGAATTGATGATCACACGGAAGGTGGCTCGTGAATTACATACGAAGCCAAGCGTGAGGAATAACTTTAGAAACAGGGTTGTACAGGAGAGTCAGGTTTTGATCCTGTGGAACTATGGGTTATGGGCCCACCATGTGTGTTAAAAGTAGGAAGGACGGTGACGTCTTGCACGATCATGTAAGCAAGGCATGTCAGGGGATAGCCTGTTAGTTATGTCGGCAACAACATCGGTACCAAGGGCGAGGGACGAAGAAAACCAGTTTCCTGCTCGTTGAACAAGGCGGACCAATAGGCGAAGTTCTCGTCCATCGGTGGCTACCGGAATGTCATCAACAATAGTAACAGGGTCTAACTTATAGAGTTGTACACCAAGGTGTTTACATAAGCAGGAGAATATTGCTGCTTAGATCATCTAGATCACAAGAAGGTTTAAACAAACCAATGGAAAGGAAACGTGATTATCAGGTTTAAACAGAACAATGGAAAGGAAAATGTGTATACACACATATTTCGTTGGTATATCCTTCCCAAGGACAAGCGGAGTATGATATCCACGACGGGATAGAAAGTAGAAAACCATTTAGGTAAGGGGGAGGAATATCATGAGAGTACCCATACAATGGTGTTTGGATAATCGATAAGGAAAATTTAGCATTGTGCTTCAAATGTTTTTATTGAAAATCAGAGTACCACAGACATGCTTCGAGATAGCAGCGACATGGTCTTCAAGCAAAGGTCAGACTTTGGATGTGCAAAGGATCCATTTGGAACAACTTATAGAATAAATCTTACAATTTCCTCAGGGAAGAATGGATAACCTTGCTAAAAAGGAAATGGTATCAACAGGTCCTCCGGCCAGGTGTGCTAGGCACGATATCACCTTACCGGGTCATATAAAGACCATTGTTATTATTCTTGGAAACATGTTCCCACCATCATATCTGATTGAGGTTTAGATCTAATTGGTGTCGGGATACTTCAGACTCAGGATGACTGAGAAGAAGAGGTGCAACACAATTTGACGAGATGACAATGTAAGATTCTCGGGAAATGAACTATGGAAATGAGTTCCAAGTCAAGAGTTCATCATTAAACCAAGGAGAGGTGAGGAGCTGACTGATTGACTCAGCGACAATCCATTGACATTTCCAAAAAGGATGGATTTCCACAAATATGTGAACAAGGAGATAACACTAGCCAGATCAAATGACTTAATGATGTATGCTGGAGGAAACCATACACAATTAAACATGGGTTGAAAGGTGCACTCGAAATATGGGCTGGGTTGCACGCCCAACTTCAGAATGGCGATTGAGCAACCAACACACTAAATTGGATTTATTGTCCAATAACTCTGAAGCAACAGGGTTGCTAGAGATATTAAATTTGCACAACAGAGTTCACTCAACACGGGGACTAAGAAAAGAATGGTGATGGTGAGAAGCATCACTGTATCACAAATTCTTAAGAGGTGGTGTAATTCTCACAACATTGATGACTCAAGAGATGCAAATGTTCCGAGTAAAGAAAAAGAATTGCTGGATGGCAGGGAACTCAAGGTATAACACCAAACATGAACAAGTTTGTGTCGGGGGAAGGCAAGAATGTTGCCGATGATAACACAAATCATCGAGGGGCAAGGATGGTATTTCACATCATGAATCTGATTGATATCCTAGAAGAGCTCAGAATGTTGATGATGATCACGACACAATTGTCGAGAGGTTTCAAGAAGGTGTAATCGATCGGCGATGACACCAAGTCAAAGGAATGATGAAGCAAAAGGTTATTGGAACCACGAGTACGACACAAACTCAAAATCAAGCTTGTTGTTCAAGGCGAAATGATATGACGAGGAAAATCGACGTAAGCTTAGCTCATCGTCGAAAATTGTGCTTCGAGAAGAAGGACTAGGTAGCACAGTTAAAAGTTGCACGATACTGATATAGCCGATCAAGCTATGAATAACTTGAAGGATTATTAAACTCATAAGCAATGAAAATTACTTAGAGTTATTGAATCGGAGTGCGGAATCGATCCACTTATCGGTGTTCTCGGTTGACCAACAACCCAGAACCCATGAAGTGACATTGACAGGGAAAGGTAGTACTTCATCAAAAGTTCGCAAGATGTAGTGCAATGGCATGATATCCTCGAGATACCCGGGGTAATACTCGAAGGTAGATCATAATAAAGGTTGGGCAGGCATATTGATCTGTAGAAGACAAGTGCTTTAACTTGTCCGAGAAATGGATCAAAGAAGAACAATCATGGTCGGAACCACGGTTGCAAAGGATCAATTCACAGATACCGGATGATATTTATCAAGAAAATAGTTATTATTACAAGAAGCTTCCATGATAGGATCTACATTGTGTCCATGGGCATGAACACAAAGTTTAAGGTCAACTCCCACTTCTTCAATGTATAACCTTTCATTCACTGCTCTAGATAAAATGATTTCAGTGTCAAAACCTACCTGGTGAATTACCAGAGGAGTATGACCCGTGAAAACTTTCGAGTTCACACAGATTAAGGAAGGCATAGGTTCAACCCATCGGGGCTTCTTAGAACATATACCATGAACTTCAGAAGTAAATAACACAAGCTCAAAAGTAGAGCATGGTTGACAAAAGTAGAGGATACAATTTACCAAAGGCATTATGTATCGGGTAAAGAACTCATAAGAATTTTGGTTGTGAAGGACACTATCGGATAATAACCCGGCAATGGGTATGGCGGTCCACAACGGGGCTGATGTGAGTATCGGTACTCAATCAGAGGATGAAGGAATGCCAAGGCATCAGATTATAGAAACAACTGACTAATTCAAAGCTTAATGCAAAGAATTTTATGATTTCCAAATTAAGGGATCATAAGCAATCGTTCTGATCGAAAATGAATAAGTTCAATAGACTTAGAAGCACAACCGATCAAGGCATTGATTGGTCAAGAACCAGCTCATATCCAAATGACGTCTGAGCCGAAAGGATAATTGTAGGCTTCGACTAATGATTGTGAACATTCACAACTTATTGAATCAATGCACTCAAAAATGATAGTGACCAAGGATGCCAATAAGATTATTATGCTTATGGGATTAACCATAATGCAAGCAAGCAAGAATTTCAAGAGCAATAGGTTACTCGGGATTTTCGGAAGTTCAAATAGTATTTTGAAGACTTTTTTGAAATACATGAATCAACTGGGGATGAGCAAATATCCGGTGAGTGCTAGAAATTATCCATAGTGGTATTCATGTGGCAAAGAACAGCAAGGCAGTAAGCTCAAAAGATTCTTGGAATATCGAAGAGTATTTCAGGACATCTTGTAATAACAAGAGAAACTGGGGATGACAATATGAACGATAGGTGTAAGTAGTTATCCAGAGGGATTTATCGATGGAAGTGAATTGCAAAAGCGATGGCACATAGTCTCGAGAGCACATCGTAGAGTATCTTCGGAATCTTATGGTGCAGCCGGCGATCATCTGGACTGAAGGGGCTCTCCGGGAGAAAGTGTTTTCCAGAACCTAAAGTTAGATTTTAGAAAATCATTTAACCCGAATAGAAGAGAAATTAGAATCCCACAGTATAAACGAGGAATAAAAGATCCTAATACCACCCAATGGCGACATGGGCCCATGGGCCGCACAGCCATGTTAGTAAAGTTTTGTAAAGTCTAGACTCGACTTCGGCCAAGGAGTGTGGAAGGGGGATTCCTACAGGCAGTCGGCTCTGATACCAACTTGTGATGCCCCCGATTCAATCGTACACTAATCATGCACGCAAATGTGTACGATCAAGACCAGGGACTCACGGGAAGATATCACAACACAACTCTAAAACACAAATAAGTCATACAAGCATCATAATACAAGCCAGGGGCCTTGAGGGCTCGAATACAAGTGCTCGATCATAGACGAGTCAGCGGAAGCAACAATATCTGAGTACGGACATACGTTAAACAAGTTTGCCTTAAGAAGGCTAGCACAAACTAGGATACAGATCAAAACAGGCGCAGGCCTCCTGCCTGGGATCCTCCTAACTACTCCTGGTTGTCGTCAGCGGGCTGCACGTAGTAGTAGGCACCTCCGGTGTAGTAGGAGTCGTTGTCGACGGTGGCGTGTGGCTCCTGGGCTCCGACATCTGGTTGCGACAACTAGGTAGAAGGGAAGTGGGGAAAGGGGAGGAAAGCAACCGTGAGTACTCATCCAAAGTACTCGCAAGCAAGGAGCTACACTACATATGCAGGGGTATATGTGTAAAGGGCCGTATCGATGGACTGAAGTGCAGAATGCCAGAATAAGAGGGGGATAACTAATCCTCTCAAAGACTACTCTTCTGGCAGCCTTCGTCTTGCAGCATGTAGAAGAGAGTAGATTGAAGTCCTCCAAGTAGCATCGTATTGCATACTCCTACTCGGCAATCCCCTCCTCGTTGCCCTGTTAGAGAGCGATCACCGGGTTATATCTGGCACTTGGAAGGGTGTGTTTTATTAAGTATCTAGTTCTAGTTGTCATAAGGTCAAGGTACAACTCCAAGTCGTCCTGTTACCGAAGATCACGGCTATTCGAATAGAAACTTCCCTGTAGGGGTGCACCACATAACCCAACACGCTTGATCCCATTTGGCCGGACACACTTTTCTGGGTCATGCCCGACCGCGGAAGATCAACACGTCGCAGCCCCACCTAGGCTCAACAAAGAGGTCAGCACACCGGTCTAAATCCTATGGCGCAGGGGTCTGGGCCCATCGCTCATTGCACACTTGCACGTTGCGAGGGTGGCCGAAAGAAGACCTAGCCTAGCAGGCGTTCCAGTCCAATCTGGCGCGCACCGCTCAGTCGCTGACGTCAAAAAGAGCTTCAGCTGATACCACGGCGTCGAGTGCCCATAACTGTTCCCACGTAGTTGGTTAGTGCGTATAGACCAAATGGCCAGATTCAGATCAAATACCAAGAACTCGTTAAGCGTGTTATTTTTAAGTATCCACGGACGCCGACCAGGGCCAGGCCCACCTCTCTCCTAGGTGGTCTCAATCTGCCCTGTCGCTCCGCCACAAAGTAACAGTCGGGGGCCGTCAGGAACCCAGGCCCACCTCTACCGGGATGGAGCCACCTGTCCTTTCAGCCCCCTCACCACTTTTGGGTACTCAACGAGCTGACCCGACTTTAGTCACCACATGTGTCATGTATATAAAGTATATAGTATATACCCGTGATCACCTCCCTAGTGATCACGGCCCGATAGTATAGCATGGCAGATGGACAAGAGTGTAGGGCCACTGATGGAACACTAGCATCCTATACTAAGCATTAGGATAGCAGGTAAAGGTATCAACAATTGTAGCAACAATGAAAGGCTATGCAGCAGAATAGGATTAACCGAAAGCAGTAACATGCTACACTACTCTAATGCAAGCAGTATAGAGAAGAATAGGCGATATCTGGTGATCAAGGGGGGGGGGCTTGCCTGGTTGCTCTGGCAAGTAGGAGGGGTCGTCAACACCGTAGTCGTACTGGGTAGTAGCGACATCGGTCTAGGTGTCTAGCGAGAGAAGAGGGGGGAAGAAACAATAAATATAAAAGCAAACATAAGCATGACGATGGAAGACATGACAATGCGCGGTGCTAGGTGTTCCCTAACGCGGTAGGAGGTGGTACCAGCGAAGGGGGAGACATCCAGGAAAGTATTCCCGGTGTTTCGCCTTTTCGGATAGATAAACCGGAGGTGAAATGTTGCAGGTTTGCTATGCTAGGGATGTGTGGCGGGCGAACGGACTGCGTATCCGGATTCATCTCATCGCTCTGGGCAACTTTCATGTACAAAGTATTTTCATCTGAGCTACGGTTTATTTTATATTGATTTTTAAAGATTTAAAACATTTTAGGATTTATTTAATTATTTAAATAAACATTATCCGGAATAGTGTACGCTGACATCATCATGACGTCAGCAGTCAACAGGGTTTCACTGGGTCAATCTGACGTGTGGGTCCCGCATGTCATTGACTGTTAACTAACCTAACAGATTAATTAACTAAGCTAGGTGATTAGGTTAATCTAATTAGGATTAATTAATTAACTAATTAATATTTTAATTATTTATTTTTTATTAAATTTTTTTAAATTTTCATTCTAGGGCCTGGGCCCCTCATGTCATAGGCATAGGGGCCTTAACTGGCTACCGCACAAAGCGGTTCTGGGCGCAGCAGCTAAGGGCGTCGGGTTACGAACACGGCGCCCAGCCCGATTGGGCATTCGCCCAGATCGAAAGGGGGGTGACCACGGGCACAGCAAGGCCACCAAAGGGCGGCGCGCGTTGCAGGCTATTGAGGCCAGCAGGACTCGCAGCGGTGGCGAGCGGGGTCGAGCAGGGCGGCAGCAAGCAACAGCACCACCAGCGGCAGAGAGCGAGGCGGGGCGGCGGCGGGCGGCCGGTCTTGGTCTGGCGCCCGGTGAGAGAGGCCATGGCCGAAGTGGCCGGAGCAGGGGAGGAGGAGGAGATGCCTGGGCTCACCACAAGGCCGTGGGGTCTAGGCAGCTGTGCTCAGGGAGGAAAACAGGGACGCGACGCCGACGAGGAGGAGATCCCGCGAGGGAGAGGAAGGCGACGGTGGTTGTGGCGGAGGAAGATGGCTCGATCCGGTGTTGCAGGGGCTCCGAAGACGAATCCGTTCACGTAGTCGTCGTAGTCGTTGACGGTGAACAGTTGGTCACGTTCTCAGGCGCCGGGGAGCTCGGTGGGCGCGAGGGCGACGAAGTTCATGGCGACGGCGGCAAGCGCTAGCACCGGGGATCGGCGTCGAGCAGCGTCGGTTTGGCGAGGCGTCTGCGGGGGAGGGCTTTGGCGCGGGAGTGGCGGCGGGGGTAGGTGCAGGGGAGGGTGAGGCGAGCTCGGGGGACGGGCAGGGCGTGGCCGGCGGGAGGAGCTGGGGGGTCGAGCGGGATCGCTCTCACTCGTCCCTGGCGGCGCGAGGTGGGAATGAGGGAGAGATGGGGATCGGGACGGGAAGAGTTAGGGTTAGTAGCGAGGGGCGCCGGGCTGGGCTAGTTGTTTGTTAGATGGGCCAAGAGCCCAGTAGGTTAGGTTAGCTTAGTTTAGTTTTCTTTAATATATTTATATTTTCTTTAATCCTGTACGGTTTTGCATTATAATTTAAGTCCAAATGAATTTTCTTAAATAAGAGACTTGTCCTAAAATTACTTTGCAATACCTTGGATTGTCACTAAAATTTTGGGGCAATTTGTTTTAATTTTTTCAAAGCGTTTAAATAATTGTTTTTGCTACTGTTACATCATTTTAGAGTAGTCTAACATTTTATAAAAGTGTGATTTCTCCACCATAAATACCTATGCATTATTTGGCACAACCCTAACATTTTAGTTTTAATGTTTGTAAACTTTTACAGTTTAACTTGATTTTAAATTTGAATTTGGATCGGTTTTGAACTAACGCGAGATTAGGAACAGTAACTGTGGTGACGTGGCAACATTAACAAAGGTTTAGTGTAGCTTAATTATCCGGGCGTCACAAAAAGGGAAACAAAGAGTTTACATTGCAATCTTGGTGGGACCGATCGCTCATCTCGGTAGGACCGAAACGTTACGTAGGGAAACAGAGAGATTACAATCCCATCTCGGTGAGACCGAGATCCCTATCGGTGAGACCGATTTGCCTAGGGTTTGTGGCAGTGGCTATGACATTGAACTCGGTGGCGCCGGATAGAAAGAATTGGTAGGGCCGAGTTTGACTTTTGGTTTAGGTCATATGTGGATGTGAGAAAGTAGTTGAGGGCTTTGGAGCATATCAGTAAGCATTTTGAGCAAGTAAGCCATTAAGCAACACCTCATCCCTCCTTGATAGTATTGGCTTTTCCTATAGACTCAATGTGATCTTGGATCACTAAAATATAAAATGTAGAGTCTTGAGCTTGAGCCAATCCCTTTGTCCTTAGCATTTCGAGGGGTCCACTTTTCTCATCCATGCCATGACAATCATTGAGCTTTCCTGAAATATTAGTCTTGAAATAGTGTTAGCTCAGTGAGCTATATGTTGTTAGGAATTACCAAAACCACCTAGGGATAGTTGCACTTTCACATTACTTTTGGGATGATCCACACTTATATAAAGAATGGGTAGATGGTGTTATTAGACGTTGTGTACCTGGTCATGAGCAGGGACAAATCCTAAGGAAGTGTCATTCCGAGGCATATGGAGGGCGCCATGCAGCAAAACTGCACATAAGGTATTACAATCTGGTTTTTACTCGCCTACCCTCTTCAAAGATGCATGTAATTTTGTCCTTTGTTCTGATGAATGTCAAATAATTGGTAATATTGGTAAAGGTCAAGAAATGCCTATGAATTATTCACTTGTTATAGAACCATTTGATGTTTGGGATTTTGATTATATGGGAACTTTTCCTTCCTCTAATGGATATACATATTTTAGTTGTTGTTGATTATGTTACTAAGTGGGTAGAAGCTATTCCAACTAGTAGTGCTGATCATAACACGTCTATTAAAATGCTTAAGGAATTTATCTTCCCAAGATGGAGTCCCGAGATATCTAAAGACTGATGGTGGTTCACACTTTATTCATGGTGCATCCCGTAAAATCCTCGCTAAATATGATGTCAACCATAGAATTGCATCACCTTATCATCCTCAATCTAGTGGTCAAGTTTAATTGAGCAATAGGGAAATGAAATTAATTTTGCAAAAGACCATTAACCGATCTAGGAAAAATTGGTCTGAGAAACTTGATGATGCACTGCGAGAATATAGAACTGCTTATAAAAATCATATGGGTATGTCTCCGTATAAAATGGTCTATGGAAAAGCATGTCATTTACCTCTTGAATTAGAACATAAAAGCTTATTGGGCAATTAAAGAACTTAACTATGATTCAAGCTTGCCGGTGAAAACAGGTTATTTGATATTAGCTCTTTAGATGAATGGAGAACACAAGCCTGTCAGAATGTTAAATTATTTAAAAAAAAGGTTAAAATATGGCATGATAAAACAATTCAGAAATGAGAATTTAATGTCGTTGACCAACTCCTATTGTACAATTCTCGTTTAGATTTTTTGCAGGAAACCTTCTTTCCAAATGGGAAGGGCCATACATTGTCGAGGAAGTTTATCATTCCGGAGCTATCAAGATCAATAATGCCGAGGGCACAAATCCGAATGTAGTTAATAGGCAAAAAATTAAACATTATATTTCACGTACACCATTAACATGGAAACCAACATTATTCAAACAATCGCACTTGAGGAACACCTAAAGGAAACCTTCCGGAATGCTCCAGAATTCTGAAAAAGGAATAGGTATGTGATATGGTAAGTAAACCGACTCCAAAAATTCCATAAAAATATTTTTTGATCATTTCAGAATATTTTAAAAATTAGGAAAATAAGAAATAGCCAGGAAAGTGCACGAGGGGGCCACAAGCTTAGGTGCCCCCCAGGGCGCGCCACCCAGGCTTGTGGGGCCCTCGTGGACCTTCCTGACTTTGTATTCTTTCTGAAGACTTTTCCTGCAAGGGAAAATTCATTATATATATATATATATGTGTGTGTGTGTGTGTGTGTGTGTGTGTGTGTGTGTGTGTGTGTGTGTGTGTGTCGCTGTTTTGACCTCCTGATATGCCTTCAACATATCTATAATTTTTTATTGTTCCATGCTATTATATTATCAATCTTAAATATTTTTATCCAATTTTATATCATTCTGGGGGACTAACCTATTAACTTAGTGCCTAGTATCAGTTGTTGTTTTCTGCTTGTTTTTGGTTTTCCAGGAAATCTGTACCAAACGGAGTCCAAACAGCACAGAACTTTTTGATCATTTTTTCTGGACAAAAGAGACCCCAGAAGCTTTGGGAGGAGACCAGGTGACAAATGAGGAGACAAGAAGGCAACAGGGCGCGTGATGTCTACTACACAGCTTATTCTTGTAGACTCGTGTTGGGCCTCCAAGCGCAGAGTTTTGTAGGCAATAGCAATTTTCCCTCAAGTGGATGACCTAAGGTTTGTCAATCCATGGGACACTTAGGATGAAGATGGTCTCTCTGAAACAATCTTGCAATCAAATACAAGAAATCTCTTGCGTCCCCAACACACAAAATAGAATGGTAAATTGTATAGGTGTACTAGTTCGGCGAAGAGATGGTGATACAAGTGTGGCATGGATAGTAGATATAGGTTTTTGTAATCCGAAATAATAAAAACAACAAGGTAGCAAGTGATAAAATAGAGCACAAACGGTATTGCAATGCTTGAAAACAAGGCCTAGGGTTCATACTTTCACTAGTGCAATCTCTCAACAGTGCTAACATAATTGAACCATATAACAATCCCTCAACGTGCGACAAAGAATCACTCCAAAGTTTTTATCAATAGTGGAGAACATAAGATGAAATAGTTGTAGGGTATGAAACCACCTCAAAGTTATCTTTTCTAATCAATTTATTGAGCCATCCCCGTAAGTGTCACAAACATCCCTAGAGTTCGTAACTAAAATAACACCATATGATAGCATCAACCAACTCTCATGTAACCTAGATACTCCAATGTCACCACAAGTATCCGTGATTTGATTATTAGATATGCATCAAACAACTTCAGATTCATAATATTCAATCCAACACAAAGAACTTCATAGAGTGCCCCAAAGTTTCTACTGGAGAAAGTAGGACAAAAACGTGCATCAACCCCTATGCATAGATTACCCCAATGTCACTCTTGATAACCCACAAGTATATGGGATCATTTTTAGCCTTTCTCGATAAGTAAGACTGTCGAATCCAACGAGGCGCTAAAGGTAGAACAAATATTCCCTCAAGTTCTATCGACCACCGATACAACTCTATGCACACTTTACGTTTGCTTTACCAACAAGTATGAAACTAGAAGTACTTTGTAGGTCTGAAGGGATAGGTTGGCAAGATAATAAAGAACACATTAATAAAAGATAGGGGTTGTTTAGATAATGAAACAATTAAGTTAGTTTTAGTAGAGAGCTTTTTGTCACAAGAAAGTTATTGGTCCCTAAGCAATCGATAACTAGACCAGTAATCATTATTGCAATTTTATATGAGGGAGAGGCATAAGCTAACATACTTCCTCTACTTGGATCATACGCACTTATGATTGGAACTCTAGCAAGCATCCACAGCTACTAGAGGTCATTAAGGTAAAACCCAACCATAGCATTAAAGTATCAAGCCCTCTTCACTCCCATACACAAACAACCTACTTACTCGGGTCTGTGCTTCTGTCACTCACGCCACCCACCATCATAAGCATATCATAAACATATTGCAAACCCTATAGCGTGGATCCCTCATGCTTGCGCGACATGGAGAGCACCACAGGACAGCACCAATAATAAAAGATACAACTCAAACCAATCATGATCATCGATAAACCCATCGGAAAAAACGGATCTACTCAAACATCATAGGATAGCCATACATTATTGAGTAATAATATATAGCATTGAGCACCATGTTTAAGTAGAGATTATAGCGAGGAGAAGGGGTGTTACACCGCTGCATAGAGGGGGATACAGTTGGTGATGATGGCGATGAAGTTGTTGGTGTAGATCGACGCCACGATGATGGCCCCGGTGGCGTTCCGGCGCCACCGGGAGAGAGGGGGAGAGAGCCCCCCTCCTTATTCTTCTTCATTGACCTCCCCCCTAGATGGGAGGAGGGTTTACCCTCTGGTCCTTGGCCTCCATGGTGGCGGAGGGGTGGGAGCCCCTTCGAGATTGGATCTCTCTCTCTCTCTCTCTCTCTCTCTCTCTCTCTCTCTCTCTCTCTCTCTCTCTCATCGCTGTCTTTCAAATTTCCGTTCCCAGTTCGATCCTTAAATTCCGAATCAAGTAACTCCGATTGGGCTGAAATTTAAACATGATTTTTATCCGGATATTATCTTTCTTGCGGTGAAAGAATGGCACCAACCGCCTTATGGGATGGACACAAGCCCCCTGGCTGCACCTAGGGTAGGGGGCACGCCTCCAGGGCTTGTGGGCCCCTCGGGCATTGTCTCGCGTTGATTCCAATTCCCAAAAATCACATATATTCACAAAAATCACCGTAAGTTTTATCACTTTGGACTTCGTTTGGTATGGATATTTTGCGAAACAAAAAACATGCAACAAACATGAACTGGCACTAGATCAATATGTTAGTCCCAAAAATAGTATAAAATGTTGCCAATAGTATATGAAAGTTGTAGAATATTAGCATGAAACAATCAAAAAATATAGATACGACGGAGACGTATCAGTCACCGCGGGAATCCGCAAGTTGATTGCCAAAACATATATCAAGTGAATCGATATAACACCCCATTGTCACCATGAGTATCCACATGCAAGACATATATCAAGTGTTCTCAAATCCAAAATATTCAGTCTGATAATAGTGAAACCTGAAAGGTTAAAACTCAATTCATCACAACAAGATAGAGAGGGAGAAACACCAGATGATCCAAGTATATTAACAAAGCTCGTGGTACATCAAGATCGTGCCAAATCAAGAACACGTGAGAGAGAGAGAGAGAGAGAGAGAGAGATCAAACACATAGCTAATGGTACATACCCTCATCCCCGAGGGTGAACTACTCCCTCATCATCATGGAGACCGCCGGGATGATGAAGATCGCCTCCGGTGATGATTTCCCCCTCCGGCAGGGTGCCAGAACAGGGCTCCAGATGGGATCTCTTTGGTACAGAGGGTTGCGGTGCTGGAGTCAAAGTTCTAGGTTAACTTTCGGGGATTTCCCTATTTATAAGAATTTTCAGAGTTAGAATCATGCGAAAAGGAGTTACGAGGGGCCCACGAGGCACTTGGGCACGGCCACCGCCTTGGGCGCGCCCAAGTGGCTTGTGGAGCCCTCGTGGCTCTTCTGGTCCTCCCATGAAGCTTCGGGGGTCTATTTTGTTCAAAAAATCATCAAAAATTTCAGTCCATTCCGATAACTTTTATTTCTACACAATAAACAACACCACAGTAGTTCTGCTGAAAATAGCATCAGTCCGGGTGAGTTCCATTCAAATCATACAAAACCATATAAAATTATTCTAAACAGGGCATGAATGCTTCATAAGTTATGGATAGGTTGGAGACGTATCAGCATCCCCAAGCTTAATTCCTGCTCGTCCTCGAGTAGGTAAAGAAATAATTTATGAAGTGTGAATGCTAGCATAGTGCATAAGTTTGATCAATGATAATTTCAATCACTTTTCCTAGCAACATAACAGCAACTCTTTCTCACAAAACGCTTCATGATAAAGTTGCAATCCAGATGTTATGGTTCAAACAATGCATTCTCTTGAAACTTAACAACCTATGTTCTTAGTCACCAAGCAATTTCAATGCATATTTTTCAACAAAATCTAAGTAAGAGCTCCACATACTCAATTATCATATAGTCTTCCATGATTACTAATACTCAAAGCATATTTTTAGAACAAATAGCATCCATCAGGCACAGATAAATATAGGGGCTTAATGTTTCGCCTCCCAACTCATTTATCATTGAGATCATTGTCAACAATAATAATTCATGTCAAATATATTTGAATGGCCATATGTGCCTGGATCTTTCCCCACCAGATGATGCTTGCCAACTAAAGAATAGGTAGGAATAAGAAATTGACTCAACAAAAATAAAATTAATACAAAATTAGAAAGATAAGCCCTTCGCAGAGGGAAGCATGGATTTGTAGAGGTGCCAGAGCTCATTGCTTAAGACAAGGATGAATACATTTTGAGTGATCTGCCTTTCCTGTCAACGTCACGACCAAGAGTTCTCAATATCTTCCATGCTAAATGATGTTGCTTGAACTACGTAGGTATTTCCCGAGAGACGAAAGGATGATGCAGCACAGCTACGGTAGGTATTTCCCTCAGTTACGAAACCAAGGTATCAATCCAATAGGAGAACCAAGCAACACTATGTAAATGGTACCTGGACACAAAGAACAAATACTTGCAACCTGACGCTTATGAGGGGTTGTCCATCCCTCTATAGGTAACGGCGCCAGAAATTGTCATGTTGACGGGATAAAATTTGTGTAGATTGGATACATAGATCTCGATAAAACACGAAATAAAATAAATAATAAAAAAGTGCAGTAAGGTATTTTTTAGTTTTGGAATAATAGATCTGAAAGTAAAAGCGAATAAAAATATATCTCAAAGCAAATATGATAAAGAATAGATCCGGGGGTCGTAGATTTCACTACTGGCTTCTGTAGAGAAAATAGCATACGGTGGGTAAAAAAATTACTGTTGGGCAATTGATAGAAGATCGAATAATTATGACAATATCCAAGGCAATGATCAATATATAGGCATCACGTCCAACATTAGTAGACCGATTCCTGCCTGCATCTACTACTATTAATCCACACATCGACCGATATCCAGCATGCATCTGTATTAAGTTCATGGAGAAACGGAGTAATGCAATAAGAACGATGACATGATGTAGACGAGATATATTCATGTAGGAATAGCCCCCATCTTGTTATCCTTAATAGCAACGACACATGCGTGTCTTGCTGCCCCTTCTGTCACTAGGAAAGAACACTGCACGATCGAACCCATCACAAAGCACCTCTTCCCATGGCAAGAAAAATCGATCTAGTTGGCCAAACTAAACCAAAGATTCGAAGAAGAAATATGAGGCTATAAATAATCATGCATATAAGAGATCAAAAGAACACTGAAATAATATTCATGGATATAGATCTGATCATAAACTCAAAGTTCATCGGATACCAACAAACACACCACAAAAAGATTTACATAAAATATATCTCCAAGAGACCATTGTATTGAGAATCAAAAGAGAGAGAGAGAGAGAGGAAGCCATCTAGCTATTGCCTATGGACCCGCAGGTCTATGATGAATTACTCACGGATCATCAGAGAGGCACCAATGAGGATGATGAACCCCTCCGTGATGGTGTCTAGATTGGATCTCGTGGTTCTGGAACTTGCGGCGACCGGAATTGTGTTTCGTCGACTCCCCTAGGGTTTCTAGAATATTTGGGTATTTATAGGGCGAAGAGGCGGTGCGGGAGGTCACCGAGGGGGACACAACACCCCTGGGCGCGCCTGGGCCTCCTGGCACGCCTTGGTGGGTTGTGCCCACCTCGGGCGTCCCCTGTAGTACTTCTTTGGCCCATCTTGTTCTTTTGGTCCCAAAAAATTCTTCAAAAAGTTTCGCTGCATTTGGTACTGATATTCTACGAAGTAAAAAACAAGCAGAAAACAGCAACTGGCAATGGGCACTATGTCAATAGGTTAGTCCCAAAAAATGATATAAACTTGCTATAAAATGATTGTAAAATATCCAAGAATGATAATATAACAACATGGAGCAAGAAAAAATTATAGATACGTTGGAGACGTATCACTAAACACATTATCAGTGGTTGCCAAGTGGAAAGGTAAAGTTTACTCCCGGCCCCCTCAACCATTCAAACACAAGCCATGGCCATTCCAATTTCCAGCCTCTCTTATGCAACGACAAGTGCATAAGCACCCATTGTGAGAATAACACGCTTATCATGGAAGATATTGACCACCCCCTGCTGCTTCATGGGCGGTACGGGCACACAAAACAGATGTTTATTTGAAGATTTAGAGATGGCACATGCAAATTTACTTGGAACGGCAGGGTAATACTGTATATAGGTAGGTATGGTGGACACTAATGGAAGAAACTTGGCTCTAGTATTTTGGATGCACAAGCAGTATTCCCGCTTAGTAGAGAAATTTTGGCTAGCAAAAGATTCTAAACAAGCACCACATGTTCAAGGATCCATAACAATATAACTTCTGTGCAAATATACCCGAACATAACTCATTACATTGTCTTGCTTGTCCAACTTCAACCAATTTGCTCAAGTTTGTAAATAATTATCCAGATATTCATCCGTGAGTTGATTATTAGATATGCATCAAACAACTTCAGATTCATAATATTCAATCCAAAACAAAGAACTTCATAGAGAACCCCAAAGTTTCTACTGGAGAAAGTAGGACAAAAACATGCATCAACCCTTATGCATAGATTACCCCAATGTCACTCTTGATAACCCACAAGTATAGGGGGTCAATTTTAGCCTTTCTCGATAAGTAAGAGTGTCGAACCCAACGAGGAGCTAAAGGTAGAACAAATATTCCCTCAAGTTCTATCGACCAGCGATACAACTCTACGCACACTTTATGTTTGCTTTACCAACAAGTATGAAACTAGAAGTACTTTGTAGGTCTGAAGGGATAGGTTGGCAAGATAATAAAGAACACATTAATAAAATATAGGGGTTGTTTAGATAATGAAACAATTAAGTTAGTTTTATTAGAGAGCTTTTTGTCACAAGAAAGTTATTTGTCCCTACGTAATCGATAACTAGACCGGTAATAGTTATTGCAATTTTATATGAGGGAGAGGCATAAGCTAACATACTTTCTCTACTTGGATCATATGCACTTATGATTGGAACTCTAGCAAGCATCCACAACTACTAAAGATCATTGAGGTAAAACCTAACCATAGCATTAAAGTATCAAGCCCTCTTCACTCCCATACGCAAACAACCTACTTACTCGGGTCTGTGCTTCTGTCACTCATGCCACCCACCATCATAAGCATATCATGAACATATTGTAAACCCTACAACAGGGATCCCTCATGCTTGCGCGACACGGAGAGCACCACAGGATAGCACCAATAATAAAACATACAACTCAAACCAACCATGATCATCAATAAACCCGTCAGACAAAACAGATCTACTCAAACATCATAAGATAGCCATACATTATTGAGAAATAATATATAGCATTGAGCACCATGGTTAAGTAGAGATTACAGCGAGGAGAAGGGGTGTTACACTGCTGCATTGAGGGGGATAGTGTTGGTGATGACGGCGACGAAGTTGTTGGTGTAGATCGACGCTACGATGATGGCCCCGGTGGCGTTCCGGCGCCACCGGGAGAGAGAGGGAGAGAGCCCCCCTCCTTCTTCTTCCTTGACCTCCCCCCTAGATGGGAGGAGGGTTTACCCTCTAGTCCTTGCCCTCCATGGTGGCGGAGGGCCGGGAGCCCCTTCGAGATTGGATCTCTCTCTCTCTATGTGTTTCCTTCTGTTTCTGCGTTCCCAGGTTCTGGCCTTTCATCGTTTCTTAAATTCCCGGAGATCCATAACTCGGATTGGGCTGAAATTTTATCACAATTTTTATCCGGATATTATCTTTCTTGCGGTGAAAGAATGGCACCAACCGCCTTATGGGATGTCCACAAGCCCCTGGTTACACCCATGGTAGGGTGCGCGCCTCCAGGGCTTGTGGGCCCCTCGAGCATTGTCTCGCATTGATTCCAATTCCCAAAAATCACATATATTCAAATAAAATCTCCGTCAGTTTTATCAGGTTTGGACTTCGTTTGGTATGGATATTCTGCGAAACAAAAAACATGCAACAAATAGGAACTGGCACTGGGCACTGGATCAATATGTTAGTCCCAAAAATAGTATAAAAAGTTGCGAAAAGTATATGAAAGTTGTAGAATATTGGCATGAAACAATCAAAAATTATAAATACGACGGAGACGTATCAGTCACCGCGGGAATCCGCAAGTTGATTGCCAAAACATATGTCTAGTGAATCGATAGAACACCCCATTGTCACCACGAGTATCCACATGCAAGATATATATCAAGTGTTCTCAAATCCAAAATATTCAGTCTGATAATAGTGAAACCGGAAAGGTAAAAACTCAATTCATCTCAACAAGATAGAGAGGGAGAAACACCAGATGGTCCAAGTATATTAACAAAGCTCGCGGTACATCAAGATCGTTCCAAATCAAGAACACGTGAGAGAGAGAGAGAGAGAGAGAGATCAAACACATAGCTACTGGTACATACCCTCAGCCCCGAGGGTGAACTACTCCCTCATCATCATGGAGACCCCCGGGATGATGAAGATGGCCAACGGTGATGATTTCCCCATCCGGCAGTGTACCGGAACACGGATCCAGATGGGATCTCTTTGGTACAGAGGCTTGCGGTGGCGGAGTCAAAGTTCTAGGTTAGCTTTTGAGGGTTTCCCTATTTATAAGAAATTTCAGAGTTAGAATCATGCGAAAAGGAGTTATGAGGGGCCCACAAGGCACTTGGGCACGACCACCGCCCTGGGCGTGCCCAAGTGGCTTGTGGAGCCCTCGTGGCTCTTCTGGTCCTCCCACGAAGCTTCGGGGGTCTCTTTTGTTCAAAAAATCATCAAAAAGTTTCAGTCCATTCCGATAACTTTTATTTCTACACAATAAAAAACACCACAGTAGATCTACTGAAGATAGCATCAGTCCGGGTGAGTTCCATACAAATCATACAAAAACCATATAAAATTGTTCTAAACATGGCATGAATGCTTCAGAAATTATAGATAGGTTGGAGACGTATCAGCATCCCCAAGCTTAATTCCTGCTCGTCTTCGAGTAGGTAAATGATAAAAGAAATAATTTATGAAGTGTGAATGCTAGCATAGTGCATAAGTTTGATCAATGATAATTTCAATCACTTTTCCAGGTAACATAACAACAACTCTTTCTCACAAAACTCATCATGATAAAGTAGCAATCCCGATGTTATGGTTCAAACAATGCATTCTCTTGAAACTTAACAACCTATGTTCTTAGTCACCAAGCAATTTCAATGCATATTTTTCAACAAAGTCTAAGTAAGAGCTCCACATATTCAATTATCATATATCTTCTATGATTGCTAATGCTCAAAGCATATTTTTAGAACAAATAGCATCCATCAGGCACAGAGAAAGATAGCGGCTTAATGTTTCGCCTCCCAACTCATTTATCATTGAGATCATTGTCAACAATAATAATTCATGTCAAATATATTTGAATGGCCCTATGTGCCTAGATCTTTCCCCTCCAGATGATGCTTGCCAACTAAAGAATAGGTAGGAATAAGAAATTGACTCAACAAAAACAAAATTAATAAAATAATTAAAAGATAAGCCCTTCGCAGAGGGAAGCATGGATTTGTAGAGGTGCCAGAGCTCATTGCTTAAAACAAGGATGAATACATTTTGAGTGATCTGCCTTTCCTGTCAACGTCACGACCAAGATTCTCAATATCTTCCATGCTAAATGATGCTGCTTGAACTACGTCGGTATTTCCCGAGAGAGGAAGGGATGATGCAGCACAACTACGGTAGGTATTTCCCTCAGTTATGAAACCAAGGTATCAATCCAGTAGGAGAACCAAGCAACACTATGTAAATGGTACCTGGACACAAAGAACAAATACTTGCAACCTAACGCTTATGAGGGGTTGTCAGTCCCTCTACGGGTAACGGCGTCAGAAATTATGAAGTTGACGGGATAAAATTTGTGTAGATTGGATAAATAAATCTTGACAAAACGTGAAATAAAATAAATAATAAAAAGTGCAGAAACGTATTTTTGGGTTTTGGAATAATAGATCTGAAAGTAAAAGCGAATAAAAATATATCTCGAAGAAAATATGATAAAGAATAGACCCGAGGGTCGTAGATTTGACTACTGGCTTCTGTAGAGAAAATAGCATACGGTGGGTAAACGAATTACTATTGGGCAATTGATAGAATATCGAATAATTATGAAGATATCCAAGGCAATGATCAATATATAGGCATCATGTCCAAGATTAGTAGACCGATTCCTGCCGGCATCTACTACTATTACTCCACACATCGACCAATATCCAGCATGCATCTATTGTATTAAGTTCATGGAGAAACAGAGTAATGCAATAAGAACGATGACATGATGTAGACGAGATATATTCATGTAGGAATAGCCCCCATCTTGTTATCCTTAATAGCAACGATACATGCGTGTCTTGCTGCCCCTTCTGTCACTGGGAAAGAACACCGCACGATCGAACCCATCACAAAGCACCTCTTCCCATGGCAAAAAAAATTGATCTAGTTGGCCTAACTAAACCAAAGATTCGAAGAAGAAATATGAGGCTATAAATAATCATGCATATAAGAGATCAAAAGAAGACTGAAATAATATTCATGGATATAGATATGATCATAAACTCAAAGTTCATCGGATCCCAACAAACACACCACAAAAAGATTTACATGAAATAGATCTCCAAGAGACCATTGTATTGAGAATCAAAAGAGAGAGAGAGAGAGGAAGCCATCTAGCTATTTCCTATGGACCCGCAGGTCTATGATGAATTACTCACGCATCATCAGAGAGGCACCAATGAGGATGATGAACCCCTCCGTGATGGTGTCTAGATTGGATCTCGTGGTTCTGGAACTTGCGGCGGCCGAAATTGTGTTTCGTCGACTCCCCTAGGGTTTCTAGAATATTTGGGTATTTATAGGGCGAAGAGGCGGTGCGGGAGGTCACCGAGGGGGGCACAACCCCCCTGGGCGCGCCTGGGCCTCATGGCACGCCCTGGTGGGTTGTGCCCACCTCGGGCCTCCCCTCTGGTACTTCTTTGGCCCATCTTGTGTCTTCTGGTCCCAAAAAATTCTGCAAAAAGTTTCTCTGCATTTGAACGGCGTTTGCTACTGATATTCTACGAAGTTAAAAACCAGCAAAAAACAGCAACTGGCACTGTGCACTATGTCAATAGGTTAGTCCCAAAAAATGATATAAAGTTGCCATAAAATGATTGCAATACATCCTAGAATGATAATATAACAACATGGAACAAGCAAAAATTATAGATACGTTGGAGACGTATCACTAAACACATTATCAGTGGTTGCCAAGTGGAAAGGTAAAGTTTACTCCTGGCACCCTCCACCATTCAAACACAAGCCATGTCCATCCCAATTACCAGCCTCTCTCATGCAATGACAAGTGCATAAGCACCCATCGTGAGAATAACCTGATTAGCATGGAAGATACTGACCACCCCCTGCTGCTTCATGGGCGGTACGGGCACACAAAACAGATGTTTATTTGAAGATTTAGAGATGGCACATGCAAATTTACTTGGAACGGCAGGGTAATACTGTATATAGGTAGGTATGGTGGACACTCATGGAAGAAACTTGGCTCAAGTATTTTGGATGCACAAGCAGTATTCCCGCTTACTAGAGAAATTTTGGCTAGCAAAAGATTCTAAACAAGCACCACATGTTTGAGGATCCATAACAATATGACTTCTGTGCAATATACCCAAACATAACTCATTACATTGTCTTCCTTGTCCAACTTCAACCAATTTGCTCAAGTTCGAAAATAATTAATGGATATACAGAATCATAAAATATGTCCAAGATAATATACTTTCATAAACTATCTTTCATGAATTGCTAGTATGACCAATATTGTGATTGTAAAACTTCAATAAATTATACTTTCCAAACCCAATGTGAAACTACTACTACGAATGAGACAAGTGTATGAATCACATATAGTTTCAACTTTATGATATTCAATTCATTTAACTATGTACTCTTAGATATAAGTGAAGAACGAGTGTAAATGATAAACTACTCCAAAAAGATATAAGTGAGGATCAAATGAGTAATTAAGTAGCTATGTGAGGACTCTCTGTCATTTCAAAATTTTATATCTGAAGTATTTTATTCAACCGAAAAAATGACATTCCAAGAATAGCACATATCATGTGAACAAGTAAAAACTTAGGCTCAACCAAAACTGACCGATAGTTGTTGAAGAAGAAAGGTGGGATGCCTACCGGGGCATCCCGAAGCTTAGATGCTTGAGACTTATGGGAATATTAACTTGGGATGCCTTGGGCATCCCCAAGCTTGAGATTTTGTGTCTCCTTAATTCCTCTCATGTCACGGTTTCCTTAAATCTTAAGAACTTCATCCACACAAAACTCAACAAGAACTCATGAGATAAGTTAGTATAAATCAATGCAAACCCTTACCATTCTCTACTGTAGCTAATCACTAAAATTATTATTTGATATTCACTACTACAGGATGCTGCTAACGCGACACTATGACCAGAGACCCTTCGACGAAACTGTGTGCGATGCAATAATCGAAAACGGTGGTGTAAAAGAACCATCAAAAAAGGTGCAAAACGTTTGCGATGGCGGAGCCATCAAACACAGTTCAGATTATAGTTGTGTGTGCGATGCAGGGCATATAGTTCAGTTAAATTAACTGTCTGCGATGAGGAGTAACAAAAGAAACGGGCTGCCAGATGAAGGTGTGTGTGCGATATGCAGCATACGCTTCACTTGGATGAACCGTTTGTGATTAGTCAACACAAAAGAAACGGTCAGCCAGATCAAGGTGTGTGCGATATATGGCATGCGGTTCACTCGGATGAACTGTTTGCATTGAGACAAGAGAACAGAAACTATTCAATATGACAAGATGTGTGTGATACGCGGCAAACAAGTCTGTAATCAGAAATGTGTGCGAAGACCGATAATAACATAGACGATTGCTTATAATAAGACATATGTGATATGCTCTGTCTACACAACATCTATTGGCCATTGGGGGACGGGCGTTCATCCGGATATGCCATAAGGATGCAAAGAGGCATCCTATATCAGCAAGGACTAGTTGTTCAACCAATAGCTCATGTAAGAGAACTCTCAAGTTAAGTGTGCTCAGGCTGGAGCAGCCATCAGATGGGTGACTGGATGGGAAGTTGTGTTGATGTTAAATTAACTGATAGGATGGGTCGTATTTGTCAAATTAAATGACTGATATGACCCATCCCATGAGTTAATTTAACCTCGAGGTCCTTGTTTTTATTATTTTTTATTTTTTTATTTTTTTATTTTTTAACACATGTTAAAGAAGGTCTACCGCATTACTTTTTACGATGTGCGATATGTGGCATACAGTTGATCGATCCGACCTGTTTGTGATGGAATAAGCCGTGTGTGTTGTGGGCAAACGCTTGCTAGTATTCAACCATTTGCGATTGGAATTCATCACCGACAGGATCCCTACTGTGGTCTGTGTTCATCTGATCATCATCTACTTCTTGTGCTAGCTCGATGTTCCATCTATGCTAAGTTTCCATTAATTGATGGTGTTTTATGAACACGCCACCATTTCCCGCCATTTCCTCACCTGTTTCCCGCCACCCAGCGATATTGCCCATAAACCTAGGCGGCGCGCGATGCACGGAGGCGACAAGTGCAACCTGTAGCACATCCACCTTTTCCAAGCATGCCAACCACCAAAGCGCCGCCTCTGCCATCAACCTCGTCGACGACGAAAACGAGCAGTTGCCACGACCCGTCGAGGCCGAGGTGCTCCCCGGCAACGCAATGGAGGACGCCGTGATGCACGTCATCGCCAGGGTTGAGCAGACCTTTGGTGCATGGCGCTTGAGTGCCGCGGATCAAGATAGGCATGTTAGCACCGACGAGCTGCAGCTCGCCGCACAACATGATCGATGGCGCAGCGCAGAGCAAGCTAGGCATCCGCGTCGATAGGCTGTGGCTCGCCGCACAGCGAGACCATTGGAGCGTCGCAGAGCGAGAGGCGCGGCGCGCCGCACAGCAAGAGCGGATCCAACGGCGCTTGCCTGCTGTCGACACGGCGTCGCAGCTGGGTACACGTCCCGTCAGTACCCTCATTCGTCGCTAGGAGTGGGCAGAGGCCCTCTGCGCCGTACTCGCACCAGAGGCCGGCCGCGACGTACTTGCATCGGACGCACGCCGTGTCGTTCGCATAGGGAGCGTCGTTCACCTTGTCCGCGGCCTGCTCGATGCCAACGCGCTGGTCGGTAGGCTCGCCCGCCTCCTTGGCCCAAGTGTCCACCTGGGCGCGGTAGAGGAACATGGCTGTCGCATAGTCGAGCTGCTGATCTCCGATTAAATAGCCAACTTGGAGCTCGAGATCATGCACTAGATGTACCGCGAGCATGTCAACCGCTTGGAAGAACGCCTGCACGAGTTCAGGCAGAGCCAAGAGCTACCGTAGGCAAGGGCTGCTGGTCATGGTCTCATGGACGTGTTTTATTTTGTTGAGTCGTTTCGACATGGATAGCTATGTATTCACAGCAATCATAGTATTGCTTTGTTTATTCCTCTGTTTCAATGTGTGTACTCTTTTTTCCGTTCTTATATGTTATGTTTCAATGTGTGTATATACGCTTTCCATTCTGTATATATGGATGATAATAGCTAGATTCAAATTATTATACAAAACATATAGAAAATGGAATTCATAATATATATATATATATATATATATATATATATATATATATATATAATTGTTCATTAGTTCATCATGGAATATATATATAATATCATCACATATACGTGATGATACTTAACTACTAGGTACAATGCATAAAATTGAAAATGAACAATACTAAAACTAATAATCCCACCTGGGGCCAGTATTCCGGCAGCTCCCTGGTGCGCGGCGTCTTCCTAGTGCAGAGGCAGTACTCTGCCTCCTCGACCTCACAGCGCTTGACGTACCGATATGCCTCTTTCTAGCGGACGAGCGCAAACAATCTTGCCATTTCGTTGGGCGCCCACCGGAGCTCCTTGTCAGTGGCACGCTGGAGCTTATCGGCCCACCTCCACGCAGCGATGAGGCGCCCAGCGCCTTTGACCTTCCTCACGAAGTACCCGTCTTTGTACACCTCCTCCGCACGACGACGTGCCCGCCCCCAAAGCTCCGCCGCCTCCTTTTTCCAGGCGGCATCGAGGGCTTCACAGGCTGCCTGGTACCTGGCTTCCTGCTTTGGCATCTGCTTCTGGAACACCACTTGCCTGGCTTTCTCAGCCGGCGGCAGCGACTTCCACAAACAAAGATTGTACTGGCCCCAAAAAAAATCCAAAGTTGGGGGGTCCGGCGCAACCTCGTCCGGCGGGGCCTAGGGGTCCTCGTCGCTGCTATTCGAGTGAACGTCCTCGGGGGGCGGCGACTCCTCATCGGCGCGTGGGCAGGCCGGCGACGCCATGGCAGAGATTTGAGAGAGAGGGGGCGAGCGAGGGGAGGATGTAGATGAGAATCCAGGCGGGAAGATGTGAGCAAGGTAGTATTTATTGGCGACCGGAATCTAGATCGACGGGAACAGTACACAAGCCGGTCGCTGGAATTTACGAGTACTGTAGTTTGAATTACACACGATTCCCGCAGAAAAATCCGTGTGTGAACATAATAGCTGACGGTTTCCAATGTTGAACCGTGTTTGATTACTGATCCCCACCACTCACCTACCAAACCTTGAGCCACGAGATAGAGTGCCAATCGTGTGAGGGCCAGTTGTCTTGCCAGATCTTTACATTTTCTTTTTTGAAGACCAGATATTTACATCGTTTGATGATTTTTTTAACTCGCACACAAGTACACAAAAATATGATTTTTCAAACCGTTATGGTTAGCCGTTGCATGTAGATGTAGTTCAAATTTGAATTACGGTCATTAAATGGCTAGAAAATAAATTAAATGTCTTTAAAAGGTCAAATGACCCCTGAAACTTTCCAAATTTGCACATGACAGTTGTATTAGTGCACGTTAAACGTAGAAAATAATTTGAAGGCCGTAAGAGGCAGTTATCTCATGTTCGTCATCAAACATGAATTGTTCCCTCTCGGAACCAAGAACCTTCTAGTGAGTTTCTCTATTTTGTGAGGGGGGTGTGTCCAAACTTTCGTCAAACAGGCCAAATTTTTTACCACATCATCTTGGTGGCATTACATTACATCAAGCAAGGTTTCATGTTTTTCTGAGCATTTTTTGATTTTTTGGAATTAAAATGCCATGGCACTCCATGCATGTGCCCATGCCGTGAGACCAATATGTTAGAAAATTCCTTCTATTTTACTGCACATGGAATTAACTCGCACACAAGTACACAAATATGATTTTTCAAACCGTTATGGTTAGCCGTTGCATGTAGATGTAGTTCAAATTTGAATTGCGGTCATTAAATGGCTAGAAAATCACTTAAATGTCTTTAAAAGCACAAATGACCGCTAGAATTTTCCAAATTTTAATAGTATAGTTGTAGTAGGGCACGTTAAACGTAGAAAAAATTTGAAGGTTGTAAGAGGAAGCTTTCTCCTGTTCGTCATCAAACATGCATTGTTCCCTCTCGGAACCATGAGCCTTCTAGTGAGTTGCTCCGGTTTGTGAGGGGTGTGTGTCCAAACTTCCGTAAAACATGCCAATTTTTTACCACGTCATCTTGGTGGCATGACATTACATCAAGCAAGGCTTCATGTGATTCTCATATTTTTTAAATTTTTGGAATAAAAATGCCATGTCACTCCACGCATACATATGCATGTTTCCATGTCGTGAGACCAATATGTTTGAAAATTCCTTCTAATTTACTGCACATGGAATTAACTCGCACACAAGTACACAAATATGATTTTTCAAACCGTTATGGTTAGTCGTTGCATGTAGATGTAGTTCAAATTTGAATTGCGGTCATTAAATGGCTATAAAATCACTTAAATATCTTTAAAAGGTCAAATGACCCCTAGAATTTTCCAAATTTTCACATTAAAGTTTTAGTAGTGCACGTTAAATGTAGAAAAAATTTGAAGGTCGTAAGAGGAAGCTATCTCCCGTTCGTCATGAAACATGCATTGTTCCCTCTAGAACCACGAGCCTTCTAGTGAATTGCTTCGGTTTGTGAGGGGTGTGTGTCAAAACTTTCGTCAAACATGCCAATTTTTTTACCACATCATCTTGGTGGCATGACATTACATCAAGCAAGGTTTCATGTGTTTCTGAATTTTTTTTATTTTTTAATTAAAATGCCATGGCACTTCATGCATACATATGCATGTGTCCATGTCATGAGACAAATATGTTTGAAAATTCCCTCTAATTTACTACACATGGAATTAACTAGCACACAAGTACACAAATATGATTTTTCAAACCGTTATGGCTAGGCATTGCATGTAGATGTAGTTCAAATTTGAATTACAATCATTAAATGGCTAGAAAATCATATAATGTCTTTAAAAGGTCAAATGACCCCTAGAATTTTCCAAATTTTCACATTACAGTTGTAGTAGTGCACGTTAAATGTTGAAAAAAATTGAAGGCCGTAAGAGCAAGCTATCTCCCGTTCGTCATCAAACATGCATTGTTCCCTCTCAGAACCCCGAGCCTACTAGTGAGTTGCTTCGGTTTGTGAGGGGTGTGTGTCCAAACTTTCGTCAAACATGCCATTTTTTTACCACATCATCTTGGTGGCATGACATTACATCAAGCAAGGTTTCATGTGTTTTTGATATTTTTTATTTTTTTATTAAAATGCCATGGCACTTCATACATACATATGCATGTGTCCATGTCATGAGACAAATATGTTTGAAAATTCCTTCAAATTTACTGCACTTGGAATTAACTCGCACACAAGTACACAAATATGATTTTTCAAACCGTTATGGTTAGGCACTACATGTAGATGTAGTTCAAATTTGAATTACAGTCATTAAATGGCTAGAAAATCACTTAAATGTCTTTAAAAGGTCAAATGACTCCTAGAATTTTCCAACTTTTCACATTACATTTGTAGTAGTGCACGTTAAACATAGAGAAAATTTGAAGGTCGTAAGAGGTAGCTATCTCCCGTTCGTCATCAAACATGCATTGTTCCCTCTCGGAACCACGAGCCTTCTAGCGAGTTGCTTCGGTTTGTGAGGGGTGTGTGTCCAAACTTTTCTCAAACATGCCAATTTTTTTACCACATCATCTTGGTGGCATGACATTACATCAAGCAAGGTTTTCATGTGTTTCTGATTTTTTTTTAATTTTTTTGAATTAAAATGCCATGGCACTCCATGCATACATATGCATGTGTCCATGTCGTGAGACAAATATGTTTGAAAATTCCTTCTAATTTACTACACATGGAATTAACTCGCACACCACTATACAAATATGGGTTTTCAAGCCGTTATGGTTAGGGGTTGCATGTAGACGTAGTTCAAATTTGAATTACAGTCCTTGAATGGCTAGAAAATCACTTAAATGTCTTTAAAAGGTCAAATGACCCCTAGAATTTTCAAAATTTTCACATTACAGTTTTAGTAGTGCGTGTTAAATGTAGAAAAAGTAGAAGGTCGTAAGAGAAAACTATCTCCCGTTCGTCATCAAACATGCATTATTCCCTCTCGGAACCACGAGCCTTCTAGTGAGTTGCTCCGGTTTGTGAGGGGTGTGTGTCCAAACTTTCGTCAAACATGTCAATTTTTTACCACATCATCTTGCTGGCATGACATTACATCAAGCAAGGTTTCATGTGTTTCTGATAATTTTTTTTATTTTTTTGAATTCAAATGCCACGGCACTCCATGCATACATATGCATGTGTCCATGTCGTGAGACAAATATGTTCGAAAATTCTTTCTAACTTACAGCACATGGAATTAACTCACACACAAGTACACAAATATGATTTTTCAAACCGTTATGGTTAGCCGTTTCATGTTGATGTAGTTCAAATTTGAATTACGGTGATTAAATGGCTAGAAAATCACTTAAATGTCTTCAAAAGGTCAAATGACCCCTGAAATTTTCCAAATTTTCACATAACAGTTGTATTAGTGCATGTTACATGTAGAAAAAATTGAAGGCTGTAAGAGGAAGCTATCTCCCGTTTGGCATCAAACATGCATTGTTCCCTCTCGGAACCACGAGAATTCTAGTGAGTTGCTCCTGTTTGTGAGGGGTGTGTGTACAAACTTTCATCACACATGCCAAATTTTTTACCACATTATCTTGGTGGCATGACATTACATCAACCAAGGTTTCATGTGTTTTTGATATTTTTAATTTTTAGGAATTTAAATGCCATGGCACTCCATGCTTAATTGTGTCATAGCCGTTAGACCAATATGTTTGTAAATTCCTTCCAATTTACTGCACATGGAATTAAATCGCACACAAGTACACAAAATATGACTTATCAAACCATTATGGTTAGCTGTTGCATGTACATGTAGTTCAAATTTCAGTTACGGTCATTAAATGGCTAGAAAATCACTTAAATGTCTTAAAAGGTCAAATGACCCCTGAAAATTTTCAAAATTTGACATGACAGTTGTATTAGTACTACAAAATTTCTCGTACATTTAAAACACCATCCGTTGCCACTTTACTCCAAATTCGTCTTTCACAGCTAATAAAAAATATCTACAACATCACACACAGTTGTTTTCTAGGAACCGTTTGCGATGAAAATATCTGGGTCTATTTAAGTCTCCCTCCTTAACCTTCGCCGGCTGGTCTGCTCCAGTGCCGGCAACCCCCGAATCTCGATCCCCATGCCCACACCCCCTTCTTGCGAAGATGACGTTGTGGAAACGCTTCGTGAAGGCCCGTCGATGGCGCGTCCCCGACCTTGCCGCTGCGCCGAGAGCGCGGCCGCCTACACCGAGAGTGCCGCCGCATCCGCATTGAGCGCGGCCACTTCACCACCGAGAGGGCGTCTGCGGCAGCCGATAGGGCAGCTGCAGCTGCTGCTGCGACGGCGGCTGCAAACGCCGAGACTGCTCGAGCTGCCGTCCGTGCCGCCGATGTCGCCCTTGCCCGGGTCGAGGCCATCCATGCCAAGATCGAGGATGCACATGCCAAGATATTCCAGACCACCTCGGACTCCAGCATGCAACCCACGTCCGAAAAGGTGGCGGTGGCCATGGAGCACCTGCTTCCTCATGAGGTTACCGAGCGGGAGCTGGAGATGCAGGAGGCAGCGGAGATCGAGGAGCGCTGGGAGGAGGAGTTGCGTGTGGCCGAGGTCGAGGTAGATAAGAGTCTGTCCGTCGAGGAATCAGCGGTGGAGTACCAATGCGAGCTCTGGCGCAGCCACTACTCCGAGTACTACAACCTTGAGGGCGGTGCCGAGGACGAGGATGCGGTCAACTTCAGCAGGGGGGACACAGAGTCCACCAACGGCGGCATGTCGCCAGGACAAGTCATCGACGTCTCATCTCACACCGGCGATGCATAGGCCGGCGCGGCGGCGGATTTGTTAAAATTATGCGTAATTAGGCTATGTTTTTAATGATGGTCTTTTGTTAGAGCAATGTTTAGGTCAACTGGCTATGTTTAATTGCTAAAATTGCTCGATTCAGTAAGTGTGGTTTGTCTGCTGTACACTCTTTTGTGTGCCCAAATTAGCAAGCGGTGTTAAATTATGCAATGACATACCCGGGGAACTTTCCACCAAAATTTGAATTACCAAACTCATCCCATGCGCGTAAAGCAGAAGAATCGTTTGCGATACACACAATTGTTCAAATTGAATAGTCTGGCGGCACCGCGCGCAATGTTTCCCTCCACATTTCCAAAATTTTGGCCTACCGCAAAAATATCTACCCCCGCCCCCTTCCCCCCTTCCCCACCCCCTTTTCTCCCCGACAACAAGTCACATTTCCCCTATTTCCTCCTTCCTTCCTAAGCTATAGCCGCTTCCTCGCTCTCGCCGTCTCGCATCCTACCACCGGGGTCGCCATGGTCTTCTTCAAAGACCTCTCCAGAGGTTCCTCCTCCGGCGACGACTCCTTCAACACTCAGGTATGCGTCTCTTCTCTCTCTCTCGGGCTATGACTTGGAATGAAGGATTTTTACCTGGCGGTCGATTTGAGTCATTTCTTCCTCTTGTAACTCCCTAGGACCATCAGTGGCAATGAATGGAGCGGGGTGGCTGAAGATCTATCTGCTCATTGTCACCATCAATCTCCATGCGTGAAGCTAGTTGCGTTTGAATCTGTGGACAGTGGGAGGAAGTTTCTGGCATGTGCAGAGAAGGTTAGACCCTGTTTCATTGTTACAAATCATTTTTTAGATGTGATTCAGACACTGTCACGGTTCCAACCCATTCATACCACACCTTCAACCAAACGCATCCTAATACAGTGTCACAGTTTGTACCTAGTATCTAAAATTGTTGCCATCTCATCAGCGGTGCCATTAGAAAATTATTTGGCACCGCTTCAGCAGTTTGTGCAACCAACTTTGGTCCACACATCCGAGCAGCCAAGCAATAAAATACTAAATCTTTATTGCACGAAGGAACTGGGAATTGGAGCAACTAGGTGCTCCGGAGTCCAGGTCCCTGATTTTTTTCCACTGCATCGGCTCGCCAGTGCAGGGCACCGGTGCGATATGTAGCAACAGTTGTCTTCACACAAGTTTTGGCATACATAGTGGACGACCTTAGTGCTATTAGTTCAATGTTACTAAATTGCATGTACAAACCTGTTAGTATCAATTTGTGTCATCCAAACACTGTCACTATGTTGTTGGAGTTATATTTATCTTCCTCATAAAATGTTTAATTTGTTATTTATTGTACACGAGTAAGAACTTGTAGCCTTGTTGTAGTTAATTATAGCTTCTGATGTTCCAGAATTTGTTTGTTGTCTTAGTAGCGATTAATTCATTTGCACATTGTTCTTTTTGAGAAGATATGTCATAATTAACATGTTTCTTCAGTTTTTCAAAATAGCATTGGTAATTTTCTATGTTGCTATAAACCCATTTCCCCTACAATTGTTACTGATCAAGTTTCAAATATTATAGGATGAACGGAAGTGTTCTTACTTGGAGTGGGTTGATCAAGAGTGGTCACAGTCTTTGAAGATGTGCCTAGCGAAGCTCTGGAGCATGTATGAGGAAGAGAATAGATGTAGGCTTAGAGAAAGTGTTGTCAACGCTGAAGAATATTTGAAGATGAGGGATAAAAAGAGGAAGGTGGCAAATGAGCTTAGATTTTCTAAATCAGACTTTGCTAAGATGGTGTTGGCGAAGGAGGAGGCACTTTCCCAGTTGGCCAGTGCAAAACAGGTTCTTACCGAACTGAAAGCAGAGGTGGATAAGACGAGCCTGGATGATCTCCATTAGGGAAATTAATATATTGTTCTAATATTGTTCTTACGAAGTTGAACTAGCGATATGTTGTACTGTGATGTTTTCATGTAGCCATCGTACTGTGATGTTATAATATATTTATGTGCCTGATATGAAATTGGAAAATAGCTATTCTATATGAAATGTGAATTCGCGTAATACTGGAATTATTAATTGTAAACTAATAAACCTGCTAAATGTGTCATGGAACTTTGTAAACGGTTTTAGCAGTAAAAGCGCTTGTGATGGATAGCCCAATGCCACACTTTTTTCTTCACCAAATCGTGTGTGATGTAGTTGATAAAAGGAAACAGTTAACTAAGGCAGAGTGTGTGTGATAGTTACACCTTTCACACACGAGCCTACACATAAAACTATGTGGGATGTACACACGAACGGAAACGTTTTCCCAGGATTGACGGTGTGGGATGTACATAAGAACGGAAACATATTCCTTGGATTGACTGTGTGTGATATACATACTAATGGAAAGGTTTTCCCTGGATTGACTGTGTGGGATGTACATAAGAACGGAAATGTATTCCTTGGATTGACTGTGTGTGATATACATACGAACGGAAATGTTTTTCTGGGATTCACCGTGTGGGATGTACATACGAACGAGAATGATTGGGTTTCGATGCCTCGCCCGATCGCACACGAGCTTATTTTGTGTGCCAGGAGGGCATATCCCCGACGATTTCTGGGTCGTGTTGGAAGGAACCCCCTATCGCCCAACCTACTTGGCGACGGTTCCAAATGCCATTGCGGAAAGGGGTTAAAAACCGTTTGTATAGCACCGATGCGTACCAGTGACTGCATACTAAATGCCTCTGCATATTTAATACTCCTATCCTCTAATATAATCATTAAACAAGCAAACATATGCAAACAATGCAAAGATACCAGCAATCTGTCTAAACAAAACAGTCTGTAAAGGATGGAAGGAGATTCATACTTATTTAACTCCAAAAATTCTGAAAAATCACCACACTATAGAAAATTTATCATATCTTACTTTCTAAAAATTTCAAGATTTTATCACGTTCTGACTTTTCTGAACAATTCACACAATATTAGAAAACTTTGTGTTTTCAAACAGCAACTCATATACTTGCAAACTGAGCATGGTAAAGGCTATACTTGTAAATTTTATTGAAATAGAAGATACAAAACATTATTCTATAGAACATAAAGAAAATCCTAATAAAATAAAATGACGCTCCAAGCAAAACACATATCATGTGATGAATAAAAATATAGCTCCAAGTGAGGTTACCGATAATGTTGAAGACGAAAGCGGGGATGCCTTCCGGGACATCCCCAAGCTTAGTTTCTTGGGTCTTCCTTGAATATTACCTTGGGGTTCCTTGGGCATCTCCAAGCTTAGGGTATTGCCACTCCTTATTCTCCTCATATCGATATCTCACCGAAAACTTGAAAAATTCGATCACACAAAACTTAACCGAACTTCGTGAGATAGGTTAGTATGATAAAGAGCAAATCATTCAGGTACTATCAAGACAAGATTCACAATTTTTATTACATAATTCTTACTGTACCCTATCATTTCTACAATTTGTATTGACCAATATAAGCCATAGAAACTAGCAAACAAGCAAACTATGCATCGAAAACGGAATCTATCAAAAACAGAACAATCTGTAATGATTTGAACAACAACCATACTTCTATAAATCCAAAAATTCTAAAAATTTAGGAAAACATAGGAAATATGTATATTAATCATGTGTAAAAAATTCAGTATTTTTCGACACTCTAGTGACTTTAAACAATTCTGTTACTGGGCGCAAAAGTTTCTGTTTTTGCACAGAATCAAGTCAACTATCATCCACACTATCCCAAAGGCTTTACTTGGCACTTTATTGAAACAAAAGCTATAAAACATGATTAATATAGTAGATTAATCATGTTAACAAAAAAACAGTAGGTATAAGTGTTGGGTTGTCCCCCAACAAGCGCTTTTCTTTAATGCCTTTTTAGTTAGGCATGATGATTTCAATGATGCTCAGATAAAAAGATAAGAATTGAAATATAAAGAGAGCATCATGAATCACATGGCAAGCACAATTAAGCCTAACCCATATTCCTATGCATAGGAATTTGTGAGCAAACAATTTATGGGAGCAAGAATCAACTAACATAGGAAGGAAAAACAAGTGATACTTCAAAACTTCCAACCTAAAGAGAGGAAACTTGATATTGTTGAAATATATATAAGCATATATTTATCTCTCATAATAATTTTCAGTAGCATCATGAATAAATTCAATAATATAACTATCACATAAAGCATTCTTTTCATGATCCACAAGCATAGAATTTTTATTACTCTCCACATAAGCAAATTTCTTATCAGTCGTAATAGTGGGAGCAAACTCAATGAAATAACTAAACCGTTATGTTCTCATGTCATGCACATTACAAGTGTTTTAGTGTTGTGTAGTTTCGCACACTTATATTTTGTATATGTTGCTTTGTCTTAAACATATATGATTTGAACTGTGTCTCTATCTTGATTTGGCAACCTAAACTAGAATGATATAGACAATACAGTGACCATAGTACATACCATTGGAAAAAGAAAAGCTGACCCTGCATCTTGCAATTTTTTCTAGTTGCAAGTGTGTACCATTAGTATTCAGGTCTGCACCTAGAGAAAGTTCTGAACCCTTCCACATAGAGACCGTCAACAACTGCAGGCCAAAAGTGAAAATCCATATTTTTATTAGAACAATTCAAGTTTAAGAAATGACACGTTTGTGTTCTTTACCAAGATCAGGCCACTGAAAGGTTTAATTTTGATATATTCAGAGGTATGATCGGCCTCAATGTCAGTGGTTTTCCTAACTCAAAAATGAACAAATCATTATAGCAATTCAGTGATATTGCACATTCAGATCATGGTGGGCTTGGATGATTCACACTTCCTCTTGGGGTGTGTGATTATTTGTTGCTCGCAGTGTGAAGCTTATTTTTCACATTTTATAGTGGTCTATCCTTTCTGATTTCCTTCTTTCTACAACAGAGCAGGTTCACAACGATGGGATAACCATACTAATACAGTAGCAGCTTTCCAGCCCCATTCTAAGTTAAAATGGCAGGACATGTTACTTTTAGTAAAGCGTAAAACAACACAAATCATGTACTCCCTCCGTTTCATAATTCTTGTTGTGGTTTTAGTTCAAATTAGAACTAAAACCATGATCACAGTTATGGAATAGAGGGAGTACCTCTGAAAAAACGTGGGCATATCAGCAATCTCATTATCCCCGTTGATAGGCATGGCAGATTTAGATGGACTTCCCCGCAAAAAAAAAACGGAATCAGTTGTACAATGACAGATTTTCTTTCTGAAACAAATAAACCCAAATGAAAATTGTAACACAACCTCCAGTACAAAAAAGTTTGGCAGATCCAGGAAGAGTAAATTAGGCTTGATCTCATCTCATGCCACACCAGACTACAACATAACAGAAACAACACTGAAAATCTTTAATTTATCAGCTCCTTCTCATGCATTAAAATAGCTACTGGGCAAACATACAAAGTGGATTGAAGAACAAAAAAATGTTTTATAATGAATATGTATTTAAGTATTGTAGAAATTAGATTCCAAGGGCGCAAACACAAAACTGGTTACTGCCTCAGAGGTTTATTCTATCAGGTTAGCACTTGAGACAGACCCTTTCCATCCCGTAAAAATCTAATGGACACTATGGCATAGTTGCGATCCTGGAAACCATGCGCTCCGAATTCTCCCTGCCGGAGCTTGATAGGCTGAATTCCCACCTATTTGCTTGGCACTGGCTCCCTTCTAGTGGGATTGCCGGCTATTCAGGTGGCATCCTTCTAGGTGTGAAGGATGCCACCTTCGAGGTGGGAAGTATGGACCGGGGCCAGTTCTTTGTCAGTATGGAACTTTATGAACGGGCCCTGAATTTCAAATTCGAGGTTATCATCGTCTATGGCTCGACTGACCATAGTAGGTCTGCCTCCTTTCTCAAGGAGCTTCACCGGAAGGTCTCTGTGGCCTCCCTGCCCGTGGTTGTTGGGGGCGATTTTAACCTCCTCCGCTTCGCGGAAGAGAAGAGCAATGATCATGTCAATTTGCACATATGCAAATGTTTAATGACTGCATTGCCGATCTTGGCCTTCGCGAGATAGATAGGATTGGTGCCAGGTTCACCTGGACCAATCGTCAGGCCTCCCCGACCCAATCTGTCCTAGACCGGGTCTTAGTCTCCCCGGAATGGGACCTCCGCTGCCCTCTGACATCCCTCCGGGCCATCACTCGGATCGGCTCCAACCACGTTCCGCTTCTCCTGTCCTCCGCCGACGAGCGCCCTCCGATCCCACCATGATTCTGGCCTCTCTCCTGATGAATGGCTTTCCCGTTATGACCTGGAGGACCAACTCTCCGTCATCTACACGGACGAGGAGGCTTACTGCCACTTGCGGGGTTCCCAGAAATGGGTTCTGAAGGGCGACGCGAACATAGCCTACTTTCAGGCCATCACGAATGGGCGTCTGCTACCTCTTGAGCATGCGTTGGTTTTCCCTTGAAGAGGAAAGGGTGATGCAGCAAAGTAGCATTAGTATTTCCCTCAGTTTTTGAGAACCAAGGTATCAATCCAGTAGGAGACTACACGCAAGTCGCCTAGCACCTGCACAAACAATCCAGAACCTTGCAACCAACGCGATAAAGGGGTTGTCAATCCCTTCACGGCCACTTGCAAAAGTGAGATCTGATAAAGATAATAAGATAAATATTTTTGGTATTTTTGTTGTATAGATTGGAAAGTAAAGATTGCAATATAAATGGCGACAGAAATTGGCAAGTTGATGGGAAACTAATATGATGTAAAGTAGACCGGGGGCCATAGGTTTCACTAGTGGCTTCTCTCAGGATAGCATATATTACGGTGGGCGAACAAATTACTGCCGAGCAATTGATAGAAAAGCGCATAGTTATGAGAATATCTAGGCATGATCATGAACATAGGCGTCACATCCGTGACAAGTAGACCGAAACGATTCTACATCTACTATTATTACTCCACACATTGACCGCTATCCAGCATGCATCTAGAGTATTAAGTTCATAAGAACAGAGTAACGCATTAGGCAAGATGACATGATGTAGAGGGATAAACTCAAGCAATATGATATAAACCCCATCTTTTTATCCTCGATGGTAACAATACAATACGTGCCTTGCTACCCCTGCTGTCACTGGGAAAGGACACCACAAGATTGAACCCAAAGCTAAGCACTTCTCCCATTGCAAGAAAGATCAGTCTAGTAGGCCAACCAAAACTGATAATTCGAAGAGACTTGCAAAGATATCAAATCATGCACATAAGAATTCAGAGAAGATCGAATATTGTTCATAGATAATCTTGATCATAAACCCACAATTCATCGGATCTCGACAAACACACCGCAAAAATAATTACATCGAATAGATCTCCAAGAGAATCGAGGAGAACTTTGTATTGAGATCCAAAGAGAGAGAATAAGCCATCTAGCTAATAACTATGGACCCGTAGGTCTGTGGTAAACTACTCACACATCATCGGAGAGGCTGTGGTGTTGATGTAGAAGCCCTCCGTGATCGAATCCCCCTCCAGCAGATCGCTAGAAAAGGCCCCAAGATGGGATCTCAAGGGTACAGAAGGTTGCGGCAGTGGAAAAGTGGCTTCGTGGCTCCCCTGGATGTTTTCAGGGTATAAAAGTATATATAGGTGAAAGAAGTAGGTCAGTGGAGCTGTGAGGGGCCCACGAGGGTGGGGGCGCACCTACCCCCTGGGCGCGCCCTCCTGCCTCGTGGCTGCCTCGTTGCTTCCTTGACGTTCACTCCAAGTCTCCTGGATTGCGTTTGTTCCAAAAAAGATCCTCGCGAAGGTTTAATTCCGTTTGGATTCTGTTTGATATTCCTTTTCTGCGAAACACTAAAATAGGCAAAAAAAACAGCAATATGCACTGGGCCTTCGATTAATAGGATAGTCCCAAAAATAATATAAAAATGTATATTAAAGCCCATTAAACATCCAAAACAGATAATATAAATAGCATGGAACAATCAAAAATTATAGATATGTTGGAGACGTATCAAGCATCCCCAAGCTTAATTCCTGCTCGTCCTCGAGTAGGTAAATGATAGAAACAAAAAATTTGATGTGGAATACTGCCTAACATAATTTTCAATGTAATTTTATTTATTGTGGATGAATGTTCCGATCCGAAAGATTCAAGAGAAAAGTTTCATATTGACATAAAAATAATAATACTTTAAGCATACTAACCAAGCAATTATGTCTTATAAAACTAACATAGCCAAAGAAAGCTCATCCCTACAAAGGCCATGTTTCATTTTCGTCACACAAAAATGCTCTCATCATGCACAACCCCGATGACAAGCCAAGCAATTGTTTCATACTTTAGTATTCTCAAACTTTTTCAACTTTCATGCAATACATGAGCGTGAGCCATGGACATAGCACTATGGGTGGAATAGAATAGATGATGGGGGTTGTGTGGAGAACACAAAAAAGGAGAAAGTCTCACATTGACGCGGCTAATCAATGGGCTAGGGAGATGCCCATCAATTGATGTCAATGCGAGGAGTAGGGATTGCCATGCAACAGATGCACTAGAGCTATAAATGTATGAAAGCTCAACAAAAGAAACTAAGTGGGTGTGCATCCAACTTGCTTGCTCACGAAGACCTAGTGCATTTGAGGAAGCCCATTGTTGGAATATACAAGCCAAGTTCTATAATGAAAAATTTCCACTAGTATATGAAAGTGACAAAATAAGAGACTCTCTATCATAAAGATCATGGTGCTACTTTGAAGCACAAGTGTGGAAAAAAGGATAGTAGAATTGTCCCTTCTTTTTTTGTTTTTTTATTTGGCCTTTCTTTTTTTGGCCTTTCTCTTTTTTTTTATTTGGGACAATGCTCTAATAATGATGATCATCACACTTCTATTTATTTACAACTCAATGATTATAACTCGATACTAGAACAAAGTATGACTCTATATGAGTGCCTCCGGCGGTGTACCGGGATGGGCAATGAATCAAGAGTGACATGTATGAAAAACTATGCATAGTGGCTTTGCCACAAATACGATGTCAACTACATGATCATGCAAGGCAATATGACAATGATGAAGCGTGTCATAATAAACGGAACGGTGGAAAGTTGCATGGCAATATATCTCGGAATGGCTATGGAAATGCCATAATAGGTAGGTATGGTGGCTGTTTTGAGGAAGATATAAGGAGGTTTATGTGTGATAGAGCGTATCATATCACAGGGTTTGGATGTACCGGCGAAGTTTGCACCAACTCTGGAGGTGAGAAAGGGCAATGCACGATACCGAAGAGGCTAGCAATGATGGAAGGTGAGAGTGTGTATAATCCATGGACTCAACATTAGTCATAATGAACTCACATACTTATTGCAAAAATCTACAAGTCATCAAAAACCAATCACTACGCGCATGCTCCTAGGGGGACAGATTGTTAGGAAAAGACCATCGCTCGTCCCTGGCCGCCACTCATAAGGAGGACAATCAAAGAAACACCTCATGCTTCAAATTTGTCACACAACGGTTACCATACGTGCATGATAGGGACTTGCAAACTTCAACATAAGTATTTCTCAAATTCACAATTACTCAACTAGCAGACTCTAATATTACCATCTTCATATCTCAAAACAATCATCAATTATCAAACTTCTCATAGTATTCAACGTAATCTATATGGAAGTTTTTATTATACCCATCTTGGATGCCTACCATATTAGCACTAATTTTATAACCAAAGCAAATTACCATGCTGTTCTGAAGGACTATAAAATAATATAAGTGAAGCATTAGATATCAATAATTTCTATAAAATAAAACCACCACCGTGCTCTAAAAGATATAAGTGAAGCACTAGAGCAAAATTATTTAGCTCAAAAGATATAAGTGAAGCACATAGAGTATTCTAATAAATTAAGATTCATGTGTGTCTCTCCAAAAGGTGAGTACAACAAGTATGATTGTGGTAAACTAAAAAGAAAAGACTCAAATCATACAAGACGCTCCAAGCAAAACACATATCATGTGGTGAATAAAAATATAGCCTCAAGTAAAGTTACCGATAGACGCAGACGAAAGAGAGGATGCCTTCTGGGGCATCCCCAAGCTTAGGCTTTTGGTTGTCCTTGAATTTTACCTTGGGGTGCCTTGGTAATCCCCAATCTTAGGCTCTTGCCACTCCTTATTCCAAAATCCATCAAATCTTTACCCAAAACTTGAAAACTTCACAACACAAAACTCAACAGAAAATCTCATGAGCTCCGTTAGTATAAGAAAACAAATCACCACTTTAAGGTACTGTATTTAACTCATTATTTATTTATATTGGTGTTAAACCTACTTTATTCCAACTTCTCTATGGTTCATACCCCCCGATACTAGCCATAGATTCATCAAAATAAGCAAACAACACACGAAAAACAGAATCTGTCAAAAACAGAACAGTCTGTATTTATTTGTATCAAACGCATACTTCTGTAACTCCAAAAATTCTGAAATAAATAGCTGGACATGAGGAATTTATCTATTAATCATCTGCAAAAATAATCAACCTAAATCACCCTCCAGTAAAAAATGGAAGCTAATCTCGTGAGCGCTAAAGTTTCTTTTTTTACAGCAAGATCGCAAAGACTTCACCCAAGTCTTCCCAAAGGTTCTACTTGGCACAAAAACTAATTAAAACATAAAACCACATATAACTAAAGGCTAGATGAATTATTTATTACTAAACAGGAACAAAAAGCAAGGAAAAAAATTGGGTTACCTCCGAACAAGCGCTACCGTTTAACACCCCTAGCTAGGCATAAAAACAAGAATAGATCTAGGTATTGTCATCTTTGGTATGTAATTCTTCAATCAAAAACTTATAACCCTTAGGATTTTCCTTCTTTTTGATGATAAAACTTCTAGGCAAGAAATCAGGAAATTCATTTGCAGCAAAAGGTTCCTTAATGATAGCGAAAAAGTTGGGGGTGAACACTTATTGATTTGAGATTCGCATTCTCCTTCCTAGAAGATTCACCCTTATTTTTAGGAACATACATAAACTTGGTAACTTTGGTAGTAGGAGGATTTGAAGTGTTCTTCATGGCAGAAAAAGCAGACCCTAAGTTGGTAATAATATCCTCAAGTTTATCAATTCTAGTGGAATCTTGATCTATCTTTTCATTAACTATGGGCTCTTTCCCTCTAAAAATTTTCAGAGTAACTCCTACCTTAGATCCATATTGGGTAATTTGGTTGTGGATCTTTTTATCTAAATTCTCGATCAACTCTACAGTGGCAATTTTATTTTCAATAATTTCAAGCCTTTGCATCACATGTTCCAAAGTTAAAATAGTTCCATTAACCAAAAGAGGTGGTGGGCCAAACAAATCTATCATAGCATTATAGGAATCAAAAGTATGGTTACCCAAGAAATTCCCTCCGGTAATGGTATCAAGAATATATCTGTTCCAAGGAGTGATGCCTACATAAAAATTGCGAAGAAGACCGGAAGTAGATTGCTTCCTAGTGGATCTATTCTGAGCATTGCAAATTCTGTACCAATCATCTTTTAGATTTTCTCCCTCCCTTTGTTTAAAATTAATAACTTCATTATCGGGAGTACTAACCATGATAGAAGGACTGGCCATGACGGTGAAACAAACGATCTAACACATGGACAAACAAGAGGCAAGCGAAGAGAGACGGACGGAAAAAGGGCGAATAAAACGACAAAGGTGAAGTGGGGGGGGGGGAGGAAAACGAGAGGCAAATGGCAAATAATGTAATGCGAGGGACAAGAGTTTGTGATGGGTACTTGGTATGTCTTGACTTGTGCGTAGACCTCCCCGGCAACGGTGCCAGAAATCCGCACGTTGGCGGCAGATCAAATCTTGACTTGACTTGGCGTAAACCTCCCCGGCAACGGCGCCAGAAATCCTTCTTGCTACCTCTTGGGCATGCGTTGGTTTTCCCTTGAAGAGGAAAGGGTGATGCGACAAAGTAGCGTAAGTATTTCTGTGACGCCCCCGATTCAATCGTACACTAATCATGCACGCAAACATGTACGATCAAGATCAGGGACTCACGGGAAGATATCACAACACAACTCTAAAACATAAATAAGTCATACAAGCATCATAATACAAGCTAGGGGCCTCGAGGGCTCGAATACAAGTGCCGATCATAGACGAGTCAGCGGAAGCAACAATATCTGAGTACAGACATAAGTTAAACAAGTTGCCATAAGATGGCTAGCACAAACTGGGATATAGATCGAAAGAGGCGCAGGCCTCCTGCCTGGGATCCTCCTAACTACTCCTGGTCGTCGTCAGCGGCTGCACGTAGTAGTAGACGCCTCCAGTGTAGTAGTCGTCATCGACGGTGGCATCCGCTCTGGCTCCATCGTGCAGTCGCAGCAACCGGTAAAGAAAGGGGAAAAGGGGAACAAGGCAACCGTGAGTACTCATCCAAAGTACTCGCAAGCAAGGAGCTACACTACATATGCATGGATATATGTGCTTATCAGTGGACTGAACTGCAGAATGCCAGAATAAGAGGGGATAGCTAATCCCGTCAAGACTACGCTCGCAGCCTCGTCTTGCAACATGTAGAAGAGAGTAGATCAAGTCCTCCAAGTAGCATCGCATAGCATAATACTACCCAGCGATCCCTCCTCGTAACCACGAGAGAGCGACCACCGGGTTGTATCTGGCACTTGGAAGGGTGTGTTTTATTAAGTATCCGGTTCTAGTTGTCATAAGGTCAAGGTACAACTCCAAGTCGTCCTGTTACCGAAGATCACGACTATTCGAATAGATTAACTTCCCTGCAGGGGTGCACCACATTACCCGACACCCTTGATCCCATTTGGCCGGACACACTTTTCTAGGTCATGCCCGGTCGCGGAAGATCAACACGTCGCAGCCCCACCTAGGCATAACAGAGAGGTCAGCACGCCGGTCTAAACCTATGCGCACAGGGGTCTGGGCCCAACACCCTTAGCACACCTGCACGTTGCGAGGGCGGCCGAAAGCAGGCCCGTGCCTAGTGGCGTTCCAGTCCAATCCGGCGCGCGCCGCTCAGTCGCTGACGTCACGAAATGCTTCGGCTGATACCACGACGCCGGTTGCCCATATCTTGTCCCACGTGGCGGTTAGTGCGTATAAGGTCAACGACCCAACTCAGATCAAATACCAGGATCTCGTTAAGCGTGTTAAGTACCCGCGAACGTCGAACAGGGCCAGGCTCACCTCTCTCCTAGGCAGTCTCAACCTGCCCTGACGCTCCGCCACAAAGATCCACTCGCGGGTGCTCCACAAGCCGACCCGACTTTAGTCACCACATGTATCATGTATAAGTATATAGTATATACCCGTGATCACCTCCCGAGTGATCACGGCCCGATAGTATAGCACAGCAGACGGACAAGAATGTAGGGCCACAGATGGAAATACTAGCATCCTATACTAAGCAAGTAGGATTGCAGGTAAAGGTATCAACAGTAGTAGCAAGGACAGGCTATGCATCAGGATAGGAATAACGGAAAACAGTAACATGCTACACTACTCTAATGCAAGTAGTATAGAGGAGAGTAGGCGATATCTGGGGATCAAGGGGGGGGGGCTTGCCTGGTTGCTCTGGCAAGAGAGAGGGGTCGTCAACTCCGTAGTCTTACTGGGCAGCAGCAGCGTCGGTCTCGTAGTCTACTAGAGAGAAGAGGGGGAAGAAACAATGAATACCATGCAAACATATGCATCTCAAGCATGACAAGACAAGTAACGGTGCTAGGGGTGCCCTAACGCGGTATGAGATGATACCAGTGAAGGGGGGAAGCATCCGGGAACTATTCCGTGTTCCGTTTTGAGCGAAGGAGCCGAGGGGAAAGTTGCGAGTTCGATAGGTTAGGGGGGTGTGGCGGACGAACGGGTTGGGTATCCGGAATCGTCTCGTCGTTCTGAGCAACTTTCATGTTGAAAATATTTTAATCCGAGTTACGGATTAAAAGATATTATTTTCTAAAGATTTAATAATTTTCCGATTTTATTTAATTATTTATTTAAATCCAACATTATCCAGAATAGTAAATGATGACGTCAGCATGACATCAGAGTGATGTCAGCGATAACGCTGACCATTGACCTGGTCAATTCGACGTGTGGGTCCAAAGGGACCCACCGTCATTGAGTGCTAATTAACCTATCAGATTAATTAACTAACTTAAGTGATTAGGTTAATCAAGTTTAATTAGTTCAACTAAACAAGATTAGTTAAGCTAATTATTTAGTTAATTAATTAATTTTAATATTAATTATTTACTTATTATATATTATTATTATCTATTTATCCATTTATTTCTTTATTTATTTTAATTCCTTTTTTCTGAAACCGTTCTGGGGCGGGGCCCCCTAGTCAGTGGCCCGGGGGCCTAGTGGGTGCTGGGTTACGGGCGTGTGGGTGCGGGGCGCACCTAGGCGCCCACCACGCGAGGGGAGGCGAGGCCGGCTGTGTCGCCCCCGATTCAATCGTACACTAATCATGCACACAAATGTGTACGATCAAGATCAGGGACTCACGGGAAGATATCACAACACAACTCTACAAATAAAATAAGTCATACAAGCATCATAATACAAGCCAGGGGCCTCGAGGGCTCGAATACAAGTGCTCGATCATAGACGAGTCAGTGGAAGCAACAATATCTGAGTACGGACATAAGTTAAACAAGTTTGCCTTAAGAAGGCTAGCACAAACCGGGATCTGAGATCGAAGAGGAGCAGCCTCCCGCACGGGATCCTCCTAGGTTACTCCTGGTCGCCGCCGCCGGGGCTGCACGTAGTAGTAGGCACCTCCAGCAGTAGTAGTCGTCATAGGCGGTGGCGTCGCTCCCAGGCTCCATCGTGCAGTTGCAGCAATCGGATAGAGGTAGGGGAAAAGGGGAAACAATGCAACCGTGAGTACTCATCCAAAGTACTGCAAGCAAGGAGCTACACTACATATGCATGGATATATGTGTAAAGGGCCATATCGGTGGACTAAACTGCAGAAAGCCGAATAAGAGGCGGGTAGTTAGTCTTAACGAAGACTACGCTCGACACCTGCCTTGCAACAGTAAGGGAGGGCAATCAAGTCCTCCAAGTAACATCACATAGCAATAATCCTACTGGCGATCCCTGCTCATATCCTCGAGCGAGAGCGACCACCGTTGTATCCGCACTTGGAAGGGTGTGTTTTATCAAGTATCCGGTTCTAGTTGTCATAAGCTCAAGGTACAACTCCAAGTCGCCCTGTTATCAAGATCACGGCTATCCGAATAGATTAACTTCCTGCAGGGTGCACCATCTTACCCAAAGACGCTTGATCCCATTTGGCCGACACACTTTCTGGGTCATTCCCGGCGCGGAAGATCAACACGTCCGCAGCCCCACCTAGGCACAACAGAGAGGCCAGCACGCCGTCTAAACCTAAGCCAGGGTCCGGGCCCATCGCCTCGAGCACACTCAAGACGCTTCTTGAGGGCGGCCGAAGCAGACCTAGCCTAACAGCGTTCAGTCCAATCCAGCGCAAGCGCTCGTCACCGACGTCTGAAGTGCTTGGCCGATACCACGACGCCGGATACCCATAACTACTCCCGCGTAGATGGTTAGTGCGATAAGCTCAGAGCCAACTCAGATCAAATACCAAGACCTCGTTAAGCGTGTTAAGTAACCGTGAACGCCCGAACAGGCCAGGCCCACCTCTCTCCTAGGCGGTCTCAACCTGCCTGTCGCTCCGCCACAAAGTAACAATCGGGGCGTCGGAACCCAGGCCCACCTCTACGGGATGGAGCCACCCGTCCTTTCAGCCCCCATCTCCTAACAGTACCACGTAATGTAATAGTGTAAAGTATATAGTATATACCCGTGACCACCTCCCGAGTGATCACGGCCCGATAGTATAGCATGGCAAACGGACAAGGATGTAGGGCCGCAGATGAAAGTACTAGCATCCTATACTAAGCATATAGGATTGCAGGTAAGGTAACAACAGAAGTAACAAGGACAGGCTATGCAGCAAAGATAGGAGTATCTCAAAACAGAACATGCTATACTACTCTAATGCAAGCAGTGTAGATAAGAGTAGGCGATATCCGGTGATCAAGGGGGCTTGCCTGGTTGCTCGGGCAAGAGAGAGGGTCGTCGGTGGCGTTGTCGATCACAGGACATCAAGCATCGGTCTCGGGTCTACCGGAGAGAAGAGGGGAAGAAACAGTAAATACATAGCGAGCAAGTGCATAACAGACAATGCATGAGTTAGACGTGTTCTAACGTGGCGCTAGGCGATCTTGGCGAAGGGGAAACATCCGGGAAAGTTTTCCCGGTTCCGGACGTCTGTCAGACAGAGGAATCGGAGAGGAAAGTTTGCAGGTTCGATAGGTTAGGGGTGTGTGGCGGACGAACGGACTGCGTATCCGGATTCATCTCTTCGTTCTGAGCAACTTTCATGTACAAATTTTTCCATCCGAGTTACGGTTTATTTAATATTAATTTATAAAGATTTAATCATTTTCTAGATTTTCTAGATTTAATTTAATTCGAAATTAAATAGCTAAATGCTAGGTGCACCCACTCTGCATACGTAAGTGTACCAGAGGTCGACAGTGGTCGGGGGTCCTGTTGACCACCAATGTGGGTGGGGCCCCTGTCATTGGCTGCTACATTAACTAACTAGTTAATTTAGTCTAACAAGGTTATTAGGGTAATAGATTATAATTAGTTTAACTGAACCTAATTAATTAAGTTAATTAATTTAATTAACTAATTAATTAATATTTTTATTTACTTATTATCAATTCTTTATTCACTTTTTTTTAATGGGTCGGCCCCATGTGCAGTGGCTAAGGCCACGGTTTGGTGGCTGGGAACGCACGCGGGCGCTCCCAGTGACACAAGCGGGCGATGACCTCGGTCGAGGCGCAGCGCCTTGAGGCGGATGAGGCCCCGAGGCCGGGCGAGGCCAGCGCTCAGGCCGCCGTGGAGTCGGGCGGAACACTCGAGCAATAGGGGAATGGGGGGGCAAGTGCGACTCCTCACACGGCCATGGCGAGCGCGACACGGTGCTCCGCGCGTGCGGTCCAGGGGGCGCGAGCGTGCATCCGGGCGTGGTGACCGCGAGGGGGAGGGAAGGCGGCCGAGGGGATGCGGAGGCCGATGGCCTCACCAGCGTTGGCGCGAAGGGGGGTCGGCGTGGCTCGATGGAGCCTTTGGGGAGGAGGACGGGGACGCGGCGTCGTCGGGAGGCGGGCGCAGTCCGGCGGGGAGGAGGACAGGGACGCGGCGACGGCGGGGCAGCGTCGGCGGCTTCGGGTCCTCTTGCGGTGGCGGTGGTCGACGATTCCTCGGGCGCGGTCACGCGGGCGAGGTGGGGCGGTGCCGTACGACGTCGAGGCGACGGGGATCGGTGCTGGTCGGGCGGCAGAGGCGGGCCAGCGGCGGCGGTGTCTGGCGGCGGCGGGCGGATGCGGCGGGCGCACCCGGCAGCGGGGGCTCAAGGGCGGGCGGCGCTGGGGTCGGGTGGGTGCTGCGGGAGGCGCGAGGGGCCGGGCCCCTGAGCACGGGCAGGTGCCCAGATCGAGCGGGGGGAGGGGCGGAGCGCTGCGATCCCGATTGGATCGGGAGGGGAGAGGGAGTAGTGTGGAGTGGGGAACGAGGGGAGTGGGGGTCGGTCGTCTAGGGTTAGGTCGGGCGTGGCCTAATAGGCCAGGGAGTGCGGCTGGGCCGGCCAGTTGGCTAGCTGGGCCAGTTGGTCCAGCGTGGGGGGGGGTCCCTTTTCCCTTTCACACATTTTAATTTTCTGTTTCAAATTTAGCTACTGTTTTCTATTAAACCGCAAAACTAAATGAGTTTTATTAGATATGAGACTTGTCACATAAATCAAGCACATTATTTCTAAGAGTCACAAAAAGTTTAAGGCCGAAAGTAGTTGTCCAACTATTTTTAGAAATTTAAGAGGCCAATTTTAAATGTTGCCGGATCACTAAATAATTTCGAGGGCACTTCGAAATCCAAAAGAGGTTGGTTCCTACATGACAAATTTCACGGGATTATTTTCCACGCCTTGAACATTTTAGTTTTCATATTTGAGTAGTTTGAATTTTGACTTTAATTTGACTTTGAGATCTGGGTTGGATTAGAATGAAATCGAGATTAGCACAATAATAATGATGACAAGGCATCATTAAAGGGATTACTGTAGCATGATTCTCGGGTGTTACACCGCCGGGCTGTGCCCGGTGGCGGCGAGGTTACGGCGGCCAGCGCTGGCACGGGCCGGCGCCGGAGGTGGCGGGCAGAGGCGGGCGTCGCCAGGCGCATGTCCACGCTGAAGGCGAAGCGCGACAACGCTGGGGAACAACGGCGCGACACCGGCGCGGTGGGGCGAATGAACCGAGGCAGCGCTGGGGAGGTGGCGGCGTGGGCGGCGGTGACCTCGAAGCGGCGGTGACCACGACGGGACAGCGCTGGCGCGTGGCCACGCACGGCGAGGGGCGACGGCGAGTGAGCGTGTGCGGCGACCGCGACGACGGGGAGAGAGGGAGAGGCCAGGGGCGCCAGCGGCGGTTGACCGGTTCGAGGCCAATGGCCGTGTTGGCCGCGAGCGGAAGCTTCGGCGGCGATGGGCGCGACTAACGGCGGCGAAGGCGACAGCCGCAGCGGGCGGCGTGGGGAGGTCGGGCGCGACGGGACATGGGAAGGAGAGGAGGGCGCGCTCACGGGTAAGTAGGGAGCAGGCGCGTGCTCGGTGGAGGTCGGGGAGGACGACGGGGACGAGCGACGGAGTGGAAGGAGTCCGGTGAGGTGGAGGCGAGCTCCGGGCGGCGTCGGTGATGGCGCCCTCCTCCTCGATTCCGATCCAATCGGGGAGGGGAGGGAGGAGATATTTTGGGAGCAGGGGGGAGTGTCGGTGGCGGCGGGGCGGTCCGGCGTGTGGCGGGCTGGTGTCGGGGACGCGGGATCGATCCCGATCCAGATCGGATCGGGAGGGGGCGAAGTGGCGACGTGGGGAGGAAGTGGGAGCGAGTGGGGAGGGGGTTAGGGTTTCGGTGCCCCCTGGAGGGGTTATTGGCCTGGGTCTGGGCCGGCCTGGCCGGCCTGGTTGCCAGCTGGGCCGGTTGGCCCATCGGGTGGGGGAGGGTTCTCCTTTTCTCTTTTCCTTTTTTTGTTTGCTTTAGTTTTACTTTTTGTTATTTTTCTTTTCTGTTTTATTTTAGTTACACATTAATTTTAGTTTAGTAAAATATGACTATAGCCCCTAAAATAACGTTTCAGAACAATCCACTACTGTAATAAGTTTTGGCCCGATATAAAATAGTTTAGTATTTTATAAAATACCAAAGGCGTTTAAATAGTGGTTTTTCCTACTGTTCAAATCATTTTAGAGTATTTAAACATTTTATAAAAGTGTGGTTTCTCCAACATAATTACCTATGCATTAGTTGGATCGCCGTAACATTTTAGTTTTAATATTTGAAAACTTTTATTGTTTGATTGATTTTGAATTTGAATTTGAATCGGTTTCAACTAACACGAGGTTAGCAATAGAACCAAGGTGACGTGGCATCGTTAACGCGGGATTACTGTAGCCTAATTATCCCAAGCGCCACAATTCTCCTCCACTACAAGAAATCTCGTCCGAGATTTAAGAGGGTGTAAGGGGAAAGTTTTGGTTACGAAATTCTAACGGTTCTTCTCGTCTTTGGTTGCTCTTCTCAAGAGGTTGATCCGTTACATTGACGTCTTTATTTCTCCGCTTGAGGTCATCATGGCGAATTCGTCCTTTTCTTCGGGAACTCCAACGTGCATTTCACGAATAGGTAAGGGCAGCTCGCTCTGACAGAATGCTTATGAGGGAAACAATCTGGGGTTAACCCATGAATGAGCATAAGAGTACCTCCCGAATTGAACCAATAAAATATGTCGAGAGTAAGGTACGAAGGTTCAATAAGAGGTTCCAAGCGGATAGATAGTTGCTCGAAGTCTGAACCGGAGTGAGAAAGGGGTTCAGAGCAACGAGAGTAAGTATTGCGTCTGATACCAAATAGAGCATTAGGAAGGTGACCCGTGAATTACGTACGAAGCCAAGTGTGAGGAATAACTTTGACACTAGGGTGTACAGGAGAGTTAGGTTTCGATCCTGTGAAACTATGGGTTATGGGCCCACCATGTGGGTTAAACGTTGAAAGCGCGGTGACATCTTGCACGGTTATGATAGCAAGGCATGCCAGAGAATAACCTGTCAGTTATGTCGGTAACAACGTCGGTACCAAGGGCGAGGGACGAAGAGAACCATCTTCCTGCTCGTTGAACGAGGCGGACCAATAGGCAAAGTTCTCGTCCATCGGTGGTTACCGTAATGTCATCACCAAAATAATGGGGTCTCTTTGACAGAATTGTACACCGAGGTGTTTACAAAAGCAGGAGAATATTACTGCTTAGATCTCATAGATCACAAGAAAGGTTAAACCAAACAATGGAAAGGAAGATATGATTATCAGATTTAACCAGATCAATGGAAAGGAAAAATGTGTTTAAACACATATTCCAGGGGTATATCCTTCCCAAGGACAAGCAGATGATATCCATGACAGGATAGAAGGTAGAAACCCATTTAGGTAAGGGGAGCAAAATTTCATGACATTACCCATACAACGGTGTTTGGATAATTGATAAAGAGAATTTAGCATTGTGCTTCAAATGTTCTTGGTGATGAACGGAGTACCACGTACATGCTTCGTAGCAATGATATGGTGTTTCAATCAAGGGCGGACTTGGATACACCAATGATCCATCGGAGTAACTTATAAAATAAGTCCTACAATTTCCTCCGGAGGAATGGTTATCTTGCAAAATAAATTATAATGATAGGTCCTCCACCGAAAGGGGGTGGTGCTAGGCATGACATCATATTACCGGGTCATCAAAGGACCAACAACATAACTCCCGGAAAGTTGTCCCAACCATCATATCGATGAGATTCAGATACAATTGGTGTCATGATACCTCAGACTCAGGATGTCCGAGAAGAAAAGGCGCAACACAAATCGTTGAAATGGCATTGCAAGATTCTCGGGAAATTAACTATGGGAGCGGGTTCCTGAAACAATAGTTCATCATTAAACCAAGGAGAGGTGAGGAGGTGGCTGATTGACTCAGCGACAATTCATTGAGATTTTCAAAAGATGGATTTCCACAATAATGTGAACAAGAAGATGACACTTGTCAATTCAAATGATATAATGTTGTATGCTCTAGGGAAACATACACCATCAATCATTAGTTGAAAGGTGTGCCCGAAATATGAGCTTAGGCAGCAAGATCAATGTTAGAGGGACGATTCAATAATCAATGGTCTAAGAACGAACTGTTGATCGTTAACTTCAAAGCAATAGGGTTGCTAGAAGTACAGAACTCAAACATCATCTATTGGTATGCTGGTTAAAAACAACACGGGGACCAAGGAAGAATGATGATGGTGAGAAGTATCACCATACCAAGAATTCTTAAGAGGTGGTGAAATTCCCGACATCCTTGACATAAAAGATGGCAATATTCCAAAGTAGAACATAACACAAGCGGGTAGGAAGGAACTCAAGGTAATACACAAAACATGAGCAGGTTTGTGTTGGAGGGAGGGCATTAACGCTGCCGATGATAATACAAACCATCGAGGGCAAGGATGGTATTTCTCATCAAGAATTCGATAGATATCTTGGAAGACCCCAGAATGTTGATGATGATCACGACACATTTGTCGAGAGGTTTCGAGAAGATGTAACTGATCGGCGATGACATCAAGTCAATGGAAATGATGAAGCCAAAAGTCATTGGAACCATGGGTACGACACAAACTCGAAATCAAGCTTGCTGTCCAAGGACAAACGGTATGACAAGGAAGATCGATTGTAAGATTAGCTCACCGTCGAAATTTGTGCTCCGAGAAGGACCCGGTAGCACAGTTAAAATTTAGCATGATAATGATATAGCCGATCAGGCTAGGAATGATGTGATCGGGTACAAACTCGCACTTATAGAAGCTACAAGAGTTGTTGAACCGTGAGTGCGGACTCGGTTCAGTTATTGGTTTCTTTGAGTGTTTAATAACTCAGAGCCCGTGAAAAATTGGAATCAATGGGAATGTAGCACTTGATGAAGAAGTCATTAGAAGTTATGCAGTTCCATGATAATCTCGAGATACCAGGGGGGTAATACTCGATGACAGATCAAAGTAGAGGTTGGACCGGGGTATTGCTCTACAGAAGACAAGTGCTAAAACTTGCATGAGAAATGGTATTTAAAAGAGCACATGGTCGGAACCACGATTGCAAAAGGCCAGATCCCTGATATAAGATGAACTTATACCAAAGGAATAATTAATTTAAGAGAAGCTTTAACGATAAGATCTACATCGTGTCCATGGGCATGAACACAAGTTCAAGGTCGACTCCCACTTCCCCAATGCATAACCTTTCATTTACTTCTCACGTTCAATGAAGTTGCAGTGTTGAAATTTTATCTGGCGAAGCACCAGAAGAGTATGATTCGTGAAAACTTTCGGGTTTACACGGTTTAGAGAAGGCATATGTTCAACCCATAGGGGCTTCTTAGAAACATATACCACAAGTTTCAAGAGTAAATAACACAAGCCCGAAAGCAGAGCATGGTTGGCCAAGCAGAGGATACAACTTGTCAAAGGCATTATGTATCAGGGAAAGAACTCACAAAGTGATCAAATGTGAAGGACACTGTCGGATAACAATCCAACAAAGGACTTGATGGTCCAGAAAGGATCTGATGTGAGTATCGATACTCAACCAGAAGAGGAAGGAATGCAAATGCAACAGGTTATGGAATCATCTGAATAATTCAAAGCTTAAATGTAAAGGAATTATGATTTCCAAAACAAAGGATCAGAAGCAGACGTTCTGATCAAGGATGGATCAATTGAATATACCAGAGGCACAATCGACGACAGATAGTTTGGTCGATGTAACATCCCAAATTTTCAATTTGGAATGTTATACATTAAGTCATCATGCATTGCATATTTTCTTGCATTTTGCCGATCCTAGAAATTTCACGCAACTCAAGGACCCTCGGAGAGAGTTGGAGATTTCGAAAATTTTCATATTTGTGTTTCCATGAATTATGGAAAAAGAGGATCATTTGAGTTTATTTATGTCAGCTTCAAATAATTTTTCCAATGTCAAAATATGAGAGGGAATAATATGACTTTCCCAAAAATTTGGATAATAAAATGAAGATTTAATAAATAAATCAAATTCGGGATTTTCGGAGTTTATTTTCGCCTTAGGGACAAAATGCGTGTTTTCAAAAATTGCATTTTAGGCCCCGTGTTAAAGTTCATTTTGATCGACTCATTTTTAGGAGTCGGGAAAAATTTACTTTGTAAATTTTGGAGTTCGTTTAGATTTTATTTTATTCGCTTTTCATGCGTGATTTTTTTTTTTAAATGCGGCGCCCGCTTGGGCCAAGGGCCCAGCCGCCCCTCCTCACACACACACAAGCCTTGCCGCCGCCCGCCGGCCGAGTCCGAGGAGGACTCCTCCTCCTCCTTGCTTGCCCCTCCCCAAGATACTCCCCCCTCTTTAAATACCCCTCACCCCCTCTCCTCCCCAACCAGCCCGCCGCCGCCCCTACCCGCAGCCGCCGCCACTTCCGCCGCCGCCCCTTGCGCCCGTCGCGCCCTAGTCGCCGCCCGCTGAGCCCCACTCGTCGAGGTAGCGCGCCGCCACCCTCCCCTCGGTTCGGTTTTTTTTTATAAAAACCGTTCCGGTTTTCTTTTTCCGTTGTCGGTTTTTTTCAAAATCCTAGATCGGTTTTATTTCCGGTTTTCTTTCCGTTGTTCGGTTTTATTTTCAAACCCTAGATCGGTTTTATTTCGGTTTTGTTTAGCGGCGTTACGGACCGTTCGCCTTAACGAACGTGATCACCGGTTATTTCCGGTTAACGAACGTCCGTTCGTTTGACCGTTCATCATTTTCTTTAACGGATCTATTCCTCTATTTCCCGATCGCGATTTCAGATCCGATCTTCGTTCTAGTTTATCTTCTCGCTCGTTTGTTGGAATCAGGTAATTCAAGCGCCTGGAGTTTCGTTTCGAAACCGCCGTTCCGACTAATCAACTTAAACAAAGTTTTGCTACTGTAAAATTTGACCTAGTTTCAACTTGCTAGAACCGAGCTGTTTTCTTCCGCCGGATGTTTTCCGTTGTTTTGTTTGATTCGTTTCTTTTGCAACCAGGGTTCTTAAGTTGAAATTTCTGGTCAGATCTTTTATTCGAGATTTACCCGTGCATTAGATGAATACTTATTGTATGCTTGTTGTTTGTCTGGGATATATCACCCGGAGTGCGCCGCTTGTTACTTCGAATCTCTAGGTTTCGCGGATCATCAGCAAGGCAAGTAACACTTGATCATACCTTTTCTACCACCCAGTTTTTATGCATTAGATCCATCCTCAAACACTTGCATGATTAGGATCTAAATAAATTGTGGGATGGGAAGTAGATTGAGGTAGTACCTATTACCTGTTTTACTTATGAAACCTTTGGGAGTTACTTCTACGTTTGCTTATTATGCCATGCTATGCTAGTAGACGTGGATTGGGTGAGTGTATTCCATGACAGATGTGAGATTGTTAAATTAATGGTTTATTTAAGGTGGCAACTTAAACACACATCTGGGTGGATTGAGGCACTGGTTTCCATCAGACTTGCCTGTTTTCTTTGGACCGCCACCCAGTGCTCAAAGGGATCATGAGATTATTCAAACTAGTAACTTCCGTGTGCAGCCACAAGCCATTATGGGCTCTGGCATAGTTGACTAGGTCGTGCGAACTCTTATAGTGGTGGACTAGCAGATGTAGGGGATGTAGGTGTACCGGTCTACCCATCGTAAGGTGCTAGTGCTTCTGAAAGACTATGTCTCGGTCATCCGTCTCTCAAACACCATGTAGTGCGAGAAACCAAACGGAGGCGATCGAGTCTTGTGGGGAAAAGTGCGCAAACCTCTGCAGAGTGTACAAACTAATCATGATTAGCCGTGTCCCCGGTTATGGACATCTTGAGTATCTAGTACTTGAATATCATGTGAATCTCAACATGTTACTCTAATTAATATTTTGGGTTTTAATGAGTACCTTTAATTGGGATTGAGGATGTCAAACCATTCTCAATGTTTAACAACCACCATGATAGTTAAACAAATTTATTCCTTTGCAGAGGGAAAAACTAGCTTTATGCAAAACTATAACCCTAGAGCTTTTCCACCAGCCACATATGCATGTAGTACAGTGCTTATCATTCATTATTCTCTATGTGTTACATTGCCAAGATATTCCATGTGTCGACCCGTTTCGGCTGCAACTTTCATGTTGCAGACTTTTCGAATTTATTTAGTAAGGTGCTTTAGGTCGTGGTTCTATACTCGGTGATGCTCACTGGAGTTGATGGACTCACTTATCTTCCAAGTCTTCCGCTGTTATCGTTTTAGATGGCCTTAAGCCATTTTTATTGCGATAAGTCCTCTTTGGGCAACGATGTAATAAGTGTGTGATTGCTACTCTGTTATAAATCCTTCAAGCACTGTGTGGTGTCAAGATTATCGATCCAGGATGACACATGAGCACGAGACTTGATCCATTCGGTCGGGTCGCTGAGAGATGGTATCGAGCACACGCCGACCGTAGGACACGACCACTAAGTTAAAGCCATAGATCACTACTCTCTTCCCATTTTCTAACTCCTCATCTTTTCTACTCTTTTAGGATGAAGGACGGAAGATCAAGTCGCCCAACCAGATGAAGGCACACCTTTTGGATTTCACTTGAAGGAAGTCACCAAGTACCGAACATTGGACTACAAAGCTTCACCGGACTTTCAACGCCACTCTGCTCAAGAAGAGCTACCGAAGATTCAAGCTCACGTTCGGGAAGGACATTCGCCCCAATCACCAAGCCTATAGATAGTGTTTTCGATTGCACCAACCTGGAGTCAGGAAAGAGCATGGCAGCTCATATCACCATGGGACGATTGGAGAAGTTTACCAAGAAGACCTCAAGGACACCATCTATCGATTTATGACGCCGAGATGAACAATGGGAGATAGTCAGCACCAAGAAGGATAGATCCATTGCAGCTTTCATCCAGAGTTAAACCAGCACATTCGACGCCAAGAGAACCAGATGTGCAATGATATGATCGAATTGAAGGATGCGAAGGGAAGGATCATCAAACTTGAAGGAGAACTAAAGTCTACACGTAAGGACTACATGGACGAGATCGTAGCTGTAGCAAGACACAATAACGATCTTAAATATGAGATTGAAGAACTCAAAAAGAAATTGGCGTTCAAGAATGAAGACAAGTACGTCGGCTGTCCGAGCAACTACATCATCATCGACGACACCGATTCGGATCCAAGTGAACCCGACTTTGAAGACGAAGTGGAGCGGACATCATGGAGTCTTCCACGGTTCAAATTAATAGATGACCCCACATATTAGTAGTATTACCTCCATGTAACATCATAGTACACGCACTTTTGCGATAGTTAGATCGTTGTAAGCCCTTTGTTTGAATTGAATGAAGTGATTTTGTGTGCATTTGCTCATATACATTTGGGTAGTGTTTCTCCTTAGACCTCACTCCATTCTTAATTTCTCATCTTTTCTAAACCCATCAGATGCCTCCGAGACGCGACCCCGGGTTTTTTTTCCCGCCAGAGATCACCCACTTGATTCAGCAGCAGAACACTTTGATCCAAACATTGGTACAGAACCAAGGCAACAACAACAACCCACCGCCACCACCACCTGCGGATCACTTGACACGTTTCTTAAGGCTGAACCCGCCGGTGTTTTCCAGTAGCACCGAGCCGATAGTAGCAGATGATTGGCTCCGTAAGGTAGGGAGGGAGCTGACCACTGCAGGATGTACAGATGGAGAGAAGGTGAAGTTTGCTGCACACCAGCTTGAAGGACCCGCAGCAAAGATGGTGGGAGAATTTTACAGCCACTTACCCGTGAGACACCGCCACATGGGATCAGTTTCAGAAGCTTTCCGACCGCCCATGTCTCAAGCAGGAGCTATGGCCATGAAGAAGCATGAGTTTCGCAACTTACGCCAAGGAGGAAGGACTGTTGGTCAGTATGTGGATGATTTTAGTAAGTTAGCACGTTATGCCCCAGATGACGTTGCTACAGATGCAACTAAGCAGGAGAAGTTTCTGGAAGGACTGAATGATGAGTTAAGCATGCAGTTGATGGTAGAAAGTTTCAATAACTACCAGGAGTTGGTAGACCGTGCCCTCATGATTGAAGGAAAGCAGCAGCAAATTGAGAATCGCAAGAGGAAGTATGGGCGGGAAATATAACTCGAGCCCAATGAAGCCCGATATACCCCTAAACAGGAGTTCGGTTTCAGATACCCATGGAGGAGGTAGTTCGCACAACCATAATGGCCACAAAAATGGTATTGGGAATGGAGGAAGCAACGGCGAACGGACCACACCATCAACCCCAACCAAGAAAGACCTGAGCCATGTCACCTGTTACAAGTGTTCCAAGACCGACATTATGCAAATGAATGTCCCAAGGCCAAGATGGAAATGGAAGCTCGAAAGAAGCCAAACCCTTTCAACAGGGGACGGTGAACCACATTGATGTGGAGGAGGTTGAAGATCAGCCCGATGCAAGAATCGGTAAGTTTTGGTTAAGTCATTTACTGCACTAGTTCTTTTCGATACCGTGCAACGATTCATACATATCAAGGGGATTTGTAGAAAAGTATAGCCTGCCTACTCAGATTCTTAAAACCCCTATGCTAGTAAGCTCACCAGGAGCAAAGTATATGGCCAGACAAGGATGTTTTCAAGTGCCATTAAGGATAGGAAGGCATGTGTTCCCAACGGATTTGATCATTTTGGAATCCCAAGGATTGGATGTGATTCTTGGTATGGATTGGCTGTCGATGTATGGGGGAAACATCGATTGCGCCAGTAAGACGATTTTGCTCACAACACCAGAAGGAAGAAGGATTAGGTATGTATCGTGACATGGACCAAATAGGAATCAAGTAAATTCTTTATCAGGAGTTGTGCAGGGAAGAGGTGCCATGGTGAAGGATTTCCTGATGTATTTCCGAGGAATTGCCGTGAATGCCACCAGATAGAGACATTGAGTTTTTGATTGAGCTTTTGCTGTGCAGGGCCCAATATCGGTTTAACCATACGGGATGCCCGCACGAGATTTGGCGGAAATCAAGAAGCAGATTAAGGAGCTATTGGATAAAGGTTTTATACGCCCAAGTTCTTCGCTTTGGGGATCACCCGCACTTCTAGTAGAGAAGAAGGACGGATCATTAAGGATGGTTGTAGACCGTCGTGGTTTAAATGAAGTAACAATCAAGAACAAGTACCCACTACCAATGATAAATGATCTGTTTGATCGCTTGCAAGGAGCTAAAGTGTTTTCCAAGATCGATTTGCGATCGTGGTACCATCGCTTGAAGATTCGAGAGCAGGACATACCTAAGACAGCATTTACCACGAGATATGGACTGTATGAATATACCATTATGTCATTTGACCGACTAACGCTACCGCCTATTTCATGAACCTGATGAACAAAGTGTTTATGGAGTTTTGGATAAGTTTGTCGTGGTGTTCATAGATGATATTTTGGTTTTCTCAAGAATGAAGAGGAACATAAGGAACATTTGCGATTGGTTCTGGAGAAACTAAGGGAACATCGCTTATATGCCAAGTTCAAGAAATGTGAGTTTTGGCTAAAGGAAGTTGGATTTCTTGGACATGTTATATCCGGAGAAGGGATAGCAGTTGACCCCACAAAGGTTGAGACCAGAACCAAATGGGAAGCACCAACGACAGTTGGAGAGATCCAGAGTTTCCTTGGACTCACAGGATACTACCAAGATTCATTGAGAATTTCTCAAGGATTGCAAAGCCTATGACGGAATTGCTGAAAAAGGATACCAAGTTCATATGGACCGAGGATTGTGAGGTAAGCTTTCAGGAGTTGAAGAAAAGATTGGTTACCTCACCAAAGTTAATTTTGCGGATCGGACCAAGGATTATGAGGTGTATTACGGCGCTCACGCCGAGGACTTGGAGCAAGTGCTTATGCAGGAAGGAAGAGTTGTTTCAGTATGCTTCCGACAGCTTAAGCCTCATGAGTTGAATTATGCCACCCATGATTTGGAGTTAGCAGCCGTTGTGCATGCATTGAAGACATGGAGACATTTTCTCATTGGAAATCATTGTGAGGTGTACACGGATCACAAGAGTTTGAAGTACATCTTCACACGTATGAATTAAATCTCGACATGAGGAGATGGTTGGAGTTTATTAAGGATTATGATATGAGATTGCATTATCACCCCGGGAAAGCTAACGTTGTAGCAGACGCATTGAGCCATAAGAGCCACGTCAATACATTAATGATGGGAGAGATACCCAAGGAGTTAGCCGAGGACCTTCGAGAACTATGTTTGGAAATAGTCCCGAGAGGCTATGTAGCAACATTGGAGATTCAGTCTACGTTAATGAACAAAATCAGAGAAGCTCAAAAGGCAGACAAGGAAATTGCCTCTATAAAGGAGAAAATGAGCGAAGGAAAAGCAAAGGGATTTCGTGAGGATGAGCATGATACCTTATGGTTTGAGGACCGTGTTTACGTGCCAAATGACCCGGAGATCAGGAAGTTGATTTTGCAAGAAGCACATGATTCGCCCTACTCGATTCACCCAAGAAATACCAAGATGTATTTAGATTTGAAGGAAACGTTCTGGTGGACCGGAATGAAGAAAGATATTGCAGAGTATGTAGCAGTTTGTGATGTTTGTCAAAGAGTGAAGGCAGAACATCAGAAGCCAGCAGGATTGTTGCAACCATTGCCGATACCCGAATGGAAGTGGGATAAACTAGGCATGGATTTCATCACAGGTTTGCCAAAGACTCGTTCAGGCTATGACTCGATTTGGGTTATAGTCGACCGCTTGACGAAAGTAGCTCATTTCATTCCAAATAAGACTACATATAGCAGTGCTAAGTTGGCAAAGATATACATGACCAGAATTGTGTGTTTGCACGGAGTTCCGAGGAGTATCAGACGATAGAGGAACCCAATTTACCTCAAAGTTTTGGAATCGGTTACACGAAACATTGGGAACCAGGCTGGAATTCAAGATAGCTTTCCACCCACGCATCGATGGATGACCGAGAGAGTCAATCAGATTTTGGAGGATATGCCGAGAGCTCGTGCACTAGATTATGGATCTAGTTGGGATGATAACTTGCCTTATGAAGAGTTTTCTTATAACAACAGTTACCAAACCAGCTTGAAGATGGCACCTTCGAGGCTTTGTACGTAAGGAGGTGCAGGACACCGCTATCATGGGACGAAGTTGGAGACCGCCGCTTGTTTGGACCAGATTTATTAAGGAGTCGAATGAAGGTTGTTGATTCGCGATAGGCTCAAGGTAGCCCAATCCAGATAGAAAAGCTATGCGGATTCAAAACGCAAGGCGATAGAATACGAAGTTGGAGACAGAGTTTATCTTAGAGTATCCCCACTTCACGGAGTTAAGCGTTTTGGAGTTAAAGGAAAACTAGCACCACGTTTCGTTGGACCATATAGGATCTTGCAACGCATGGGAGAAGTTGCTTATAAACTGGAATTGCCAGAGGGACTGTCAGGAGTTCATGATGTATTCCATGTTTCTCACCAAGAAATGTCACTCCGAGATAGCGTAGATACCGTTAAGAGATACAAGACCACTTGAAGCAATTCAGTTGAAGGATGATTTGACATATGAGGAGAAACCAGTCAAGATTCTCGATTATGCCAGCAGAGTTACTCGCAGCAAGGTTATCAAGTTTTGCAAGGTTCAGTGGAGCCACCACACTAAGGATGAAGCCACCTGGGAAAGAGAAGAAGATTTTCTCAAGGACCACCCTCACCTATTTTCTAGCCAACCCGAATCTCGAGGGCGAGATTCATCTTAAGGGGTGTAGGTTTGTAACATCCCAAATTTTCAAATTGGAATGTTATACATTAAGTCATCATGCATTGCATATTTTCTTGCATTTTGCCGATCCTAGAAATTTCACGCAACTCAAGGACCCTCGGAGAGAGTTGGAATTTGAAAATTTTCATATTTGTGTTTCCACTAATTATGAAAAAGAGGATCATTTGAGTTTATTTATGTCACTTCAAATAATTTTTCCAATATCAAAATATGAGAGGGAATAATATGACTTTTCCAAAAATTTGATAATAAAATGAAGATTTAATAAATAAATCAAATTCGGGATTTTCGAGTTTATTTTTGCCTTAGGGAAAAAATCGTGTTTTCAAAAATTGCCTTTTAGGCCCGTGTTAAAGTTCATTTTGATCGACTCATTTTAGGAGTCGGGAAAATTTTACTTTGTAAATTTTGGAGTTCGTTTAGATTTTATTTTATTCGTTTTTCCGCTGTGATTTAAAAAAAATGCAAGCGCCCGCTGGGCCAAGGGCCCACCACATCCTCACACACACACACACACCTGCCACTTGCCGCCGGCCGAGTCCGAGGAGGACTCCTCCTCCTCCCTTGCTTGCCCCTCCCCAAGCTACTCCCCCCTCTTTAAATACCCCTCACCCCCCCTCTCCTCCCAACCCGCCGCCGCCGCCCCAACCCGCAGCCACCGCCGCCGCCACACCGCCGCCGCCGCCGCCCTCGCGCGCCGCCCGTCGCCCCTAACCGCCCGCCCATTGAGCCCCACTCGTCGAGGTAGCCGCCACCACCACCCTCCCTCGGTTCGGTTTTTTATAAAAACCATTCCGGTTTTCTTTTTCCGTTGTCGGTTTTTTTTTCAAAACCCTAGATCGGTTTTATTTCCGGTTTTCTTTCCGTTGTTCGGTTTTATTTTCGAAACCCTAGATCGGTTTTATTTCCGGTTTTGTTTAGCGAGCGTTCGCCGGACCATTCGTCTTAACGAACGTGATCACCGGTTATTTCCGGTTAACGAACGTCCGTTCGTTTGACCGTTCGTCATTTTCTTTAACGGATTTATTCCGCTATTTTCCATCGCGATTTCAGATCCGATCTTCGTTCTAGTTTATCTTCTCGCCGCTTATCGGAATCGTAATTCAAGCGCTGGAGTTTCGTTTGAAACCGCCGTTCGACTAATCAACTAAAACAAAGTTTTGCTACTGTAAAATTTGACCTAGTTTCAACTTGCTAGAACCGAGCTGTTTTCTTCCGCCGGATGTTTTCCGTTGTTTTGTTTGATTCGTTTCTTTTGCAACCAGGGTTCTTAAGTTGAAATTTCTGGTCAGATCTTTTATTCGAGATTTACCCGCATTAGATGAGTACTTATTGTATGCTTGTTGTTTTCTGCGATAGATCACCCGGAGTGCGCCGCTTGTTACTTGAATCTCTAGGTTTCATGATCATCGACAAGGCAAGTAACACTTGATCATACCTTTTCTACCACCCAGTTTTTATGCATTAGATCCATCCTCAAACACTTGCATGATTAGGATCTAAATAAATTGTGGGATGGGAAGTAGATTAAGGTAGTACCTATTACATGTTTTACTTATGAAACCTTTGGGAGTTACTTCTACGTTTGCTTATTATGCCATGCTATGCTAGTAGACGTGGATTGGGTGAGTGTATTCCATGATAGATGTGAGATTGTTAAATTAATGGATTATTTAAGGTGGCAACTTAAACACACATCTGGGTGGATTGAGGCACCTGGTTTCCGTCAGGACTTGCCTGTTTTTCTTCGGACCGCCACCCAGTGTCACGCCCAATATGCGACCCTATCCAAAAGGAACTCGACGGTCCCACCAAGGATAGACCCGCATATTGAGACGCTTTTGCAAGGTGGATATCATTACATCAACATTACATAATACATAGGGATACATACATAAGGCACAAACGCCACAAGAAAACATCAACATCATATACAAGATCAACATCCAACTACGGATGAAACATAAACAGAAACTCAGCGACATCCACCACCTTTAGCCCAGGCTGCCGACCGGAACCTATCCCCGATCAAGAAGAAGCGGAAGAAGAACTCCAAAACAAGTAACATCGCTCTCGCGTCATGAGCATCGCAAACCTGTACCTGCAACTGGTGGTGTAGTAATCTGTGAGCCACGAGGACTCAGCAATCCCATTACCATGGGTATCAAGACTAGCAAAGCTTAATGGGAAAGGAAGGGGTAAAGGTGGTGAGGTTGCAGCAGCGGCTAAGCATGATATGGTGGCTAACATACGCAAATGAGAGCGAGAAGAGAAACAAAGGAACGGTCGTCAACTAATAATGATCAAGAAGTGATCCTGAACTCCTACTTACGTCAGACATAACCCAGAAACCGTGTTCTCCTCTCGATCAACCCCGAAAAGAGACACTCACGGTTACGCACACGGTTGGTGTATTTTAATTAAGATCAACTTCGGTTTTCTACAACCGACATTAACAAATTCCCATCTGCCACATAACCGCGGGCACGGCTTTGAAAGTTCAAACCCTGCAGGGTGTCCCAACTTAGCCCATGATAAGCTCTCGCGATCAACGAAGGAATAGACCTTCTCCCGGAAGCCCGATCAGGTCTCGGAATCCGGCTACAAGACATTCCACAGCAATAAAACAAGACCAGAAGACCTCCCGGCGCGCCGACACCCTGGTAGTAGCCACGTATCTCGTCCCTGAGCCACGACCGGATGAGCAGTCCGCATAACTAAAACCAGCCCTCAAGTTTTTGAGGTGGCGCCAAAAGCACTCTAGTTTGGACCAACACTTAGACAAGCATTGGCCCGGGGGCTGAATAAAGATGACCCTCGAGAGCGACTCCCAAGGGAAAAGTAGGTGGTGGTGAGGCAAATGGTAAAACCAATGTTGGGCCTTCTTTGAAAAGTCTTATTCAAAGCGAACTGTCAAGGGGGTCCCATAAATCACCCGACAGCGTTAGGGACGCAAAAATCGGGAACATAATACCGATATGACGGAAACTAGGCGGCAAGTGGAACAAAACACCAGGCATAAGGCCGAGCCTTCCACCCTTTACCAAGTATATAGATGCATTAATTAAATAAGATATATTGTGATATCCCAACAAGTAAACATGTTCCGGGAAGGAACAACATCTCCATGTTCCAACAAGGAACAAACTTCATCTTCATCTGCAACTAACAACGCTATAAGAGGGGCTGAGCAAAGCGGTAACATAGCCAAACAACGGTTTGCTAGGAAGGGTGCAAAAGGTTAGAGGCTGACAAGGCAATTTGGGATGGCTTGATAAACAGGTAATAGGTAGCGCATCATAGCGAAAGAACGAAGCAACTAGCATAGAAATGATAGTAGTGAGATCCAGGGTAGCGGTCATCTTGCCTGAAATCCCGCAAGGAAGAAGAACGAGTCCATGAAGGAGACGAACGGATGAAGCCGAACCAAGCGTAGACGAACGAATCCTCACGATCGCAACGAAACGGGAACTAACAAGAAGAAGCACACAACAAGGTAAACACACCACACATGAACAAGACATGATGCACAACAAGCATGATGCATGACATGGCTACATGAAGCTACTCATGGCAAGAGATGATGCAAACAAGAGCAACACATCAAAGCAAGTTTACATGAGGCCGGAAACAACATATAACAATTCCGGTAAGTCCTCATATGCAAATTTCGAAATTGGTCCAGATCTGAATAAACCTTATGTTCAAGTTTTTAAACAGCAAGTTAAGATGCACCACGATGATCTACACGAAATTCTAGTCAAGTTACATATAAAGTTCATCAGATTCGGAGCTACGGCCTAGAAGATATGAGCAAACCAAGATAAGCATGTCATTGATGCAAAATGCACACAAACATCAAGCAAAACACCTCAAAACAAGGATCCAACATGATAATATGAAACTACATGCAAAATCAAGCAAGTTTCATATAGAGCACACTCAAAACGGAGCAACGGTTCAACACATACACCCTATACAAGTTTAAAGAACAAGCTGTCCAAAACAGCAACTAGGCATATTGCAAGCATCAAAACAACAAGCTACAGGACCTCAACATAATAACAAAAGGCATGGGCATGATGTACAGGTAAAGCATTACAAAACATGAACACTGAGCTATCTCCAGAAATGACTAGAACATGCTCAAAATGACATGGCAAGATTGCAACTAATAACAGTTTCAGGCATTGCAGAAATAACATCAGGTTGCAATGTTTAGAGCAAGAAAACAACATGTTACAGGAACTTAAAATGGCAAACAAAGGCATGGCATGAATCTACTAATTGCATAGAACAAAAGTCCTTTAGTGACCATAAGCCAAAAAGGATCAGAAAATATAGTAACACCCATGTCAATATCGCAAGTTTGGTTAATAGATTCAGCAACATGGCATGTCAAAAACGGATAACAAGTAGGCATGTTTACAAGCTCAATGCACTCACTACAGAGCCTTATATGATAATCTAAGCATACATACGTCAAGAAGACATGGCATAGAAGACATACATGGCAAGAACAATAACATAGCATACATGGATCAACCACAACAACCTAGGCAAAATTGAATAACATGTAAACAATCTGCCAGGAAACATTTGATAGCAAAAGTAGAGCTCGGTTGACTCAAGCTAGGGGACTCCATAATTTCAAACAAAGGCATGGATGGATAGAGCAAGACATGCTTAACAAAACATCCTTACTGAAGTAACTCAAAATATGCATGGATCTCTTGGTATTATCAGGTTAACATGGCATCAAAATATCAGCAAAACAGGGCGGAAATCAGCAACATCAAGACACCTAGTTTGCATGCTTGTGCTAGTCACCACATAGATCACAAAAATACATGGCATACATACCTGGCAAGATGTAATGGCACATTACAAAACACATGTAGGACTCAAGATCATAGGATGCACACATCAATCATGGCAAAAATGACAAAAGTGCATGTTCTGATAAAAATCAGAAACTAACATCACATAGCACTCTTACAACAGCATTTCGGGCACCAAGATGAGCTCAAATGAAAATGATGCAATGAGATGAAATGATCTACTCATCGAGGCGAACATTTTGACATATTACACGCGCAAAACGGAGCAACGACGACAGAGATATGATGCGACGAAAATGGAACAAAATTACTGCAGATTAAAGACTTAGGCGAAATCAACTCGAGGAAAAAGTCAACGCGGAGTGGATCGGGTCCGGCGAGGTGGATCCGGGCGAGGGACCCGCGGATCGGGCCGGGGCCGACCCGACGGCAACAGCGGGCGGGTCCGGCGAGGGGTTCGGCGAGGCGGGCGGCCGGCGGGGCGGGGGGGGGCGGGGAAGGCGGTGCAGGAGGAGCACGGGCGCGGCACGCAGGGGCGCGGCGGCGGCCGAGGCGACGAGGGCGCCGCGAGGCTCCGGCCGGGCGGGCGAGCTGGCGAGGCGACGCCGTGGCGGACGACGGCGAGGCGAGGTCGCCACGGCGGGGAGAGGCGGCGGGCAGCGGCAGGCGGCGCGGCCGGCCGCTGCCAGCGCGGCACATGAGGCGCGGGCCCGTCTGGTGGCGGCGGGCGGCGCTCTGGCTGCGGGCTGGCCTGATCCGGGCCCCATGGTCATGCGATGGAGGAGGAGGAGAGAGAAGGTGAGGTGGCGGCGCATGGTTGGAGGAGCCGGCGGCGGAGGCGACGTGGCGCTCCACGATTGGCCGGGGCGACGTGGCCGGCGGACATGTCCGGCGGGGTTGGACATGTCCGGCGCGCGAGGGGAGCGGGGCTAGGGTTTCAACTGAGATTTGATCCGCGAATTTCGGGGGAGAGGCATATTTATAGGTAGAGGGAGCTAGGAGAGTCCAAATGAGGTGCGGTTTTCGGCCACGCGATCGTGATCGGACGACCGAGAGCATGGAGGGGAGTTTGCTGGGTTTTGGGCCAGTTAGAAAGGGGAGTTGGGCTGCACACAAAAGAGGCTTTCGCGGTTACCCTGTTAACTGCTGAGTACCAAACGACCTCCAAATGGCACGAAACTTGACAGCGGTTCATCGGTGCTATACCAAGGCCGCTTGACAAACCTCGGTCCATTCCGAGACCGCTTAACACCCGCACATGAAAAGAGGTAAAAGGGGCGCCGGAGACATAGGAGTGCGGATTGGAAAACGGACAACGGGAAAAATGCTCGGATGCATGAGACGAACACGTATGCAAAATGAAATGCACATGACGACATGATATGAAATGCAGATGATGACATGGCAAAGAGAGACACGCAAGCACATGACATGGCAAAGACGGCGAATAACTGACGGACACCTGGCGCATCGAATCCGGGGCGTTACACCCAGGCTCAAAGGGATCATGAGATTATTCAAACTAGTAACTTCCGTGTGCAGCCACAAGCCATTATGGGCTCTGGCATAGTTGACTAAGTCGTGCGAACTCTTATCTTTGGTGGACTAGCAGATGTAGGGGATGTAGGTGTACGGTCTACCCATCATAAGGTGCTAGCGCTTCGAAGACTATGTCTCGGTCATCCGTCTCTCAAACACCATGTAGTCACGAGAAACCAAACGAAGGCGATCGAGTCTTGTGGGGAAAAGTGCATAAACCTCTGCAGAGTGTACAAACTAATCATGATTAGCCGTGTCCCGGTTATGGACATCTTGAGTATCTAGTACTTGAATATCATGTGAATCTCAACATGTTACTCTAATTAATATTTTGGGTTTTAATGAGTACCTTTAATTGGGATTGAGGATGTGTCAACCATTCTCAATGTTTAACAACCACCATGATAGTTAAACAAATTTATTCCTTTGCGAGAGGAAAAACTAGCTTTATGCAAAACTGTAACCCTAGAGCTTTTCCACCAGCCACATATGCATGTAGTATGCTTATCATTCATTATTCTCTATGTGTTACATTGCCAAGATATTCCACGTCTTTGACCCGTTTTCGCTGCAACTTTCATGTTGCGACTTTTCGAATTTACAGTAAGGTGGCTTTAGGTCGTGGTTCTATACTCGGTGATGCCTGGAGTTGATGGACTCACTTATCTTCCAAGTCTTCCGCTGTTATCGTTCTTAGATGGCCTTAAGCCATTTTTATTGCAATAAGTCCTCTTTGGGCAACGATGTAATAAGTGTGTGATTGCTACTCTGTTATAAATCCTTGAAGTCTTGTGTGGTGTCAAGATTATCGATCCGTGGATGACACATGAGCACGAGACTTGATCCATTCGGGTCGGGTCGCTACAGTCGAGAACCAGCTCATGTTCAAAATGACGTCTGAGCCGGAAAGATAATCCTAGTACTCGACTGATGATTGCGAATATTCACAACATATTGAATCAACGGACTCAAAAATGATGGTGACAAAGGATGCCAATATGATTATTATACTTATGGGATTAATCATAATGAAAGCAAACAAGAAATTCCAGAGCAATAGGTTGCTGAGGATTTTCGGAATATCGAATTGTATTTCGAAGACTTTTGTGTAACACATGAACAACTAGGGGATGAGAGGATACTCGATAAGTGCGAGAATCAACCGTAGGGGTATTCAGGTGACAAAGAACAGCAAGGCAGTAAGCTCAAAGGATTATCGAAACAACGACGAGTTTTTCAGGGTATCTTGTAATAGCAAGACCAATCGGGATTTAAGGTAAGAATAACAACTGCAAGTAGTTATCCATAAGGGTTTACGGTGGAAGGGGAATTGCAAACGCGATGAACACAAGTTCTCGAGTTAACAACGGAGAGTATCTTCAGGGTCTTCTGGTGCAGCCGACGATCATCAGTAATAAGGGGCTCTCCGGGTGAAAGTGATAACGAGATCCTAATGTTAGATTCAGCAAAATTCATTTAACCCGAATAGAAGAGAGATCAGAGTCCCTGAGTAAAGGTCGGGGAGTAAAAGATCCTACTACCACCTAATGGCGACGTGGGCCCGTAAGGCACACAGCCATGTTAGTAAAAGTTTTTGCAATGTCTAGACTCGACTTCGGCCAAGGAGTGGGGAAGGGGGATTCCTACAGCGATGGCTCGATACCAACTTGTGGCGCCTCGATTCAATCGACACTAATCATGCACGCATACGCAATGTGCGATCAAGATCGTGGACTCATGGGAAGATATCACAACACAACTCTAAAACATAAATAAGTCATACAAGAATCATAATACAAGCTAGGGGCCTCGAGGGCTCGAATACAAGTGCTCGATCATAGACGAAGTCATGGAAGCAACAATATCTGAGTACGCACATAAGTTAAACAAGTTGCCATAAGATGGCTAGCACAAACTGGGATACAGATCGAAGAGGCGCAGCCTCCCGCACGGATCCTCCTAACTACTCCTTGTCGTCGACGGGGCTGCATGTAGTAGTATGCGCCTCCGGTGTAGTAGTCGCCATCGACGGTGGCGTCGCTCCTCGGCTCCATCGTGCAGTCGCAGAACCGGGTAAAGAAAGGGGAAAAGGGGGAACAAGGCAACCGTGAGTACTCATCCAAAGTACTGCAAGCAAGGAGCTACACTACATATGCATGGATATATGTGTAAAGGGCCTTATCGGTGGTGAATCTGAGAATGCCGTAATAAGAGGGGATAGCTAATCACAGTCAAGACTACGCTTCTAGCAGCCTCCGCCTTGCAACATGTAGAAGAGAGTAGATCAAGTCCTCCAAGTAGCATCGCATAGCATAATCCTACCCGCGATCCTCCTAGTAACCACGAGATGAGCGACCACGGGTTGTATCCGCACTTGGAAGGGTGTGTTTTATTAAGTATCCGGTTCTAGTTGTCATAAGGTCAAGGTACAACTCCAAGTCGCCCTGTTATCAAGATCACGGCTATTCAATAGATTAACTTCCTGCAGGGTGCACCACATTACCCGACACGCCGATCCCATTTGGCGAACACACTTTTCGGGTCATGCCCGGCGCGAAGATCAACACGCCGCAGCCCCACCTAGGCATAACAGAGGTTAGCACGCCGGTCTAAACCTATGCGCACAGGGTGCGGGCCCATCGCCCTTAGCACACCTGCATGTTGCGAGGGCGGCGAAAGCAGGCTAGCCTAGTGGCGTTCGGTCCAATCCGGCTAGCAGCAGCCGATCGTGACGTCACGAAATGCTTCGGTGATACCACGGCGCCGGTTGCCCATATCTTGTCCCACGTGGCGGTTAGTGCGTATAAGGTCAACGACCCAACTCAGATCAAATACCAGGATCTCGTTAAGCGTGTTAAGTACCCTTGAGCCAAACAGGCCAGGCCCACCTCTCTCCTAGGCGGTCTCAACCTGCCCCGACGCTCGCCACACAAAGATCCACTCATGGGTGCTCCACAAGCCGACCGACTTTAGTCACCACATGTATCATGTATAAGTATATAGATATACCGTGATCACCTCCCGAGTGATCACGACCTAATAGTATATACACAAGAGCGGACAGAATGTAGGGCCACAGATGGAAATACTAGCATCCTATACTAAGCAAGTAGGATTGCAGGTAAAGGTATCAACAGTAGTAGCAAGGACAGGCTATGCATCAGGATAGGAATAACGGAAAATAGTAACATGCTACACTACTCTAATGCAAGCAGTATAGAGGAGAGTAGGCGATATCTGGTGATCAAGGGGGGGGGGGCTTGCCTGGTTGCTCTGGCAAGAGAGAGGGGTCGTCAACTCCGTAGTCGTACTAGGCAGCAGCAGCGTCGGTCTCGTAGTCTACCAGAGAGAAGAGGGGGATGAAACAATGAATACCATGCAAACAGATGCATCTCGAGCATGACAAGACAAGTAACGGTGCTAGGGGTGCCCTAACGCGGTATGAGGTGATACCGTGAAGGGGAAGCATCCGGAAGTATTCCTTGTTCCGTTTTAAGCGGAGGAGCCGGAGGGGGAAAGTTGCGAGTTCGATAGGTTAGGGGGGTGTGGCGTATGAACGGGTTGCGTATCCGGAATCGTCTCGTCGTTCTGAGCAAATTTCATGTTGAAAATATTTTAATCCGAGTTACGGATTAAAAGATATGATTTTCTAAAGATTTAATCATTTTCCGATTTTATTTAATTATTTATTTAAATCCAACATTATCCAGAATAGTAAATGATGACGTCAGCATGACATCAGAGTGATGTCAGCAGTCAACGTTGACCATTGACCTGGTCAACCTGACGTGTGGGTCTAGTGGGACCCACCTGTCATTGAGTGCTAATTAACCTATCAGATTAATTAACTAACCTAAGTGATTAGGTTAATCAAGTTTAATTAGTTCAACTAAACAAGATTAGTTAAGTTAATTATTTAGTTAATTAATTAATTTTAATATTAATTATTTACTTATTATATATTATTATTATCTATTTATCCATTTATTTATTTATTTATTTATTTTAATTCCTTTTTTTGAAACTGTTAAGGGGCGGGGCCCCCTAGTTAGTGGCACGGGGGCCTAGCGGGTCTTGGGTTACTGGCGTGTGGGTGCGGCGCACCAGCGCCCACCACGCCCTGGGGAGGCGAGGCCGGCCGGGCTGTGCCCGGCGGGCGAGGCCACGGAGGCCAGCCAGGCACGGCCGCCTTGGCGGCGGGGCGAAAGCGGGCGTCCCGAGCGCATGTCCACGCGGAAGAAGGCGCCGACAACGCTGGGAGAACGACGGCGCGACACCGGCGCGGTGGGGCGGCGAACGAACCGAGGCAGCGCGGGAGGTGGCTGGCGTGGTGGGCGGTGACCTCGAAGCGGCGGTGACCACGACGGACAGCGGGCGCGTGGTCACGCACGGCGAGGGGCGACGGGTGGCGTGTCTGGCGGCTCGCGACGACGGGAGAGAGGGAGAGGCTAGGGCGCCAGGGGCGTTGACCGTTCGAGGCTAATGGCCAGTGTTGGCGCGACGTAAGCTTCGGCGGCGGTGGGCGCACCACGGCGGCGAAGCGGCGCAGCCGCAAGGGCGGCGTGGGAAAGTCGGGCGCGTACGGGACTGGGAAGGAGGGGACGCGCGATGCGGGACCGGGAAGGAGAGGGGCGGGCGCGGCTCACGGGGGAGTAGGGAACGGGCAACGTGCTCGGTGGAGGTCGGGGAGGACGACGGGGACGAGCGACGGAGTGGAAGGAGTCCGGTGAGGTGGCGGCGAGCTCCGGGCGGCATCGGTGATGGCGCCCTCCTCCTCGATCCCGATCCAATCGGGAAGGGGAGGGAGGAGATATTTTGGGAGCGGGGGTGTCGGTGGCGGCGGGCGGTCCGGCGTGTGGCGGGCTGGCGTCGGGGACGCGGTATCGATCCCGATCCAGATCGGATCGGAGGCGGCGGCGGCGTGGGAAGTAAGTGGGAGCGAGTGGGGAGGGGGTTAGGGTTTCGGTGCCCCCTGGAGGGGTTATTGGCTGGTGCTGGCGGCTGGCCGGCTGGTGGCTACCTGGGCCGGTTGGCCCATCGGGTGGGGGAGGGTTCTCCTTTTCTCTTTTCCTTTTTTTGTTTGCTTTAGTTTTACTTTTTGTTATTTTTCTTTTCTATTTTATTTTAGTTACACATTAATTTTAGTTTAGTAAAATATGACTATAGCCCCTAAAATAACGTTCCAGAACAATCCACTACTGTAATATGTTTTGGCCCGATATAAAATAGTTTAGTATTTTATAAAATACCAAAGGCGTTTAAATAGTGGTTTTTGCTACTGTTCAAATCATTTTAGAGTATTTAAACATTTTATAAAAGTGTGGTTTCTCCAACATAATTACCTATGCATTAGTTGGATCACTCCGAACATTTTAGTTTTAATATTTGAAAACTTTTATTGTTTGATTGATTTTGAATTTGAATTTGAATCGGTTTCGAACTAACACGAGGTTAGCAACAGTAACCGAGGTGACGTGGCATCGTTAACGCGGGATTACTGTAGCCTAATTATCCGGGCGTCACAATTTCCCTCAGTTTTTGAGAACCAAGGTATCAATCCAGTAGGAGACTACACGCAAGTCGCCTAGCACCTGCACAAACAATCAAGAACCTTGGAACCAACGCGCTAAAGGGGTTGTGAATCCCTTCACGGCCACTTGCAAAAGTGAGACCTGATAAAGATAATAAGATAAATATTTTTGGTATTTTTGTTGTATAGATTAGAAAGTAAAGATTGCAAAATAAACAGCGGCAGAAATTGGCAAGTTGACGGGAAACTAATATGATGTAAAGTAGACCCGGGGGCCATAGGTTTCACTAGTGGCTTCTCTCAAGATAGCATATATTACGGTGGGTGAACAAATTACTACCGAGCAATTTAAACATATAAGGCTGCTAGCCAACTTGCCTCCACGGAGCGTCCCCGATTGGAGCCTCGTTGGCCGTCCGATCTTCCATCTGGCGCGTCTGAGCCGTTGGATCTTCACAGCAGTAAAAACCAATTTTCACCTCGCGGTTATTTTTCTTGGCCAATGACGGGTGGGCTCGCGCCATGCGTTCATTGGTTGGGTTGCATGTTTTCGCGTGCAAAAAAGCTTTGCCCAATCCGCTCCATGCACTCGCGCCCAATCCCATCCTCTCCCGTCCCGCTCCACACCAGCCGCCACACAACCCTAGCCCATTTCTCATCGACCCCCACAGCCCCTCCCTTCCCCTTGCTCCTCGCCATGGCCGATCCCCAGAGCCCGTCCCTCCTCCTCGCTCCTCGCCATGAGCCTCGCCATGGTCTCCTACTCACCCTCCACCACCGTAGGTGCACACAGACAGCGGATCCGTTCCGGAGAAGAGCAGCTCATGGTGGCGAGGGAAGCCGACACGCCCAGCAGCGGCCCTGTATAGGGACGTCCGCCTCCGGTGTCCTATCTTCCGATCCCCTTCCGTTTAAGTGAGTTATTTTTCCTCTTGGACCGATCTGCTCACATGTTTTGTAGGGATAAGATCTGGTGCGGGAGGTGTGGTATAATGCATAGGTGTATAATCTTGGCTATGATCTATGTTGGTGATGTGGCTATTAACTGCTAGATCTATGAATCATTCGAAAATGTTGAACTTGTTGTCCTGCTGCGTGGACATGTTTTGATTATGCTTTTAAGCACTACGCTTAGCTGATTCAGTGCCATTTATATGGTTCAGGAGAATGTCAATGTTAAAGCATTTGGTTCTAAATGGAAATGGATCATATTATTGGTTATCTATTCAACTGAAGATGTCTTCAGATAGGACTAAGATTTGAATATTCATGTGTTATTCTCTGCATGTTGTAGTTTCTTGTTCTTCTATAAACTATAAGGCCAATATAGATTTCTCGACGTATCATTTTGGGACTGTTTGACTGCTGACCAATATTGTCATGCTGATCATTTCTCATGTCTTTGCAATTTTAGTCTTTGTTTTCATTTTGTTGTGTGCCTGGCCGTGCTTCGATCCAGGTGAGTTGAGTTGCGGCTTGGTTGGAGATGTTGATGTTGTTTGAGACGCCCGCTGGATTCACCCTCTTCAAGGTTCTGAATAAGGGCAAGCTCGATAAGGTCGAGGTGAGTTGAGTTGCGGCTTGGTTGGAGATGTTGATGCTGTTTGAGACGCCCGCTGGATTCACCCTCTTCAAGGTTCTGAATAAGGCAAGCTCGATAAGGTCGAGGTGAGTTGAGTTGCGGCTTGGTTGGAGATGTTGATGCTGTTTGAGACGCCCGCTGGATTCACCCTCTTCAAGGTTCTGAATAAGGGCAAGCTCGACAAGGTCGAGGTGAGTTGAGTTGCGGCTTGGTTGGAGATATTGATGGTATTTGAGACGCCCGCTGGATTCATCCTCTTCAAGGTTCTGAATAAGGGCAAGCTCGACAAGGTCGAGGTGAGTGCTCGCCGCCACCTCAGCTCTTGGTTTGGTTTGGATTACTCGTGTTTTTTCTTTCGACGGCAAAATAACTTCTCTTTTCAAAACACTTAGTACGTGATCTATCTATCATATTATAATTGAGTAAGTCTGAAAAAGCCCTTTATTTGGATTCGCAAGAATCTGTGGTGTGCTCCTGAGCTATGTGTCCCTTTTCCAAATGTTAGAAAGGGTATCTTAACTTAGTTATTGCCTAGAAGTTGGCTTGGGCTACTAGGCTCATTTGATGTTTGCATGACTTCCAAACAGCAAGGAACACTCCACAATGAGACTCGCTTAAACAGGCTGATAGATGATACCCCGTTCTTGAGCCTATTTGCTCAAAATAATGAAAGGCTGAATGATTCAGACACATGCCAACCATCTTTCTCACCTCGGCATTTTGTTACACTTGATTACTGATTTCTCAAGGAGTTGTTCCACGTTCGCCTATTTCCCCAAACTGTATGTATGCATTGCTTGCAAAGGAAACCAATTTAAACCCTCTTCAAAAAAATATGGACCGCCGTAAGGTTGAAAAAAATGCATGTGTTATCCTATAAGCACATGAATTGAAAGGCAAAATGAAAGGTCATTCGGTAGTGGATAATTTTATCTTGTTAGCTTAGACAACACTACAGGTAGTATGCAGTTGCCGACCCATGTATCCCAGGACAGGGTATACAGATAGCTCTTGACCTTGCCAGAGGGTAAGTAGTTCATTTGGTTAATCTTTTTTGCGTTTTGACATGCATCATTTGTTGCATTTATCTATTCTCTAAAAATGATGATAAAACAACATGAATCTTCAGTGTTGGGACTGATGATCGATACTTGCTGTCTAAATGCAATACACGCGCATTGCAGCAATAAGTTGTTAATTGTCCCTCTGTATTCGGTTAGATCTCTGATAAATCAAGAAGTTGACACTTGTCAGTAAATTCAGTATATCATCTTCTGTTTTGACATAATATATCATGGTCAAAGAATACAAATATTTCGCAAGTAGAAAAAGCATACAAATATTAGTTCTCAGTAAAAAGATGAAGTGTTCAGATATATCAATGCTTTCACCTCACTTGTCATGCTGTTATGAACTATTTTTTTGCGTAATTGCTATATCAGAATTGAATTGACCCATCCGATGCTTGACTGTATCTTAGCATGCTTATCGAGTACATTCCTTATATCATTTTTACAGATAAATTCATTTGTTTCAAGTATCGCTTTTTAACATATCAACATGAAAATTTTTCATATATTGGCCTGTCAAATTTATCGGGTGCCAAATTCACTTCCATATTCTTAATTCTGTTTCTTCTGATTTTGGTGTTGGTGTTGGTGTTTGTGTTAGTGAAAATATGCTCACATTTTTTTGAAATATGTGTATGCCATTAACTGCTTCTACGGAACTCTGATTTTGTTTGGATTATGAAGGCACATTCATCCTGCAAGTACAATCATGATTAAGAGTTAGAACACCCTTGCACATCGGTTTACTTTCTTACATTGATTGGTGTTTCTTATGCCTTATATAATACGCCTTCTCACATAATAGTTTGGTAAAGAAAGAGTGAACTCACTCCTGAATTTCGCACTAATTATATACTTATGCTTATGTCACTATTAATAATTTGTATTTGCTTTATCTTCTCTCATGAGTTCGTCTAGTTCCTTTCTCAATATGCTTAGATGCTTTTTTGTCGGAAATTTTGTGCAACATCAGAAGTAATGGTCGATCGGTTTAGCCTTTGTGTCGGTTTCATATGTATATATGTCATTGGCCTAGCTAACATTGTCTGTCAGTAATTTATGCTTTGTTTATTTGGGATAATTATGCCTAGCTGGAAATAGAGAGTAGTCAGGTACCTGCCTGTTACTGTTCTCTTTGCTGTCTAAAGTGTTCCTTCAACTAAACCAGTAACCTGACAGTACTTTGTGTTTAACTAATATCATTCTTATCACAGTGAGTACTATATTATTTAGTTAGCCTCCTTTTTTTGGAAGAGGCGTGAAAGTGTAGAGGGTAGAAATGGTAACTGAATGGGTGCTCTCTTTTTACGCAAGTATTCTCCTCCTAATCTTGCTATTTATGCATGTCCATATGTCATTGGTATTCTTCCGATTTGCATTGATTATAGGAAGCGAGCGTACGCATGAGTTGAAATTGTTCTACTGATTCCTTGATGCTCTGTTCATGGCTTTGTTCTTATTTTATCCTTCTTTCTTTGCTTTGTTCTTTCCTACAAGAAGATGCCGAGTTGTGTAATATGTTCAAAGAAGAGAGAATCTGCATTTATGAATGCTTTCTTCTTTCTTCATTGTTACCTCAAGTTAGTGAATTTAGTTAAGTTTTACTGAGCAGCTTCATACGCATGGTTTCCCCATCTACACATCTTATTCAGTCACGAGGCCATTAAGATCTTTTGCCTTTTAGAAAAAGTGAGATGCCATTTAGACCTTACTCGGTCCAACTTGATCTTTAACTTGCTACTGCTATTTCTAAGCATTTTCCCAAGCAATATTTTATTTGCTACAGAGAATGAGGTCACCTTATTCAGTGAATGTTCGAAGTAAAATATTAGAAACTGAGCAATTAGTTCCACTCTTAAATTTTGTACAACAGTCCAAATTATCAAATAAATCATTTGTCAACAGGGTCAAATTATTTAAGTTGAATCAGTTGTTCCAAATTACCTAGTCCAAATGTTGTACAACACAGCGAAGTTGTTCCATTCTTAGATGTTGAGCCAAAATATCCTTCATCTGGAACCATTTACGTAAATAACTAACATTAAAAGAAACAATTTGACTTAAGGTCAGCGCATTCAAGGATTTGTCATTAAATCATTTGTTCAGCAGTTCTTTATTACTTGAGATGATATATTGATAAACTTATATCATTGCTTACTATATACTATGGGCCCGTTCGGGGATCCACTAGCTCCTCAAAATACGCGGAGCTGGGGAGCACCGTTTCGCCAGCTCTGAAATTTCTAACCACATCTCCATCCGCTCCGGGAGCGGAGGCGCGAGCCTTGGGGCCTCGAACGCCCATATATATATATATATATATATATATATATATATATATATATATATATATATATATATATATATATATATATATATATATATATGTATGTCTTGATGATGCCTACAGGCTTGTTACAAGCTTCATCTGGATCAAATAGTGGGCCTTCTATATATATCTTCATCTGTATCATTGCTTACTATATATATCTTCCCATCGACCAGAAGAAACCATACTTCGATCCTTTGCCTCCTTCTTTCTTGCTCAGAACCCATGATATAACCTCGGCGGCTGGCGAGTGACTATAAGGTAATTTCTCTTCCAATTTGATGATGATGTAAGAGAATCATTTCTATGATTGTAGCTTCTAAAAACAGATGTTAGATGTCCCTTATGTGATGTACTTTGTTATCATGATAGATACAATTGCTGATTAGTAGGTGCTCACCTCTGAATCCTTCTTTAACCGATTTAATTTGGAGTTTGGACAAAGGAGACTATAAATTTTTTATATTTGTTCTATCATGGATTCCCTCTCTAGCCTATGTACGTTTTAGAAATAGGTACACACCTAGGAGAAACCTGAGAGCTAATAAATAGTGTAAATAGTGCTAAGAAATTACTCTGATTGTCATTCTATGCTATCATCACGACACAGGTCAATAGACAGTTAACAAATGTGTAATCAGCTTCCCTGGGTACTACATCATCTACTAGTAATCAAATTTTGCAGCGAGCGTCTTATAAATTAGCATGCCTATTTCTCCACGTTGGATGGCTTTTATTGTGCCTACAAAGAATATAGTTTGAGGATGGCATGCCAATTCTTCTTTGTCTTAGGTATGAAGTAATTTCTAAAATGTCTTAGGCTTCCCTGTGAATTCTGTAAATTGATGGCATGTCATTAAAACCTATAGGGTGCTCTACTAGTGGTGAAAATACCTCACAGGATGATGTTGGACATTCTTATACAAACTTCAGGCCTACCGGTGGCTGAGTCGAAGCAAAATGTGACAGTGGCATGATAAGACCATGTCAAAAGACCCTGCTGCTATGGAAGCAAAAGGATTCATGAAACCCACGGTGAAAACAGAGATAAGATACTACAATTGCAGTAGCATGGAGAAACCAAGGACACGAAATGAGTCTGAAGAATGCTATGGCTGATTCATTATACATGCACGGCTTCTCTTACATATATGCAACATAAGCGTGAATAACTAGAACTATATATTGTGATGTTTCTCTATTGTAAGAGTACAAATAACTCATGGCTCTCTTTCTTTTGTTTACATGCGATGTGTGGTAGAAGATGTACGCGCAGGAAGACTTTAAACTTAGCAATAGAGCTTTAGCAAGTGTGTTCTTTGTCATCTCCCTTTCAAACAATATATCACCTTCTAGTTCTTTAATCTGTATTGTACAGCCTTATGACTATCCAAGTATTTTTTGTAAACCAGCTCAAGAGTCGTGTATTGGTGACCGCATATGCAAGACAAATCTTGAATATTTTGTTGGGCCTATGTTTCTATGTACTGGAGTTTAGGTAATCCCTTACTTCCCAAAGATCTGTCTAGGTTGCGTACTGAAGGGGCATTGAAGATGCGGCGGAGGTAAGTCTCTTATTCTCTTTGCCGAACGAAGATGCGGAGGAATGAGAAGAAGTAATGACTTGCTATCTATTCTAGCCTCTTGGTATTCTTTATTGGGCTGAGTTCAGCTTGTGTGGGCTGGATTCACTTGGAGCAGCCCTAAAAAAATAGGATTGGTAAAAAAGATGGGCCTATCCACACAACTAATGAATAAAAATGAAAAATTATGGATCCGTGTCACCCAAATAACATAACAAATTATGCATGAAAGTTTAGATATGGAAAGACAAGCCTCTGAAAAGATTCACAATTCATGACCTATGCTTGCTCAAACATAGTCATATTTTCAACGCAACATGGTTTTCAATGGGACTTTGTGCTGCCAAATTTAAATGTGTGTGCAATTAATTGTAGACAACAAGTCACCATTCTTTTTATCATTATAGAGCGTTAATTTATTACCATGTTTTCTTGTCCACAACTAAACCAACTAAATCATAGATTTTCTTTTCAATGTGTATATGGATTCAGCGGGTCTCTGTGCCCTTTGGTAAAAATCGCCACGAAAAGAGGGGAGATGTAAGATCCAGGTAAATGAGAACCAAATCCATGCATGCAAAGAAATCTGAGATAATATGAAAGGAGAAATCTCACCGATTGGGTACGTCTCTGCCGGAAACGCCTCTCTCGCCCAAATGAGCCACCGAGGAAGAAAAGGGGATAAACAGGCAGATGGATGCAGTTGCCGCTCCTTCATATCTACTCCAGACGGGCCACCCAGAGAATTGTTCATGGGCCGGACTAGGTAGCATATTGGCCTTTCAAATAGCTATGCCACGACACAAAGAGGTTTTTTTCATGCATATGGAGAATAAAAGTTTTGTATAAACACTAATAAAAATACCTCCTTAATTGGTTTATACATGTTGTAAAAATATGTTTTTTTCATACATGAGAGTTAAATTTCTTAGCGTAATGAACATATTATCAATATAGCATGGTTTAAACATGTGTCTAATATGTCCTTACTAAAGGAAACTATTTTCATCGCGAACATGGCTTTAGCGGGTCTCTGCGCCATTTGGCGCAACGGGTCAACTAATTGATAGAAAAGCGCATAGTTATGAGAATATCTAGGCATGATCATGAACATAGGCATCACGTCCATGACAAGTAGACCGAAACGATTCTGCATCTACTACTATTACTCCACACATTGATCGCATCATGCATCTAGAGTATTAAGTTCATAAGAACAGAGTAACGCATTAGGCAAGATGACATGATGTAGAGGGATAAACTCAAGCAATATGATATAAACCCCATTTATTTATCCTCGATGGCAACAATACAATACGTGCCTTGCTGCCCTTGCTGTCACTAGGAAAGGACACCGCAAGATTGAACCCAAAACTAAGCACTTCTCTCATTTCAAGAAAGATCAATCTAGTAGGCCAAATCAAACTGATATTTCGAAGAGACTTGCAAAGATATCAAATCATGCATATAAGAATTCAGAGAAGAATCGAATATTGTTCATAGATAATCTTGATCATAAACCCACAATTCATCGGATCTCGACAAACACACCGCAAAAAGAATTACATCGAATAGATCTCCAAGAGAATCGGGGAGAACTTTGTATTGAGATCCAAAGAGAGAGAAGAAGCCATCTAGCTAATAACTATGGACCCGAAGGTCTGTGGTAAACTACTCACACATCATCGGAGAGGCTATGGTGTTGATATAGAAGCCCTCCGTGATCGAACCCCCCTCCGGCAGATCGCTGGAAAAGGTTCCAAGATGGGATCTCACGGTACAGAAGGTTGCGGCGGTGCAAAAGTGGTTTCTTGGCTCCCCTGGATGTTTTCAGGGTATAAGAGTATATATAGGCAAAAGAAGTAGGTCGGTGGAGCTGCGAGGGGCCCACGAGGGTGGGGGTGCACCTACCCCCCTGGGCGCGCCCTCCTGCCTCATGGCCGCCTCGTTGCTTCCTTGACGTCCACTCCAAGTCTCCTGGATTGCGTTTGTTCCAAAAAAGATCCTCGTGAAGGTTTCGTTCCGATATTCCTTTTCTGCGAAACACTGAAATAGCCAAAAAAATAGCAATTTGCACTGGGCCTTTGGTTAATAGGTTAGTCCCAAAAATAATATAAAAAGGTATATTAAAGCCCATTAAACATCCAAAACAGATAATATAATAGCATGGAACAATCAAAAATTATAGATACGTTGGAGACGTATCAGCGTCATAGACGCAACACCATCCCCCTCCTCTGGGATAGCCCGACCTTTCTGCAGTCCCCGGGTGACATTAGGGTCCATGTCGACGGGTTCTACAGATCCTTGTTCTCCTTCGCTCCTAGGAGCGGTCTTTCTCTGGCCCACGATTGCTGGTCCGGATGCCAGCTTGTCTCCGCTGCGGAGAATGCGACCCTCACGGCCCCCTTCCCTGAGGATGAGGTTTGGGCTGCCATTAGAGGCATGAACCCCTCCTCGGCCCCAGGGCCAGATGGCCTTCCGATAAAATTCTTCCAGACCTTCTGGAATGTGATTAAGCCTGAAATCATGGCCATCTTCAATGAGTTTTACGTTGGGACCATTGACCTCGGTCGCCTCAACTATGGGATCATTTCGCTCATCCCCGAAGTGACTGGGGCCTCCGATATTCGCCAGTTTCGACCGATAACGGTGATCAATGTGATCTTCCAGATTCTAGCAAAAGGGTACGCCAATAGGGTGACCCTGCTCGCTGACCACATTACCCACCCCAACCAGTCTGCCTTCGTGCGAGGGCGATATATCCTGGATGGGGTGCTGGTCCTCCATGAGGTCCGGTCTAAACACCTCAAGGTGGTTTTCCTGAAGATAGATTTTCATAAGGCATACGACACTGTTAGTTGGTCCTTCCTTTGGGAAGTTCTTCTCCGTAAGGGCTTAGACAATCGATGGATCACCCGGGTGATGCAGATGGTGTCCTGCGGTGGCACCGTCGTGAACATCAATGGGGAGATTGGCCCTTACTTCCCCACCCTTTGTGGGGTTAGACAAGGCGATCCTTTCTCCCCATTCTTGTTCAATATGGTGGTGGACATGCTTGCCGCCATCCTAGATAAGGCCAAGGCCGCGGGCCATATTCGTGGGATCACCCCTCATCTGGCTGGTGGCTCCAGGATCTCGATGCTCCAATATGCCGACAACACCATCATCATGGTCGAAGGCTCGGACGCGGACATCGCCAACCTTAAGTTCCTCCTCCTCTGCTTCCAACAAATAACTGGCCTCAAGATCAACTTCGACAAGAGTGATGTGTTGGTAATGGGCTATTTTCCGGCAGAGGCCCTCGACATTTCCAACCGCCTCAACTGCTGCCTCGGATCCTTCCCCATGAATTACTTAGGTACGCCCATCAGTGACTCTCGGCTTACCGTTGCGGACCTGCGTCCTACGATAGCCAAGTTGCAAACACGCATTGAGCCATGGCAGGGTAGGTGGATGTCGAAGGCGGCTCGGACGATCCTCATTAACTCCTCCCTCTCCAGCCTCCTCTTGTTCCTCATGAGCTTTTATAGCCTTCATGAGACCCTTCACCATGAGATCGCCAAAGTCCAATCTCACTTCTATTGGGCTGGCGATAACAATAAGCAAAAGTATCACATGGTTAGCTGGCCATACATCTGCAAGCCACGGGTGCAAGGGGGTTCGGTATCATGTGCTCTAAGCGCATTTCGCAAGGGCATGGTGGTCTTTGGCTAGACATCATCCGGAACAAGTACCTGCGTGGACAACCTCTGGCCTTCTGTCAAAGGTCCGGCGGCTCCCAGTTTTGGCAGTCGGTCATCCAACTGCTACCCATCCTCCGCATTGGGACCTCCAACTCAGTTGGATCGGGTACTGCGACTTTGTTTTGGTTCGACCGTTGGGCGGGAGACACCCCCTTCACGGCCCGCTTCCCCGACCTCTTCTCCATTGTCGTCGCCCATTTGATCTCAGTAGAGAGGGCCCTTATGGACTTAGGGCACCTCGCTTTCTGGAGGCCATTTGGACCACCGGAAGCTACCGCTTGGCTTGAGCTGCTTGATTGCGTCGCTCTCCATGAGCCGGTGGTGGATGCTGGGCCGGACGAGGTACGGTGGTGTCTTGAGCCTTCGGGCCAATTCTCCACCAAGTCCCTTTACATGGCCATCGCCCCCTCCACCGCTCCTCCCCCCTCCCTGCGGTTTGGTCCATCTGCCTGCCACTGAAAATACGGATATTCATGTGGCAATGGATTCACGGACGGATCCCGTCTGGGGTGGAGGTCCGCAAACGCAATGGCCCAGGGTCCGGCCTCTGCCCACTGTGTGGTACCACTGAAGATTCGAATCACATCTTCTTCTCCTGTGTCTCTGCTCAATTCATGCGGAGCTACTTTAGAGAGGTTGTGGGAGGTAATTGGTGCCACACCAACTTCCCCAACCTCTTCGCCGAACTCCAGAACTCCCCTCTGCCCTCTCGCCACATTAGGTGGCTTGAGATTGGGGTGCTCGCGTGGACCCTCTGGACGATTCGCAATAAGCTTGTGATTCAGCGCATTCCTCTTCGACGGGCTACTGACGCGCTCTTCAAACTGTCTGGTTACTTGCAGCTTTGGCGGCCGCTTAGACGCCCTCACGATCGAGACGCCATCTCCGCCTTCATCACCAACCTTCGCTTGATGGGCGTCCGTCTATCGCCACCGACCCCTCCGCCTCCCCCGGAGCCAGATTAGATGCCCGGCATGTTCCGACCTCGGCTGTGCCTTTTTTGTTTTTTGGGCTTGTTGAGGTGTGCCCTCAGCTGAACCTCTGTACTTCTTGATGTGTGACTTGGGTGTGTGTGTTCTGGACTAGTCCGTGTATGTGTGCTCTTGGCGGTTTGCTTTATTTATAAAGCGGGGCGAAAGCCTTTTTCGGTAATGGACACTATGAATTCGAGAATAGTGATTCGCTTGAACCCAATAGAAAACTAACTAACTAACTACTCCATAGTAAAAGCACTAAATGTGTACTCTTCTTTCCATTGGCAATGACAGGCTGCAAGTTGCTTTTCAGAATACTATCACACAAATCATATTTTTAACCTCCTTTAAAATTTTGTCAGCTAAGTTGGCTAATTGATTTACTAAGATGACCTCTTGCAACTAAGTCCACCTAAATCGGATCATTTCACAATTGCAAGTAGATCAAACATACAATCACCGTAACGTATCATATTATGACACAGCAGATTACAAAATTGGGCCACACAATTATATGCAAGAAAGGAAGAATTTGAGGCACCTGAGGGTCCTCTGTCTGGTGAATATGGGCGGGATCTAGAGGTTGGGGCTACTAGTGGCACTCAGGTAAGGGGACCAAAATTGATTACCACGGATTCTGGTGGTGAACAAGCCCGTGCGATGGCCTTCTCAATTCCAACTGACTATGAGGACGCAGAGGTGTGCGAAGTGCTACTTCTCCTACTCGCAGTCGTACCTCTGCGTGCATCGGCTCCCATGCCGCGAAGCCCGCCGCAAAGCCGCCACCAATCGGGAAGCATCCCGCATCCCTGCTCGCCTCGCCGCTGGCCAGTGGGCGCATCCAAGCGCCGCAAGCAGCCCCGCCGCCGGCCAATGGACGCCCTAGCGAACCACTCTTCAGCCGCCCGCTCGCCATCGAAACCTCTAGTCAGTCGCCGGCCCAGAAACTTCGGGGAGTGGGTTAGCTTCTTTTTTGTAGGGGGGAGTGGGTTAGCTCCTAAACGGAAGAAAAACTAAATGGTTTTTTATGGTGGTCGAAGAGTGGTGCGAGTGCGCTCGGGGCTTTGGCTGGCTGGGTCGTTCGACCGGGTGAAGAATAACATATTCTTCTCCCAGGTTCATAAATAGAGTTTATATATATATTAAGCTTCAAGTTCATACTTGTTAGTTAAACCTATGGTTAAAATGTGACACTAAATACGACTAGTAAGTATTACAGTAGCAGTACTAGTATACGTCGGTCAAATTATTCATCATGTCCACACATTGAATTGACATGGCAACACGCTGCGCGTGAGGTGACACAAGAATCCTGACGGCGTGTTCGGGTTTTGTGGACTTCAGGTTCTGAGTACCACTTATCTGTCCAAATCTTTCATCATTCACTTAAAACAGTCGATTGATCATACATTGAGTACCATATAACTGGAATTAATCGATGCAAGTTCAAGAAGGATTGGCTGGTGCCGCCGGCTGGCGTCAAGTTCGATCCCACATGTCAGGAGCTGATTGAGCACCTTGAGGCCAAAGTGAGTGTTGACAGCGCGAGATCTCACCCTCTCATTGATTTGTTCATACCAACCATCGACAGCGAGCACGGCATATGTTACACCCATCTTGAGAAACTTCCAGGTAAGACACCGATCGGCCGTCTACTTGCACAAACATATTCCTTTGTTTATAGCTCTATTTTTCTTTTTAGATGCAGACCTAGTGAAGCAGTTACAATTTGACAGTTAATAAAAAGTGAAACAAGTGACTGCAACATACCAAAGATGTTATGAAAATGCCAACTACGTACACTAAAACTTGTATTCGACAATACTGCAGGTATCACACTAAGTGGCCTAAGCAAGCATTTCTTCTAGCGCAATTCCAGCGCGTTCAAAAGGGGCACATGGACGCGTCGCAAGAAACAGTCGGAGTGCGGCATGCACGCGATATGGCACAAGACCGACAATACCTTGCCTGTGATGGTCAACGGCCGGCAGACGGGAAGCAAAAATGTTATGGTGCTGCACACCAACAAGAAATTCGACCAGCAGAGGACCAACTGGGTGATGCACCAGTACCACCTCGGGGACCTGGAGCAAGAGAAGGAGCGGGAGCTAGTCCTCTGCAAGATTTTCTACCAGAGTAAAAACATTATAAGTTAGTTTGGTATTGGTACTTGTACTACCTTGTCATCCGCAAGTTGGTATTGTTGTTAACGATCTTTCGGTATGAACTTGGCATTTGCTTCCAACCATCATGCCGAGGGTCGACGTGGATATATGTGACGCCCGAATAATCAAGCTACAATAAACCTCTGCTAATGGTGCCATGACACCTCGGTTACTGTTGCTATCCTCGCAATAACACGGAACCGTTCGAAATTCAAATTCAAATTAATGATAACAATAAAAGTTTTCAAAAATTAAAACTAAAATGTTAAATGGTTGCCAAATATTACAAAGGTAATTGTGGTGAAGTAAACACATTTTAGAAAATGTCTAAATAATTTAAACTGATTTAAAACAGAAAATAAAATAAATAAAAACAAAACAGAAAAACTAAAACCTAAAACTAACAAAAGAAGAAGAAGAAGAAGAGAAACCCCCGGCTTCGGCCCAGCTGACCACATGCCCCAACTGGGCCACCACCAGGCCCAGCCGGCCGGCCCACTACCCCCCTCCCCTTATCCACTCACCGCACCGCTTCCACCCCCACCACACCTCACTCTTCCCCCCGCACGAAATATCTCCTCCCTCCTCTCCCCGATTGGATCGGGATCGAGGAGGAGGACGCCATCACCGACGCCGCTCGACGCCACCCCGCCGCCCGGAGCTCGCCGCCCCGCCAGACGCCGCCGACCTCCTCGCCCTCGCTCACCGGCCACCTCGACCGCACCACGCCTCGCCGCAGCCACCAGGAGCGCCTCCGCCTCGACCTCCCCGTCGCCGGAAACCACCTCGCCGGACTCCTCCCGCTCCGCCGCTCGTCCCCGTAGTTCCCCGACCTTCCCCGAGCACGCTGCCCCGTCCCTGCTTACCCCCTGTGAGGCCCTCCTCCTTCTCTGCTCCTCACGCCATCTCGCTCATCGCGCCCGCACGCCTCGTCGTCCCTGGCCACGTCCGCCATGCCCGCTGTGAGCACGCGCCCTCATCCTCCCCTCTCTCCCCTGTCCCGCACACGCTGGGGCGCCGTCCCCGACCGCGCTCCCCGCGCCCTCCCCGTCGTCTGCTCGCGCACACCACGGGCCGCGACCACGCGCCGTCATGGACCAGCGGTTGCGCACCCCGTGCCTCCCTTCGCTTCCCCCCGCTCCCCCTGCCTTTCCGGCTACTCTTCCGAGCGCTGCTCGCTCCCCGCGCCGGTGCTGCTCGCTCGCGGCTTGTTCGGCTGCAGCTGCGCCCGGCCACGCCCATAGACCTCACCGCCGCCGCTTCGGGCACCACCCGCACCCACAGACCCCTCTACTCGACTCGCGCCGTCGCCCTCTCCCCGTAGCCGCTCTCGGCTTGACCAAATGGTCACCGGAGCCGCGAGTCCGGCGAGCCCCCGTCGCCTCTGTACGCCTCCGTCGGCGCGCGCTGGTTAAAACCAGTTGGTGGGCCCAGCCCTGTTAATTAGGCACTAACCTAACGCACCTAATACCCCATTGACTAGTGGGCCCTTTTTGATAAACTAGCTAATTAAAATTGCTGTTAATAAAACAACCAATGACACCTGGGCCCCACCCCCTGTTTGACTGGTCAGCGTTGACCTTTGACTTGCTGACTGTGCATGCTGACTCAGCCTCTGGACCCCACCTGTCATACTCAGTAGCTAGCTGCTGCTAGGTGTAAAAGAATATTCCACAATTTATTATTTCGAATTAAATTAAATGCAGAAATTCTAAAATTTATTTAAATCTTTGAAAAATCATATAAAATAAACCGTAGCTCGGATGGAAAAACTTTATACATGAAAGTTGCTCAGAACGACGAGACGAATCCGGATACGCAGCACGTTCATCCGTCACACACCCCTAACATATCAAACTCGCAACTTTCACCCTCCGGCTCCTCCGCCCGAAAACGCGAAACGCCGGGGATACTTTCCCGATGTTTCCCCCCACCACGGTATCACCACATACCGTTAGGAGGGCACGCCTAGCATCACGCTTTGCTTTGTCATGCATCGTCATGCATCTGTTTTCTTAAATATTCATTGTTTCTTCCCCCTCTTCTTCCGCTAGACACCGAGACCGACGCTGCTGCTGCCTAGTACGACTACGGAGTTGACGACCCCTCTTTCTTGCCAAAGCAACCAGGCAAGCCCCCTTTGATCACCGGATATCGCCTACTCTTCTCTATCTTGCTTGCATTAGAGTAGTATAGCATGTTACTTTTTCGCTTAATCCTATCTTGCTGCATAGCTTTGTCCTTGCTACTACTGTTGTTACCTTTACCTGCTATCCTACTACTTAGTATAGGATGCTAGTTTTCCATCAATGGCCCTACACTCTTGTCCGTCTGCCATGCTATACTACTGGGATGTGATCACTTCGGGAGGTGATCACGGGCATATACTATATACTTTACACTATTACATTACCTGTGATACTGTTCGGAGATGGGGGCTGAAAGGACAGGTGGCTCCATCCCGGTAGAGGTGGGCCTGGGTTCCGGCGGCCCCGATTGTTACTTTGTGGCGGAGCACAGGCAGGTTGAGACTACAGGTGAGAGGTGGGCCTGGCCCTGGTCGGCGTTATGGATACTTAACACGTTTAACGAGATCTGGGTATTTGATCTAGTCGGCCATTTGGTCTATCGCACTAACCATCTACGCGGGAGTAGTTATGGGTATCCCGCGTCGTGGTATCAGCCAAAGCTTCGTGGCCTTGGCCGGCCGAGCGGCGCGCCGGATTGGAACGTAAGCCTGCTCTTGTATTAAGGGGGCTAGTTCTGCTTCCGGCCGCCCACGCAACATGCAGGTGTGCTAAGGGCGATGGGCCCAGACCCCTGTGCGCTTAGGTTTAGACCGGCGTGCTGGCCTCTCTGTTGTGCCTAGGTGGGGCTGCGACGTGTTGATCTTCCGCGGCCGGGCATGACCCAGAAAAGTGTGTCCGGCCAAATGGGATCGAGCGTGTCGGGTAATGTGGTGCACCCTGCAGGAAGTTAATCTATTGAATAGCCGTGATCTTGATAATGGGACGATTTGGAGTTGTACCTTGACCTTATGACAACTACAACCGGATAGTTAATAAAACACACCCTTCCAAGTGCGGATCGACCGGTGGTCGCTCTCTCGTGGTTACGAGGAGGATCGCCGGGTAGGATTATGCTATGCGATGCTACTTGGAGGACTTGATGCTCTGTTCTACATGTTGCAAGGCGGAGGCTGCGAAGCGTAGTCTTGACGGGATTAGATATCCCTCTTATTACGGCATTCTGATTCAGTCCATCGATATGGCCCTTTACGTATATCCATGCATATGTAGTGTAGCTCCTTGCTTGCGAGTACTTTGGATGAGTACTCACGGTTGCCTTGTTCCCCTTTTCCCCTATCTCTACTCGATTGCTGCAACAGACGATGGAGCCGGGGCGAGACGCCACCGTCGATGGCGACTACTACCCTGAGGTGCCTACTACTACGTGCAGCCGGCGGCGACGACCAGAAGTAGTTAGGAGGATCCCGAGGCGGGAGGCCCGCGCCTCTTCGATCTGTCCCGGTTTGTGCTAGCCTTCTTAAGGCAAACTTGTTTAACTTATGTCCGTACTTAGATATTGTTGCTTCCGCTGACTTCGTCTATGATCAAGCACTTGTATTCGAGCCCTCGAGGCCCCGGCTTGTATTATGATGCTTGTATGACTTATTTATGTTTTAGAGTTGTGTTGTGATATCTTCCGTGAGTCCACGATCTTGATCGTACACATTTGCGTGCATGATTAGTGTCTGATTGAATCGAAGCGTCTGAAGTTGGTATCGAGCCGACTGCTGTAGAATCCCCCTTTCCAACTCCTTGGCCGAAGTCGAGTCTAGTCATTGAAAAACTTTTACTAACATGGATGTGTGGCTTACGGCCCACGTCGCCATTTGGGTGGTATTAGGATCTTTTATTCCTCGCCTTTACTCTGGGACCCTGATCTCTCTTCTATTCGGGTTAAATGGTTTTGCTAACTCTAACTCTAGGTTCTCGTAAATGCTTTCTCCCGGAGAGCCCCTTCATTCCAGATGATGGCCTGCTTCACCAGAAGATTCCGAAGATACTCTTTGATATTCTCTCGAGACATTGTGCCCATCACTTTTGCTATTCCCGACCACCGATAAATCCTTATGGATAACTACTTACACTTGCCATTCATACGATCATCCCCCATTGATCCTGTTATTACAATATACCTTGAAGTTTTCTCTATTGTTCCGAGAATACTTTGTGCCTACTGCCTAGCAGTTCTTTGCCACATGAATACCCCTTCAAATAAATCCTCGCACTTGTCGAATATCCGCTCATCCCCAGTTGTTCATGTGTTTCACAAAAGTATTCAAAATACTATTTGATCTTCCGAAAATCCTCTGGAGACTTTTGCTCTTGAAATTCTTGCTTGGTTGCATTATGGTTAATCCCATAAGTCTTGTAGTCTTATTGACATTCCTTGTCATTTCCATTTTGAGTCTGTTGACTCAATATGTTTGCGAATACCCGCAATCATCATTGACCCTTATAAATTACCTTCCCGGCTGAGCTGCTATTCTCTTAACTGGAATTGGTTCTCGACCAATCCAATTGTCGTTGATTGTACCCTAAGGCTATTCAACTTATCCATCCCTAATCAGAGCATTGCTTCTGATCCCTTGATTTGGAAATGATAATTCCTTTGCATTTGACAATTGAGTTAGTCAGTTGTTTCTATAATCTGATCTCCTTGCATTCTTCTTCCCCTAGTTGAGTACCGATGCTCACGTGAGATCCCTTGTGGACCACCAGATCCTTGTTGGATTTTATCTGACAACGCCCTTCATATTCAATAACCTTGTGAGCCTTTCCTCTGATACATAACGCCTTTGGTAAATTGTATCCTCTGCTTTCTCAACCATGCTCTGCCTTCGAGCTTGAGTTAATTACTTCTAAAGATTCTGGTATATGATTCTAAGATGCCCCGATGGGTTGAACCTATGCCTTCCTTAATATGTGTGGACTCGAAAGTTTTCACGAGTCGTACTCTTCTGGTATTTTGCCAGATAAAATTTCAACACTACAACTTCATTGAACGCGAGAAGTGAATGAAAGGTTGTGCATTGGGGAAGTGGGAGTTGACCTTGAACTTTGTGTTCATGCCCATGGACACGATACACATCTTCTCATTGAAGCTTATTTTAAAATTAATTATTCCCTTGATATAAGATCATCTTATATCTGGGATCTGGCCTTTTTGCAATCGTGGTTCCGACCATGTTCTCTTTTAAATACCATTTCTCGTGCAAGTTTTAGCACTTGTCTTACAGAGAGCAATACCCCGGTCCAACCTCTACTTTGATCTGTCATCGAGTATTACCCCCCTGGTATCTCGAGATTATCATGGAACTGCATAACTTCTTATGAGTTCTTCATCAAGTGCTACATTCCCACTGATTCCAATTTTCCACGGGCTCTGAGTTATTAAGCACTCAAAGACACCAATAACTGAACCGAGTCCGCACTACGGTTCAACAACTCTTCGGTAAGCTTCTATAAGTACGAGTTTGTAGCCGATCCCGTCATTCCTAGCCTGATCGGCTATATCATTATCATGCTAAATTTTAACTGTGCTACCAGGTCCTTCTTCTCGGAGCACAAATTTCGATGGTGAGCTAATCTTACAATCGATCTTCCTCGTCATACCATTTGTCCTTGAACAGCAAGCTTGATTTCGAGTTTGTGTCGTACCCATGGTTCCAATGACTTTTGGCTTCATCATATCCGTTGACTTGATATCATCTCCGATCAGTTACATCTTCTCGATACCTCTCGACAAATGTGTCGTGGTCATCATCAACACCCTGAGCTCTTCCAAGATATATATCGAATTCTTGATGAGAAATACCATCCTCGCCCCTCAATGGTTTGTGTTATCACCGACCACTTTATTGCCTTCCGTTCAACACAAACTTATTCGTGTTTTGTGTTATACCTTGAGATCCTTGCTATCCAGCATTTGTTCTTCTTTACCTTGGAATATTACCACCTTTTATGTCAAGAATGTCGTGGGAATTTCACCACCTCTTAAAAAATTCTTGGTCTGATGATACTTCTCACCATCACCATTCTTCCTTGGTCCCCGTGTTGTTTTTAACCAGCATACCAATAGATGTTGTTCGAGTTCTGTACTTCTAGCAACCCTATTACTTTGAAGTTAACGATCGACAGTTCGTTCTTAGACCGTTGATTATTGAATCGTCACTCTAACATTGATCTTGCTGCCTAAGGTCATAGTTCGGGCACACCTTTCAACTAATGATTGATGGTGTATGTTTCCCTAGAGCATACAACATTATATCATTTGAATTGACGAGTGTCATCTTCTTGTTCACATTATTGTGGAAATCCATCTTTTGAAAATCTCAATGAATTGTCGCTGAGTCAATCAGCCACCTCCTCGTCCTTTCCTTTGTTAAACGATGAACTCTTGTTTCGAAACTTGCTTCCATAGTTTATTTCCCGAGAATCTTGCAATGACATCTCGTCTATTTGTGTCGCACCCTTTTTCTTCTCAGGCATCCTGAGTCTGAGGTATCATGACACCAATCGGATCTGAATCTTGGTCAGATATGATGGTTGGGACATATTTCCAGGAGTTATAACATTGGTCGTTATATGAACCGGTAAGGTGGTGTCATACCTAGCACACCTGTCCGTAGGACCTAGTGTTCTAGTTTCCTTTTTAACTAGGTTAAACATTTTTCAATGAGGAAATTGAATGCCTTGTTTAATAAGTTATCCTGATGGATCCTTTGTATATCCCAAGTCCGACCTTTGCTTGAAGACCATGTCAATGCTATCTCGAAGCATGTCTATGGTACTCCGATTTTCAACAGGAACATTTGAAGCCCAATGCTAAATGTTTCCTGCTCAAATTATCCAAACACCGTTGTATGGGTAATGACATGAAATTTCTCTCCCCTTTCCTAAAGGGTTGTCTACATTATATCCTGTCATTGATATCATGCTCTGCTTGTCCTTGGGAAGGATATACCCCTGAAATATGTGTTTAAACACATTTTCCTTTCCATTGCTCTGTTTAATCCGAGGATCTCATTTTCCTTTCCCTGTGTTTTCTTAACCCTTCTTGTGATCTATATGTAAAACACCTTGGTGTACAAACCGTGTCAGTAAGACCCTGTTTCTATTGTTGATGACATTCCGGTAACCACTGATGGATGAGAACTTTGCCTATTGGTCCGCCTCGTTCAACGAGCAGGAAAATGGTTCTCTTCGTCCCTCGCCCTTGGTATCGATGTTGTTGCCGACATAACTGACAGGCTACCCTCTAACATGCCTTGCTATCGTGACCGTGCAAGATGTCAGCCCCCTTTCTACTTTAACCCACATGGTGGGCCCATAACCCACAGCTCCACAGGATCGAAACCTGACTCTCCTGTACACCCCCTGTTCCCAAAGTTATTCCTCCCGCGTGGACTCGTACATAATTCATGAGCCACCTTCCGATGAGATCATCAATTCTGGCATCGAACACAATAATGATTCCGTCGCTTGAAACCCCTTTCACCTTCTGACTAAGCATTGAACGATTGCCTGGTTGCTTGAAACTTCTTATTGTACCTTCGAACTTTACTCTCGATGTGTTTTACTTGTTCAACTCGAGAGGTACTCATATGCTCATTCATGGGTTAATCCCAGATTATTACCCTTATAGCATTCTGTCGTTGCCGGTCTGCCCCGTTACCTATTCGTAAGTACGATGAAGATCCCGGAGAAAGGATGTCGACTTCATCATGATGACCTGAAGCAGAGAAATGAAGACATCAATGTAATGGAACGATCTCTTCGAGAAGAGCAGCCAAGTTGAGAAGATCCGTTAGAATTTCGTAACCAGACCTTTCCCCCTTACTCTATCTCTTAAATCTCGGGACGAGATTTCTTGTAGTGGAGGAGAATTGTGACGCCCGGATAATCAAGCTACAGTAAACCTCTGCTAATGGTGCCATGACACCTCGGTTACTGTTGCTATCCTCGCAATAACACGGAACCGTTCGAAATTCAAATTCAAATTAATGATAACAATAAAAGTTTTCAAAAATTAAAACTAAAATGTTCGGTGGTTGCCAAATATTACAAAGGTAATTGTGGTGAAGTAAACACATTTTTAGAAAATGTCTAAATAATTTAAACTGATTTAAAACAGAAAAGAAAATAAATAAAAACAAAACAGAAAAACTAAAACCTAAAACTAACAAAAAAGAAGAAGAAGAAGAGAAACCCCCTGGCTTCGGCCCAGCTGACCACAGGCCCCAACTGGGCCACCACCAGGCCCAGCCGGCCGGCCCACTACCCCCCTCCCCTTATCCACTCACCGCACCGCTTCCACCCCCACCGACACCTCACTCTTCCCCCCTCACGAAATATCTCCTCCCTCCTCTCCCCGATTGGATCGGGATCGAGGAGGAGGACGCCACTCGACACCACCCCGCCGCCCGGAGCTCGCCGCCCCCCCCCACGCCAGGACGCCGCCGACCTCCTCGCCCTCGCTCACCGGCCACCTCGACCGCACCACGCCGCCGCAGCCACCAGGGGCGCCTCGCCTCGACCTCCCGTCAGCTGAAACCACCTCGCGGACTCCTCCCGCTCCGCCGCTCGTCCCGTCGTTCCCCCAACCTTCCCGAGCACGCTGCCCGTCCCTGCTTACCCCCTGTGAGGCCCTCCTCCTTCTCTGCTCCTCACGCCGTCTCGCTCGTCACGCCTGCACGCCTCGTCGTCCCTGGCCACGTCCGCCGTGCCCGCCGTGAGCACGCGCCCTCCTCCTCACCTCTCTCCCCTGTCCCGCACACGCTGGGGCGCCGTCCCCGACCGCGCTCCCCGCGCCCTCCCCGTCGTCTGCTCGCGCACGCCACGGGCCGCGACCACGTGCCGTCGTGGACCAGTGGCTGCGCACCCTGTGCCTCCCTTCGCTTCCCCCCGCTCCCCCTGCCTTTCCGGCTGCTCTTCCGAGCGCTGCTCGCTCCCCGCGCCGGTGCTGCTCGCTTGCGGCTTGTTCGGCCGCAGCTGCGCCCGGCCACGCCCGTAGACCTCACCGCCACCGCTCCGGGCACCACCCGCACCCACTGACCCCTCTACTCGACTCGCGCCGTCGCCCTCTCCCCGTAGCCGCTCTCGGCTTGACCAAATGGTCGCCGGAGCCGCGAGTCCGGCGAGCCCCCGTCGCCTCTGTATGCCTCCGTCGGCGCGCGCTGGTTAAAACCAGCTGGTGGGCCCGGCCCTGTTAATTAGGCACTAACCTAACGCACCTAATACCCCATTGACTAGTGGGCCCTTTTTGATAAACTAGCTAATTAAAATTGCTGTTAATAAAACAACCAATGACACAGGCCCTCCCCTGTTTGGTAGTCAGCGTTGACCTTTGACTTCTTGTTGTGCATGCTTGACTCAGCCTCTGGACCCCACCTGTCATACTCGGTAGCTAGCTGCTGCTAGGTGTAAAAGAATATTCCACAATTTATTATTTCGAATTAAATTAAATGCAGAAATTCTAAAATTATTTAAATCTTTGAAAAATCATATAAAATAAACCGTAGCTCGGATGGAAAAACTTTATACATGAAAGTTGCTCGTAAGCAGAGAGGCGAATCCGGATCGCGCACCAGTTCGTCGTCACACCCTAACATATCAAACTCGCAACTTTCCCCTCCGGCTCCTCACCAAAACGCTAAACGCCGGGGATAGTTTCCTGGATGTTTCCCCCCCTTCACCGGTATCACCACATACCGCGTTAGGGCACGCCTAGCATCACGCTTTGCTTTGTCATGCATCGTCATGCATCTGTTTGCTTAAATATTCATTGTTTCATCCCCATCTTCTTCCGCTAGACACCGAGACCGACGCTGCTGCTGCCCAGTGCGACTACGGAGTTGATGACCCCCTCTCTTGCGAGCAACCAGGCAAGCCCCCCTTTGATCACGGATATCGCCTACTCTTCTCTATACTGCTTGCATTATAGTGTAGCATATTCTTGCTTTCGCTTAATCCTATCTTCTGAATACCCATCCTTGCTACTACTTGTTGTTACCTTTACCGCTATCCTCTTGCTTAGTATAGGATGCTAGTGTTCCATCGGTGGCCCTACACTCTTGTCCGTCCGCCATGCTATACTCTTTGGGCTGTGATCACTTGGGAGGTGATCACGGGCATATACTATATACTTTACACTATTACATTACCTGTGATACTGTTCGGAGATGGGGCTGAAAGGACGGTGGCTCCATCCAGTAGAGGTGGGCCTGGGTTCCCGACGGCCCCCGACTGTTACTTTGTGGCGGAGCGACAGGGCAGGTTGAGACTACTTGGGTGAGAGGTGGGCCTGGCCCTGGTCGGCGTTCGTGGATACTTAACACGTTTAACGAGATCTGGTATTTGATCTGAGTCGGCCATTTGGTCTATCGCACTAACCATCTACGGGAGTAGTTATGGGTATCCCAGCGTCGTGGTATCGATCCGGCACTTCGTGGCCTTGTTGGAAGCGGCGCTGGCGGATTGGAACATAAGCCTGCTCTTGTATTAAGGGGGCTAGTTCTGCTTCCGGACGCCCACGCAACATGCAGGTGTGCTAAGGGCGATGGGCCCAGACCCTTGGGCGCTTAGGTTTAGACCGGCGTGCTGGCCTCTCTGTTGTGCCTAGGTGGGGCTGCGGCGTGTTGATCTTCCGCGGCGGGCATGACCCAGAAAGTGTGTCCGGCCAAATGGGATCAAGCGTGTTGGGTTATGTGGTGCACCCTGCAGGAAGTTAATCTATTGAATAGCCGTGATCTTGATAACAGGGCGACTTGGAGTTGTACCTTGACATTATGACAACTAGAACCGGATACTTAATAAAACACACCCTTCCAAGTGCGGATACAACCCGGTGGTCGCTCTCTCTCGTGGTTACGAGGAGGGATTGCGGGTAGGATTATGCTATGCGATGCTACTTGGAGGACTTGATCTGCTCTCTTCTACATGTTGCAAGGCGGAGGCTGCGAGCGTAGTCTTGACGGATTAGATATCCCCTCTTATTACGGCATTCTGCGATTCAGTCCACCGATATGGCCCTTTACACATATATCCATGCATATGTAGTGTAGCTCCTTGCTTGCGAGTACTTTGGATGAGTACTCACGGTTGCCTTGTTCCCCTTTTCCCCTATCTCTACTCGATTGCTGCAACTGCACGATGGAGCCGGGGCGAGACGCCACCGTCGATGGCGACTACTACCCCGGAGGTGCCTACTACTACGTGCAACCCGGCGGCGACGACGAAGTAGTTAGGAGGAACCCAGGCAGGAGGCCAGCGCCTCTTCGATCTGTATCCCGGTTTGTGCTAGCCTTCTTAAGGCAAACTTGTTTAACTTATGTCCGTACTCAGATATTGTTGCTTCCACGACTTCGTCTATGATCGAGCACTTGTATTCGAGCCCTCGAGGCCCTGGCTTGTATTATGATGCATGTATGACTTATTTATGTTTTAGAGTTGTGTTGTGATATCTTCCGTGAGTCCTCGATCTTGATCGTACTGCGTTTGCGTGCATGATTAGTGTCTGATTGAATCGAAGCGTCTGTATAAAGCTAAATCATTTGTTTCAAAACGAATTTTTAGGCACCTGATTTTTATTTGATGGGTAGCATAAGCACCTGCCGTTCGAATTCCTAGTTCTCCAAATTTTTCGAAACAAGTGCATGCACTTATTATCACAATGAAAAAACAATATACCTGCTGCATCCCAGTTATCAGTCTGTACTTGCAGAATTCTCTCTTTTATTGAGCAGGTATATTGTTTTTTTAGGTCAAGCAAGTTTCAACTCGGCTGTAGACTGCCCAGGCTTGGTTTTCTTTTTAACAGGCCCAACCCATGACGACAACACGACACAAATATCGAATAGGTATCTATTGGCCTCTGGCCCGCCAGCGTTAGTTATATTCTGTCTTACAACATCCACAGGCAGTTTTTTTACTCAATCAAACACACAGCCCAGTTCTATTTTCCTCCTGAAATGCCATGTCCTACATCCGTTTTCTAATCTCTACCTATAGTTTTACTAGTCCATATACACGCATCATTATATTGAAAATACATAAAGTTCCCTTTTCATATGTACATCCTTATTTTTGTTGTTGTTTTCCCTCCCAGCGCTGATTTTTTTACCACTGGTTTTCGCTTAAACCAACTCAATTGTCCCACGTCTTATTTGCTTACAAAAATAAAATGTTTTTTAGCAAATCAATAAGTTCTTTAAAAAATGCTTATCATTTCGGGATTACAACAGTTCGGACTCCACCAAAATATGAAAAATAAGGTCAAACTTTTTGACCGTGGTCTGATATGTGGGTGGACCGGTGCTTGGGTGCTGTTCTTACTTGAACAAAAATCCCACTTATGATTAACCTCTATTGCAAGCATCCGCAACTACAACAAAAGTATTAAGGTAAACCTAACCATAGCATGAAACATATGGATCCAAATCAGCCCCTTACGAAGCAACGTATAAACTAGGGTTTAAGCTTCTGTCACTCTAGCAACCCATCATCTACTTATTACTTCCCAATGCCTTCCTCTAGGCCCAAATAATTGTGAAGTGTTATGTAGTCGACGTTCACATAACACGACTAGAGGCTAGACAACATACATCTCATCAAAATATCGAACGAATACCAAATTCACATGACTACTAATAGCAAGACTTCTCCCATGTCCTCAGGAACAAACGTAACTACTCACAAAGCATATTCATGTTCATAATCAGAGGGGTATTAATATGCATATAGGATCTGAACATATGATCTTCCACCAAATAAACCAACTAGCATCAACTACAAGGAGTAATCAACACTACCAGCAACCTACTAGTACCAATGCCGGACTTGGAGACAAGAATTGAATACAAGAGATGAACTAGGGTTTTGAGAGGAGATGGTGCTGGTGATGACGTTGGTGATGATTTCCCCCTCCCGGAGGAAAGTGTCCCCGGCAGAACAGCTCTGCCGGAGCCCTAGATTGGTTCCACCAAGGTTCCGCCTCGTGGCGGCGGAGTTTCGTCCCGAAAGGTTGCTTCTGATTTTTTTTCTCGACGAAAGACCTCATATAGCAGAAGATGGGCATCGGAGGGCCACTAGGGGGGCCCACGAGGTAGGGGGCGCGCCCCCCACCCTCGTGGACAGGGTGTGGGCCCCCTGGCCTTCATCTTTGGCAAGGATTTTTTATTTTTTATTATAAGATATTCCGTGGAGTTTCAGGACTTTTGGAGTTGTGCAGAATAGGTCTCTAATATTTGCTCCTTTTCCAGCCTAGAATTCCAGTGCCGAAGATTCTCCTCCTTATGTAAACCTTGTAAAATAAGAGAGAATAGGCATAAGTATTGTGACATAACGTGTAACAACAGCCCATAATGCAATAAATATCGATATAAAAGCATGATGCAAAATGGACGTATCAACTCCCCCAAGCTCACACCTCGCTTGTCCTCAAGCGAAAGCCGATAATGATAAATATGTCCCCATGTTTAGAGGTAGAGGTGTCGATAAAAATAAAATACGGACATGAAGGCATCATGATTATTCTCATAACAGCAACATATATAGGTATTGTCATATGATTTCTTATGTTCAAGTAATAATCCATTCACAATGCAGAGTATGAATCATAAACTTTATTGAGAACCAACAAACTATAATCTCAGTCACTGAAGCAATTGCAATTTATCATAACATCGGAAAGAGTCTATGTCAGAGCTTAATAGCAAGTCCACATACTCAACTATCATTTAGTCCTTCATAATTGCTAACACTCACGCGATACTTGTGGTTACGGAGTTTTAATGGGACACGAGAGAAGATAGGGGCTTATAGTTTCGCCTCCCAACCTTTTACCTCAAGGGTAATGTCAACAATAATAACTCATGCTCCCCTACATCCAATTAGATATATCAATCAGGATCTTTCCAACACACTGTGCTTGCCAAATGATAAAATGTAAAAAGGAAAGGTGAAGATCACCATGACTCTTGCATAAGGTAGGAGATAATAAATAAAAGATAGGCCCTTCGCAGAGGGATGCAGAGGTTACCATGCGCTTTTATGGTTGGATGCACAAAATCTTAATGCGAAAGAACATCACTTTATATTGCCACTTGTGATATGAACCTTTATTATGCAGTCCGTCGCTTTTATTTCTTCCACATCATAAGATCGTATAAAGCTTATTTCTCCCACACCAATCAATCATACATATTTAGAGCAATTTTTATTGCTTTGCACCGATGACAACTTACTTGAAGGATCTTACTCAATCCATAGGTAGATATGGTGGACTCTCTTGGCAAAACTAGTATAAGGGTTTTTTGGAAGCACAAGTAGTATCTCTACTTGGTGCTGAGAACTTGGCTAGCAAGAGGGGGAAAGGCAAGCTCAACATGTCAGAGGATCCATGAAAATATACTTTATCTCAGATATAAGAAAACATAACCCATTACATTGTCTTCCTTGTCCAACATCAACTCTTTAGCATGTCATATTTTAATGAGTGCTCACAATCATAAAAGATGTCAATAATAGTATATCTATATGTGCAACCTCTCTTTCCTTATTACTTCCTATTAATTGCAACGATGACCAAAGCTATGTTTGCCAACTCCCAACAACTTTTAATTATCATACTCTTCTATCTGAAGTCATCACTCTCAATAAGATCAATATGAACTCTTTGTTTCTTTTTATTCTTTTTCTCTATTCTTTTATTCACTCAAGATCATGGCAAAACAATCAAGCCCTTGAGTCAACACTAATCTTTATTATATAGCTCACGGACTCGATTACATAGAGAGATCATAAAGCAAAACTCAAAACTAGATCATGCCATAAACTTTATTCTACTAGATCAAGATATTACTAATAGGATCGCACTAAGAAAAACGGTAAAGATAGGAGATGTGGTTGTGATACGATATTGGGGCACCTCCCCCAAGCTTGGCAGTTGCCAAGGGGAGTGCCCATACCCATGTGATTATGTCTCCTTCTTCGGGGTTGGTGAAACATTCTTGGCGATGATGCCCTTTAGGATACGATTCTCCTCCTCAAGCTTATTGACTTGCTGTTTGAGGTCCATTATTTCCTTGCGAAGCTTTCCTGTAACTGCTAAGGCTCCTTGCACCCAAGGGTGTTGCATAGCTGCGGGAGAACAAGTGACACTCCTCTTCATATTTTCATAAGAAAGAAATCTAACATTGGAAGGGATAACCGAGTTTGGAATAGCTGAGCTCTGTAGTTCCCCCATCGCGAACCCAGCTCCGAAGCGAGAAGTGACTTCTTGATCCTCCATGGCATCTACTCTCATAAAGTTAGCCTCCATCTCCTCCTCCGTTGTTGGCCCAAAGGGTTCAGCTTCGTTGTTTGCCCTTGGTTCCGGTGCCGAATTAGATACCCGGCTCTCCCCGACCGACTCTTGAGAAGACATCTTGCTCTAGTCTGCAGCAGCAACAGCTCGAAACAAAAACAGAGGACATTTGCATGATACGGGAGTCAGAAACTTCGGGAGAATATAGAATGAATTTTTACCGACCAAAATACGTATCGTGCAAGAAAATGGAGTCCGGAAGGCACACGAGGTGTCCACGAGGTAGGGGGCGCGCCAGGGGGGTAGGGCGCACCCTCCACCCTCGTGTCCTTCCCGGACTGCTACTTATTTTTTCTATTTTTCTAAATATTCCAAAACGGAGAAATATTGCCTTAAAATTGTTTTGGAGTCGGTTTACTTACCGTACCACATACCTACTCCTTTTCCGGGTCTGAAACGTTCCGTAAAGTGTCCCTTATGTATTCCTCCGGGGTTACGGTTTCAATAACATTGGTTTCAACATTTATAGGATTACCTGAGATATAGTGTTTGATTCTTTGACCGTTTACCACCTTCGGATTTGTGCCTTCAAATTTTTTGATTTTTATGGCACCAGAACGATAAACTTCCTCGATGACGTAGGGGCCTTCCCATTTGGAGAGAAGTTTTCCTGCAAAAAATCTTAAACAAGAGTTGTATAGCAATACATAATCACCTACATTAAACTTACGCTTTTGTATCCTTTTGTCATGCCATCTTTTAACTTTTTCTTTAAACAACTTGGCATTTTCATAAGCTTGGGTTCTCCATTCATCAGGTGAGCTAATATCAAATAACCTCTTCTCTCTGGCAAGTTTGAAATCATAATTGAGCTCTTTAATAGCCCAATAAGCCTTATGCTCTAGTTCGAGAGGTAAGTGACACGCTTTTCCATAGACCATTTTATACGGAGACATACCCATAGGATTTTTATATGTAGTTCTATAGGCCCATAATGCATCATCAAGTTTCTTAGACCAGTTCTTTCTAGACCTATTAACAGTCTTTTGCAAAATTAATTTGAGTACTCTATTACTCAATTCTACTTGACCACTAGACTGAGGGTGATATGGAGATGCAATTATATGATTAACATCATACTTAGCAAGCATTTTACGGAAAGCACCATGAATAAAATGTGAACCACCATCAGTAATTAAATATCTAGGGACTCCAAACCTCAGAAAAATAACTTCTTTAAGCATTTTAATAAAATTGTTATGATCAACACTACTAGTTGGAATAGCTTCTACCCACTTAGTAACGTAATCAACAGCCACTAAAATATGTGTATATCCATCAGAGGCAGGGAAAGGTCCCATATAATCAAAGCCCCAAACATCAAATGGTTCAATAACAAGTGAATAATTCATAGGCATTTCTTGACGTCTACTTATATTACCAATTGTTTGACATTCATCACAAGATAAGACAAACTTACGGGCATCCTTGAAGAGAGTAGGCCAATAAAAACCATATTGCAATACCTTATGTGCAGTTCTATCTCCGGCGTGGTGTCCTCTGTAAGCTTCGGAGTGACACTTGCGTAGGATCTGTTCCTGTTCATGCTCAGGTACACAACGTCTAATAACACCATCTACTCCTTCTTTATAAAGATGTGGGTCATCCCAAAAGTAATGTCTCAAATCATAGAAAAACTTCTTCTTTTGCTGGTATGTGAAACTAGGTGGTATAAATTTAGCAACAATGTAATTAGCATAATCAGCATACCATGGAGTACTATGAGAAGTACTTATGACATTAATTTGTTCATCAAGAAAGCTATCATCAATACGTAGTGGGTCATCAAGAACATTTTCTAACCTAGACAAGTTGTCTGCAACGGGGTTCTCAGCTCCCTTTCTATCAACAATATGCAAATCAAATACTTGTAGCAAGAGAACCCATCTAATAAGTCTAGGTTTAGCATCTTTCTTTTCCATCAGATACTTAATAGCAGCATGATCAGTGTGAATAGTTACTTTAGAATCAACAATATAAGGTCTGAACTTATCACAAGCAAATACAACTGCTAAGAATTCTTTTTTCCGTAGTAGCATAGTTTCTTTGAGCATTGTCTAGAGTCTTACTAGCATAATGGATACCATTTAATTTCTTATCAACTCTTTGCCCTAGAACAACACCTACAGCATAATCACAAGCACCACACATAATTTCAAAGGGTAAATTCCAATCTGGTGGCTGAACAATAGGTGCAGAGATCAATGCTTTCTTAAGTATTTCAAATGCTTCTACACAATCATCATCAAAGACAAATGGTATATCTTTTTGTAATAAATTAGTCAGAGGCCAAGAAATTTTTGAGAAGTCCTTAATGAACCTCCTATAAAATCCGGCGTGACCAAGGAAACTACTTATACCTTTGATGTCCTTGGGACATGGCATCTTTTCAATAGCATCAACCTTGGCTTTATCAACTTCAATACCTCTTTCAGAAACTTTATGCCCCAAGAGAATACCTTCATTAACCATAAAGTGGCACTTTTCCCAATTCAAGACAAGATTAGTTTCTTCACATCTCTGCAAAACTCGATCAAGATTGCTCAAACAATCGTCAAAAGAGGATCCATAGACGAAAAAGTCATCCATGAGAACCTCACAAATCTTTTCACAAAAGTCAGAGAATATAGCCATCATGCATCTTTGAAAGGTAGCAGGTGCATTACATAAACCAAAAGGCATATGTCTATAAGCAAAAGTACCAAAAGGGCAAGTAAAAGTAGTCTTTGATTGATCTTTAGCCGACACAGGTATTTGAGAGAAACCAGAATAACCATCTAGGAAGCAATAATGTGTATGTTTGCATAATCTTTCTAGCATTTGATCGATAAAAGGTAAGGGGTAATGATCTTTCTTAGTGGCTTTATTTAATTTACGGAAATCAATTACCATCCTATAACCTGTAATAATTCTTTGCGGAATCAATTCATCTTTATCATTAGGAACAACAGTAAAACCTCCCTTCTTAGGGACACAATGAACAGGACTTACCCACTGACTATCAGCAACGGGATAAATTATACCTGCCTCCAAAAGCTTTAGTATTTCTTTTCTTACCACTTCTTTCATCTTAGGAATCAACCTTCGTTGATGATCACGAACCGGTTTGGCATCTTCTTCCAAATTTATTTTGTGTTGACATAGAGTGGGACTAATGCCCTTAAGATCATCAAGAGTAATATCCAATAGCAGCACGATGCTTCTTCAGAGTTTTCAATAATCTCTCTTCTTCATGCTCCGAAAGGTTAGCACTAATAATAACATGATATATTTTCTTTTCATCAAGATAAACATATTTAAGATTATCAGGCAACAGTTTAAGCTCAAACACGGGATCACCCTTGGGTGGAGGAGGATCCCCTAGGATTTCAACAGGCAAATTATGTTACAAAATAGGTTCCTGTTTAAAGAATACTTCATCTATTTCCTTCTTTCATTCATAAACATATCATTTTCATGGTCTAACAAATAATGTTCTAGAGGATCACTAGGAGGTACTGCAATAGAAGCAAGACCAATAATATCATCCTTACTAGGCAATTTTTCTTTGCGGTGTTGTCTACTAAATCTAGAGAAATTGAACTCATGAATCATATCATCCAAGCCAATAGTAACAACATTCTTTTCGCAATCTATCTTAGCATTAACGGTGTTCAAGAAGGGTCTACCAAATATAATGGGACAAAAGCCCATTTTCTGTCATGATTTTTTGTCATATAAGTAGGAGCCCATCACATCTATGATGATACCGGGTTTTGTCACAGTTATCATCATAGAAGTGTCATAAGCATGACAAAAAAAATCGTTCGGCCCAAAATGTCACGGATGTGTCTTTTTTTTGTAGTGGTTGGATAGAGCATAAATAAATAATTTGCTTGCCACCATTCGTATGTTTTTGCTAGCAATCCTTATCAGTTTCCTCACTTGATGCTTGTTCATCAATATCTCATTGCCCCATACGCAAAAAGGGTCGATGCGTGGATCCTTGCCAAGGGCATATGTACCTACAAGCAACAAGTCAATATTAGAAGCTAACAAGTGTCCAGGCCTGGATGTATATGCACTACATTATGGAACGACGGGGGGAGTACAAGCCGAGAGATGAAGCTAACCTCGGCGGAAAATGGTGGCCACTCCTGTTGTTGTCCTGCATAAGTAGTGGAAAGGCATGATAAGTACATCAACCTTAACATCTAACAAATATAGCAAGGTAAACAACATCATCTCCAAATGATAGCTTGAATGTGTTGGTTTGACATCTTTGCTAAAGCAGATATAAAATGGAAGGTAATGTTACCGACAAAGAAGCTTAATGACCATCAAATATTGCAATTCAAACTGGTATTGTTGAAAATGAATAGAATGTAGTTAATGCTTAAACATCACACTGGATAAATGTGTAAAACTGAAATAAAGATCATGTGTTAACTACACCAGGAATAACTGGAACCAAATATATCCGTTCAAACTGGTATTGATGTAGTCGAGCGGCACCGTTCTGACTTGCACATAATGAACAACACATTGTGATTGACAGAAATAAACAAGGCATAAATGACCAGTATAACAACCAAATATAGCCATTGAAAACTGGATAGAGTCTCACTGCAACCAACCTAACAAGCAAATACAGATAAACAGTCCATATGCTTGAAAACTGGACAAATGCTCACTGCAACCAACCTAACATGCAGATAAAGATAAACAAGGCATCTGCTTGATAACTGGACAAATGCGAAAAAAAGCAACCTAACAACCAAATACAGATAAACAAGGCATCTGCTTGATAACTGGACAAATGCTAAAAAAAGCAACCTAACAACCAAATACAGATAAACAAGGCATTTACTTGATAACTGGACAAATGCTCACTGCAACCAAACTAAGAACCAAATATAGATAAACAAGGCATCTGCTCGATAACTGGAAAAATGCTCACTCCAACCAACCTAACAATCAAATATAGATAAACAAGGCATCTACTCACTATAAACAACCAAATATAGCCATTTGTGAAACTGAAGTGGACAATTCATACTTAAACATCACATAGCCCTATTGAACAATACATTTTTGCATAACTGAAATAATTAAACACGGCACAGTTAAAGCACCGCACGACAAATGCTACTACAACAAAGGGTACGGGTTGGCAAGCTAGAAAAGGTAAGATTTGCTGATAGAATGTTGCCTCACATTTCATGGACGGGATCCTTCCAGTTGGAAGAGCATAGACCCATGGTGCGCTCTCTGATGTCACAGATGGGTTGTTTCACCTTGGAAGGACCTTCGTGGGTGCCCTCCTCGTGGTCATGGTTGTGGTCGATGAGATCTGACTTGGCAATTGAGGATCCCAAGCCGCCGCCGTAGAACGTGTCCTTCAGAAATTTAAAATGGGCTCGATGGCGTATAAAGCTCGCAAATCCTTGACCGCTTGGCGGAGGAGATCAGCGGCAGGGCCGTCAAAGAGATCGATGGCGGTTGAACCAGAGGGGTTGGGGATAGACCACTTAACCTGTGACATGGCCCGCGTTAAGCCGTTGCTGTGGACGAGCTTGATGTTGTAGCCAGCTTTCTTGAGATACAGTAATATGCTAGCCCGCTGACATGAAGCCTTCGGCATGGCAACATAGTCAACGTCTTTGCCGACTTCCGCGGTGACGTGTTTCTCCGAGATCGACAGGTCGGGATGAACGGCGTCCACCTCGCCAACATCCGCCGGAGAGGCCATGATAAACCTCTTCTTGGCCGAACGCTCGTCGGGCTCCCCGGGATACGTGGTCGAGCTTAGACTGCGACATTCTGGAGCAGTGGATGTGGATCTGGTGGGGAGGGACACTACATGCCTCATCTAAAAACTCAGGGGAGTGGGGCGATGGTATGGGAGTCGCTGGGTAACCTGAACTAATTATCTAAGCTAGGGGAATGGGCATACCGGCAGGGGTTGGCGGCGGTGCCGGCGGCGGCCGCGAGCTAGGGTTTGAGGGGAGGAGGGGGCGGGTGGGAGACTGTGGAGGAGGAGGGGGCGGGCGGGGGACTGTAGAGTGGGGTTGGTGTTTGAGGATACGCCGCGACTACTGAAAATTTTAGTAATGGTGGGTGGAGATGGTGGTGGACGAGGGAGGGCGACGGTTCAAATGCCTCGGCTACTGCAATTTTACTATAAGGTCGGTGCTGGAGGAGTGTGGGTGACGGTTTAAGTACGGCGGCTACTAAAATTTGGGTAAAGGAATTGATGTAGGGTGGGAGTTCCCAAGATCCCTCACGGTCCAATAACAATATGCGTGTATGATAATAATTTGCAACGCTCAAGGCAGGTAGTTTGTTTTTTATATTTCTAGCTAGCTGGTCAATCACACACGGTTTGTCCTAATTTCCAAATAAACTTACCCGCCTTTAGATTGCACAGGTGGTGGTATTACAGCGCACTTGCATCGCACACGGTTAAGCCAGTACCTCCACCCCTTTGCTCGCGCTTGCGCGGTCGTGGTGATTTCAGCGCACTTGCGTCGCACACGGTTGAGCCAGTATCTCCACCTTAATTTGCTCGTGCTTGCGCAGTCATGGTGATTTTAGCGCACTTGCATCGCAAACGGTTGAGCCAGTACATCCACCTTAATTTGCTCACGCTTGCGCAGGCGTGGTGATTCACAACGCACTTGTATCGCACACGGTTAAGATATTATACCCGTGTCTCATCAGTCTTTGCAGCAAAAAATAACGTTAGAGAGGGTCAAAAGACAGCCGCACCAGCATGTGGCCCAAATATATATGAGTGAAAACGGTGGTCTATGATGTTCAAAATTCCAATGCACAACTTTGACCGCGCGGGCCCACGGTTGGGCGCATCGTTGAAGATCGATGAGAGGGGCCAGAAGTCAAGAACCACCTGGAAGTGGCCAAATATATGTAGGAATATTGGGGATGTTTAAAACTTTAAATACACAATGCAATAATTTGGTGGCACCTGCCTCGCAAACCCGAAAGCACCCTTGGATATATATATATATATATATATATATATATATATATATATATATATATATATATATATATATATATATATATATATGTATGTATGTATGTATGTATGTATGTATGTATACATACGGCCGGTCTAGTCTGATAATATTATCAGAATAACTATTCTGATAACACTTCCGCACTGCATGCTCAACAGAAGCGAACTGCATTTTCTTTACGTCACGCACTGCAATGCTACACGGGAGAGCTGCTTCATTTTCTCGTGGTCCGCCCGCGTATTCTGTGTGGAATCGGGTGTTGCAGGATGATTTAATTTGTTTATGGATGTCAGTTGACCTTTATTCTTTGTAATTAACAGGAAAAATGACTAAAATCTTGGTAAATCGAGGGATTTGGCGGGCGAGTTTTTCTCTGTTCATTCGTGTTCATGTTGGAATCGACTCTTTGGCGCTCGGATGTTGTTTCTTAGTCGGAATTGTTTGATATCATTCGTTTAATCGCACCTTTTACTCTAGAAATTGTGTAATTTTTAGGAGTTAGTTTCCAGTTCCCGCGAATTTGGTTGTGTGGGCGGGTGAGCTTCGTCCGCTCCTCTTTTCTTGTTGATTTTCTGGATTTTGCGCCTCGATGTGTTTTTGAATCTTGTAATTACTGTCGCTGTTGGTTTTAATTCATTGTATTGCGGGTATAATTCTCATTCTTTGATTTGCAATTTTTAAATAAAAGTTGATGCTGTTCTTCCAGTTTGCCGTGTGTTCGATGTAGTTTTTTGCGGGGTATTTTTTGATAGTTTAGTTGTTGGACAATTGTTAGGCGAGTTATGTAAGTGCGATTGAATTGGCACCTCTGTTAGTCTACGACATATATGTATTTCTACTGCTTTAATTTTATTGTTGTTGTTCTGGCATACGCTGTAGGGCACTGCATTTTCGTTAGCAGTGTACTTCGTTTTAGCTGTATTACAGTGGTCATGGCAGCTTATGAGATTTATCTTTTCTTAAACCGCATTCTATGTTTCAGAGGACTGCATAATATGTACTTTCGTACTGCATTAGCAGTATGGTTAATCTTCTATTGTGCTATTAGAATAGATGGTCCATTATATGCTTTTGTTAGCTGAATAGTTATTATGACAATTTTTTTGAACTGAATACTATGAGAATTCTTTTGAACATCATATGTTAACTGCAAAATTTTGACCATTCGCATTGCATTGTTACTGTTCAAATGACTGCTTTTTATATTTAGGACCAACTATGTGTTTGAGAGAACGCATTCTTGCCAAAGACAACTTGTCTAAAATGGGTGATAAAATGATGCGTATGAGGTTGCATACTTTAAATAGGCACCGTTCAAAGTGTCCAGTGGACATAATTTTAAAAGCGTCAGACATTAGCAAAGCATTAGAAATATGCCACCAATGGCTTGCTTCATATTTAGACTGCCTCAATTGCAAATATTGTGAACTTGAGGAGTCTTCTTCTTTGTAGAAAAACAGCATGGCCACATCTCCGACCTCAAAGCCATTCTGGGAGACAAATTATTTCCAACCAGTAGTTATGTTGATGCATTCTTCAGAGTCGATGTGGTAGTCAGCTTGCATGTCTCCATACCCATTCTTGTGTACTGTCTCCAAAGTAACCTTCCCTCAACTCGGAGCAGGAAATTTTACTGTGGATGGCAGTTTCTGCATTTTGGAAAGGATGGAAAAAGAATGTTTATAAGTAAATAACAACGTATGAACATATATATACCCATCCTTTATACTTAGGATGATCTGTTTTATGTTGAGTTAAATATGTACATATATATATGACTACTATCTTTTTATAAAGTAGTTGCAATGTATGAATAAACTTATATACGGAATTGACCTCTAGTTTTACTAGGATATATATTATACTGTAACATGTTTGTACTGCAAGGTCATTTACAGTGTACTTCGCTAGCATGTTAAGAGAACTGCAATACTGATCTACTGACCCTCTTTTTTGTTCGTGTGTTGTGGTACTGAAGAAAAATAGGTGGAAGCATATAGTCTTAATAGCTAACAAATCTGAACAACAATACAAATTATGTTTTGTATTTTGTTGACAATAATGAACAAATTGATTGAAATATATATATTCAGATGTGGATTTGCAGGTAGATTATGTCCAAAATTGTGAGGGGACAAACATACCCAACTTTCCTGTAGATCTGCGGGTGTGAGGCGATGATGAAATGGTGGCTGAAACCCCCTGTTGGGTATCATCAGGCACCCGAGCATGCTTCGACACTCGGTGTTGGTGAGCTCTAGACCTTCGGCGTACACGCATGTGTCCGCAACCGGCGCCATCCTTGCCAAACACCCGCACTTACAGTCCATGGCGGGTTCATTGGAATTCTATAGAAGAGCTGGGGATGGGATGAACCCTAGATCTATGATTTGAAGGAAAAGAGGAACGGGGGAGGCGTTGTGTTAGTCTGGAGCACGAATGGATACGCTTTTATGCAACCAATTGACCAACGGAAGTAATAAATGTTTGTGGTTGGTGTTAGGTGGCAGATTGGTTCTGATTCAGTGTGCGTGAATGCATTTAAGTAGTAAGAGGACTACATACCTGAAAATAGCGAACTGCATTGTCATATCAAGACGAACCGCGGAATGCGTGGTTGGGCCTGCGTTTGGGTATGGTACGTGGGATTATTTAAAAAAAATCAGTAGCCTCTCTTTTTGTGTGTTGGGCCTGTGTTCGGGGAGTGAAGACGCATTGGGCCCAAGTCGGCCTGTGAGCACAGCTGGTTCCCGGTGCGTTGTGTGCGGCCTAATGTTTAGTCCCACCTCGCCCGCGGAAGGCGCGCCCGACCTGTTTATAAGCGCTGGCAAGGCAGCCGTATCGAAAATTTGGGCGCTTATACACGGCGCTCGCTACTCTATGCTCTCTGACCTGTGGGCCCATGTGCGCCCGGCCCCACGCATTGTGGCTCAGAACGACTCACCTGCTGTGGGCGCAGACCTACTACGAGACTGGCTGGGGCTGGCTACACCTGGGTGGTCAATTTTTTTATGTTGTTTTTTTTAATGTAGGGGCGTGCATTGCTTTGTAAACCATCTGTGCACTGCACTGATCAGTTTTCCGTACTGCATGTGCACGCAGTCCGTACTACATGCACAGTTCTCATTTTTTGTTTTCATGTTTTTGCTCTTATGTCATCTTTTTTCCAATGTAGGGGAGTGCACTACTTAGTAAACATACTTGTACTGCATTGATTATGTTCCTGTACTACACGTTCATATATTTCCGCACTACATATACATATCACATTTTTCTTTTTGTGTTTTTTCTCTTATCTATTCATTTTTCCAAATTTAGGGGCGTGCACTGCTTTGTTGGGTATGTGTAAACTTCATTTGACGGAGTCTGTACTGCATTGGCACACAACTTGCACTACATGCGTCCTATTTGCACACTGCTCGAATCTAATGATACATGAGCAAACAATAGAAAACAAATTATCACAGGCATTCTGTATGACAAGTTCATCATAAGAAAACTAATTTCAACAGAAAGCAATCTAACATAATCAAAGTTCACATCATTACAAACGATTCTGCATGGCAAGCAAACTAAGTTCAGCAAAAGCAAATGATCACAAGCAAACTAACGATACATAAGCAAACAACATAAAGCAAATTTGATGATAATTCTAAAACGACAGTGGCATTGGTTGCTCTATGGGCGGCACCATCTTCTTCTTCACCAATCAGCATCCCCATCCCCAGCTGCTCCTGGCGCGCTTCTTGAGGGGCTCCTCCTTCTCCAGCTTTGCACGGCGAAGCCCGTCTTGGGTGAGGGTGATACGGTTCCATATCTCGTACGCTGCATAGGCGTCCTTTGCCGCGTACTCGATGTGCCTCATGGATAGAGGCAGGGTGGCCCAGTGCTTGTGCTCGTCGTCGGTGATCTTCTTCTTCATGTTGTTGTAGTAGTCGTCGATGAGCATGCCGGAGACGTCTCCAAGGGAGTCCAACTCCTTGGTTGCCTCGGGCACCCTCCACTCCTTCTGGATGTCGACGAAGTTGGCGACCTCCAGATTGACGTGCTCTAGCCTTTTTTTGTCGTCGTCGATGGAGAAGCCTGCAAAGGTGTACCTGGGGTCGGCGAGGAAGTTGTCGAATACGGTGCACCTTTCAGCGGCGCTCAATTGGAAGAGCAGCACCAGGTGTTTCTTGCTGATGGAGAGTTGGCAAAGGGCGTGTTTCTGCGTCGCTTCAGGCTCGTTGTTGTACTCGAGATCAATGCCGACGATCTTGTCACGCTGGAGGCTGAGGTGGCGCTCGTACCGCGCGAGGGTGGTCGCCACCTTCTTGTTGTCGTTGGTGTGGATGGCGTGCAACTTGGTGTTGTCGTGGGCCTCCACGCCCTGGTACTCGTCGGTGAATGCCATGGCCGGTAGTAGGGCTTGGTGTTTTGCACGAAGATGGATGTGATGGAGCGATTTGGTGGCAGCGCAATGGATACTTGTGTTGTTGTGGATGAGAAGTCCTATGGCAGGGGTCTGAATTTAAGGGGAGGGCGCGGGGTGGGATGGCCGCATCGGATGAACTGCACGATCTCGCTGATGATGCGGTTTGTGCAGATCATGGGTTGGTGTTGCGTCTGTGATCATGGGCTTGTGGCGATGGAACCGCTCTGATTGGGTGGTTGTATGCGAACGTGGTGTTTTTTAACGTGGTTTTTATTTTTGATCTGTAGATTTTTTTTAACCAGCACTTTCTGTGCGAACGGGCACTTTGTGACGTTTATATGTATCCTGCGTGATAACGAAACTGCATTGGTTAGAGTTCCGCACTGCGTCGTGTGCAACGAAGAACTGCATGTTGTGTACGGGTGCTTACTTCACAATATTTTTTGCGTGTGCTTGCTGGAGCCCCTGAATAAAGTACAATGTATTCCACAATTTTATGAGTTTTTCGCTGTGTTCTATACCATGTATTTATTCATGTAGGTAATCCGAAACTGGATTTGCTAAACTGTACTGCTTCGTGTAGCTAAATACACTGCATCTTTCTAGTGCTGCGTGATGCATCAATTTTTCTGCCTGTACTTACTGCAGTCCCTGTACGGGAGGGGTAGGGGGTTGGGGGGGTGGCCCCCCATTTTTTGTGTGTGGCACTTATTTGAATGTAGACTTTTTCTTTTTGGATGCTTTTTCTTAACATGCCTGTTTTTATTTTAACTTTTTTACGAACTGCGTTTATTTTATTTTTGTTTTACCAACGGAACTTCATTGTTCTTCATAGAGAACTGCATCATGTGCGTTTTGATGTGGTCTTTCTTATTTTAGCCAGGCCGTTTTTGGGCCGGCCCATTTTATGTTGCCTTTTGCCACACGCGGGCCTCCTACGTGTCCGTTCCAGGCGATCCTACCGCTCCGCTGACAGGGAGAGAGACCGAGAACAATCCCCTCTCCTCACTTGCAGTTCCTCCCTCGAGCAAAACCGCCGTCGCCCGCAGCAACCGCCGTCGCCCGAGGAACCGCCGCCCTCAAGAGGTTCTTATTCCTGCATTCCGATCGTCCGCTCTGCGATCCCTTGTCGCTGCGCTCCCGCAGCCTTTTCCTGTCCGTCGCCGTCGCCCCCGTCGCCTGCGCCGCACCTTTTTTGTGGTACGTTTCGCTTGTTCTCAGGCTTGATCGTCCTCTTGTCTTGTTTTGTTATTCTCGTAGTTGTTGTTGCTGTTTTTGCTTGTGTAATTTTTTCGTAGGCAGCCGATTTTATCTCGATTTTGGAGTCGATACTCTTGTGTAGCAAGGTAGATCTAGGGTTTCGTGAGATTTTTGCCGATTTTGTTGCTTAAATCTGTCACTTCATCATTGTGCTGCAGGCAAACGCCATGTCTTCGCCGAGCAGAGTGGGAGGAGGAGTTCAGGGTATGTGGAGTGCTTATTTTAGGCTTTTGTTTATTTTGTTTGATGTTTATCTAGTTTCCTAAATCATCCTGCATATTGGTTTATGCTCTGTTAGTTGTCAGCGTTCATTTGCATTATTTTGTCACGTGATGTTTTATAATTTTTGTTTCTGGTTCTTTTTGAATCAAGTAGGTGATTGTGGTTCTCATAATGATACGCCAATTGGGTCTCGTTGTCCTGGTGGTAAGGATCATGGTGTGGAGGGAGGACATCAATTGAATTCGCCCATTGAAACTTCTCCCATAAGTGTGGCCCCTCCTTCTGGTATGTGATTGATTTGTTTATTTTGTGTATGCTGGTTACTTTGATGTTGTACCAATTGGTATTGCCTTGTTGTATCTAGTCCGACATTTTGTTGGAAAGAAACATGAAGTTAGTGTATGCAGCACTGTATTTTATTTTCTATATGTGAACTCCACTATATGTATGTGTGAACTGCATTGTTGTTTTATTCAAGATTTTTGTGCAATGCATTAATTTTTATTTTTAGCTTATGGTTGGAGCACTGCATTTTATATGTCTAAGTGTACTGCATTTGTTCTTTTTGTGCACTTTTTAATGACCATAGTCAAACTTCATTTTGACGCAGTGTCTGTTTTCCATGATGGGGCGCCTGGGTTTGAGGAGGTTACTCAATTGATTGACCATTACTTTCCAGAGGGTAATGTTGGTGTGAGCTTTGACCAGAGACGTCCCATTTTGTCTGAGACACGGTCGCAGTCTGTTGATGGTACAGAGGAAGTTACACATGATTGGATGTTCTCGGAACAGCTTCGTGAATATGAGTTGAAGCAAAGCAAGAAGAAGTTGAGGTTTGAAAGTGACTCAAAAGAGTTTGCGGAGAAGGAGAAGCAGAGGAGAGCTGTAGATGGTGCCAAGGGTGCCAAATTTGCCAAGGTGAAGAAGCCTTCTTTGCAGAAGAAGAAGCTTTGAAATCTTATTCTTTGAGGAAGGTGGTACACCTCGGCGAGTCCACGTGTTCTTGGCATGAACAAGAATCTTGGCAAGAGAACTGCTGAAGCTGGTGGAAAGGATGATCCTCGGTCTGGCGACTACATGTCCTTGAAGGTCCCAACTCGATGATGGCGACTTTGTGCTTGCTGATTTTGTGAGGGATGTTCATAGTGGTAGACGCAAAGACTGTGGTTCATCTAAGAGTCTACCCAAGCGTGCCTGTGACGATGTCGATGAAGATTTTTGTGGTGACTCTGGCAAGGAGGTGGATGTTGTTCCAAAGGTTTGTTGAAGTGGACTGCATTTGTTTTCTTCATTGTTATTCTATCTGTGTTTTCTCTGTCTCTTTTTTTATGGCATCTTCTAATGTGGATTGCATTTCCCTTTACACAGAGGAAGAAGTCTAGTAAGAGCAATGCAGCTAAAGATGATGTTGAGGGAGATGATTCTCGATTTAACAAGACCGTACGTTTGTCGCTTCCCACTGTTTGCAAGGCTTCTGCCTTGTTGAAAGAGGCACAATGTAGTCGTGTTCGGGATGCTGGATTTGGTGTTTTCTTTGAACTGACATTAAAGAAAAATGTGTCACGCATTCTTATGTGCTATCTGATGGGAGTGATTGGCCCTGCCACCATGATAATGGACTTTGGGAATGGCTGGGTTCTTCGAATCAATCGTCATGCAGTTCATCACATTTTTGATTCACCCATGGGACGTCACACTGCACCCATGCTTGCTGCGAGCGGCCATGATGACTCGTTGAGTGCCCTCAAGGATGAGCTTGGCTTTGACCGTTCAAAAAGTATAGGTGTCAAGGACTTGCTTGAGAAGTTGAAGGCATTAGTGGAGGAAGATGATCATGTATTTATTGACCTTCTTTGTGAAGGTGTTCTTCCTGATACTCTACCAGAATTTGCTGTGCCCGGGCCTGCAGTTCGTTTGGGTAGAGTTGCTGCAATGGTAGAGAACATGGATTATGCGGCTATGGCTCAGATGGACTTTTTCCAGCTTGTTGCAGATGAGTTGCAGGCAGCTGTGGTGAGGTGGCAAACAGAAGGCAACAAGCAGAATTGTGCGAGAGGTTGTGCCATTGTCCCCGATTATGTATCTTGATCGCTTGAAGCCGCAAAATTTTCGGTCATGCACACGTTGACGCCACGTGCGTCATACCTGACGACCAAAGACCTGATGAAGTTATACAATGAGGATGTGCTTGTGAAGGGAAAGATTTACTTGGAAACTTACAATTTTGGGAAGCTGCCGATTAGTGCATCTGAGTTTTTAATATCAGTTTTTTTAAAGGTGCGGCCATTATAAATCTGAACTTTTCTAGTACTCACATGTGTACTTGTATTTGCCTCTTGTCTTTTTTTTGCAGTGGAAGGCGTCAGGTGATATTGTGTACAACCTTCCTGTTGCAGTTGTATGCGGCAGCTCTGATGCGGGACCTAGCACTCATGCTAGGTTTTATGAGCCTATATGTAGCCAGCTTCCTGCCTGTGATGATGAGGTGTCGCGTACTCGTGGTTTCATGGCTCGACACATGTTTGATAATAGAAGCTCTTCTATACAGACATTTTTTGGCGGCAAAAAACACGAGGAGATTGATGAGCTTCTTGTGAAGGTTTTGAAGTTGACTGAAGATTTGCCAACCTCTGGTGACAGGTTGAGGACAGTTGCTGGTTTTTTCCATGTTGGTCATGGCCCACGAGATGAAGATATTGTTGCTGCTCAAAATTTTGATTGTGGCGTGATTGAAAGCCTGAAGATTGCAGTGACGAATGTTCGGTCTTCCTATGCTGAATTGAGACATACACAGGAGGAAAAATGCAGTCGGTATTAGAAGGATGCTGGGCATATTTTGGATGAAATGAACCGTCAAGACACTGGGGTTGGCGCTGATAATGTATGTTCTAGGTTTTTTGTTGCTTTGAACCTCTTTTGTGTATTATGTGGACTGCTCCTCACTTTTTTTGTTTTTTGTGATAGGCTGGAGTGGAATCTTCTAGTGTCCATGGAACTAGGGACGATGGAATTGGTCAGGTACAAGTACTTCTGCCATGTCTGTTCTACCACGTGTCCCTCTTCTTAAACTTGCATTTATTGCTTTCCATTTTTATTGTATTTTTTGTGTACTTCACGGTTGTAAAGTGTGTACTGCTTGTGCATAGTTGAATTTTTTTCTTTTTTTGTCGTAACCATCTTATTCTCATTTTTGGTTTGTTCTATGCCTGTAGACTGGTGTTGCTGCTTGTGATGTGCACAGAGAGTCCTACGATGGCTCTGGGAAGGATGAGGTCTTGGGTGATGCATCGCCCCCTACGGATGTTGTAGCTCATAAGGTATAGTTGTATTACTTGTTCTGTTAGTGTGTTGTAATCTAATTTTTTTGTTGTTGTTATAAACTTGATGTGTGGTGTTATGCTCAGTCATATGCATTTTCATTTACATATGTTAGCTGCAATAGTTTTACATGTGTGAGCTTCAGTCTTTGATAGAAGTGAACTGCATTCAATTTCGCATGCGTGGTCCATAATGTTTTACATAAGTGAGCTTCAGTATTTAACATAACTGAACTGCAGCGTTTGACAAAGTGAACTGCAGTTCTTTTTTTACGTATATGTGTGTTGAAGTTGTAGCTATTTTGATACACGTGGGTTGTAGTTGTTTGTTGTGTTAATTATCCCCACGCTCATTTTTGTGTTATTGTGTGTTTTGTAATCTTTCCACAGCCTGGAGAAGAAAACGTGGAAGTTCACGTTGATCTGAATCAGGGCGTTTGTGCTATTGATGGTGGTGGAAGTGTTGGTGCTTCTGCATCGGTTGCCGTCGACTGTGCAGACCCTTCTGTAGCTCAACAATCCCATGATGCTGTTTCCCCCAGCCGGCATGAAGATTCTGATTTTGGCATTGAAAAGCCGCTGGAGAATGTCGTCCCTGCTGTTAGTGTTGTTGCTTCCCGTGTTTGTCTGGCGGCCAACGATGTTCCTGAAGTATCGAGAGTGGAGCCTCATGTAGCTGAAGTATCTAAGGACGTTGCGGTTGACCAGACTGTTGTAAATCCAGATAATGGTGATGTTGCTGCAGAAGGGCTGTCCAGTGATGTTGTGTTGGATTCGTCGCAACCTATCCAAGAAAATGTATTGGCCAGCTCTAAAGAACAACAGCATGAAGACTCTGACACTGAAGGCAAGAGTTTTGTTTTGAGCGATGACTGATTGAAGTTTTTCTCATTTCATTTTGTTTCATTACTATGGTATCTGTATTAGATGTTTAATGATAAGTGAAACTTGATCTTTTGTTTATGATTTTCAAAATAGCTAGCAGAATTTCCTTGGTTTAATATTTGAACTTCATTATTTGGATAAGTGAAATTCATCTTTTTTATTACAGATGACGAACTTCCTGTTGTGACACCGTCAAGCATTGATCTAGCTCTCCTGAAAAGATACAATGAGTTGTACGCTTCTGTTATGAGGGTTCGGAAGGACAAGAAGATGAAGTATGTTTTTTTAGAAATTGTTTTGTTCATATGTATTTTCTAATTTTGGTTTCTAGCCCTTTTTCTTTGTTGTTATTTTTTTAGTATCTTATGTTACAGTTTTTCATGAAAAATTCAGGGCCATGATTGCTTTTAAGACTGAGTTAGGTGATATTACCATTGGCGAAGTTGGTCAATCCTTTTGGGATAAAGGGATGCTCACTACAAGACTTGCAGATCTTGGGGTTTCTTTGTTGGTAGATAAGTTTAAGGGATCTCCGACAATGGTTGTCCCGTACCATATTTGTGTAAGAATGCAGAAATTTTTGTTTTATTTTTTTGATTTTCTTTTCTGATTTCGTGCGACGACATGTTTTCTTGAGCACTATTTGATTTTTGGTTTTGTATTGGCAGGCAAATATTTGGAATGGTGGTAGTGTAGGAAGGAGTGTTAAAATGACGTTCTCTTCAAAAGCCGAGGAGCGTGTGTGACGCCCCCGATTCAATTGTACACTAATCATGCACGCAAATGTGTACGATCAAGATCAGGGACTCACGGGAAGATATCACAACACAACTCTAAAACATAAAAAAAGTCATCCAAGCATCCTAATACAAGCCAGGGGCCTCGAGGGCTCGAATACAAGTGCTCGATCATAGAAGAGTCAGTGGAAGCAACAATATCTAAGTACAGACATAAGTTAAACAAGTTGCCATAAGATGGCTAGCACAAACCCAGGATCTGATCGAAAGAGGCGCAGGCCTCCTACCAGGATCCTCCTAACTACTCACAGTCGCCGCCACGGGCTGCACGTAGTAGTAGGCGCCTCCGTGTAGTAGTCGTCATCGGCGGTGGCGTCGCTCTCAGGCTCCATCGCTGGATGCAACAATCGAGTAGAGAAAGGGGAGAAGGGGAACAAGGAGCTACACTACATATGCATGGATATATGTGTAAAGGGCCATATCGGTGGACTGAACTACGTAATGCCGAGAATAAGAGGGGATAGCTAATCACAGTCAAGACTACGCCTGGCAGCCTCCGTCTTCAAACATGTAGAAGAGAGTAGACTGAAGTCCTCCAAGTAGCATCGCATAGCATAATCCTACCCGGCGATCCCTCCTCGTCGCCTGTTAGAGAAGCGATCACCGGGTTGTATCCGCACTTGGAAGGGTGTGTTTTATTAAGTATCCGGTTCTAGTTGTCATAAGGTCAAGGTACAACTCCAAGTCGTCCTGTTACGAAGATCACGGCTATTCAATAGATTAACTTCCTGCAGGGTGCACCACATAACCCAACACGCTTGATCCCATTTGGCGGACACACTTTCTGGGTCATGCCCGCCGCGGAAGATCGACACGTCCCAGCCCGACCTAGGCCAACAGAGCGGTCAAGACGCGGTCTAAACCTAAGCGCCAGAAGTGCAGGCCCATCGCCTTAGCACACCCGCGTTCTGACGCGGCGAAGTAGACCTAGCAACCTCCATTACAAAGGAAGTCACGTTCGCGGTCCAATCGGGCGACGCCACTCGGTCGGCCACGTCACGAAGGCTTCGGCCGATACCACGACGTCGAGTGCCCATATCTTTCCCACGTAGTTGGTTAGTGCGTATAGACCAAATGGCGGACTCGGATCAAATACCAAGAACTTCGTTAAGCGTGTTAAGTATCCGCGAACGCCGAATAGGCCATGCCCACCTCTCTCCTAAGCGGTCTCAACCTGCCCCTGCCGCTCCGCCACAAAGATCCATCCAGAGGGCCGTCGGGACAAAGGTCCTTTCAGCCCCCAATCCGTGAATCACTCGCGTGTGCTCCTCAAGCCGACCCGACTTTAAGCACCACATGTATCATGTATAAAGTATATAGTATATACCGTGATCACCTCCCGAGTGATCACGGCCCGATAATATAGCACAATGAGACGGACAAGAATGTAGGGCCACAGATGGAAATACTAGCATCCTATACTAAGTATGTAGGATTGCAGCTAAAGGTAACAACAGTAGTAGCAAGGACAGGCTATGCATCGGGATAGGTATAACTAAAAGCGAGAACATGCTACACTACTCTAATGCAAGCGGTAAAAAAGAGTAGAATAGGCGATATCTGGTGATCAAGGGGGGCTTGCCTGGTTGCTCACGGCAAGAGAGAGGTCGCCAACTCCGTAGTCGAACGGGGCCTCGGCAAAAATCCACGGGGTCTCACCAAGAGAAGAGGGGGAGAAACAAAAATACATATCAAGCAAGTGCATAACAGGATATGAGCGAGCTAGGCGTGTTCTAACGCGGTATGAGGTGATACCGGTGAAGGAAACATCCGGAAAATATCCTCGGTGTTTCGTGTTTTCGGACAGATGAACCAGAGGTGAAATGTTGCAGGTTCACTATGCTAGGGACGCGTGGCAGATGAACGGGCTGCGTATCCGGATTCGTCTCGTCGTTCTGAACAACTTTAATGTACAAAGTTTCTTCATCTGATAAACGGTTTAATTCATATTATTTATCAAAGTTTTAATCATTTATTATTATTATTATTAATTCGAAAATAAATAGGAAAATGCTACGGGTACACAGTAGTGTACCCAGCTAGAGTGTGTGTGTGTGTGTGTGAAAGGTCGGCGGTGGGACCAGGGGCGGTCGGTGATCTAGTCGACATCGACCATTGTGGGTCAAGCTGACTAGTGGGGCCAGTGTCATTGACACAGGTTTAACCTAGTGTTAAGTTTTATTGATAACAGATTAATTAGCGTGGTGGGTCCCATCATCGCCGAGTGGTTACCTTAGTTAATTATGTATATTAACTAATCTGCAGTTAATTAACGCGTGGGGTCCTGGAGTTAGTGAGTGTTAGTAGGGGGTAAATGACGTCATCGTCATCATGGTTAACGCCGGCGAGGAGCTATAGTGCGCCGGCGACGGCAACAACGCGAGAACCCGTCGGGCTTGCGCTACGGGCATCGGTTCGATGCGCGAAGGGGACCGATGGGTAGCTGGTGGTCGACCACGTCGACCGGTGGTCGCGGGGCGGCCGAACTTGGCCGGAGACGACGGCGGAGTTGACATCCGCCGCGCGCGCGGCGGCTGCCGAATAAGCGTGGTGGGCGACGCGAGGTAGGCAGCAGCGCGACTATCTTGGGCGGGCTACGGCTAGCGGCAGCGTGGCCACACACGGGCGTGCAATTGCGGTGAGCAGGCGAGGCGTGGCGAAGGGCACCGTGGTGTGCATCGGCGCGCTGCGACGCAAGGAAGGAGGAAGGAGGATAGAAGGGGTGCTCACGGGGGCTGCGGGGGAAGGCAATGGGCTCGGCGGTGGCGGCAGATCCGGCGAGGGAGGGCGGCTCCAGCGTGGCGGTCCTCGGAGGCGGCGGCGCGCGGTTGACCCGGTGGCGGGGTCAGGCGATACAGATCCGCAAGGAGGAGGTCGAGGACGGAGCAGTTCGGCCGGGAGGCGATCCGGCGAGGTGGTGGGCGATCCGACGAGCGGCGACGAGGGGCGACGGGGCAACGATGTGGGCGGATCGGGCTGGGGCCCGATCGAACGGGATCGAGAGAGAGAGAGGGAGGGGGATCGTGTGCGGTTAGGGTTAGGTTTGATGGAGGTAGGGGTTAGTAGGGAGGTGGACGGGGTGGGCGGCCCGTTCGGCGGGCCGAGGCAGTTGGGCCACTTGTGGCCTACTTGGGTCTTGTTTTCTTTTCTCTCCCTTTTTTTGTTTGCTAGTTTTCCTTTTCTCTTTTTTTCAATTTATTTTCTGTTTATTTTTACCTTTGTTTTATAAATTATAAATCTAGCCCCTAAATTAGTACTAATACTTATGACACTACCACAATTGATTTGGCACCCTAAACAATTAGTTTATATTTTTTAGTATTTAAAAGACAATTAAATAGTAGTTTTACTGCAGTTTTTATTAATTTAGTGCTTTTAACTACTTTATAAAAAGATGTTTCCTCCACCATAAATACCTACGCATTATTTGTCACCTCTCGAACATTTTAGTTTTAAAGTTTGAAAATCTTTACCGTTTGACTTTATTTTAAGTTTGAATTTGGAATCGATTTTGAACTAACACGAGATTAACAACAGTAACCGTGGTGACGTGGCATCATTAACGTGGGATTACTGTAGCCTAATTGCCCGGGCGTCACAATTCTCCTCCACTACAAGAAATCTCGTCCCGAGATTTAGGAGCGGTTATAAGGGGGGAAGGGATCTGGTTACGAAATTCTAACGATTCTTCTCGGTCATAGTTGCTCTTCTCGAAGTGGTCGATCCAATACATTGATGTCTTCATTTTTCTGCTTCAGGTCATTAAGATGAAGTTGGAATCCTTTCTTCGGAAACTCCATCGTACTTACGAATAGGTCACGGGGTGGGGTTAACCCATGAATGAGCATATGAGTACCTCTCGAGTTAAACAAATAGAACACATCGAGAGTAAAGTTGGAAGGTCCAACAAGAAGTTTCAGGCAGCCAGGCAATCGTTCAATGCCTAGTCAGAAGGTGAAAGGGGTTTCAAGCAACGGAATAATTATTGTTTCCGATGCCAGAATTGATGATCTCATCGGAAGGTGGTTCATGAATTACATACGAGTCCACGCGGGAGGAATAACTTTGGGAACAGGGGGTGTACAGGAGAGTCAGGTTTCTATCATGTGGAACTGTGCGTTATGGGCCCACCATGTGGTTGAAGGTAGGAAGGGGGCCGACATCTTGCACGGTCATGATAGTAAGGCGTGTCAGAGGGTAGCCTGTCAGTTATGTCGGCAACAACATCGATACCAAGGGCGAGGGACGAAGAGAACCATTTTCACCTTTCGTTGAGCGAGGCGGGCCAATAGGCAAAGTTCCGTCCGTCGGTGGCTACCGAAATGTCATCAATAGTAGAAACAGGGTCTTACTGGCACGGCTGTACACTAACGTGTTTTACATAAGCAGAAGATTACTACTGCTTATATAATATAGATCACAATAAGGGTTAAGCAAACCAAAGGAAAGGAAAGGTGATTACCAGGTTAAACAGAACAATGGAAGGTAAAAATGTGTTTAAACACATTTCGGGGGCATATCCTTCCCAAGGACAAGCAGAGCAAGATATCCATGACAGGATATAGAGTGGATAACCATTTAGGTAAGGGGAGAGGAATTTGATGAGCATACTCATACATCGGTGTTTGGATAATCGAGCAGGAAACATTTAGCATTGGGCTTCAAATGTTTTTGTTGAAAATCGGAGTACCATGGACATGCTTCAAGATAGCATTGACATGGTCTTTTAAAAAAATCAGACTTTAATACTCAAAGGATTCATCAGGAACAACTTATAGAATAAGTCTAACCACATCCTCGTGGAAGAATAGATAACCTTGCTAAAAGGAAACTATAACAATAGGGCCTCCGGCCAGGTGTGCTAGGCACGACATCACCTTACCGGGTCACATAAAGACCATTGTTATAACTCTTGGAAATATGTTCCAACCATCATATCTGACCGAGATTTAGATCTGATTGGTGTTGGGATACCTCAGGCTCAGGATGCCTGAGAAGAAAAGGTGCAACACAAATTAACGAGATGACATCGTAAGACTCTCGGGGAACGAACTATGGAAGAGAGTTCCAAAACAAGAGTTCATCATTAAATCAAGGAGAGGGTGAGGAGGTGGCTGATGGACTCAGCGACTTTCCATTGGGATTAAAAAAAAAATTCCACGATTATCTGAACAAGGAGATAACCTTTGTCAGATTAAATGATATAGTGAGGTATGCTCGAGGAAAACATACATAATTAAACATTGGTTGAAAGGTGCACCCGAAATATGGGCTGGGTTGCACGACCAATCTTAGAATGGTGATTCAATTATCGGAAGACTTAGAATGAAACTATCGCCCATTCACTCCAAAGCAATAGGGTTGCTAGAAGTTTTGAATTCACACGTCATAGCTCAATTGTCGGTATTCCAGTTAAAAAAAACAATACGGGGTCCAAGGAATGAATGGAGATGGCGAGAAGTATTATTATATCAAGAATTCTTAAGAGGTGGTGAAATTCTCACCACATTCTTGACAAAAGAGATGGTAATACTCCAAGGTAATTACGAACAAAGGCAGGATAGCAAGGAACTCAAGGTATAACACAGAACACGAACAAGTTTGTGTTGGAGGGGAGGCATTAAAGTGGTCGATGACAACACAAATCATCGAGGGCAAGGATGGTATTTCTCATCATGAATTCAATTTATATCCAAGAAGGAGTCAAGATGTTGATGATGATCATGACAAATTTTGTCAAGAGGCTCCACGAAGATGTAATAGATCGGCGATGACATCAAGTCAAAGGAATGATGAAGCGAAAGGTTAGTGGAACCGAGGGTACGACACAAACTCCAAAGCAAGCTTGCTGTCCAAAGCGAAATGATATGATGAGGAAAGATCGACGTAAGCTTAGCTCATCGTCAAAAATTGTGCTCGGGAAGAAGGACCGGTAGCACAGATTAGAATCATCACGACAACGATATAGCCAAACAGGCTAGGAATGGCGTGATCGGATACAAACTCGTACTTATAGAAGCTTACTGAAGAGTTGTTGAACCGCAGTGCGGACTCGGTTCAGTTATCGGTGTCTATGAGTGTTTAATAACTCAGAGCCCGTGAAAAATTGGAATCAGTGGGAAGGTAGCACTTGATGGAGAACTCATAAGAAGTTATGCAGTTTTGTGATAATCTCGAGATACCAGGGGGTAATACTCGACGGTAGATCAAAGTAAGGGTTGGACTGGGGTATTGATCCACAGAAGACAAGTGCTTAAACTTGCCCGGGAATTGGATCAAACAAGAACATATGGTCGGAACCATGATTGCAAAGGACCAATTCAACGAAACCAAAGGATATTATATCAAGGGAATAGCTATTTTTACAAGAAGCTTCCAGGATAGGATCTATATCGTGTCCATGGGCATGAACACAAAGTTCAAGGTCGACTCCCACTTCTTCAATGTATAACCTTCCATTCACTCCTCGCTTTGATAAAGGCATTAGTGTTGAAAGTTTTACCTGGTGAAATACCAGATGAGTATGACCCGTGAAAACTTCCGAGTTCACACATAGTAAGGAAGACATAGGTTCAACCCATCAGGGCATCTTACGAACATATACCACAAACTTCAATAGTAAATAGCACCAGCTCGAAAGCAGAGCATGGTTGGCCAAGCAGATGATACAATTTACCGGAGGCACTATGTATCAGGGGAAGAACTCACAAGGTGATTGAATATGAAGGACACTGTCGGATAACAATCCAAAAATGGATCGGGTGATCCACAACGGAGCTGATGTGAGTATCGGTACTCCATCAGAGGAAGAAAGAATGCACGAGCATCATATTATAGAACATCGGAATAATTCGATGCTTAGATTAACCAAGGAATTATGATCTCCAAAACAAAGGATTAGAAGCAGACGCTCTGATCAAGGATGGATAAGTTGTATAGACCAGAGGCACAATTGACGACAAATAGTTTGGTCGAGAACTAGCTCATGTTCAAAATGACGTCTGAGCCGGAAAGATAATTTAGAAGGGTTGATAGATGATTGTGTGCATTTGCACACATGCTGAATCAAAGGATCAAAATGACGGTGTCAAAAGATACTAGTGAATATTGCTAGTGATATGGGAGCATCCATAATGTAAGCATACAAGTATTTGCCGAGCAATAGTTTGAAGAGGATGCTCAGAAGGTCGGATAGTATTTGAGTATCTTATGAAGCATCTGAACAAGCGGAGATGAACAGATACGCAATAAGTGCGAGGAATTTTCAATAGGGATATTCATGTGGTAAAGAACTGCAAGGCAATAAGCTTAAAGGATTTTCGGAACAACAAAGAGTATTTCGGGACATCTTGTAATAACAAGATCAACGGGGAATGATTGTATGAATGGCAAGTGTAAGCAGTTTTTCATAGGGGTTGACGGTGGAAGGAAATCGCAAATGCGATGGCACAAAGACTCGAGAGAACATCGTAGACTAACTTCGGAATCTTCTAGTGCAGCAGGCGATCATCTGAAGTGAGGGGCTCTCCGGGAGAAATTATTATCGAGAACCTAAAGTTAGTTTTGTTTTTAGCAAAATCATTTACCCGAATAGAAGAGAGCTCAGAGTACCAGAGTAAAGGTCGAGGAGTAAAAGATCCTAGTACCACCCAAATGGCGACGTGGGCCCGTAAGGCACACAGCCATGTTAGTCAAAGTTTTGCAATGTCTAGACTCGACTTCGGCCAAGGAGTTGGAAAGGGGGATTCCTACAGGCAGTCGGCTCTGATACCAACTTGTGACGCCCCCAATTCAACGTATACTAATCATGCACGCAAATGTGTACGATCAAGATCAGGGACTCACGGGAAGATATCACAACACAACTCTAAAACATAAAAAAAAAGTCATACAAGCATCATAATACAAGCCAGGGGCCTCGAGGGCTCGAATACAAGTGCTCGATCATAGACGAGTCAGCGGAAGCAACAATATCTGAGTACGGACATAAGTTAAACAAGTTGCCATAAGATGGCTAGCACAAACCGGGATCTGAGATCGAAGAGGCGCGGGCCTCCTGCAGGATCCTCCTAACTACTCCTGGTTGTCGTCGGTGGCTGCTGCGTAGTAGTAGGCGCCTCCGATGTAGTAGTCGCCATCGGCAGTGGCATCGCTCCTGGGCTCCATCGCTGGTTGCAGCAATCGAGTAGAGAAAGGGGAAAAGGGGAACAAGGCAACCGTGAGTACTCATCAAAGTACTGCAAACAAGGAGCTACACTACATATGCATGGATATATGTGTAAAGGGCCATATCGGTGGACTGAACTGCAGAATGCCGAATAAGAGGGGATAGCTAATCACGTCGAAGACTACGCACAGCAGCCTCCATCTTGCAGCATGTAGAAGAGAGTAGATGAAGTCCTCCAAGTAGCATCGCATAGCATAATCCTACCCGGCGATCCCTTCTCGTCGCATACTGTTAGAGAGCGATCACGGGTTGTATCGGCACTTGGAAGGGTGTGTTTTATTAAGTATCCGGTTCTAGTTGTCATAAGGTCAAGGTACAACTCCAAGTCGTCCTGTTACGAAGATCACGGCTATTCGAATAGATTAACTTCCTGCAGGGATGCACCACATAACCCAACACGCTTGATCCCATTTGGCGGACACACTTTCACAGGTCATGCCCGCCGCGGAAGATCAACACGTCGCAGCCCGACCTAGGCCAGCAGGCGGTCGACATGCGGTCTAAACCTAAGCGCCAGTGCAGGCCCATCGCCTTAGCACACACACACGTTGAGAACGCGCGGAAGCATACCTAGCAACCTCCATTACAAAGGAAGTCACGTTCGCGGTCCAATCGGCGCCGCCGCTCGATCGGCGGCGTCCACGAAGGCTTCGGTGATACCACGACGTCGAGTGCCCATATCTTTCCCACGTAGTTGGTTAGTGCGTATAGACCAAATGGCGGACTCAAATCAAATACCAAGAACTCGTTAAGCGTGTTAAGTATCCGCGACGCCCGAACAGGGCCAGGCCCACCTCTCTCCTAAGCGGTCTCAACCTGCCTGTCGCTCCGCCACAAAGATCCATCCAAAGGGCCGTCGGGACAAAGGTCCTTTCAGCCCCCAATCCGTGAATCACTCGCGGGTGATCCTCGAGCCGACCCAACTTTAAGCACCACATGTATCATGTATAAAGTATATAGTATATACCCGTGATCACCTCTCGAGTGATCACGGCCCGATAGTATAGCATAGCAGACGGACAAGAATGTAGGGCCACAGATGGAAATACTAGCATCCTATACTAAGTATGTAGGATTGCGGGTAAAGGTAACAACTTGAGTAGCAAGGACAGGCTATGCATCGGGATAGGTATAACGGAAAGCGGTAACATGCTACACTACTCTAATGCAAGCGATAGAGTAGAATAGGCGATATCCGGTGATCAAGGGGGGGGCTTGCTTGGTTGCTCTGGCAAGAGAGAGGGGTCGTCAACTCCGTAGTCGAACTAGGGCCTCAGCATCGTCACGTGGTCTACCGAAGAGAAGAGGGGGAGAAACAGTAAATACATAGCAAGCAAGTGCATAACAGGATATGAGTGAGCTAGGCGTGTTCTAACGCGGTATGAGGTGATACGGTGAAGGGGAAACATCCGGGAAAATATCCCCGGTGTTTCGTGTTTTCGGACAGATGAACCAGAGGTGAAATGTTGCAGGTTCACTATGCTAGGGACGTGTGGCGGATGAACGGGCTGCGTATCCGGATTCGTCTCGTCGTTCTGAACAACTTTCATGTACAAAGTTTCTTCATCTGATAAACGGTTTAATTCATATTATTTATCAAAGTTTTAATCATTTTCTATTATTATTATTAATTCGAAAATAAATAGGAAAATGCTACGGGTACACAGAAGTGTACCCAGCTAGAGTGTGTGTGTGTGTGTGAGGCTGGCAGTGGGACCAGGGGGGCCAGTCAGCAGTCTAGTCAGCATCGACCATTGACGGGTCAAGCTGACTAGTGGGGCCCAGGTGTCATTGACACAGGTTTAACCTAGTGTTAAGTTTTATTGATATGATTAATTAGCGGGTGGGTCCCATCATGCCGGTGAGTGGTTACCTTAGTTAATTATGTATATTAACTAATCTGCGATTAATTAGCGTGGGGTCACGGAGTTCGTGAGTGTTAGTAGGGGTAAATGGCGTCCTCGTCATCATAGTTAACGCCGATGAGGAGCTATAGTGCGCCGGCGGCAGGCAACAATGCGAGAACCCGTCGGGCTTGCGCTACGGGCATCGGTTCGATCTTGCCGAAGGGACCGATGGGTAGCTGGTGGTCGACCACGTCGACCGGTGGTCGCGGGCGGCGAACTTGGCGGAGACGACGGCGGAGTTGACATCCGCCCGGCGCAGCGGCTGCCGGAATAAGCGTGGTGGGGCGGCGAGGTAGGAGGCGGCGCGGACTATGCGGGCGAACTCTTGGCTAAGGCGGCGTACACGCGACGGGCGTGCACGAGCTGCGATGAGCAGGCCTGAGGCGCAGCGGGGCACCGTGGTGTGCACCAGCGCCTGTGACACAAGGAAGGAGGAAGGAGGATAGAAGGGGTGCTCGAGGGAGCTGCGGGGGAAGGCAATGGGCTCGAGGAGGTGGCGGCAGTCCGCGAGGAGGGAGGGCTACGGGCATAGCGGTCCTCGGGAGGCGGCGGCGCGTCGACCAGGGCGGCGGTCGGGCGACGCAGATCCGGCGAGGAGGAGGTCGAGGACAAGCGGTTCGGCGGGGGCGTTCCGACGAGGTGGTGGGCGATCCGACGAGCAACGGCGAGCGCGGGACAGGGGCAACGATGTGGGCGGGATCGGTAGGCTGGGGCCCGATCTGACGGGATCGAGAGAGAGAGAGAGGGGTGGGGATCGTGTGCGGTTAGGGTTAGGTTTCGGTGGAGGTAGGGGTTAGTAGGGGGTGGACGGGGTGGGCGGCCCATTCGGCGGCTGAGGCTAGCTGGGCCACTTGTGGCCTAGCGGGGGGGGGGGTCCTGTTTTCTTTTCTCTCCCTTTTTTTTGTTTGCTAGTTTTCCTTTTCTCTTTTTTTTCAATTTCTTTTTTGTTTATTTTTTCCTTTGTTTTATAAATTATAAATCTATCCCCTAAATTAGTACTAATACTTATGACACTACCACAATTGATTTGGCACCCTAAACAATTAGTTTATATTTGTTTAGTATTTAAAAGACAATTAAATATTAGTTTTACTGCAGTTTTTATTAATTTAGTGCTTTTAACTACTTTATAAAAAGATGTTTCCTCCACCTTAAATACCTACACATTATTTGTCACCTCTCGAACATTTTAGTTTTAAAGTTTGAAAATCTTTACCGTTTGACTTTTAAGTTTGAATTTCGAATCGATTTTGAACTAACACGAGATTAACAACTTGATGAACTGTGGTGGCGTGGCATCATTAACGATGGGATTCTTGTAGCCTAATTGCCGGCGTCCACAAATGTTGATAAAAGGATATGGTGAGTAACGTTTTTATGTGTCGAATGCTATATTTTGCGTGTTTGTTTTTATAGTGTTCTGTTTCTTCTTCTTATAATACTTTAATTTATTTTTTCATCCTTTGAATAGGTCCTTTTTGCAACTTTTGATCCGCCAGATCTGAGGGATGGCGTTGGTCATTATTGTGTAGTTGCGTTAAATGTGAGAGAAAGGTGGTTTGAATTTCTTGACTCTCTCAATAAACCTGGCAGTGCTGATGTGATCAGGGTTTTTAGGAGGATGGTTAAAAATATCAAGCGTGCATGGAAAGAAGGAAGCTCAAGTTCTGATGAGCCGCTAAATCCTCCTACACTTGATGGATTTGTGTTGAAACATGTCATTGTCCCAATGCAGCCAAATGAGTGTGTTCCGTACAGCCCCTCTTATCCATATTGCTCAAGTTTCTTATTTCATATTTGTGAAACTGATGTTTTTTATTCTTTTTATTGCAGGCATGATTGTGGATTCTATATGTTTCAATTCTTGCAGACTTGGGATGGTGTTCGAGTTGCTCAGTTTGGGGTGGAGCACATTGGCTATATCAGAAAGGCCATGGTCTATAGTTAGCTCACATTGAGAAGTGTTCCCTTGATTTAACATCACTTCTAATTTTTGCAGATAAAGGTTGTTTTAGTGAACTTCTTTATCCTTCCTTTATTTATTTTTTGTGTACTGCTTGCTTCCGGTTCTTACGGGCTTTTTTTTACTAGTTTGTTTAGTTAAGTTCGTGATTTAGAATTGATGTGTATATTTTTTTTGTTGTGTTAGTGAGATGCATTTTATTTTTTGGGCAAGTGAGCTACATTGTTCTTCATAAGTGGGCTGCATTGTTGTATACAAGCGGGTTGCATTGTTGTATACATTTTTTGTTCTGCATTGCTATAGACTAGTGGACTGCATTGTTGTAGACAATTGTCTGCATTCTATTCTTTAGTGAACTGCATTTTTTTATTTTAATGAGGTGTATTACATGTTTTTAGGTTTTGTATTTTGTGTTGAGTGTTTCCATGTTTTCTCTACATGGTTTTAGGTTTTGATGGGGGGCTTCATAAAGGTTGTACGTGACTGTTCGAGTCCCAGGGTTCTGAGGTGGTTATGGAGGATTGTGGTCATTGAAATCTCTCTAGATAATTCTGGTTCTTTGGTTGGAGATGGTTTGAACACGGTTGTAGTGTCTGAACCTGATGGTGGAAGTGTTTCTCGACCTAGCTCTCCACGCGATGTATTTGATGTTGATGATGATGATTTTGTTACGCCGTGTCCTTGCGCCACTAGGGCTAGGAGTGCAGCAATTAATCGCCCTCTTGAGGATGACGTTGAAATATTTTCGAACAAGAGGGCAGGTGAGAGGGCTTTTAAGTTGAGATGCTCTATAGAGAAATTGAAGCCTCTGAGGTTCAAATATATTGATGAGGCGAGGAAAATAAAGGATCTTGTTCTGAGCAAAGATTTTGTAACCAAATACCATGAGTAAGTTTTACGTGTGTGTGCTTAATCCTTTTTGCGTGTTTTGTTTTTAATTTTATTTTTATTGATCCCATATCTGTATGTTTACTGCAGGAATGCGTTCTTTATGGTGCATAGTCCTTTTGGTTATCTTGATACTTACAATGTTGACTATATATAATACATTTGGCAAAGGAGCTTTAATGGATTCGTATCTCATGGATTTTGTCATCAAGTACTGGAAGCAAGACCCTGAAATGGGTTTAGTTTATCATTCTGGTGAATGTGTGCTACTTTCACCCTTATTTATCACGGTAAACTTGTGCTACTTTCACCCTTATTTATCACGGTAAATGTGTGCTGTCATTTTTTTCTATTGTACTGGTTTTTTACGTCCATGCCTGAATGCATTATTTATTCCTTTTTTCATTTCCTTTTTTTTGTTCTTTTTTCTTTGTAGTATGTTCTTCAGATGCAAACCTTTGTGACGAAAGATGATGAAGGAAACCTTGTGTTGCGAGTTGTGCATAGCATGTTTGTTTTACAAGATGCAGTTAACCAGTTCAAGGTTTTTGTGAGTGACGACGTAAACCTATTGGATGCAAAACTGGTAAGTTCATTGTTTCTTGTCATTTATTTTTTTATGGTTTGTTGCATTTCTTTTTATAGTTATTTTTTGGAACAGTGGTCCTAGTGCTACGTGTCGAAATAACTTTTCTTTTCATTTTTTTGTTTTTTTATGTGAACAGATTATGATGCCGTGCTCCAAGGATGGTCATTATTCCTTATACACGATGAACCAGCATCGCCAGATGTTTGATATCCATGACACTAGGAAGTACACTGGTCATCCTGATGTCACGACAATGTGGCGCAGGATTGATTACCAGTCAGATTGCACTGAAGTGGTATGTCATTTTTTCTTGCCAAGTGCATTGCTTTTTTGTGTTTCTCCTACTGCATTTTTTTATAGACTGCACATGCAATGTTAGCACACATAGAACCACACTTGTTTATGTAGTGCACTGCAACATGTGTGTGACAGAACTGCATTTTTCCCAGCCCCCCCCCCATAATCCTTGTAAAAAAGGAGATAAAAGGAAATGACCTCACGTGCATTTAAAAGAGGGACTGTCTAGACGTAGAGAACATTTTTTTTGTATTTTTTGGTTCGTCTGAATAGTAATTTGATCTGTGGTGTGTGTTATTTTTACATTGTGCTTCCCTTTTTTTGGCAGATGAGGAGGATGACTCAGTTGCTGCAGGCTATTTATGATGAAAAAGTGTATAAATCTAAGAACCACCACACCGGGTTAAATTAGCGGAAAGCCCTCTTACCCGGTCGTGCGGTAGAGGAGCAAATGAGTCTTGGAATCTATGTTCTGAGGGTGACGCAGTTGTATGACGGCCAACATCTAGTTGAGAAAATTATCAAAACCGACGTAACACCTTCTCTGTTTTCTTCTTTTCCTTGTTACTTTTTTATTATTTTTACCTTTTCACTTTTTTGTTCTTTATGACAACCTTTTATTTAATCACTGTCTGCATTTTTTAAAATTTTTATTTTTTTCAGCCTGCTGTTGAAGATTGGAAGGCGGAGTACATGTTCCAGTTGTTGTTCAATTCTTTGAACATGTTGTGTTATGAAGACATGCCGCTTGAGCTACGAGAACTGATTGCGGACCTCGGGCTTACTTCCCTGTCACAATCGCAGACGCAGTAACAATCTACTTGGTAAAAACCCTGTGTATGGACAAGAACTAGGGGTTCATGTTGTGTACTGTGTGGTGTCTATGGTATATAATGTATGAAAAGACTTTTGTTTTTCTATTTGTTGTGATTTTCTTCTGCTTTTTTGCAGCAGTGTTTTATGGACGAATTTGTATCTGTATGTGTATTTTATATAATAATCCGTACAGTATATATATGTGTATATTTTTATTTTTGTTGACTTACACATTCTGTGTGAACTGGCATTTTGTCACGCTTATATGTATCCTGAAACTGCATTTGTCTACAAGTTTGTGCTGCACCTGTTTTTTTTTTGCTGCACTTTTTTTCTGCAGACCCTGCATTCATGTGTGTATTGTGGAACTGCGTTGCTTTATGATACTGCACTGCTTTTGCCTAAAGACGTGTCTTTCAGGTTGTTATTTTTTTATTGTTTGTATTGTAAGGTATGGGGGGGGGGGGTTGGGCCCCTCCCCCATTTTTTGGTTGTTTATAGATTTGTATTTGCTCTTTGTATTCCTTGTACTTACCGTACTGCGTGCGTTAGTGCGAGGCCGAGCAGGGGGTGGGAGGGGGTAGTGACCCCCCCCCCCCCCCCTGCGCGCCCGAGCCTGGAACGATCCGGAGCAGGCGGCGACGCGGCGTGCATGCGCAGGCGAATCCATCACACCCTGTCGCCTCCCTGTCTATCTTAGGTGTGTGGCTTTGGGGTTGCATGCGTCCTATTGTTGGAAAAACAGAATGTCCGCACTATGCCTGTCAACCAAGCGCACTGCATGCGTTAGCAAGACGCAGAGCGGGGAGGGGGTCGAGACCCCCTCCCACCCCCTGAGCCGAGCACAGAACGAGCCGGAGCAGGAGGCGACGCGGCGTGCCGCAGCGCCTGTCGGTGTCAAAACCGGCGGATCTCGGGTAGGGGGTCCCGATCTGTGCGTCTAGGCTGATGGTAACAGGAAGCAAGGGACACAATGTTTACCCAGGTTCGGGCCCTCTCGATGGAGGTAAAACCCTACTTCCTGCTTGACTAATATTGATTATATGAGTAATACAAGAGTAGATCTACCACGAGATCGTCGAGGCTAAACCCTAAGAGCTAGCCTATGATGGTATGATTGTAATTGTGATCGGCCTTCTAAGGACCAACCTCTCCAGTTTATATAGACACGGGAGAGGGCTAGGGTTTACATGGAGTCGGTTACAAGGAAGAAAATATAATGTCCGGATCGCCAAGCTTGCCTTCCACGCCAAGGAGAGTCCCATCTGGACACGGGATGGAGTCTTGAGTCTTGTATCTTCACGCTTCAATAGTCCGGACGATGCATACAGTCCGGCTGTCCGGATACCCCCTAATCCAGGACTCCCTCAGTAGCCCCTGAACCAGGCTTCAATGACGACGAGTCCGGCGCGCAGTCTTGTCTTCGGCATTGCAGGGCGGGTTCCATCTACGAATACTCCAAAGTAATTATCGAATACTTAGACCATGTCCGGATCAGCGAGGTGATTCTCGCATACCATCGCAGGGAACATAGCATAAATCCTATCTGCTGGCAATCTCCGTACGTCGTGCCTTCACATCGTGGCCCGGTCCAACACGAACTGGTGCTTCTCGCCCCACCTCGACTAGCGTTGCGAGGTGGTTTTATTGGCACGTCCTGCCAAAGCAGAGATCGTGTTCCTCTGATTACGGGATCTTCCATCAATATGGGCATGCGTAACCCTACGACGGCCGTTGGTATGACTCCGTGTGTTTATAGATAAGCTTCAAGCGGTCACGCTGAGGACTCTTGATATTCACCCTCTTTATAAAGGGGCCGAGGCCTATGCCTCTTTTCCACCTCCCTCGTGCCTTCTTGCACCTCGAGTTCTAGCACCCGAGATCTAAGCTCCCACACCCTAGATCCTCCAATATGTCCGGATCCAACCCTCAAGGCCGGTGGGTGGCCTCCTCGATCCAAGAGGAGGACATTGTGAGGCTTAGGGAGGTCGGATATCTGACCGCCGACATCCAGCACAGGCTTCCTGCTCCAGGGTAGGTCATCCCTACACCAGAGCCCAATGAGAGCGTCGTGTTTGTTCCTCACTTCCTCCGTGGCTTGGGCCTCACCCTCGATCCCTTTGTGAGGGGGCTCATGTTCTATTACGGGTTGGATTTTCATGATCTAGCTCCGGACACTATCCTCCATATCTCGTCATTCATCATTGTGTGCGAGGCTTTTCTCCACGTCACTCCACACTTCGGCCTATGGCTCAAGACCTTTAATGTGAAGCCGAAGATGATCGAGGGGCGACATGCGAGTGCGGAGGTGCCATAATAAGTAGGAACGCCTATGCCCCATGGCCAGAGGGTTCTTTCCTAGAAGTATCCGATGTATGGCAACGGAGGTGGTTTTATGTTGCGGCTCCCAGAGGCACAAAGTGGGTAGCCGCCCCCCGAGTTCCACTCGGGCCCTCCGTCACAACTGGCGTCTTGGACCGACGTAGGATGGAATTGGGGGCCCGCTGGTGATGTACCAGTACTGTAGAACCGCATCCGGGAGCTTCTTGAGAGGGACATTAACCTTGTCAGCGTAATTCAAGTGATGTTAATCCGACAGATGTTGTCGTGCCAACGCCGGCCTCTCCGGATGTGGGAGTTTAATCCAGAAGGTCCGCGGACTGTTAAGCACTTCTTCGGCCCGAAGCTTGAAGGGATGTGTAAATTATTCTTCGGACCACAAGTAGAGTGTCCGGACACCACCGAGGATGCGGGCCTAAGCTGCAATCGCCTAGATACCCAAGTAAGAAACCTTGATACCGGACACTTTGTTTTATATTGGTCATAGTTGTTATTCTGAAAATCATCCGTGGCTAGGAATGGCTCAGTAAGGTGGAGAGAATCAGGTGTCCGGCGCCACTTCCCGAAGGCTCGCCTAATCCCACCATTGCCAAGATGCTTGACCGGGTGCTCGGCAAAATGCCCTCAGGGAAAGACAAGGGGAAGAACGAAGAAACCGAACTTCACACGCTGCGCATCCGAGCCGGGGGAATTGTTACCTCCCCTGAGGAGGATAGTCGGGAAGGGGAGGCTAAAGCCTCCTCCCCGCGCGGGAAGAAAAGGGTTGCCTCCAAAGACTTGGAGACGGAGATGCCCAAACCAGGGAAAAAGGTATCACCAGGGGGCTCTGCCACGACGGGCACCCTCACCGCATCATGCCCGCCAACGGGTCAGCCCTCCACCGAGCTGTAAGTTAATCGTTAATTCGAAGGTACTGCATTTCTCCGAGATCAATAACCAGGATTCGTCTTTTGCAGTCCGGCTAGCAGCTCTTCTCAACAGAGTTCGTCTTCGGGGGATCTTCCTCCGGAGATGATGGAGAGCGAGACCCCACCCACCTCTCCGCCTCATGAAGCGGGCGACACCGAGGTGTCGTCATGGAGGATTTCGGATCTACCAAAGCCGGAAGCCAATATGTCAGCCGCCCTGAGCCTGGAGCGTTTGGCTCCCACGGGGGGCGATAAGAAGGGTCCAGCACAGTTCGATGTCCGGCCGGACATACTGACAGGCCTTCTGGAGCGAGCTGCACTCTCGGAGGAGCACCGCTCATTAATGAGCGCGGTGCTCAAGAACATTTCATCCGCCACAAGCGGTTTGAATGAAACATTTACGAGCCTGCTCAGAGGCTTTGAGGTATGTAGTGAAAAATTCACTATTGTTTGGCTGTGAGGCACGCGCTAGGTGTGCTCCATATGGATAGTAGCCCATGAGACTCTGGTTGCCCGCCCTAGGTGGCAAACGGGGGATCATATAGTAATGATTGTGTTGCGCATATGCGCAGGTATCTAAGGGTCCGGCAGCCGACCACTCCGTTGAAGCTGCCGAGCTAAGGAGGCGGATCAGATCTATTGATGCCGATATCACGCTGGTGAACAAGCGGCTGGACGATTCACAAGGTATGTTCTCTGCTTTCCTTATTATGTTGTATAGGAAAATAAGAGACGGGCATAATATTAATGCAATATGCTTGGACTGCAGATGGTGCTGCTATCGTGGAAGCCCTAAGGGCGGAACTTGCCGAAGCCAAGGAGCAAGCTCGGGTTAGCAGTGCGGCTGCCCTAAAGGCGGCCGAAGAATTGAGAGCCGAACAGGCTGCTCATCGCGGAAGCAAGGAAAAGATAGCCGAAATGGCTGTGGAGTTGAAAAACGCCGCCGACCGATATGAACTCCTTGAAAAGGAGAATAAGGCTAATTCAGACGACCTGAACAAGGCACTTAATGCCACCAAGGAGATGCTGACCGAGGTCAGGGGTGTGCGGGAGGAGCTTCAACAGGCCGGTAAAATCGCGGCTGGGGGCTCCTACTTATTGCGGATGAAGTTTTTGGATCCGAAGTATGCTCACCTGGATGGACGCTGGAGTCCTGCAGATGCGTATGCAGACTTGGCGAAGAGTGCCGCTGATGCAGCCAAGTTTTTCGAGGATCAAGATGATAAAGAAGTGGAGAAGCTTTTTTGGTCGCAATTCAATGCTCCCGCGCGCCCGCTGCCTTTATGTGAGAAGATGGCTGCTGTGGCGGAGCTTCACAGGTTGTCTGGGCTTGCAATGCGGTCTGTAATAGACCATCTTTGGCCAAGGGGGCCTAAGCCGGACAATTACTTTGGTTTGGTGCAGCAGTTCCTTGGGGCCGTGCCTCAGGTCGATGCCATGAGGAGGTCGGCGTGCATAGAGGGTGCACGAATAGCTCTTGCCCGCGTTAAAGCATATTGGACTGATATGGAGGCCACCGTTGTAGCGACCCAGAATCCGGCGGGAGGACGGTATCCGGCGAGCACTATTTGCGCGGTGATGAAGGTGCCCGCTTAATAGAGGCGCAGTGCGCGAAGAATGTCTTATTCGAGGGACAGATCGAACCATTGTAAAAGCAATGTTATTTTGGTTGTAATGCTATATTTATACTTTTTGCCGAAAGTATTATTGTGTCTCCTGTGCGGCCGTTTATGTGTGTGTGTGTGTGTGTGTGTGTGTGTGTGTGTGTGATCCGAAAGTTAGCAGTCGTTGGCTTCAGCCCCCACGCATACAATGAGGGGGTGTTCGCGAAAAATATGCATAATCACACTTGATCCAACGTCTTGGTCCATTAAGGAGGTGATCGCACGTCGAACTAGGCAACCGGACTATATAGCTGTAACACCTTCGCTTAGCCATGGGAGTCTAACGGTGGGGCTACTATGTAGCCCCTGGTACTTTCGCGTGCATCCGAATACGGGCGCGGGTGTACATGACCGGGAAACGGTCCTTCGTTAATGCGGAGGGATCCTAAAGATTCCGATAAGTCTTTGAGTGGTTGAACAGTCTCTCGCTGTATCATGACAGTCAGTTTTCGGCTTTCTCTACTAAGGTGCTCATCCGGAATAACCAGGGCACAATCGCAGTAGTTCTCCTTTGGCCGCCTTAGCCGATAAGAACGGAACGTAAGGCAGCAAAACCAGGAGCCGGGCAAACCCAACATTTGACCAAAGACATGATTCAGAGCTGATGCATATAAGGCCAAACTCGTGACGCCGAACACTCCCGAAGGTATTCGGACTTTGTAACAGAAAATGGGCTGAAGAATGCCCTTTCATTATAAACCCTGTATTTCCAGGTACTTGTGTTAATCTGTCGTGGCAAAATGCCAATAACGGCAGTATCCTCTATGGGTGTAGTACCCATGGGATGTGTGAACAACAAGAGGCAATATAAAAGGTTTACACAGGGGCTTAATCTAAAAAGAAACCTTTGAGCGGGGCCCTGCTGCATGTCTGCGCCTTTGTCTCCGTTGTGCCGTTTCCTGGAAGGGTATCTCATGCGTTGTATCTGTAAAGAAGAAAAACTCATGTAAGAGAGTACAACGTAAGTATGCGATGGATAGTAAAAGTGTAAGACGTTGGCCTGCCAATAAGTTTGGGCCAAGTGTGGGGCTATATTAAATATTTATAGCCCCTAGTGTCCTCTATGGGATTACATATCTGGCGCCTGTTCATTTTATCCAGGCTGCCGGACCCGTCTAACGTGTTCGTGGTCTTGACGACCAGGTCATGCTTTTTGGTATCGGAGGCCGCTTAGAGTTCGGCCGCTAGAGCCTTCGCGTGTTCCTCTGCGCGTGAAGAGCGCTGTGTGTTTCCGTTAACAGTGATGACGCCACGTGGACCGGGCATCTTGAGTGTAAGGTAGGCATAGTGCGGTATTGCGTTGAAGCGGACGAAGGCCGCTCTTCCAAGCAATGCGTGATAGCTGCTTTGGAAGGGTGCGATGGTGAAGAGTAGTTCTTCGCTTCTGGAGTTGCCTAGGGAGCCGAATGTTACCTCCAGTACGACGGAGCCCTTGCCGTAGGCTTCAACGCCTGGTATTACCCCTTCAAAGGTGGTGTTGCTTTGGCTGATTCTGGATGGGTCTATCCCCATTCTGCGGACAGTGTCCTGGTATATTAAATTGAGACTACTGCCGCCGTCCATAAGGACGTGGGTGAGATGGTATCCGTCGATTATTGGGTCAAGCACCAAGGCCTCTGATCCTCCGCGCCGAATACTAGTTAGGCGGTCCGTGTGATCGAAGGTGATCGGACAAGCCATCTAGTAGTTGGGTGTGGATGCGATGGGCTCTATAAGCGTCTGCTGCGTCTTTGAGTCTTGCGCGTTCGTGCCTTCTCGTGAATGTGTGAGTCGCGTGGATCATGTTTACTGTTTTAACCTCTTGTGGGAATTTTTTCTGTCCCCCAGTGTTCGGCTGACGAGGTTCATCCTCGTCTTCACTTGGTGTTTCCCTTCCCTTGTGTTCGGCATTTAATTTGCTGGCCTGCTTGAAGACCCAACACTCTCTGTGCGTGTGGTTCGCAGGTTTGTCGGGGGTGCCATGAATTTGGTGTTGGAAATATGCCCTAGAGGCAATAATAAATTAGTTATTATTATATTTCCTTGTTCATGATAATCGTTTATTATCCATGCTATAATTTTATTGATAGGAAACTCAGATACATGTGTGGGTACATAGACAAAACCATGTCCCTAGTAAGCCTCTAGTTGACTAGCTCGTTGATCAATAGATGGTTACGCTTTCTGACCATGGACATTGGATGTCGTTGATAACGGGATCACATCATTAGCGAGAATGATGTGATGGACAAGACCCAATCCTAAGCCTAGCACAAAGATCGTAGTTCGTATGCTAAAGCTTTTCAAATGTCAAGTATCTTTTCCTTAGACCATGAGATTGTGCAACTCCGGATACCGTAGGAATGCTTTGGGTGTACCAAACGCGTCAACGTAATCGGGTGACTATAAAGGTGCACTACGGTATCTCCGAAAGTGTCATTGGGTTGGCACGAATCGAGGCTGGATTTGTCACTCCGTGTGGCGGAGAGGTATCTCTGGGCCCACTCGGTAGGACATCATCATAATGTGCACAATGTGACCAAGGGGTTGATCACGGGATGATGTGTTACGGAACAAGTAAAGAGACTTGCCGGTAACGAGATTGAACAAGGTATCGGATACCGACGATCGAATCTCGGGCAAGTACAATACCGCTAGACAAAGGGAATTGTATACGGAATCGATTGAGTCCTTGACATCGTGGTTCATCCGATGAGATCATCGTGGAACATGTGGGAGCCAACATGGGTATCCAGATCCCGCTGTTGGTTATTGACCGGAGAACGTCTCGGTCATGTCTACATGTCTCCCGAACCCGTAGGGTCTACACACTTAAGGTTTGATGACGCTAGGGTTATAAAGGAAGTTTGTATGTGGTTACCGAATGTTGTTCGGAGTCCCGGATGAGATCCCGGACGTCACGAGGAGTTCGGAATAGTCCGGAGGTAAAGATTTATATATGGGAAGTCCTGTTTTGGTCACCGGAAAAGTTTGGGGTTTATCGATGAACGTCTGGGACCACCGGAGGGTCCCGGGTCCACCAAGTGGGGCCACATGCTCCAGAGGCATACATGGGCCAAGTATAAGAGGGCACCAGCCCCTAGGTGGGCTAGGGCGCCTCCCACCATGGCCCATGCGGCTAGAAGGGGAGAGGGGGCAAACCCTAAGGGCAGATGGGCCCTAAGGCCCATACTCCCTGCGCCTCCCTCTCCTCCCCCCTTATGGCCGCCACCCATAGATGGGTTTTGGGGGCTGCCGCCCCTCTAGGGGTGGGAACCCTAGAGGGGGCGCACCCTCCTCCCCTTCCCCTATATATATGAGGCCTAGGGGCTGCCCAATGCACGCGATTCTATCTCTCGTTGGTGCAGCCCTGCGTCTCTTCTTCCTCCTCCTCCTCTCTTGTGATGCTTGGCGAAGCCCTGCAAGATTGCCACGCTCCTCCACCACCACCACGCCGTTGTGCTGCTGCTGGATGGAGTCTTCCTCAACCTCTCCCTCTCTCCTTGCTGGATTAAGGCATGGGAGACGTCATCGGGCTGTACGTGTGTTGAACGCGGAGGTGCCGTCCGTTCGGCACTAGGATCTCCGGTGATTTGGATCACGACGAGTACGACTCCTTCAAACCCGTTCTCATGAACGCTTCCGCTTAGCGATCTACAAGGGTATGTAGATGCACTCTCCTTCCCCTCGTTGCTAGAATCTCCATAGATTGATCTTGGTGATGCGTAGAAAATTTTGAATTTCTGCTACGTTCCCCAACAGTGGTATCAGAGCCAGGTTTATTGCATAGATTCTTTGCACGAGTAGAACACAAAGTAGTTGTGGGCGTTGATGTTGTTCAATATGCTTACCGTTACTAGTCCAATCTTGTTTCGACGGTATTGTGGGATGAAGCGGCCCGGACCGACCTTACATGTACTCTTACGTGAGACAGGTTCCACCGACTGACATGCACTTGGTGCATAAGGTGGCTAGCGGGTGCCAGTCTCTCCCACTTTAGTCGGATCGGATGCGATGAAAAGGGTCCTTATGAAGGATAAATAGCAATTGACATATCACGTTGTGGTTTTGCGTAGGTAAGAAACGTTCTTGCTAGCAACCCATAACAGCCACGTAAAACATGCAAACAACAATTAGAGGACGTCTAACTTGTTTTTGCAGGGTATGCTATGTGATGTGATATGGCCAAGAAGAATGTGATGAATGATATGTGATGTATGAGATTGATCATGTTCTTGTAATAGGAATCACGACTTGCATGTCGATGAGTATGACAACCGGCAGGAGCCATAGGAGTTGTCTTTATTTATTGTATGACCTGCGTGTCATTAATCAACGCCATGTAATTACTTTACTTTATTGCTAACCGGTAGCCATAGTAGTAGAAGTAATAGTTGGCGAGACAACTTCATGAAGATACGATGATGGAGATCATGATGATGGAGATCATGGTGTCTTGCCGGTGACGATGATGATCATGGAGCCCCGAAGATGGAGATCAATGGAGCTATATGATATTGGCCATATCATGTCACTACTATATAATTGCATGTGATGTTTATTATGTTTATGCATCTTGTTTACTTAGAACGACGGTAGTAAATAAGATGATCCCTTACAACAATTTCAAGAAGTGTTCTCCCCTAACTGTGCATCGTTGCTAAAGTTCGTCGCTTCTAAGCACCACGTGATGATCGGGTGTGATGGATTCTTACGTTCACATACAATGGGTGTAATACAGATTTACACACGCCAAACACTTAGGGTTAACTTGACGAGCCTAGCATGTACAGACATGGCCTCGAACACGAGACCGAAAGGTCGAGCATGAGTCGTATAGTAGATACGATCAACATGAAGATGTTCACCGATGATGACTAGTCCGTCTCACGTGATGATCGGACACGCCCTAGTTGACTCGGATCATGTAATCACTTAGATGACCAGAGGATGTCTATCTGAGTGGGAGTTCATAAGATGAACTTAATTATCTTGAACATAGTCAAAAGACCTTTTGCAAATTATGTCGTAAGCTCGCACTTTAGTTCCACTGTTTAGATATGTTCCTAGAGAAAATACAGTTGAAAGTTGAAAGTAGCGATTATGCGCATGATGAAAGCTTATGTCCTTAATGCACCGCTCAGTGTGCTGAACCCCAAACGTCGTCTGTGGATGTTGCGAACATCTGACACACACGTTTTGATAACTACGTGATAGTTCAATTAAACGGTTTAGAGTTGAGGCACGAAAGACGTTTTTGAAATGTCGCGGAACATATGAGATGTTTCGAGGGTTGAAATTAGGATTTCAGGCTCGTGCCCACGTCAAGAGGTATGAGACCTCCGACGATTTTCTTAGCCTACAAACTAAGGGAGAAAAGCTCAATCGTTGAGCTTGTGCTCAGATTGTCTGAGTACAACAATCACTTGAATCGAGTGGGAGTTGATCTCCCAGATGAGATAGTGATGTTTCTCCAAAGTCATTGCCACCAAGCTGCTAGAGCTTCGTGATGAACTATAACATATCAAGGATAGAGATGATAATCCTTGAGGTATTCGCGTTGTTTGACATCGCGAAAGTAAAAATCAAGAAGGAGCATCAATTGTTGATGGTTGGTGAAACCACTAGTTTCAAGAAGGGCAAGGGCAAGAAGGGACACTTCATGAAACGGCAAATCAGTTGCTGCTCAAAGAAGAAACCCAAGGTTGAACCCAAACCCGAGACTAAGTACTTCTGTAATAAGGGGAACAGCCACTGGAGCAGAATTATCCTAGATACTTGGTAGATAAGAAGGCTGGCAAGGTCGATAGAAGTATATTGGATATACATTATGTTAATGTGTACTTTACTAGTACTCCTAGTAGCACCAGGGTATTAAGATACCGGTTCGGTTGCTAAGTGTTAGTAACTCGAAATAAAAGCTACGGAATAAACGGAGACTAGCTAAAGGTGAGCCGAAGATATGTGTTGGAAGTGTTTCCAAGGTTGATGTGATCAAACATCGCACGCTCCCTCTACCATCAAGATTAGTATTAAACCAGAATAATTATCATTTGATGTTTGCGTTGAGCATAGACATGATTGGATTATGTCTATCGCAATACGGTTATTCATTTAAGGAGAATAATGGTTACTCTATTTATTTGAATAATACCTTCGATGGTCTTGCACCTAAATAAATGGTTTATTGAATCTCGATCGTAGTGATACACATTTTCATGCCAAAAGTATAAGATAGTAATGATAGTACCACTTACTTGTGGCACTGCCATGTAAGTCATATTGGTGTAAAACGCATGAAGAAGCTCCATGTTGATGGATCTTTGGACTCACTCGTTTTTGAAAAGTTTGAGACATGCAAACCATGTTTATTGGTGTATACGCATGATGAAACTCCATGCAGATGGATCGTTTGGACTCACTTGATTTTGAATCACTTGAGATATGCAAAACATACCACATGGGCAAGATGACCTAAAAGCCTCGGTTTCAGTAAGATGGAACAAGATAGCAACTTGTTGGAAGTAACACTTTTTGATGTGTGCAGTCCAATGAGTGCTGAGGCATGCAGTGAATATCGTTATGTTCTGACTTCACAGATGATTCGAGTAGATGTTGAGTATATTTACTTGATGAAGCACAAGTCTGAATTATTGAATGGTTCAAGTAATTTCAGAGTGAAGTTGAAGATCATCGTGACAAGAGGATAGAATTTCTATGATATGATCATGGAGATGAATATCTGAGTTACGAGTTTTGGCACACAATTAAGACATTGTGCAAATTGTTTCACAATTAATACCGCCTGGAACACCATAGTGTGATGGTGTGTCCGAACATCATAGTTGCACTCTATTGGATATGGTGCGTACCATGATATCTCTTATCGAATTACCACTATCGTTCATGGGTTAGGCATTAGAGACAACCGCACTCACTTTAATGGGGCACCACGTAATTCCGTTGAGACGACACCGTTTGGAGAAACATAAGTTGTCGTTTCTTGAAAGTTTGGGGCTGCGACGCTTATGTGGAAAAGTTTCAGGTTGATAAGCTCGAACCCAAAGCGGATAAAATGCATCTTCATAGGACACCCAAAACAGTTGGGTATACCTCCTAATTCAGATCCGAAAGCAATAGGGATTGTTTCTTGAATCGGGTCCTTTCTCGAGAAAAAGTTTGTCTCGAAAAGTTGAGTGGGAGGATGGTGGAGACTTGATGAGGTTATTGAACCGTCACTTCAACTAGTGTGTAGCAGGGAACAGGAAGTTGTTCCCGTGGCACCTACACCAATTTAAGTAGAAGCTTATGATAGTGATCATGAAATTTCGGATCAAGTCACTAACGTACCTCGTAGGGTGACAAGGATGCGTACTACTTCAGAGTGGTACGCAATCCTGTCTTGAAGGTCATGTTGCTAGACAACAATGAACCTACGAGCTATGGAGAAGCGATGGTGGGCCCATATTCCAACAAATGGTTAGAAGCCATGAAATCCGAGATAGGATCCATGTATCAGAACAAAGCATGGACTTTGGTGGACTTGCCCGATGATCGGCAAGCCATTGAGATGAATGGATCTTTAAGAAGAAGACGGACGTGGACGGTAATGTCACCGTCTATGAAGCTTGACTTGTGGCGAAGAGTTTTTCACAAGTTCAAGGAGTTAACTATGATGAGATCTTCTCATCCGTAGCGTTGCTTAAGTCCGTCGGAATCATGTTAGCATAAGCTGCATTTATGAAATCTGGCAGATGGATGTCAAAATGAGTTTCCTTACCAGTTTTCGTAAGGAAAGGTTGTATGTGATACAATCAGAAAGTTTTGTCGATCCTAAGGATGCTAAAAGGTATGCTGGCTCCAGTGATCCTTCTAAGGACTGGGGTAAGCATCTCGGAGTTGGAATGTGCACTTTGATGAGATGACCAAAGATTTTGGGTCTATACAAAGTTTATGAGAAACTTGTATTTCCAAAGAAGTGAGTGGGAAAACTATAGAATTTCTGATAGTATATGTTGTTGACATATTGATGATCAGAAATGATGTAGAATTTCTAGAAAGCATATAGGGTTGTTTGAAAAGTGTTTTTCAATGGAAAACCTGGATTAGGCTACTTGAACAATAAGCATCAAGATCTATAAGATAGATCAAAATGTTTAATAATACTTTCAAATGAGCACATACCTTGACATAATCTTGAAAGTGTTCAAGATGGATCGACCAAAGAAGGAGTTCTTGCCTGAGTTGTAAGGTATGAAGTTAAGAGTTAAAGCTCGACCACGGCGAGAAGAGAGATAAAGGACGAAGGTCGCCCCTATGCTTCGCGTAGGCTCTATAGTATGCTATGCTGTGTACCGCTTGAAAGTGTGCCTTGCCATGAGTCGACAAGGGGTACAAGAATGATCCAGAATGGATCATTGGACAACGATCAAAATTGTCCTTGGAGTAAATAAGGACATGTTTCTCGATTATGGAGGTGATAAAGAGTTCGGCGTAAAGGGTTACGTCGATGCAAGCTTTAACACCTATCCGAGTGACTCTGAGTAGCAAACCGGATACGTATAGTGGAGCAATCATTTGGAATAGATCCAAGTGGAGCGTGGAAGCAGCATTTACAATATGACATAGAGAATCGCGAAGTACACACGGATCTGAAAGGTTCATATCCGTTGACTAAAACCTCTCTCACAAGCAAAACATGATCAAACCTCAGAACTCATTGAGTCTTAATCACATGATGATGTGAACTAGTTTACAGACACTAGTAAACTCTTTGGATGTTGGTCACATGGTGATGTGACCTGTGAGAGTTAATCACATGGCGATGTGAACTAGATTATTGACTCTAGTGCAAGTGGGAGACTGTTGGAAATATGCCCTAGAGGCAATAATAAATTAGTTATTATTATATTTCCTTGTTCATGATAATTGTTTATTATCCATGCTATAATTGTATTGATAGGAAACTCAGATACATGTGTGGGTACATAGACAAAACCATGTCCCTAGTAAGCCTCTAGTTGACTAGCTCGTTGATCAATAGATGGTTACGCTTTCACCCATGGACATTGGATGTCGTTGATAACGGGATCACATCATTAGCAGAATGATGTGATGGACAAGACCCAATCCTAAGCCTAGCACAAAGATCGTAGTTCGTATGCTAAAGCTTTTCAAATGTCAAGTATCTTTTCCTTAGACCATGAGATTGTGCAACTCCCGGATACCGTAGGAATGCTTTGGGTGTACCAAACGTCACAACGTAACTGGGTGACTATAAAGGTGCACTACGGTATCTCGAAAGTGTCTGCATTGGGTTGGCACGAATCGAGATGGGATTTGTCACTCCATGTGACGGAGAGGTATCTCTGGGCCCACTCGGTAGGACATCATCATAATGTGCACAATGTGACCAAGGGGTTGATCACGGATGATGTGTTACGAACGAGTAAAGAGACTTGCCGGTAACGAGATTGAACAAGGTATCGGATACCGACGATCGAATCTCGGGCAAGTACAATACCGCTAGACAAAGGGAATTATATACGGAATCGATTGAGTCCTTGACATCGTGGTTCATCCGATGAGATCATCGTGGAACATGTAGGAGCCAACATGGGTATCCAGATCCCGCTGTTGGTTATTGACCGGAGAACGCCTCGGTCATGTCTACATGTCTCCCGAACCCGTAGGGTCTACACACTAAGGTTCGATGGCGCTAGGGTTATAAAGGAAGTTTGTATGTGGTTACCGAATGTTGTTCGAGTCCGGATGAGATCCCGGACGTCACGAGGAGTTCGGAATAGTCCGGAGGTAAAGATTTATATATGGGAAGTCTGTTTTGGTCACCGAAAAGTTTCGGGTTTATCGGTATCGCACGGGACCACCGGGAGGTCCCGGGGTCCACCAAGTGGGGCCACATGCTCCAGAGGCATACATGGGCCAATTATGAGAGGGCACCAGCCCCTAGGTGGGCTAGGGCGCCTCCCACCATGGCCCATGCGGCTAGAAGGGGAGAGGGGGCAAACCCTAAGGGCAGATGGGCCCCAAGGCCCATACTCCTGCGCCTCCCTCTCCTCCCCCCTTATGGCCGCCACCCATAGATGGGTTTTGGGGGATGCCGCCCCTCTAGGGGTGGGAACCCTAGAGGGGGCGCACCCTCCTCCCCTTCCCCTATATATATGAGGCCTAGGGGCTGCCCAATGCACGCGATTCTATCTCTCGTTGGTGCAGCCCTGCGTCTCTTCTTCCTCCTCCTCCTCTCTTGTGATAATTGGCGAAGCCCTGCAAGATTTCCATGCTCCTCCACCACCACCACGCCGTTGTGCTGCTGCTGGATGGAGTCTTCCTCAACCTCTCCCTCTCTCCTTGCTGGATCAAGGCGTGGGAGACGTCACCGGGCTGTACGTGTGTTGAACGCGGAGGTGCCGTCCGTTCGGCACTAGGATCTCCGGTGATTTGGATCACGACGAGTACGACTCCTTCAACCCCGTTCTCATGAACGCTTCCGCTTAGCGATCTACAAGGGTATGTAGATGCACTCTCCTTCCCCTCGTTGCTAGAATCTCCATAGATTGATCTTGGTGATGCGTAGAAAATTTTGAATTTCGATTATTGGGTCAAGCACCAAGGCCTCTGGTCCTCCGCGCCGAATACTAGTTAGGCGGTCCGTGTGATCGAAGGTGATCGGACAAGCCAGCTAGTAGTTGGGTGTGGGTACGATGGGCTCTATAGCGTACGCGTCTTTGAGTGCGCGTTCGTGCCTTCTCGTGAATGTGTAAGTCGCGTGGATCATGTTTACTGTTTTAACCTCTGGTGGGAATTTTTTCTGTCCCCCAGTGTTCGGCTGACGAGGTTCATCCTCGTCTTCACTTGGTGTTTCCCTTCCCTTGTGTTCGGCATTTAATTTTCTGGCCTGCTTGAAGACCCAACACTCTCTGTGCGTGTGGTTCGCAGTTTTGTCGGGGGTGCCATGAATTTGGCACAGTCTGTCCAGAACTCTGTTCAGACCGGACGGTCCCTCTTTACTGCCTTTAAGTGGCTTCTTTTGTTGAACGGGTCGAGAGCCCCTGAATCTGGCGTTTACCGTTGTGTTGTCCGGGCTCTCTTCCTTGTTTTGGCGTTTGTTTTTATTACGCCGTGGCTTCCCGTTTCCATCCCTTATTTCGGATGTGCTGGGATCGCTGGTGCCTTTACGGTCCAACCAGCTGTCTTCACCCGCACAAAAGCGGATCATAAGGCTTGTTAAGGCTGCCATTGTCCTTGGCTTTTCTTGGCCGAGGTGTCTGGCGAGCCACTCGTCGTGGATGCTGTGTTTGAATCCTGCTAAGGTTTCGGCATCCGTACAATCGACAATTTGATTCTTGTTAGTGAGGAATCTGTTCCAAAGCTTGCGGGCGGATTCTCCGGGCTGTTCGATTATGTGATTTAAATCGTCCGCATCCGGAGGCCGGACATAAGTCCCTTGAAAATTGTCCCTGAAAGCGTCCTCGAGTTCCTCCCAACTCCCAATTGAATTTTCGGGGAGGCTTTTCAACCAGTGTCGAGCTGGTCCCTTCAACTTGAGGGGTAGGTATTTGATGGCGTGGAGGTCGTCCCCATGAGCCATGTGAATATGCAGGATAAAATCCTCGATCCAGACCCCTGGTTCTGTGGTTCCTTCCTATGCCTCTATGTTCACAGGTCTGAAGCCTTGTGGAAATTCATGGTCCAGTACTTCTTCGGTGAAGCACAGGGGGTGGGCAGCCCCTCTGTATCTGGACATGCTGTGGCATGCCGTCGGCTGGTGCTGTGTCCGGTGCGTATTCCGAACTGGTATTTGGTTGGTATGATCGTTTTGGTGACCATAGTCCCTTGCCAGGGTGTGTCCTTTAGATCCGTAGATGGGCCTGGCCGCGCCGGCTTTCTTATCCAGGTGCTCACGCAAATCGTGCGCGACGTCGGTAGCCGCTCTGTTGCGGTTATGAAGCGGTACGTCTGTCCTCCTGGTCGTGTTATTCTTTGGTGGAACGGCCTCGTCGTCGAATTCTGGCAGTAGCTTATGTTTTGGATAGCTCTTTGTATGGCGATCGTCGCCATATCTTTCTTCAGTGTCTAGCACCTTATTCCATCTGCGATTGAGCGTTTCCTGTGCGGCTTTTAGCCGTTGCTTCTGCTTCTTTAGACTTCTTGCGGTAGCCATAAGCTTTCTGTGGAGGTTATCTCGTTCCACGCGTGTTTCCGGGATGATGAATGCATCGTCATCCGGACTTTGTTCTTGTCCTGGGGCAGTTTGATGAGCTCGTCCCTCGGGATCATTATGATTGGGCGTCCGCTCCGAACTGTGTTCGGCATGACCTGGCTCATCCTGCTCCATCGCTGGGTCCGTATGGTCATTGTTGCCTTCGGGGTTGACTGGTGTGTCAATCCTTCTGGCGCTCTTGTCACTATTTTTACTGCTGCTGGACTTTGAGCGGCGTCTGCACCATCGTTTTGGCTTTTGCCCGGGGGTTTTATCTTCCGGATTGTCACCGTCGTCCTCCTTGGGTGTGTCCACCATGTATATATCATGTGACGAGGTAGCAATCTAGTGCCCCAGAGATTTTGAATCTTCTCCTGCATCGTCGTCCATCCCGTCGATGCCTTCGGAGTCCAAGTCAAGCGCGTAGGTTAAATCATCAACCGTGGCAATGAAGTGGGTGGTGGGTGGGCAACGAATTCCTTCGCCGCCTGCTTTCCACTCGGGCCGGACATAGTTCGGCTAAGAGCCTCCTGACAGAGAGAGAGACTTTAATGAGTTCAGCATGTCGCCAAAGGGCGAGTGCTGGAAGATATCCGCAGCGGTAAACTCCATTACCGGAGCCCAACCAGGCTCGGCGGGCTCGGGAGTGTGCGGACTGGAACCTACAACCGGACACGAGTCCGGGGGTCCGGAGTCACAGGCTTCCTCAAAAGTGAGGCATGTGTTCGGCTCCACCGCCGATGAGTGTACGGCCTGCGGGGCGGGGTCCATCCCTCCGTCCTTAGGCCACGCAGCCTGCTCCGGATTTAGGTCCGGGGCTTCTGCAGGGGTGATATCCCGAGCATTGTCCGACAACAGGTCTAAGCCGTGCTCGTCGTGACTGTCCGGTGCTCCTGGCATAGGCCCGAATCCGTCGAAGATCAAGTCTCCGTGAATTTCCGCCGTGTAGTTTAGGTTTCCAAACCTGATCTGGTGGCCAGGGGTGTAGCTATCGATCTGCTCCAGATGGCCAAGCGAATTAGCCTGCAGTCCAAAGCTGCCGAACACAAAGATCTATCCGTGGAGAAAAGTTTCACCCTGTACCGTGTCGTTGACGATAATTGAAGGAGCAATCGAGCCTTGCAGCGATGACACAGAGGAACTCTCAATGAAAGCAACAATGTCAGAGTCAAAACGGCGGATCTCGAGTAGGGGGTCCCGATCTGTGCGTCTAGGCTGATGGTAACAGGAAGCAAGGGACACAATGTTTACCCTTGTTCGGGCTCTCTCGATGGAGGTAAAACCCTACTTCCTGCTTGATTAATATTGACGATATGAGTAATACAATAGTAGATCTACCACGAGATCGTAGAGGCTAAACCCTAAGAGCTAGCCTATGATGGTATGATTGTAATTGTGATCGGCCTTCTAAGAACCAACCTCTCCGGTTTATATAGACACCGGAGAGGGCTAGGGTATACATGGAGTCGGTTACAAGGAAGGAAATATAATATCCGGATCGCCAAGCTTGCCTTCCACGCCAAGGAGAGTCCCATTCGGACACGGGACGGAGTCTTAAATCTTGTATCTTCACGCTTCAATAGTCCGGACGATGCATACCGTCCGGCTGTCCGGATACCCCGTAATCCAGGACTCCCTCAGCGCCGCATAAGCAGCCGAGTCCGTCACACCCTGTCGCCTCCCTGTCTATCTTAGGGGTGTGGCTCTAGGGTTGCGTGCGTCCTATTGTTGGAAAAACAGAATGTCCGCCTTTGCTTTGTCAACCAAGCGCCTTTGCGTGCGTTACCATGAGGCCGGTAGGGGGTGGGAGGGGGTCGTGTGGCGACCTGACCCAAAATCGGTCAAATCTACGTATCTGCCATCCCAAGATCATCTTTGGTACTCACAAGACATCGATAAAGTAATCAAAGTTCAATCACACCTGAATATCATTAAACGATTCTCATATAGAGTCTTTATTACAAGGGAATAAATTTGGCTCAAAGCCAACTCATGAGAAATAAACTACAAATGCTGCGGAAGCGTCGAAGATAAGCGAGTCCATCCGACTCCAAAGGGCAATCGCCAAGCGCGGAGCGTAGCCTCACTCCCCGATCGGAATATATCTACGCAACATAATACGTTGCAGCCATGTAGGTCAGCTTTTGGAATAAGCTGGCAAGTCATGAAGAATAACAATAATAAAATAACTAACTCTATATGCATTTTGGCTGTGGAGCTCTAAGTTTCATCATTTTGCGAAAAGCAAATTTTATCCTACTACAGTGGACTTGCTTGCAAATAACTACAATTGTTGGTAGTTATTGAGATGGTTCCGCCAACCAATATCTCTTTCCCAAATTATTAAGTCATAAACCCTCAAATTATTTCATTAGTTTTAGTGTTGAGATATCCGAATACTTCCAAGTTCCAGAGGCTCAAATGTCCGTAATCGGGACACGGCTAATCGATTAGATCTTTAACTCTGCAGAGGGTTGCGACTTTCCCATAAGAATCATTCCTCCTTTAAAGTCTTCGCACTTCATGGTGTTTGAAGACGGACGAATGAAACAGGTCTTCCAAAGAGTTCTTCCGCCACCGCGGTACCCATCCAATCCTACCGTTCGTCTACTTCTCGTAGTACCGCCCAGCCAGCGTCACTACTAGGGTCAACCCAGCGAGCCCATAATGGCTTGCGGCTGCACAGTAAGCTTCGGTCATGGGGCATCCATCCTTCTCTTCGTGGCTGGGTGAAGCTTTCCAGAGATGTCATGGCGCTTCTCCATGCATCCCGCCACCACTGGGTGCTCCAGGTGCCCGTCAACCGTCCTCCACCCAAGAGTGATTTTCCAAGTCCATCTTGATCATTGTAGTTCATGGGGTGTCATCATCATTGACTCTCACATCTTGCTTATGAATTTCACTCATCCCAAATCCGTCTCGAGCATAGCAAAGTAACTACTACGTCCCGGGTCATGGTAACAAGGATTGGTTCATCCTACCACATGATACTACTCAAGTTTAATGACTTCAAGATTTCACTACTGCATGCATGGTGGGGTGGTGACAACTACTAATGCACAAAAACATAGGTATAGAAATAACATGATCAAAACTTGCCTTGCTGATGATCCTCGTAAGCTAAAGAGTCGTAGTAGCAAGCTTCGCACTCCGGAAACTCTACCGAGACAAACAATAACATAATAAGCACAAAGCAATAGGATCACACAACATAACAAAAGTAACATAACACAACAAAACAATCAAAACCAAAACCAAAAAGAAAACTCAAAGAAACCAATTCAAAGTTTTTCCCTACTCCAAACAATAACAAAAATAGTTTTATATAACAAAATTCCTTAATATAACCTAATCATGGTTTTAAGTTAACTTAACAGAAAAGGTTTCATTAAGCAACTAGGAGCAAAAAGAATTAATTAAAAAGCTATTATAAAACTCATTTTAGGCCTAATCCAATTTCTATTAAGAAAATAATTTAAAACTTTTATTAATTATAAATAAAAGTTCATCTAATGGAGTGACAGAAACTAACCTAGAATAACTAATCACAAGTTAAAAATAAATTCATTTACTAATTAATTAATTAGGAAAACAGAACTAGTTAATTAATTAGGATTGATAGGATTCTGTCTAAAACTAATTATTTATTAATCCTAAAATACCCAAGTTAATTTCTAGGGTTTGGCAATGTCAAAATAAAGTGGTGACAAAAAGAATCATGCAAAAATAATTTTTCTAACTAAAGTTATAGCAGATTTACTATTCTGACCAAAACTAAAATAAAGCAATTTTAATTATTTTAACATAGCTAAATATATATTCTACAGAAACTACACAAAATTTGCAATCCAACAAAAAAGAATCATCAAAAATATTAAACAGAATAAAAGATATACATTTTTAAAACAGAAACTATTAAATAAAACAGAAAATCAAAATAAAAGAAAAAGGCCTAATGGGCCTATCTTTGTGCCTCAGGCGTAACTTAGTCTAAACGGGCCCTAGGGTTAACTAAAACGAACCGCCTAAAAAAACCTAAACTAAAATAAGCCGATCGAACCGGCGGTTTCTAACTAAAACCTACCCCTTGAGGCTTCTAATCTAGGCCGTTCATCTAAGATCGGACGGGAGGGCGATGCCGGTGACTTACGGACTCGGCTGGCAAGGGCGGGCGAGAGCGTCAGGCGTCCGGCGTCCGCGAGCTTCAGCCGAGTCGTCGGGGAGCTGCGACGAGGTCGGGAGGGTTCGGTGGTGTTGGGGGTCGGGTGGACTAGGGCGGCGACGGCGGCGACTTTGGCGGCGGTGGCGAGCTCGGGTTCCAGCGTCGGCGGAGGGAGGAGAGGGGTGCGGCGAGGTCTCGGGGAATGGGGTGCGGTGAGCTCGGCTTTTATAGCCTGGGGTCGGCTCGCTTGGGGAATCGGGCGATCGGGGATCCGGATCCTTGGGATCCGGTCGATCTCCGCGAGGTCGTGGCGTGGGGAGGGGAAGAAGAGGGGCGGGTCCCACGGGTCAGAGAGAGAGAGAGGGCGAGGGGTCGGGTGGCCGAGGCCTAGCGTCTTGGGCGCTGGGCGAGGTGAGGCGAGGCTGGCTGGCCTGTTGGGCCGGCTTTCGGTCGGTGGCTTGGGCCAAAGCGCTGGGCTGCGGAGGGTGCTGCGCTGGCTGGGCTGGGGTGGCCTAGTCGGCGCCGAGGGGTTTTCTTTATTTTTTTAAATAAAACAAAACAAAAATAAAACCATAACTATAAATATTTTATATAGGGTATATATATACCAAAATGATCAGGGAATATTCCTTTCATTTGAACATTTTTCCAAAGGCAAAATCCAAACTTCATAAAAATCTATTTTTTCATATTCAAATAAATTTCAGATTTGAATCCAAATCTTTTGGCAATGTTTTCTTCTGATATTTTTGGAGTGTCATGTTTGCTCCTCTCATACTTTTGATCAAGTATTTATCGAGCTTAGTTTTTGAAATGTTTCCCACATGCCAAAGTTTGAAATTCAAATTCAAAACTCAAAATTCTCTGAAACTTCAAATGGCATTCAAATTCAAACAGGATGCATAGGATGCTTAACTATAATTGTAAAACATTCCAAATAGGAAATTTGGGATGTTACAAACCTACCACCTTAAGATGAATCTAGCCCTCGAGATTCGGGTTGGCTAACAAATAGGTGCGGATGGTCTCAAGAAGATCTTCTTGGCGTTCCTGTGTGGCTTCTTCCTCGGTGTGGTGACTCCACAAAGACCTTGCAAAACTTGATGACCTTGCTGCGGGTGACTCGCTTGCAGTTTCGAGAATTGGACGGGTTTCTCCTTGTAAGTCAGATCACTTTGTCAAGCTGTATGGCCTCTAGGGGCCTTTGTGTCTCTCAACGGAACATCGGCCATGTCGGCATGGCACTTCTTCAGCTGAGAAACATGGAAGACATCATGAACTCCGGACCATCCTTCCGGTAATTCCAACTTGTATGCAACTTCTCCACGACGTTCGAGGATTTTGTAGGGGCCAATGAATCGGGGTGCTAACTTTCCCTTGACTCCAAACCTCTTGATTCCACGAAGTGGAGACACACGAAGATATGCTCGGTCTCCCACTTCGTAAGTCACTTCCTTGCGCTTACTGTCGGCATAACTCTTCTGTCTCGACTGTGCTATCTTGAGCCTGTCTCGAATCAGCTTGACTTTCTCTTCGGAATCCTTGATAAGGTCGGAACCGAAAAGTGATCGATCTCCAACACTATCCCACAAAGAATGGTGTTCTCGCACCTCCTTCCGTATAGAGCTTGAAGGGCCATCTTCGATTTGGATTAATAACTGTTGTTGTACGAGAACTCTGCGTATGGCAAATTATCATCCCAGCTAGACCCATAGTCTAGCACACAAGCTCTCAACATGTCCTCCGTAATCTGATTGACTCTCTCGGTCTGCATCCATCATGCTCATGGTGAAAAGCTGTCTTGAATTCCAGCCTCGTACCCAAAGTTTCATGCAATCGCTTCCAAAACTTTGAGGTAAACTGCGTTCCTCTATCGACACGATTTTCCTCGGAACTCCATGCGGACATACGATCCTGGTCATGTATATCTTGGCCAACTTGGCACTGGTATAGGTAGTCTTCACGGAATGAAGTGAGCTACCTTGGTCAAACGATCAACTACTACCCGGATAGAATCATAACCTGAGCGGGTCTGGGTAATCCTGTGATGAAATCCATACCAAGTTTCTCCCATTTCCAATCAGGAATCGGCAAAGGTTGAAGTAACCCTGCTGGCTTCGATGTTACGCCTTTACACGTTGGCAAACATCACATCTCGCTACGTACTCGGCAATGTCCTTCTTCATACCGGTCCACCAGAAACTTTGCTTCAAATCCAGGTACATCTTGGTGTTGCCGGGGTGAATCGAGTACGGTGAATCATGAGCCTCCTGAAGAATTAGCTTCCTGAGCTCGGGATCATTGGGCACATAAATACGATCCTCAAACCATATAGTTCCGTGTTCATCCTTACGGAATCCTTTAGCTTTTCCTTCCTCCATCTTTTGCTTTATCTCATCGATTTCCTTGTCCGACTTCTGGGCTTCACGAATCCTTTCGGTCAAGGTGGACTGAACTTCTAGAGTTGCAACAAATCCTTTCGGAACTATCTCCAGTCGGAGATCTCTGAGGTCATCGACTAACTCCTGGGGTAATCCTCCTGCTGTAAGAGTATTCACATAACTCTTACGGCTCAAAGCATCTGCTACAACATTAGCTTTACCGGGGTGGTGATGCAGCCTCATGTCGTAGTCCTTTATCAACTCTAGCCATCTCCTCTGCCTGAGGTTTAATTCCTTCTGCGTGAAGATATATTTCAAACTCTTGTGATCTGTGTAGACATCACAACGATTTCCGATGAGGAAATGTCTCCAGGTCTTGAGTGCATGCACTACAGCTGCTAACTCCAAATCATGTGTGGCATAATTCATCTCATGAGGCCGTAGCTGTCTGGAGGCATAAGCTACAACCTTACCTTCCTGCATCAATACTCCTCCGAGTCCTTGACGAGAAGCGTCACAATAAACCTGGTATTCCTTGTGTATGTCCGGCAAAATCAACACTGGAGCGGTGACCAACCGTTTCTTCAATTCCTGAAAACTGGCTTCACATTCCTCGGTCCAAACATACTTGGCTTCCTTCTTCAACAGCTCAGTCATGGGCTTGGCAATCTTCGAGAAGTTCTCAATGAACCTCCGATAATATCCTGCGAGTCCGAGAAAACTGCGGATCTCCTTGACTGAGGTGGGGGACTGCCAATCGGTGACTGATTCAACCTCAGAAATCGAGTCAAGTTGTCCACAGTGGGTGGTGGCGGTGGCGGTGGATTGTTGGCGGTGTTGTTCTGATTCTGAATAAGGAGTTGCATCAGTGCATTCTGCTGCTGGAGCAGCTGGGTGAGCTCCGGCGGGAAACCAGTGTCACGTCTCGGAGGCATCTGGTGTTTTGGAGGGGATGAGAAAATGAGAATATAACAATGGTCTATGAGAAATAACACTACCCATATGAATGCACAATCATTACACACCAATCATTTATTCATTCCACTCAAACATGGTTCAAACTCGATTACAAAAGCTCATGACTAATCGAAGAAAAAACATCGGCCTAACTGATCGACGAAAAAGTAAAAGATAACATGGTGGTCGACTAAAAGTCTTCATCAGTGGCGCCTCCTCTTGGGGTTTCCTTCAGTGGTACTCCCTTCGAAATCCTGATCATTGCTCACGAGGGGTGCTTCATCTCCACTCGGGTAAAGGTCCTCTCCCAAGTCCATCTTTTCCTCTATCGCGGCAAGCTTCATCTTCAGATCGTCGACTATCTCCATGAAGTCCGTGATTTCTTCCTCATGGCCAAGGAAGTCTGCGCGTGCCTTCTCCTCCAGTTCCAGTTCGCGGAACAAAAGCTTCCGGTGTGTCTTCGAGTTACGGCGAGTCTGAATCTCCCGTTTCCTGAGAAGACACTCCAAGTCCTGGATGTATGAGAGAGTGGAATCGTCCTCAATGGTACGGATGATATCTCCATTCCTTGCCCTGCGAGAAACCATGGCGAGGTCTGAGTGATCGAGCTCGGCCCTGTACTCCTCTCGGAGATGTCCAAGTGCTCGGTAGATCGCCACGTCCCTTCCGATGATCCAGTTGAACTCGGTGAACTCAAAGTTGATAGGCTCCGTGTGTCCTCCAAAGGTTCTCCCTGGGATATGCACTTCAATCCTGTAGCGGGTGTCCGTCGAAAGTGCATTAGTGGGTTTCCCGGTGATTGAGGGTAGAGCTATCTTCAGCTGCTTCACCATCTGGACCAGCTTTCTTCCAAAGGGCATCGTCTCATCGGGTTGGCAGAACTCCGGTAGCAAAACTGGGTTGAACTCGACGGCCATCTAGAATGTTGCAACGGGGAGAAGAGTCAGAATTTGAACAGGGAAGAATTATAGAATGAAAAGGGGTTCAAAGTAAATGGTCTCTGCTTATGGCTTTCCGATCCTAGGGGTTACGATCCTACGGTCAGCGTGTGCTCTGATACCATCTCTGTAGCGACCTGACCCAAAATCGGTCAAATCTACGTATGCATACCATCCCAAGATCATGCCGGTACTCACGATACATCGATAAAGTAATCAAAGTTCAATCACACCTAAATATCATTAAACGATTATCATATAGAGTCTTTATTACAAGGGAATAAATTTGGCTCAAAGCCAACTCATGAGAAATAAACTACAAATGCTGCGAAGCGTCGAAGATAAGCGAGTCCATCCGACTCCAAAGGGCAATCGCTAAGCGCGGGCGTAGCCTCACTCTGATCGGAATATATCTCGCAACATAATACGTTGCAGCCATGTAGGTCAGCTTTTGGAATAAGTGGCAAGTCATGAAGAATAACAATAATAAAATAACTAACTCTATATGCATTTTGGCTGTGGAGCTCTAAGTTTCATCATTTTGCGAAAAGCAAATTTTATCCTACTACAGTGGACTTGCTTGCAAATTACTACAATTGTTGGTAGTTATTGAGATGGTTCCGCCAACCAATATCTCTTTCCCAAATTATTAAGTCATAAACCCTCAAATTATTTCATTAGTTTTAGTGTTGAGATATCCGAATACTTCCAAGTTCCAGAGGCTCAAATGTCCGTAACCGGGGACACGGCTAATCGATTAGATCTTTAACTCTGCAGAGGGTTGCGCACTTTCCCCGCAAGAATCATTCCCTCCTTTAAAGTCTTCGCACTTCATGGTGTTTGAAGACGGACGAATGAAACAGGTCTTCCAAAGAGTTCTTCCGCCACTTGCCGGTACCCATCCAATCCTACCGTTCGTCTACTTCTCGTAGTACCGTCCAGCCAGCGTCACTACTAGGGTCAACCCAGCCAGAGCCCATAATGGCTTGCGGCTGCACAGGTAAGCTTCCGGTCATGGGGCATCCATCCTTCTCTTCGTGGCTGGGTGAAGCTTTCCGCAGGATGTCATGGCGCTTCTCCATGCATCCCGGCCACCACTGGGTGCTCCAGGTGCCCGTCAACCGCCCTCCACCCAAGAGTGATTTTCCAAGTCCATCTTGATCATTGTAGTTCATGGGGTGTCATCATCATTGACTCTCACATCTTGCTTATGAATTTCACTCATCCCAAATCCGTCTCTGAGCATAGCAAAGTAACTACTACGTCCGGGGTCATGGTAACAAGGGGATTGGTTCATCCTACCACATGATACTACTCAAGTTTAATGACTTCAAGATTTCACTACTGCATGCATGGTGGGGTGGTGACAACTACTAATGCACAAAAACATAGGTATAGAAATAACATGATCAAAACTTGCCTTGCTGATGATCCTCGTAAGCTAAAGAGTCGTAGTAGCAAGCTTCGCACTCCGGAAACTCTACCGAGACAAACAATAACATAATAAGCACAAAGCAATAGGATCACACAACATAACAAAAGTAACATAACACAACAAAACAATCAAAACCAAAACCAAAAAGAAAACTCAAAGAAACCAATTCAAAGTTTTTCCCTACTCCAAACAATAACAAAAATAGTTTTTATATAACAAAAATTCCTTAATATAACCTAATCATGGTTTTAAGTTAACTTAACAGAAAAGGTTTCATTAAGCAACTAGGAGCAAAAAGAATTAATTAAAAGCTATTATAAAACTCATTTTAGGCCTAATCCAATTTCTATTAAGAAAATAATTTAAAACTTTTATTAATTATAAATAAAAGTTCATCTAATGGAGTGACAGAAACTAACCTAGAATAACTAATCACAAGTTAAAAATAAATTCATTTACTAATTAATTAATTAGGAAAACAGAACTAGTTAATTAATTAGGATTAATAGGATTCTGTCTAAAACTAATTATTTATTAATCCTAAAATACCCAAGTTAATTTCTAGGGTTTGGCAATGTCAAAATAAAGTGGTGACAAAAGAATCATGCAAAATAATTTTTCTAACTAAAGTTATAGCAGATTTACTATTCTGACCAAAACTAAAATAAAGCAATTTTATTTATTTTTAACATAGCTAAATATATATTCTACAGAAACTACACAAAATTTGCAATCCAACAAAAAAAGAATCATCAAAAAAATATTAAACAGAATAAAAGATATACATTTTTGAAAACAGAAACTATTCGGCTAAAACAGAAAATCAAAATAAAAGAAAAAGGCCTAATGGGCCTATACTGTGCCCTGGGCGTAACTTAGTCTAAACGGGCCCTAGGGTTAACTAAAACGAACCGGCCTAAAAAAATAAACCTAAACTAAAAATAAGCCGATCGAACCAGCCGGTTTTCTAACTAAAACCTACCCCTTCGGGGGCTTCTAATCTAGGCCGTTCATCTAAGATCGGACGGGGGAGGGCGATGCCGGTGACTTACGGACTCGGCGACAAGGGCGGCGGGCGCGAGTCAGGCGTCAGGCGTCCGGGCGTCAGTGAGCTTCAAGAAGTCGTCGGGAGCTGCGACGAGGTCGGGAGGGGTTCGGTGGTGTTGGGGGTCGGGGTGGACTAGGGCGGCGACGGCGACTTTGGCGGCGGTGGCGAGCTCGGGTTCAGCGGCGTCGAGCGGGAGGAGAGGGGTCTGGCGAGGTCTCGGGGGGGGATGGGGTGCGGCGAGCTCGGCTTTTATAGCCTGGGGTCGGCTCGCTTGGGGAATCGGGCGATCGGGGATCCGGATCCTTCGGGATCCGTCGATCTCCCAGCGAGGTCGTGGCGTGGGCGGGGAAGAAGAGGGGGGTCCCACGTCAGCAGAGAGAGAGAGAGGCGAGGGGTCGGGTGGCCGAGGCCTAGCGTCTTCGGGCGCGGGGGCGAGGGGTGAGGCGAGCTGGGCTGGCCTGTTGGGCCGGCTCGGTCGGTAACTTGACCAAAGGCGTGGGGCTCATGGAGGGTGCGCTTGGCTGGGCTGGGGTGGCCTAGTCTGGCGCCGAGGGTTTTCTTTATTTTTTTAAATAAAACAAAAACAAAAATAAAACCATAACTATAAATATTTTATATAGGGTATATATATACCAAAATGATCAGGGGAATATTCCCTTTCATTTGAACATTTTTCCAAAGGCAAAATCCAAACTTCATAAAAATCCATTTTTTTCATATTCAAATAAATTTCAGATTTGAATCCAAATCTTTTGGCAATGTTTTCTTCTGATATTTTTGGAGTGTCATGTTTGCTCCTCTCATACTTTTGATCAAGTATTTATCAGGCTTAGTTTTTTGAAATGTTTCCCACATGCCAAAGTTTGAAATTCAAATTCAAAACTCAAAATTCTCTGAAACTTCAAATGGCATTCAAATTCAAACAGGATGCATAGGATGCTTAACTATAATTGTAAAACATTCCAAATAGGAAATTTGGGATGTTACAGGTCGTGACCCCCCTCCCCACCCCTCCTGCGAGGCCAAGCCTGGAACGAGCCGGAGCAGGCGGCGACTCGGCGTGCCACGGTGCCGCATGCGCAGGCGAGTCCGTCACACCCCGTCGCCTCCCTGTCTATCTTAGGGGTGTGGCTCTGGGGTTGTGTGCGTCCTATTGTTGGAAAAATAGAATGTCCGCACTGCGCTTGTCAACCAAGCGCCTCAAGTCCGTTAGCGAGAGGTCGCGCAGGGGTAGGAGGGGATCGTGACCCCCCCTCCCCACCCCCCTGCACGGCCGAGCCTAGAACGAGCCGGAGCAGGCGGCGACACGGCGTGCCGCGACGCCGCATGCGCAGGCGAGTCCGTCACACCCCATCGGCCTCCCTTTCTATCTTAGGGGTGTGGCGCTGGGGTTAAGTGCGTCCTATTGTTGGAAAAACAGAATGTCCGCATTGCGCCTGTCAACCAAGCGCACTGTGTGCGTTATCGCGAGGCCGAGCAGGGGGTGGGAGGGGGTCGTGACCCCCCCTCCCCACCCCCCTGCGAGTCCGAGCCTGAAACAAGCCGGAGCAGGCGGCGACGCGGTGCCGCATGCGCAGGCGAGTGCGTCGCACCCCGTCGCCTCCCTGTCTATCTTAGGGGTGTGGCTCTGGGGTTGTGTGCGTCCTATTGTTGGAAAAACAGAATGTCCGCCTTTCTTTGTCAACCAAGCGCAGTGCATGCGTTAGCGAGAGGCGGCAGGGGGGTGGGAGGGGGGTCGTAACCCCACCTCCTCACCCCCCTGCGAGGCCGAGCCTAGAACGAGCCGGAGCAGGCGGCAACGTGGCGTGCCGCGGCGCCGCATGCGCAGGCGAGTCCGTCACACCCCGTCGCCTCCCTATCTATCTTAGGGGTTTGGCTCTGGGGTTGCGTGCGTCCTATTGTTGGAAAAAGAAAATGTCCGCATGCTTTGTCAACCAAGCGCCTTTGCGTGCGTTAGCGATACCGGCGAGGGGTGGGAGGCGGTCGTGACCCGCTCCCCACCCCGTGCGGCGGCCGAGCGAGAACGAAGCCGGCGGCGACGACGCTGGCGTGCTTGCGCGCCAAGATCCGCAGGCGAGTCCATCACACCCAGTCGCCTCCCTGCCTATCTTAGGGGTGTGGCTCTGGGGTTGTGTGCGTCCTATTGTTGGAAAAACAGAACGTCCGCACTGCGCCTGTCAAACAAGCGCACTGCGTGCGTTAGCGCGAGGTCGAGCAGGGGTGGGAGGGTTCGTGACCCCCCTCCCCACCCCCCCTGCCAGGCCGAGGCTGGAACGAGCCGGAGCAGGCGACGACGCAGCATGCCACAGCGCCGCATGCGCAGGCGAGTCCGTCACACCCCGTCGCCTCCCAGTCTATCTTAGGGGTGTGGCTCTGGGTTTGCGTGCGTCCTATTGTTGGAAAAACAGAATGTCCGAACTGCGCCTGTGAGCCAAGCGCACTGCATGCGTTAGTGCGAGGCCGAGTAGGGGGGTGGGAGGGGGTGTCGTGATCCCCCCTCCCCACCCCTCCTGCGAGGCCCATCCTGGAACGAGCCGGAGCAGGCGGCGACTGATACGTCTCCAACATATCTATAATTTTTGATTGCTACATGCTACTTTATCTACTGTTTTAGGCTTTATTGGGCTTTATTTTCCACTTTTATATCATTTTTGGGACTAATCTACTAACCGGAGGCCCAGCCCATATTGATGTTTTTTCCCTATTTCAGTATTCCGAAGAAAAGCAATATCAAACGGAGTCCAAACGGAATGAAACCTTGGGGAACGTGATTTTCTCGCCGAACGTGATCCAAACAACTTGGAGTGCAAGTTAAGAAGCAACCGGAGCCTCCACGAGATAGGAGGGCGCCCCCCCCCCCCTATAGGGCGCGCCCCCTGTCTCGTGAGCCCCTCGGGCGGCCATCGACGTACTTCTTCTTCCTATATTACCTCCGTACCCCGAAAACATCCAGGGGCACCACGAAACACAATTTTTCCACCACCGTAACCTTCTGTATCTGTGAGATCCCATCTTGGAGCCTTCGCCGGCACTTTGTCGGAGGGGGAATCAAGCACGGAGGGCCTCTACATCAACATCCTTGCCCCTCCGATGAGTTGTGAGTAGTTTACCATAGACCTACGGGTCCATAGTTATTAGCTAGATGGCTTCTTCTCTCTTTTTGGATCTCAATACAATGTTCTCCCCCTCTCTTGTGGAGATCTATTCGATGTAAACTCTTTTTGCGGTGTGTTTGTTGAGATCCGATGAATTGTGTGTTTATGATCAAGTTTATCTATGAATAATATTTGAATCTTCTCTGAATTCTTTTATGTATGATTAAGTTATCTTTGCAAGTCTCTTCAAATTATTAGTTTGGTTTGGCCTACTAGATTGATCTTTCTTGCCATGGGAGAAGTGCTTAGCTTTGGGTTCAATCTTGCGGTGTCCTTACCAAGTGACAGAAAGGGTTGCAAGGCACGTATTGTATTGTTGCCATCGAGGATAACAATATGGGGTTTATATCATATTGCATGAGTTTATCCGTCTACATCATGTCATCTTGCTTAATGCGTCACTCTGTTCTTATGAACTTAATACTCTAGATGCATGCTGGATAGCGATCGATGTGTGGAGTAATAGTAGTAGATGCAGGCAGGAGTCGGTCTACTTGTTATGGACATGATGCCTATATACATGATCATGCCTAGATAATCTCATTACTATGCGCTTTTCTATCAATTGCTCGACAGTAATTTGTTCACCCACCGTAATACTTATGCTATCTTGAGAGAAGCCACTAGTGAAACCTATGGCCCCCGGGTCTATCGCTTATCATACTTGTTTCCAATCTATTTTTATTTGCATCTTTACTATAAAATACCAAAAATATATTTATCTTATCATACTATCTTTATTAGATCTCACTTTCGCAAGTGGTCATGAAGGGATTGACAACCCCTTTATTGCGTTGGTTGCGAGTTCTCAGTCTGTTTGTGTAGGTGCGTGGGACTTTTGAGGAGCCTGCTACTGGATTGATACTTGGTTCTCAAAACTGAGGGAAATACTTACGCTGCACTTTGCTGCATCACCCTCTCCTCTTCGAGGAAAACCAACGCAAGCTCAAGACGTAGCAAGAAGGATTTCTGGCGCCGTTGCCGGGGAGGTCTTCGCTCAAGTCAATACATACCAAGTACCCATCACAAACCTATCTCCCTCGCATTTACATTATTTGCCATTTGCCTCTCGTTTTCCTCTCCCCCACTTCACCCTTGTCGTTTTTTTCGCCCTCTCTTTCCCAGTCTCCTCCTCTCTTTTTCGCTTGTTCTTTGCCGCTATGTCTGAAATTGGGGAGATTATCGTCGATATGGTCAATAATGATAACACAGAAAATCCCGAGGCTCCGGCCGATGAACCCCCTATCTTGCATACTGAAAAGTTTCGAATCTGTAGTGGTAACATCATTGGCAAAGGTGTTATTCAAGATTTCTGCTTTACCCTCCATGGGTTGTTCTATCCTTCATAGAACTAGTAGTCTTGCGGATGCCGCCGCTGTGCTTATAGTTGAACTTGAAAGACAATTTATGCATATGCATCCTTGCATACAAAGAATCTTCCTAGAATTCTCTAACATTGAGCATTCTTATGTTAAGTGTGATGTTACTATCTTTTGGCTCATGAGTTTAGATTTATTATGAGAGAGGCTAAATAAATCTTCGCACACTATAGGGTGGACGCTGGTCGTCCTCCCATAGAAGCGATCCTCTATGATCAAGAGGAAATTAGACGTTTTCAATCTTCAGACTATGTCGCTTTTAATGAAAACCTTAGAAAAAAGGTTCCTACTAATGTCTTGGTTGATTGCATTAACGAGCTTAATAATGATTTTGCCCTTCGAAACAATGAGCTAGGATACTCTCTTGAGTATAGGCTTACAAGATTTTGCCAAAAGAATGCTTTTAGTGATGAAATAGTTGTGCACTATGAAGGGCCAAAGGAGGAACCCGTTCCTCCTGTGATTGATCTTGGGGATATTTGTCCCACTAAATTTAGCCCTTTTGATTAATTTTGCTTGCCTCAAAGGAAACCTGCTTCCGGACGTAGAGAATATGAAATGAGCTTTCAAGATCTATCTTATTATTACGGCACTACTTAGATCTATCCTCGCTTTTATGCCTAGCTAGGGGCGTTAAACGATAGCGCTAGTTGGGAGGCAACCCAATTTTCTTTATCTTTTTTGTTTTTGTTTATGTTTAGGAATAAATAATCCATCTAGCCTCTGTTTAGATGTGGTTTTATCTTTTAATTAGTGTTTGTGCCAAGTTAAACCCACTGGATCTTCTTGGATGATAGTTATTTGATCTTGCTGTAATTTCCAGAAACTTTGTGCTCAGTGCTCGAATTGTTAAAAATCACCATAACGTGATAAAATAATGATTCGAATTGCTGCTGATCAATAAACAAATTGTCTAGGTCTTCTAATTTTGGTCGATTTTTTGGAGTTCCATAAGTTTGCGTTAGTTACAGATTACTACAGACTGTTCTGTTTTTGACAGATTCTGTTTTTCGTGTGTTGTTTGCTTATTTTGATGAATCTATGGCCAATAAAATAGTTTATAATCCATAGAGAAGTTGGAATACAGTAGGTTTAACACCAATATAAATAAACAATGAGTTCATTACAGTACCTTAAAGTAGTCTTTTGTTTTCTTTCTCTAACGGAGCTCACGAGATTTCTATTGAGTTTTGTGTTGTGAAGTTTTTAAGTTTTGGGTAAAGCTTTTATGGACTATGGAATAAAGGGTGGCAAGAGCCTAAGCTTGGGGATGCCCATGGCACCCCAAGATATTCAAGAATAGCCAAAATACTAAGCTTGGGGATGCCCCGGGAAGGCATCCCCTCTTTCGTCTTCGTTCATTGGTAACTTTACTTGGGGCTATATTTTTATTCACCACATGATAAGTGTTTTGCTTGGAGCGTCGTGTGTTATATTAGTCTTTGCTTTTTAGTTTACCACAATCATCCTTGCTGTACACACCTTTTGAGAGAGCCATACACAAATTGGAATTTGATAGAATACTCTATATGCTTCACTTATATCTTTTGAGCGTGATAATTTTTGCTTTAGTGCTTTACTTAGATCTTTTAGAGCACGGTGGTATATTTGTTTTAAAGAAACTATTGATCTCTCATGCTTCACTTAGATTATTTTGAGAGTCGTTAATAGCATGGTAATTTTCTTAAATATTAATATACTTGGTATTCAAGATATGTGAAACTTTCTTTTGAGTGCGTTGAATACTAAGAAAAGTTTGATACTTGATAATTGTTTTGAGATATGAAGATGGTAATATTAGAGTCATGCTAGTTGAGTAGTTGTGAATTTAAAGAATACTTGTGTTGAAGTTTGTGATTCCCGTAGCATGCACGTATGGTGAACCATTATGTGATGAACTCGGAGCATGATTTATTTATTGATTGTCTTCCTTATGAGTGGCGGTCGGGGACAAGCAGTGGTCTTTTCCTACCAATCTATCCCCCTAGGAGCATGCGCGTAATACTTTGCTTTGATAACTTCTAGATTTTTGCAATAAGTATATGAGTTCTTTATGACTAATGTTGAGTCCATGGATTATACACACTTTTTCCCATCCTTCCACCATTGCTAGCCTCTCTAATACTGCGCACTTTTCGCCGGTATCATACACCCACCATATATCTTCCTCAAAACAGCCACCATACCTACCTATTATGGCATTTTCATAGCCATTCCGAGATATATTGCCAAGCAACTTTGTTGGAGAACGTTGCTTAAAATAAAAAATTTCCTACGTTCACCAAGATCCACCTATGAGTTCATCTAGCAATGAGTGATAGGAGTGCATCTACATACCTTTGTAGATCGCGAGCGGAAGCGTTCAAGTGAACAGGGTTGAGGGAGTCGTACTCGTCGTGATTCAAATCACCGATGACCAAGTGCCGAACGGACAGCACCTCTGCGTTCAACACATGTATGGAGCGGATGACGTCTCCCGCACCTTGATCCAGCAAGGAGGAGGGAGAGGTTGATGAAGATCCAGCAGCACGACGGCGTGGTGGTGGATGCAGCAGGGTTCCGGCAGAGCTTCGCCGAGCTTCTGCGAGAGGGAGAGGTGTAGCGGGGAGGGCGCCAAGACTTGAGGGTCCGGCTGCCTCCCTCCCCCTTTATATAGGCCCCCTGGGGCGCCGCCCCGAGATGAGATCTCCCAAGGGGGGCGGCGGCCAAGGGGGAGGCTTGCCCCCCAAGGCAAGTGGGGCGCCCCCACCCCTAGGGTTTCCAACCCTAGGCGCAGGGGGGCCCAAGGGGGGGCGCACCAGCCCACCAGGGGCTGGTTCCCTCCCCACTTCAGCCCATGGGTCCCTCCGGGATAGGTGGCCTCACCCGGTGGACCCCCGGGACCCTTCCGGCGGTCCCGGTACAATACCGGTGACCCCCGAAACTCTCCCGATGGCCGAAACAGCACTTCCTATATACAATTCTTTACCTCCGGACCATTCCGGAACTCCTCGTGACGTCTGGGATCTCATCCAGGACTCCGAACAACTTTCGGTTTGCTGCATACTCATATTCATACAACCCTAGCGTCACCGAACCTTAAGTGTGTAGACCCTACGGGTTCGGGAGTCATGTAGACATGACCGAGACGGCTCTCCGGTCAATAACCAACAGCGGGATCTGGATACCCTTGTTGGCTCCCACATGCTCCTCGATGATCTCATCAGATGAACCACGATGTCGAGGATTCAAGCAACCCCGTATACAATTCCCTTTGTCAATCGGTATGTTACTTGCCCGAGATTCGATCGTCGGTATCCCAATACCTCATTCAATCTCGTTACCGGCAAGTCATTTTACTCGTTCCATAATGCATGATCCCGTGACCAAACACTTGGTCACTGTGAGCTCATTATGATGATGCATTACCGAGTGGGCCCAGTGATACCTCTCCATAATACGGAGTGACAAATCCCAGTCTCGATCCATGACAACCCAACAGACACTTTCGGAGATACCAGTAGTGCACCTTTATAGTCACCCGATTCGTTGTGGCGTTTGGTACAGCCAAAGCACTCCTACGGTATCCGGGAGTTACACGATCTCATGGTCTAAGGAAAAGATACTTGACATTGGAAAAGCTCTAGCAAAACGAACTACACGATCTTGTGCTATGCTTAGGATTGGGTCTTGTCCATCACATCATTCTCCTAATGATGTGATCCGTTATCAATGACATCCAATGTCCATAGTCGAGAAACCATGACTATCTGTTGATCAACGAGCTAGTCAACTAGAGGCTCACTAGGGACATATAGTAGTCTATGTATTCACACGTGTATTACGATTTCCGGATAATACAATTATAGCATGAATAAAAGACAATTATCACGAACAAGGAAATATAATAATAATCCTTTTATTATTGCCTCTAGGGCATATTTCCAACAGTCTCCCACTTGCACTAGAGTCAATAATCTAGTTACATTGTGATGAATCGAACACCCTTAGAATTCTGATGTTGATCATGTTTTGCTCACGGAAGAGGTTTAGTCAACGGATCTGCGACATTCAGATCCGTATGCACTGTGCAAATTTCTATGTCTCCATCTTGAACATTTTCACGAATGGAGTTGAAGCGACACTTGATGTGCTGGTCTTCTTGTGAAACCTGGGCTCCTTGGCAAGTGCAATAGCTCCAAAGTTGTCACGAAGAGTTTGATCGGCCCGACGCATTGGGTATGACTCCTAGGTCGGTGATGAACTCCTTCACCCAAATCGCTTCATGCGCTGCCTCCGAGGCTGTCATGTACTCCGCTTCAAATGTAGATCCCGCCACGGCGCTCGCTTGTAGCTGCACCAGCTTCTCGCTCCACCATTCAACATATACACGTATCCGGTTTGTGACTTAGAGTCATCCAGATCTATGTCGAAGCTAGTGTCGACGTAACGTTTCTGACGAGCTCTTCGTCACCTCCATAAGCGAGAAACATGTCCTTAGTCCTTTTCGGTACTTCAGGATATTCTTGACCGCTGTCCAAAGGTTCCTTGCGGGATTACTTTGGTACCTTCCTACCAAACTTACGGCAAGGTTTACATCAGGTCAGTACACAGCATGGCATACATAATAGATCCTATGGCTGAGGCATAGGGGATGACACTCATCTCTTCTTTATCTTCTGCCGTGGTCGGGCATTGAGCCGAGCTCAATTTCACACCTTGTAAAACAGGCAAGAACCCTTTCTTGGACTGATCCATTTTGAACTTCTTCAATATCTTTTCAAGGTATGTGCTTTGTGAAAGACCTATGAGGCGTCTCGATCTATCTCTATAGATCTTGATGCCTAATATATAAGCAGCTTCTCCAAGGTCCTTCATTGAAAAACTCTTATTCAAGTAGGCCTTAATGATGTCCAAAAGTTCTATATCATTTCCCATCAAAAGTATGTCATCTACATATAATATGAGAAATGCTACAGAGCTCCCACTCACTTTCTTGTAAACGCAGGCTTCTCCATAAGTCTGCATAAACCCAAACTCTTTGATCATCTCATCAAAGCGAATGTTCCAACTCCGAGATGCTTGCACCAGCCCATAAATGGATCGCTGGAGCTTGCATACCTTGTTAGCATTCTTAGGGTCGATAAAACCTTCCGGCTGCATCATATACAGTTCTTCCTTAAGATAGCCGTTAAGGAATGCCGTTTTGACGTCCATTTGCCATATCTCATAATCATAGTATGCGGCAATTGCTAACATGATTCGGACGGACTTCAGCTTCGCTACGGGAGATAAAGTCTCATCGTAGTCAACCCCTTGAACTTGTCGATAACCTTTAGCGACAAGTCGAGCTTTATAGATGGTAACATTACCATCTGCGTCCGTCTTCTTCTTAAAGATCCATTTGTTTTATATCGCTCGCCAATCATCGGGCAAGTCTGTCAAAGTCCATACTTTGTTTTCATACATGGATCCTATCTCGGATTGCATGGCTTCAAGCCATTTGTTGGAATCTGGGCCCGCCATTGCTTCTTCATAGTTCGAAGGTTCACCGTTCTCTAACAACATGATTTCCAGGACAGGGTTGCCATACCACTCTGGTGTGGAACGTGTCCTTGTGGACCTACGAAGTTCAGTAGAAACTTGATCCGAAGTACCTTGATCATCATCATTCATTTCCTCTCCAGTCGGTGTAGGCACCATAGGAACATTTTCCTGAGCTGCACTACTTTCCGGTTCAAGAGGTAGTACTTCATCGAGTTCTACTTTCCCCCCACTTATTCCTTTCAAGAGAAACTCTTTTTCAAGAAAGGATCCGTTCTTGGCAACAAAGATCTTGCCTTCGGATCTAAGGTAGAAGGTATACCCAATGGTTTCCATAGGGTATCCTATGAAGACGCATTTTTCCGACTTGGGTTCGAGCTTTTCAGGTTGAAGTTTCTTGACATAAGCATCACATCCCCAAACTTTTAGAAACGACAGCTTAGGTTTCTTCCCAAACCATAATTCATACGGTGTCGTCTCAGCGGATTTAGGCGGTGCCCTATTTAAAGTGAATGTAGCTGTCTCTAGGCGTATCCCCAAAATGATAGCGGTAAATAAGTAAGAGACATCATAGATCGCACCATATCCAATAGAGTGCGATTCGATGTTCGGACACACCGTTCTGCGAGGTGTTCGGTGGCGTGAGTTGTGAAACGATTCCACATTTCCTTAAGTGTGTACCAAATTCGTGACTTAAATATTCTCCTCCACGATCTGATCGTAAGAAGTTTATTTTTCGGTCACGATGATTCTCTACCTCATTCTGAAATTCCTTGAACTTTTCAAAGGTCTCAGACTTGTGTTTCATCAAGTAGACATACCCATATCTACTCAAGTCATCAGTGAGAGTGAGAACATAACGATATCCTCCGCGAGCCTCAACGCTCATTGGACAGCACACATCGGTATGTATGATTTCCAATAAGTTGGTTGCTCGCTCCATTGTTCCGGAGAACGGAGTCTTGGTCATTTTTCCCATAAGGCATGGTTCGCATGTGTCAAATGATTCATAATCGAGAGACTCTAAAAGTCCATCGGCATGGAGCTTCTTCATGCGCTTGACACCAATGTGACCAAGGCGGCGATTGCCACAAGTATGTGGGACTATCGTTATCAACTTTACATCTTTTGGTATTCACACTATGAATATGTGTAACATCACGTTCGAGATTCATTAAGAATAAACCATTAACCATCGGAGCATGACCATAAAACATATCTCTCATATAAATAGAACAACCATTATTCTCGGATTTAAATGAGTAGCCATCTCGATTAAACGAGATCCCGACACAATGTTCATGCTCAAACTTGGCACTAAATAACAATTATTGACGTTTAAAACTAATCCGTAGGTAAATGTAGAGGTAGCGTGCGACGGCAATCACATCGACCTTGGAACCATTCCCGACGCGCGCCGTCACCTCGTCCTTCGCCAGCCTCCGCTTATTCCGCAGCTCCTGCTATGAGTTACATATATGAGCACCGGCACGGTATCAAATACCGGGAGTTACTACGAGTCTGGTAAGGTACACATCAATTACATGTATATCAAATATACCTTTAGTGTTGCCGGCCTTCTTGTGCGCTAAGTATTTGGGGTAGTTCCGCTTCCAGTGACCCTTCCCTTTGCAATAAAAGCACTCAGTCTTAGGCTTGGGTCCATTCTTTGACTTCTTCCCAACAACTGGCTTACCGGGCGCGGCAACATCCTTGCCGTCCTTCTTGAAGTTCTTCTTACCCTTGCCCTTCTTGAACTTAGTGGTTTTATTGACCATCAACACTTGATGTTCCTTCTTGATTTCTACCTCTGCTGACTTCACATTGAAAATACTTCAGAATAGTTTTCACCCTCCCCGCATATTGTAGTTCATCACAAAGCTCTTGTAGCTCGGTGGGAGCGGCGAAGGATTCTGTCAATGACCGCCTCGTCCGGAGGTTAATGTCCAAGCTGGGACAGGCGGTTGTGCAACCCAGACATTTTGAGTATGTGCTCACCGAGAACTATTTTCCTCCATCTTACAACTATAGAACTTGTCGGAGACTTCATATCTCGACCGGGCATGAGCTTGGAAAACTATTTTCAGCTCCTCGAACATCTCATATGCTCCGTGTTGCTCAAAACGCTTTTGGAGCCCGGTTCTAAGCTGTAAAGCATGCCGCCTTGAACGAGGGAGTAATCATCGACGCGTGACTGCCAAGCACTCATAACGTCTTGGTTCTCTGGGATGGGTGCTTCATCTAGCGGTGCTTCTAGGACATATTGTTTCTTGGTAGCTATGAGGATGATCCTCAGGTTCTGGACCCAGTCCGAATAGTTGCTGCCATCATCTTTCAGCTTGGTTTTCTCTAGGAACGCGTTGAAGTTCATGGTGACATGAGCGTTGGCCATTTGATCTACAAGACATTTTGAAAAGATTTTAGACTAATGTTCATGATAATTAATTTCATCTAATCAAATTATTTAATGAAGTCCCACTCAGATTTGACATCCCTCTAGTCATCTAAGTGTTACATGATCCGAGTCGACTAGGCTGTGTCCGATCATCACGTGAGACGGACTAGTCATCGTCGGTGAACATCTCCATGTTGATCGTATCTTCCATCGACTCATGTTCGACCTTTCGGTCTCTTGTGTTCCGAGGCCATGTCTGTACATGCTAGGCTCGTCAAGTTAACCTAAGTGTTTTGCATGTGTAAAACTGTCTTACACCCGTTGTATGTGAACGTAAGAATCTATCACACCCGATCATCACGTGGTGCTTCGAGATGACGAACTTTAGCAACGGTGCACAGTTAGGGAGAACACTTTCTTGAAATTTTTATAAGGGATCATCTTATTTACTACCGTCGATCTAAGTAAACAAGATGCATAAACATAATAAACATCACATGCAATTATATAGTAGTGACATGATATGGCCAATATCATATAGCTCCTTTGATCTCCATCTTCAGGGCTCCATGATCATCTTGTCACCGGCATGATACCATGATCTCCATCATCGTGTCTCCATGAAGTTGGTCGCCAACTATTAATTCTACTACTATAGCTAACGGTTTAGCAATAAAGCAAAGTAATTACATGGCATTGAATCAATGACACACAGGTCATACAATAATTAAGACAACTCCTATGGCTCCTGCCGGTTGTCATACTCATCGACATGCAAGTCGTGATTCCTATTACAAGAACATGATCTCATACATCACAATATATCATTCATCATTCATCACAACTTTGGCCATATCACATCACAAGGCAATTGCTGCAAAAACAAGTTAGACGTCCTCTAATTGTTGTTGCATCTTTTACGTGGCTGCAATAGGGTTCTAGCAAGAACATTTTCTTACCTACAAAAAACCACAACGTGATTTGTCAAATTCTATTTACCCTTCATAAGGACCCATTTCGTCGAATCCGCTCCAACTGAAGTGGTAGAGACAGACACCCGCTAGCCACCTTATGCAACTAGTGCATGTCAGTCGGTGGAACCTGTCTCACGTAAGCGTACGTGTAAGGTCGGTCTGGGACGCTTCATCCCACAATACCGCTGAAGCAAAATAAGACTAGTAGCGGTAAGAAAGTTGACAACATCTACGCCCACAACAAATTGTGTTCTACTCGTGCAAAGAGAACTACGCATAGACCTAGCTCATGATGCCACTGTTGGAGAACGTTGCATAAAATAAAAAATTTCCTACGTTCACCAAGATCCATCTATGAGTTCATCTAGCAACGAGTGATAGGAGTGCATCTACATACCTTTGTAGATCGCGAGCGGAAGCGTTCAAGTGAACGGGATTGAGGGAGTCGTACTCGTCGTGATTCAAATCACCGATGACCAAGTGCCGAACGGACAGCACCTCCGCGTTCAACACACGTACGGAGCGGATGACGTCTCCCGCACCTTGATCCAGCAAGGAGGAGGGAGAGGTTGATGAAGATCCAGCAGCACGACGGCGTGGTGGTGGATGCAGCAGGGTTCCGGCAGAGCTTTGCCGAGCTTCTGCGAGAGGGAGGCGCCAAGACTTCAGGGTCCGGCTGCCCTCCGTCCCCCCCTTTATATAGGCCCCCTGGGGGCGCCGGCCCTAGAGATGAGATCTCCCAAGGGGGGCGGCGGCCAAGGGGGAGGCTTGCCCCCCAAGGTAAGTGGGGCGCCCCCACCCCTAGGGTTTCCAACCCTAGGCACAGGGGGGCCCAAGGGGGGGCACACCAGCCCACCAGGGGCTGGTTCACTCCCCACTTCAGCCCATGGGGCCCTCCGGGATAGGTGGCCCCACCCGATGGACCCCTGGGACCCTTCCGGTGGTCCCGGTACAATACCGGTGACCCCCGAAACTCTCCCGATGGCCGAAACAGCACTTCCTATATATAATTCTTTACCTCCGGACCATTCCGAACTCCTCGTTCGTCCGGGATCTCATCCGGACTCGAACAACTTCGGTTTGCTGCATACTCATATTCATACAACCCTAAGCGTCACCGAACCTTAAGTGTGTAGACCCTACGGGTTCGGGAGTCATGTAGACATGACCGAGGCGGCTCTCCAAATAATAACCAACAGCGGGATCTGGATACCCATGTTGGCTCCCACATGCTCCTCGATGATCTCATCGGATGAACCACGATGTCGAGGATTCAAGCAACCCGTATACAATTCCTTTGTCAATCGGTATGTTACTTGCCCGAGATTCGATCGTCGGTATCCCAATACCTCGTTCAATCTCGTTATCGGCAAGTCACTTTACTCGTTCCGTAATGCATGATCCGTGACCAAACACTTGGTCACTTTGAGCTCATTATGATGATGCATTCTTGAGTGGGCCCGATGATACCTCTCCGTGTCTGGAGTGACAAATCCTATCTCGATCCATGACAACCCAGACACTTTCGGAGATACCTATAGTGCACCTTTATAGTCACCCGATTGCGTTGTGGCGTTTGGTACAGCCAAAGCACTCCTACGGTATCCGGGAGTTACGATCTCATGGTCTAAGGAAAAGATACTTGACATTGGAAAAGCTCTAGCAAAACGAACTACGATCTTGTGCTATGCTTAGGATTGGGTCTTGTCCATCACATCATTCTCCTAATGATGTGATCCCGTTATCAATGACATCCAATGTCCATAGTCAGGAAACCATGACTATCTGTTGATCAACGAGCTAGTCAACTAGAGGCTCACTAGGGACATATAGTAGTCTATGTATTCACACGTGTATTACGATTTCCGGATAATACAATTATAGCATGAATAAAAGACAATTATCACGAACAAGGAAATATAATAATAATCCTTTTATTATTGCCTCTAGGGCATATTTCCAACAAACTTTCCACCGTTCCGTTTATTATGACACGCTCCATCATTGTCATATTGCTAGCATGATCATGTAGTTGACATCGTATTTGTGGCAAAGCCACAGTTCATAATTCTTTCATACATGTCACTCTTGAGTCATTGCATATCCCGGTACACCGCCGGAGGCATTCATATAGAGTCATATTTTGTTCTAAGTATCGAGTTGTAATTGTTGAGTTGTAAGAAAATAAAAGTGTGATGATCATCATTATTAGAGCATTGTCCCAGTGAGGAAAGGATGATGGAGACCATGATTCCCCCACAAGTCAGGATGAGACTCCGGACGAAAAATTAAAAAAAGAGAAAAATGAAAGAAAAAAGAGGCCATAAAAAAAGAAAAGGCCCAAAGAAAAAAAAATGAGAGAAAAAGAGAGAAGGGGCAATGCTACTATCCTTTTACCACACTTGTGCTTCAAAGTAGCACCAAGATCTTCATGATAGAGAGTCTCTCATTTTGTCACTTTCATATACTAGTGGGAATTTTTCATTATAGAACTTGGTTTGTATATTCCAATGATGGGCTTCCTCAAATGCCCTAGGTCTTCATGAGCAAGCGAGTTGGATGCACACCCACTTAGTTTCTTTTGTTGAGCTTTCATATACAAAAATGTCCGCACTGCGCGCGTTAGCGCGAGGCCGAGCAGGGGGTGGGAGGGGAGTCGTGACCCCCCCCCACCCCCCTACGAGGTCGAGCACTGAACGAGCCGGGCAGGGCGGCGATCTGGCGTGCGCTGTGCACTTATCTTGCGCAGTGAGTCCGTCACACCCCGTCGCCTCCCTGTCTATCTTAGGGGTGTGGCTCTGGGGTTGCGTTCGTCCTATTGATGGAAAAACAAAATGTTACGCCTGCTTTGTCAACCAAGTGCCTTTGTCTTGGCGTTAGCGAGGCCGAGCAGAGGTGTGGGAGGGGGTCGTGACACCCCCTCCCCACCCCCCTGCGATGCCGGGTCTGGAACAAGCCGGAACAGGCGGCGTGGCGGCGTGCCGCGGCACCGCATGGCAGGCGAGTCCGTCACACCCCGTCGCCTCCCTGTCTATCTTAGGGGTGTGGCTCTGGGGTTGCGTGCGTCCTATTGTTGGGAAAAACAGAATGTCCGCACTGCGCCTGTCAACCAAGCGCACTCAATGCGTTAGTGCGAGGCCGGCGGGGGGAGGGGAGGGGGGGACCCCCTCCCCAACCCCTGCGCGAGGCTGATCTGGCGAGCCGGAGCAGCGGAACGCTGGCGTGCTTGCGGCGCCCGCATCTTGTGACGAGTCCGTCACCCGTCGCCTCCTGTTTATCTTAGGGGTGTGGCTCTAGGGTTGCGTCGTCCTATTGTTGGAAAAACAGAATGTCCGCACTGCGCCTGTCAACCAAGCGCACTGTGAGCGTTAGCGCGAGGCCGAGCAGTGGGGTGGGAGGCGGTCGTGACCTCCCCTCCCCACCCCCCTTCGAGGCCGAGTCTGGAACGAGCCGGAACAGGCGGCGTCGCGGTGTGCCGCGGCGCCGCATGGCAAGCGAGTCCGTCACACCCCGTCGCCTCCCTGTCTATGTTAGGGGTGTGGCTCTGGGGTAGCGTGCGTCCTATTGTTAGAAAAACAGAATGTCCGCACTGCGCCTGTAAACCAAGCGCACTGTGCGCGTTAGCGCGAGGCCGAGCAGAGGGGTGGGAGGGGGTCGTGACCTCCCCTCCCCACCCCCCCTGTGAGGCCGAGCCTGAAACGAGCCGGAGCAGGCGGCGTCATGGCGTGCCGCGGCGCCGCATGGCAGGCGAGTCCGTTACACCCCGTCGCCTCCCTGTCTACCTTAGGGGTGTGGCTCACGGGGTTGCGCGTCGTCCTATTGTTGGAAAAACAGAATGTCCGCCTTTGCGCTGTCAACCAAAGCGCCTTTGCATGCGTTAGTGCGAGGCCGCGCAGGGTGGGAGGGGGTCGTGACCCCCTCCCCACCCCCCTGCGACGCCAAGCCTGGAACAAGTCGGAGCAGGCGGCAACGCAGCATGCCACGGCGCTGCATGCGCAGGCGAGTCCGTCACACCCCGTCGCCTCCCTGTCTATCATAGGGGTGTGGCTCTGGGGTTGCGTGCGTCCTATTATTGGAAACACAGAATGTCCGCACTGCGCCTGTCAACCAAGCGCACTGCGAGCGTTAGTGCGACGCTGAGCAGGGGGGTGGGAGGGCGGGTCGGGTCGTGACCCCACCTCGCCACCCCCCCCCCTTGCGAGGCCGAGCCTGGAACGAGCCGGAGCAGGCAGCGACGCGGCGTGCCGTGGTGCCGCATGCGCAGGCGAGTCCATCACACCCCGTCGCCTCCCTGTCTATCTTAGGGGTGTGGCGCTAGGGTTGCGTGCGTCCTATTGTTGGAAAAACAGAATGTCCGCACTGCGCCTGTCAACCAAGCGCACTGTGCGCGTTAGCGCGAGGCCGAGCAGAGGGGTGGGAGTTGGTCGTGATCTCCCCTCCCCATCCCTCCTGCGAGGCCGAGTCTGGAACGAGCCGGAACAGGCGGCGTCACGGCGTGCCGCGGCGCCACATGGCAGGCGAGTCCGTCACACCCCGTCGCCTCCCTGTCTATCATAGGGGTGTGGCTCTAGGGTTGCGTGCGTCCTATTGTTGGAAACACAGAATGTCCGCACTGCGCCTGTCAACCAAGCGCACTGCGAGCGTTAGCGCGAGGCTGAGCAGGGGGGTGGGAGGGCGGGTCGGGTCGTGACCCCCCTCGCCACCCCCCCCTTGCGAGGCCGAGCCTGGAACGAGCCGGAGCAGGCAGCGACTGGGCGTGCCGGGGTGCCGCATGCGCAAGCGAGTCCATCACACCCCGTCGCCTCCCTGTCTATCTTAGGGGTGTGGCTCTGGGGTTGCGTTCGTCCTATTGTTGGAAAAAAACAGAATGTCCGCCTTGCTTTGTCAACCAAGCGCCTTTGTCTTGGCGTTAGCGAGGTCGAGCAGAGGGGTGGGAGGGGGTCGTGACCCCCCCCCCCCACCCTGCGGTCGAGTGCTGAACGAGCCGGAACAGGCGGCGACACGGCGTGCCGCAGCGCCGCATGGCAGACGAGTCCGTCACACCCCGTCGCCTCCTGTCTATCTTAGGGGTGTGGCTCAGGGGTTGCGTTAGTCCTCTTGTTGGAAAAACAGAATGTCCGCCTTGCACCTATCAACCAAAGCGCCTTGTCTTGGCGTTAGCGCGAGGCCGGCGAGAGGGGTGGGAGGGTGTGTGACCCCCTCCCCAACCCCCTGCGAGGCTGAGTCTGGAACAAGCCGGAACAGTGGCGTCGCGCGTCGTGGCGCGCGCCGATGGCAGGCGAGTCCGTCACACCCCGTCGCCTCCCTGTCTATCTTAGGGGCGTGGCTCTGGGGTTGCGTCGTCCTATTGTTGGAAAAACAGAATGTCCGCTGCGCTTGTCAACCAAGCGCACTGCATGCGTTAGTGCGAGGCCGAGCAGGTGGTGGGAGGGTGGTCGTGACCCCTCCCCACCCCTGCGAGGCCGAGCCTGAACGAGCCGGAGCAGCGGCGGCGGCGTGCAGCGACACCGCATCTTGTGCAGCGAGTCCGTCACCCCTCGCCTCCTGTCTATCTTAGGGGTGTGGCTCTAGGGTTGCGTCGTCCTATTGTTAGAAAAACAGAATGTCCGCCTTGTGCTGTCAACCAAGCGCCTTTGCGTGCGTTAAGCGCTGGGCGGCGGGGGGTGGGAGGGTGTGACCCCCTCCCCACCCCCTACGAGGCCGAGCCTGAACGAGCCGGCGGCGGCGGCGGCGGCATGCCAGCGGCGCCAGCATGCACAAAGCGAATCCGTCTACCCCCCGCCTCCTCGTCTATCATAGGGGTGTGGCTCTCGGTTTACATCGTCCTATTGTTGGAAAAACAGAATGTCCGCCTTTGCTTTGTCAACCAAGCGCCTTTGTCTTGGCGTTAGCACGAGGACGAGCAGAGGGGTGGGAGGGGGTCGTGACCTCGCCTCCCCCCCCCACCCCCCCTGCGAGGCCGAGTCTGGAACGAGCCGGAACAGGCGGCGTCATGGCGTGCCACGGCGCCGCATGGCAGGCGAGTCCGTTACACCCCGTCGCATCCCTGTCTATCTTAGGGGTGTGGCTCTGGGGTTGCGTGCGTCCTATTTTTGGAAAAAGAGAATGTCCGCACTGCTTTGTCAACCAAGCGCACTACATGCGTTAGTGCGAGGCCGGCGAGGAGTGGGAGGGGTCGTGACCCCCTCCCCACCCTCGCAAGGCCGAGCCTGAACGAGCCGGCGGCAGCGGCGGCGGCGTCTTCTTGGCGCCGCATCTTGCAGGCGAGTCCGTCACACCTTGTCTACTCCCTGTCTATCATAGGGGTGTGGCTCTAGGGTTGCGTGCGTCCTATTGTTGGAAACACAGAATGTCCGCATGATGCCCTGTCAACCAAGCGCCTCATGAAGCGTTAGCGCGAGGCTGGCAGGGGGTGGGAGGCGGGTGGTCGTGACCCCTCGCCACCCCCCTTGCGAGGCCGAGCCTGGAATGAGCCGGAGCAGGCAGTGACGCGGTGTGACGCGGTGCCGCATGCGTAGGCGAGTCCAACACACCCCGTTGCCTCCCTGTCTATCTTAGGGGTGTGGCTCGGGGTTCGTTCGTCCTATTGTTGGAAAAACAGAATGTCCGTGCCTTTGCTTTGTCAACCAAAGCGCCTTTGTCTTGGCGTTAAGCCTTGAGCCGCGAGAGGGGTGGGAGGGGTCGTGACCCCCCCCCCCCCCCGCGAGTCGAGCTTGAAACAGCCGGAGCAGGCGGCGACACGGCGTGCCGCGGCGCCGCATCTTGCAGCAAAGTCCGTCACACCCGTCGCCTCCTGTCTATCTTAGGGGTGTGGCTCGGGTTGCGTCGTCCTATTGTTGGAAAAACAGAATGTCCGCTTTGCTTTGTCAACCAAGCGCCTTGTGGCGTTAGCGAGGGTCGGCAGTGGGGTGGGGGCGGTCGTGACCTCCCTCCCACCCCCTTGAGGCCGAGTGCAGAACGAGCTTGAACAGTGGCGTCGCGGCGTGCAGCGGCGCCCGCATGGCAAGCCGTCACACCCGTCGCCTCCTCCCCGTCTATCTTAGGGCGTGGCTCGGGGTTGCGTGTGTCCTATTGTTTGAAAAACAGAATGTCCGCCTTGCGCATGTCAACCAAGCGCCTTTGCATGCGTTAGTCTTGAGGCAGGCGGGGGTGGGAGGGTCGTGACCCCCCCCCCACCCCCGCGAGGCCGAGCCTGGCTTAGCGGAGCAGGCGGCGGCGGCGTCTTCTTGGCGCCGCATCTTGTGGCGAATCCGCTACACCCGTCGCCCGGTCTATCTTAGGGGTGTGGCTCTAGGGTTGCGTCGTCTTATTGTTAGAAAAACAGAATGTTTGCCTTGTGCTGTCAACCAAGCGCCTTTGCGTGCGTTAAGCGTGGCCGGTAGGGGTGGGAGGGGTCGTGACCCCCCCCCCCCTACTAGGCCGAGCCTCAGAATGAGCCGGAGCAGCGGCGACGCGGCATGCCAGCGGCGCCGCATCTTGTGGCGAATCCGTCACCCGTCGCCTCCCTGTCTATCATAGGGGTGTGGCTGCTGGTTCGTGCATCCTATTGTTGGAAAAACAGAAAGTCCGCCTTCGCGCTGTCAACCAAAGCGCCTTTGTCTTGGCGTTAGCCTTGAGCCGAGAAGAGGGGTGGGAGGGGTGTGACCCCCCTCCCCACCCCCTGCGAGGTCGAGTCTGGAACGAGCCGGAACAGGCGGCGTTGCGGCGTGCCGCGGCGCCGCATGGCAGGCGAGTCCGTTACACCCCGTCGCCTCCCTATCTATCTTAGGGGTGTGGCTCTGGGGTTGCGTGCGTCGTATTGTTGGAAAAACAGAATGTCTGCACTGCTCCTGTCAACCTAGCGCACTGCATGCGTTAGTGCGAGGCCGAGCAGGGGGTGGGAGGGGGGTCGTGACCCTCCTCCCCACCCCCCTGCGAGGCCGAGCCTGAAACGAACCGGAGAAGGCGGCGACGCGGCGTGCCGTGGCGCCGCATGTGCAGGCGAGTCCGTCAGACTCCGTCGCCTCCCTGTCTATCTTAGGGGTGTGGCTCTAGGGTTGCGTGCGTCCTATTGTTAGAAAAATAGAATGTCCGTACTGTGCCTGTCAACCAAGCGCACTGCGTGCGTTAAGCGAGCCGAGCGAGGGGTGGAGGGGTCGTGACCCCCTCCCACCCCCCACGAGGCCGAGCACTGAACAAGCCGGAGCGGCGGCGACGCATGCATGCGGCGCCCGCATCTTGCAGCGAATCCGTCACACCCCGTCGCCTCCCTGTCTATCATAGGGGTGTGGCTCTGGGGTTGCGTGCGTCCTATTGTTGGAAAAACAGAATGTTCGCACTGCGCCTGTCAACCAAGCGCACTCTGCGCGTTAGCGCGAGGCCGAGAAGAGGGGTGGGATGGGGTCGTGACCCCCTCCCCACCCCCCCTGCGAGGCCGAGTCTAGAACGAGTCGGAACAGGCGGCGTCGCGGCGTGCCGCGGCGCCGCATGGCAGGCGAGTCCGTTACACCCCGTCGCCTCCCTGTCTATCTTAGGGGTGTGGCTCTGGGGTTGCGTGCGTCCTATTGTTGGAAAACAGAATGTCCGCACTGCGCCTGTCAAACAAGCGCACTGCATGCGTTAGTGCGAGGCCGAGTAGGGGTGGGAGGGGGTCGTGACCCCCCCCCCCTGCGAGGTCGAGCTGAAACAAGCCGGAGCGGCGGCGGCGTGGCGTGCTGCGGCGCCCGCATCTTGCAGGGAATCCGTCACACCCGTCGCCTCCCTGTCTATCTTAGGGGTGTGGCTCTAGGGTTGCGTGCGTCCTATTGTTGGAAAAACAGAATGTCCGCACTGTGCCTGTCAACCAAGCGCATTGCATGCATTAGCGAGGCGGCGGGTGGGGCGGGGTCGTGACCCCCTCCCCACCCCTACGAGGCCGAGCACAGAATGAGCCGGGCAGCGGCGACACGGCATGCATGGCGCCCGCATCTTGCAGCGAGTCCGTCACCCCATCGCCTCCCCATCTATCATAGGGGTGTGGCTCTAGGGTTCGTCGTCCTATTGTTGGAAAAAGCAGAATGTCCGCCTTGTGCTGTCAACCAAGCGCCTTTGCATGCGTTAGCGCTGAGGTCGGCGGGGGTGGGAGGGTTCGTGACCCCTCCCCACCCCTGACGGGGCCGAGCACAGAACAGCCGGGCGGGCGACGCGGCGGCGTCTTGCAGCGCCCGCATCTTGTGGCGAATCCGTCTACCCCCTGCCGCCTCCATGTCTATCTTAGGGGTGTGGCTCTGGGGTTGCGTACTACACATGTTTGCGCTACATTTTTGTGCACTCCATGGGTAGCATATTTCTTTATTTTTTCCCTCTTACGTATCATTTTTTCTAGTGTACGGGTGTGCACTGCTTTGTTACTTCTATATGCACTGCATTCATCATAGTCATGTGCTGCACGTGTACACATTTTGCACTGCGTGCATCCTTCTTTGTGCCAAAGTTGTGACTGGTTATGCCAACGCTGCGGACTGCATGACTTACATTTAAGTACTGCATTAGGTGCACTAATTACATGTTGTGCCTTTGCGAAAGTGTGCTTCGCTAGGTTCATTTCGAGCATTTACCGCACTTCATGCACACATATAGTGAACTTCCTTGTAAGACTTCGGAGAACTGCACGCATTTTTAGAGACCTATTACAGGACTGGTTGGGGCCTTGTTGTAGCTGGGTGGTCAATTTTTTTCCTTATCTGAAGCATTTTTCTTTTGAAGTATATATATTTCGTGGTAGTACAAATGATGTCATTTCTACTGCTTGCACCAACATTAGTCTTGCTTTGAGCGAAAGTTGTTGCGACCTCTTTGTTACGCATTTGTGCATGTCTTTGCCGTGTATACACTCTCGTGAACTGCGTTATTTTCTTATGTGAACTGTATTCACATTTTGGTATCACACATTAATTTTTCAAAGTTTTACGGATACTTGTTCTAACACAAACTAATTTCAGCGAAAGCAATTGATCGAAAGCAAGCTGTGACACATAAGCAAACAACGAAATAAAATTTAATGATAATTCTAAAAGCGACATTGTTTTTACAAAAGAAATGTTCGATATGAAGCAATGGACATAATCAAAAGCTTGCATCGTGAAACAAAGAACAACATAACGACTAAAGTAAAGTGAAACTAAAACATAATACGAATTATTTCTAGTTCTTTGTATTGGATTCTGACCTTGTTCTTCTTCCGCTTTGCTTCTTTGTCTCTTTTGCCTGTCCGGTCCATGATGACATCGTAGATGATTCTCCATGACTCATATGTTGCGAATGCATCTATTGCTGCATACTTGATAAGCTTTTACGGCGTTGGGCGAGAATCCCCACAGTATGGTCCTCCTTGCGGTTAATTTTTTCTTCATGTCATTGTAGTGAATGTCTATCATCCTGCCGCAACATCACCCAAAGAGTCAAACTTCTTTTTTATTGTATGGGTCTCTCCATTCCACACGAATATCAATGTAGTTATCGGAGTTGATCTCCAAACCGAGATAACTTGACTTGCTTTTGTCTCCTTCAATGGCGAATCCGGCGAAGGTGTACTCACCATTCATGAGAATTTGTCTAGTTCCATTGGCCCGCAACATGTTTGTATAGAGTGAATATAGTTTATTTTCTTAGGAGTACCAATGTTTTTTGTTTTGTGCGAAATGAACTGCAATATGAATATCTGAATCATTACATTGAGTAGTTGCTAATACTTTGTTCATCATAACTAGTAAATCCGATAATATATTGCATAAACAATGCATGTTTTGTGCATGATTGTATTCTTGAACTGAATTTCATACATGTTTTGTATAGTAATGTTGCAGTTTTATATTGTTCAGTCAAATAGTTTGTATTTTGTAAAACAAAATAAAACTGCGTGTATTTCTAGATCATATAATTCAACAATCGAGCACATGAGTGACATACATGGAGCCAGATGAAAACTGTCAATGAATTCATATGTCATGCTTTTCAAAAATGAAAACCAAAGTTTAAATAGTGGCGATTGCAGTGAAGAAAATTTAAAATCAATATTGACAATCAATAGTACAGATTGATAGTTATATTCTGACCTGTCTTTAGCTGCAGAGATGTGGTAGACAAGGCATTCTTTTTCTACGCATAGCTGGAGCACTGATGCCTGTTGTGGCTTCAAGTAGTGCGTGTACTTGACATCAATGCCGACTAGTTTGACGGGCATTCCGCCGAGCTTCCTCCTGAGCGTGGACAGCATCTTGTCCACGTCTTCACCCTTGCTTGTGCAAACGACGTGGAGCTTGTGATTGCCGTGGAGGTCGACGTCGTGGAGCTCCCTGGTGTACCTGCGGCGCTGCTTGTAAAGAGGTGCATCCGCCATGACTCTCCTCTGCTCTTTCGTGTTTGTTCTGGAGAGAAGAGGTTTGTGAAAGGAAGTTTGGAGAAGAAGATGCAATGGGGTTTTTTGGGGTACGTAGCAGCTGTGTTTTCTCCTCTGCTCTCCTGTGCTCTCCTTGACAGGACATGGGAGAGGTGGAGCGGGTGGTAGCGTGGTGGGGCTCTGTTTTTAGTTACGTGGCAACTACAGAGAGGTTCTGCTATGAGGAGGCTCTGTTAGTGCATTGGAAATCCGGAACGTCGTGTCCTCTTTTTTTGTGACTTGTTTAGGTATGCACGCAACTGTCAGAAAATGTGATGATTGTGTTTTCGATGAATTTTCCTATTAAGTGCACTTCTTTTATATCAGAACATAACTGCGTACGTCCACGTAGTGTACTGCATGGAAGTGAAATTTATTCTTCGTGCACTGAATTATATCGGATTAGGATTGATACAGATGTACGCACATTTAGTTTCTTGATGGAGTTCTTTCATGCAGTTCTTTATTTTATAGCGGACTGCTTTGCTTAACTAACAGGGTTGCATTCTTCATTTTAGCAAGACTGTGCAATGCAGTAGAAGGAGAACTGCATTTCAGAAAAAAATACTTCGTGCTTCCACGTGGAGAACTGCATTGTTTGGCATCACGGACTGCATTTGTACTTTTACTTCGGGCTTTCTGCGTTTTATTTATTAATAACGAACTGTAGTTTCTGGCTGTGCCCACGCACATTTTTCTTTTGTTGTTGTTATTCATTTAAAAAATGTTTTCTAATTTTTCTTTGATGTTTTATTTTTTGAAGTTATTTTTTTTCTTAGTGGGCCTTGTTGGGCTGTGTTCGGGGAGTGAAGACGCATTTGGGCCCAAGTTGTCTTGTGAAACACACCGGTTCGGTGCGTTGTGTGCAGCCTAATGTTTAGTCCCACCTCGCTTGCGGAAAGCGCTTGAAACCTGTTTATAAGCTACCATGCGAGGTTGCCGTATCGAACTCCTCTGGTTACTTATGCTCTATGCTCTCTGACCTATTGGCCCATTTGTGCCCGACCCCATGCATTGTGCTCAGAACGGCTCGCCTACGGTTGGTGGAGACCTACTAAGAGACTGGTTGCGGCCGAATGCACATGTGGTGGTCAATTTTTTCTTTGTATTTTCTATCTTAAGTATTTTTTTCAACGTAGGGGCGTGCATTGGTTATCAAACTACTCTTGCACTGCATTGATCAGGCTTCTGTACTACATGTGCGTCGCTTCAGGCTCGTTGTTGTACTCGAGATCAATGCTGACGATCTTGTGGCGCTGGAGGCTGAGGTGGCGCTCGTACTGCGCGAGGGTGATTGCCACATACTTCTTGTCGTTGGTGTGGATGACGTGCAACTTGGTGTTGCCGTGGGCCTCCACGTCCTTGTACTCGTCGGCGAACGCCATGGCCGGTAGTAGGGGCTTGGTGTTTTGCATGGAGATAGATGTGATGGAGCGATTTGGTGGCAGCGCAATGGATGCTTGTGTTGTTGTGGATGAGAAGGCCTATGGCAGGGGTCTGAATTTAAGGGGAGGGCACGGGGTGGGATGGCTGCATCGGATGAACTGCATGATCTCGCTAACGATGCGGTTTGTGCAAATCGCGGGCAGGTGTTGCGTCTGTGATCGTGGGGTTGTGGCGATGGAACCTCTCCTATTGGGTGGTTGTAAGCGAACGTGGTGTTTTTTTTTATTTTGATAAGTAGATTTTTTTAACCACCACTTCCTGTGCAAACGGGCATCTTGTGACGTTTATATGTATCCTACGTGATAACGAAACTGCATTGGTTAGAGTTCCGCACTGCATCGTGTGCAACGGAGAACTGCATGATGTCTACAGGTGCTTACTTCATAGTATTTTTTGCGTGTCCTTGCTGGAGCCCCTGAATAAAGTACAATATATTCCGCAATTTTATGAGTTTTTCGCTGTGTTCTATATCGTGTATTTATTCATCTAGGTAATCCGGAACTGGATATGCTAAACCGTACTGCTTCGTGTAGCTAAATGCACTGCATCTTTCTAGTGATGCGTACTGCATCAATTTTTTTGCATGTACTTACTGCAGTCCTTGTACGGGAGGGGTAGGGGGGTGGGGGAGGGGCCGCCCATTTTTTTTCAAGTTATTGTTTTTTCTTAGTGGGCCATGTTGGACCTGTGTTCATGGAGTGAAGACGCATTGGACCCAAGTGGGCCTGTGAGCACGGCTAGTTCCCGGTGCGTTGTGTGCGGCCTAATGTTTAGTCTCACCTCACCCGCGGAAGGCGCGCCCGACCTGTTTATAAGCGCTGGCGAGGCGACCGTGTTGAACTCCTCCGATTACTTATTTCGGCGCTTATAACCGGCGCTCGATGCTCTATGCTCTCTGACCTGTGGGCCCATGTGCGCCCGGCCCCATGCATTGTGGATCAGAACGGCTCGCCTACGGTGGGTGCATACCTACTACGAGACTGGCTAGGGCCGGATGCACCTGTGGTGGTCAATTTTTTTCTTTGTATTTTCTATCTTAAGTATTTTTTTCAATGTAGGGGCGTGCACCGCTTAGAAAATCATCTGTGCACTGCATTGATCAGTGTTCTGGACTGCCTGTGCACGCATTCCATACTACACATGTTTTGCGCTACATTTTGTGCCTTTGCATTGGTAGGGTATGCCTTTGCTTTGTTGCCTCTATGCCTTTGCATTCGTCATGGTCACATGCTTGGTGTACACATTTTTCATTGCGTGCATGCTTCTTTGTGCTAAAGTTGTGACTGGTTATGCCAAAGCTGCGGACTGCATGGCTTACAGATAAGGACTACATCAGGTGCACTCATTATGCTTTTGTGCACTGCGCGAAAATGCTTTTCTTTGTGCTTCATTTTGAGCATGTACTGCACTTCATGCACACATATAGTGAACTTCCTGGTAAGACTTTGAAGAACTGCACACATAAAATGGTCTGTGGATTATAATTTTTCAGAGAATTATTATTTAATGATCTATGGTTAGTTCGTGGGAATTTCTGCAGCCAAAGTCTTTGTACAACTTCCTGGTAAGACTTTTTTGTTTTGGTAACTTAAACCTTTATTGATTGTCCTTCATTCTTGGTAACGTAATTTTCATTAACTCCTCTTTAATTTTCAGTTTTGACCTTTTTGCATTCCTCTAAATGTAGGCCAACTTCTACCCTTCCTTTGCAGTTCATTTCACCTCTAGCCGCAACTCCTCTCCTTTCTCTAGCCTCTCTTTATTTTTTACCTTTTCTAGGTTTTCGTTGCGATGGCTCCAGGCCCCTGCGCGAATCTCTCATCTTTGCGAGCATGGTTGTGGTGTCTTAAGCCTTGCTGCGATTACTCGGCTTGCTTTCAGAGCCCGTCGTGCTTTCGTCGTGGGGAAGGTATTGTGCCGAGTTGGGCGAAATGAGCAGCTTGCATATGTACAAGATTCACGGAAGGATTGGATATGGGCCACATCAACGTTCTGTGTTCTATTCCGTCACCTTGGCGTGGCCTTGGCACTGAAGTCCTTTGTCCATCAGCTTACGCCAACGGATGTTGAGACTCACTACAAGATGGTAATTTTCGCTTGATCTAATTTTTCTTTGTGTTTTCTTTTTTTGTATAATTCCATACTAGTCTGAAATTCTAGTTTTTTAGGAATGTACTTATTTTGTTTTATTGAAGTGTACTGCACTTTGTACTTATATCTTGCTTTTATTTCTTTGCTTGTGTGCATGGAGCTCGTGTTTTATTTTGCATGGTTACATTATGTGAACTGCTTAGATACTAGATGAGAAGTAATAGTTTCCACAATTTTCCCCGCTTGTAGGTTTTGTACTACATGCAGGTAGTCTCAAGATCTTCATAATAGTTGTAACTGTACTTCTTGTTTGCAAGTTCCATACTTGCACATTAGATTGCGTTTAATCTGTCTTGCTTTTTGCAAAAAAATCTAGCGAGTTGTTAGGTATATCCGGCTCAAGAAGAGGGAATTCTCCAAGTTGTTCTTGGTCTTGGACACCTTAAACCAGCCAAGTCTGATGTAGGCGTTGATGGTAGGTATGTACTGCGAAAGGGTGGAAGGAATTTGTCATTGATAGTGGCACGAAGTCCGAGCAAGTTGTTGTCCTCAACTTCTTTGAACTCGAGGATCGTACGGTTAGAATCACGTTTGACGTGATTGGTTAAGGTTATGAGGTTGATTTTGTAATAAGTACTTTTGCGTGTCGAACGCTTCATCTTTTTGATGTGTTTTGTAATAAGTATTTTCGTGATCTGAACCGCTTCAATAATTATTCCGAACTTCGTGCTGCCAGTGAGCTAACTGCATTTTTTACATCGTATTTGGTTTAATATGTGTAAAATTTTTACTCTAGACTGCTATATATATGGTATACTATAGACACCATTTGTCTTTAGATGGTTTAGTTGAATAACTCATAGTGAGTGGGAAATTTGTGTTTTACACAAATTTAAACTGATACATAAGTCATACAGATAAGCAAATTGCTATGCATATGATTAATTTATTGAAGTTCATCTATTTGGTCGTTAACCTGCTGCTTCTCCGCGGTGACTAGAGCGTGTCTAATGTCGCACTTCCTTTTGTTTTCCGTGGCGGTGTTGCCGGTTCTTGTCTCTGCCCTGTTGTGTTTGTAGTCCCTCGCGTCCTGGTTGATGGTGGCTTTTGTTTTTGAGTGATGTGAAATGCATCCTTCTTTGCTCCCCGCGTGCTGGTTGATGGCTTCTTTCGTTTTCTAGTGCTGTGAACTGCATCCTTCTTTGCTCCCCTCGTGCTGGTTGATTGCGGCTTTTGTTTTAGAGTGTTGTGAACTGCATCCTTCCTTGCTCCCCGCTTGCTTGTTGATGGTGGCTTTCGTTTTCCAGCGCTGTGAACTGCATCCTTTTGTGTTCCTACCTTGTTTTTTTGAAAGTGGTGTCATTCTCGGTTGTTTCTGTACAGCAGCATTCCCTTGTGGTAGTCTTGTTGGCATACTTTCTTCATGTTCTTCGTCCTCTTCACTCTCTTCACTCTCTTCTTCCTCTTCCTCATCTTCATCATCTGTTTCTTGATAAGGCACTGCTTCTTCAGTTTCTTCATTTTCTTCGTTCTCTTCACTCTCTTCTTCTTCCTCCTCTTCTTCATCTGCTTCTTCATAAGTTATTTCTTCTTCAGTTGTGTCACCATCTTCTTGTTTGATTTCATCTTGTTCGTCTTCCTCATTTTCTAGTCTTGTTCTTTTGGGGCAGGTTCTTGAATTGTATCTCTTCCTCTTTTTGTAGATGCTACAACGTCTCGGTTTCGTCCATTTCTTAGTGTTGTGAGTGGAATTTCTATTTGGTTGTGCATCGCCATGTCCTCGTTTTTCTTCTTCATGTCTTTTTGTACATCTCCTGGAATTGTGGCCGCTGATTTCATTATATGTCTTGCACCTGTTTATTCCCAGTGGGTGACCATCACATTCCATCTCAGACTGTGGCTTACTGTTTTTGTCATCATTTTTCTCCTTGCATGCAACCTTTTTCTGGGTTGTGTCACCCCCTTTCTTCCTTCATCTTGTGTCTGAAACAGGAGGTGGAAGAATTGTTTCTTTTTTGATAGCACCAGTTCCGCTGTGTTCGGTCTTTTCTACTTGCTCGGCATCATTGCCATGCTGGGATTTCTCTGCTTGCTTTAGTTTTGCTGCTTCTTCTACTTCTTCGTTGATCACATCAACTTCCTCGGCACCCAGCGTCGGACCTTGTCGCTCTGTTTGCAAGGTCCATTGCTGTTTCTGTCAACAATTTTCTACGGCAAAAAAGTGATGTTCCATCTGGTGATGTTTGTTCATAATCTCTTCTGTCACACGTTGCATTTGATCTTGCTTTACGGGTGTATATTTTCATGATGTACACCTCAGGAATCTTGAGTACTCTCAAATGAGAAAGCATGCATAACACAAGGACGCAAAAGAGCCCTGCAGACAACACATGATTTCTTTGTTTTGTAAGTGAACTGCATGAAATTAATAAACACATATTTTTTTCGTTATTTGTTCATTTTAAAGAAGTGAACTTCATTTGGTTTTGTGAATTAGTCATGCATGTGGACTTTTTAAAGTCCAGTAAGTGAGCTTTCGTGCATGACTATCATAAACTAGAATTTTTTGTGATAGGAGTCTCACCTGTGTGTGTCCAGAGTTTGCATTCACATTCGTAGACACCTTTCTGTTCATCGGCAACCACTTGGAAATTATGCCTTGCCCAGTCAAATGCATCCGATCTGTTGTAGTGGTGTACGAGATACTTTGTCGGGTTCTCGTGGCACCGTTACGCTCTGAATGCGATTACTACGGTAGAGTGTTTCTTTGAAATTTGCAAACACCGCCCTTGTATACACTTTTGATAGCGAACTTGAACCCAAACTGGTTGTTGTCTTTACTTACGATTGCATGATCGAAATGCCTTTATTCTGAACCGGATAAATGAAAAAATTGTTTGTTTACGTAATTATATTTTTAGCAGTTTTGATGGACCTTTTTGTTTACCTCATTTGCTCTTGTCTCTGCGTGCTCGGCGGCCTTCACAGTGCAGAATGCACTTGTCCACTGCTTGAGCAAGCAGATGGAGATCATGCTTCTCTTTGACAAAGTTTTGCTTTAGTATGCGGTTCATGCTCTTGCTTCTCTGCGTGGAAGTCATTCGAGCACAGAAAACTTCCTTGTAGTAAGCCGAGATCCACTCGTGCCTGTCTTCCCACAGCGAATTCATCACTTCGTCGTCTTGCAAGTTGTATCTCTGAATGAGGTCCTTCCATGCTCGTTCAAATTCTGACGCCATTAGTGGGTGGTTGAGCACCGCATTGAGATCATCCTTGAGTTTCTCGTGCGCCATATACAGCAAGGTGAGGTGGTCTTTGTACTTCTTCATGATATGCCACCGACACAACTTATGCAGAGTATGTGGGAGGATAGTTTTTAATGCTGCCTTCATCGAAGAACATTGGTCTAAGAAGGCACAAATAGTGTTTTTTTATTAAGTTGTTTGTGTGTGTAAGATAGATGGAAGAAATATAAGTGCGCCAAACAAACATAAGTATGCAGGGTTTTTTTTGTACCTGTGAGGATGCAGATTGGCGGCTTGTTGTTCATACACCTCAGAAATGTTTTGAAAACCCACTCGAACGATGGTATTGTCTCATCTCGCATGAGGGAAATAGCAAATATGGTGCTCTGTAGATGATGGTTCACTCCCACGAAGACTCCCAGCGGCATGTGGAATTTGTTAGTTTTATACGTCGTGTCAAATGTAACACAGTCTCCAAAATCTTCATATGATCCTTTGCAACTTCGTTGGCCCAAAAGACGTTTCTTACATGGTTATCTGCATCAACGTCATAATCATAGAAGAACTCTGGTTTATCTTCTGCATCTTCTTGAAGAAATTCAGAAGTTTCTTGACATCATCTTGGGACTCTTCTCTGGCAAACTTTTGTTTCCTGCATTTTCAAATGCAATGCAAACTCATCTCATCAAACAGGAAATAATTACCGACAGGATGCTCAAGCGATATGTTCTGTGATGTGCTTACTTGTTTACCCAGTCGCGGCTAGTATGTCCCATGTCTTTGCAGACCACGGACATCTGTGACAGCGTTGACATCATCTGAGCATGTGTGTGGTTGTCTAGTTGCATGTCTTTCACTAACTGGTCTATCAAAGGAGCGTCTTTTTTGTGTGACCGCTTGTGCAAAATCATCCCGGGGTTTTCCAGCATCTTGTGATTGTGGTTGAGTTCAACCATTTCTATCACAAATTTGTCGTCCTTCCTCTTATTGACTCTAATCTTTGCCTTGCAGTCAATCCTTTTTGATGTCTTCTGACGTTTCCTTTGATAATCTGACACAGTCTGCTTGTGTGTCCCTTCTCTTGAGCAGACAATGTAGGTATTTGTCTTGTGTTGTGCCCTCTAGCGTATGCCAAACCCTGCACATCTTGCATAATTGTTGTAAAAGTCCCATGCCTTGTCGTATGTGGTGAACTTCATGCCAGCGGCAGGTATGAGGTTCAGCGGCATGTTTTTATCCTCCATTAAGTGCAATGCTCTATGAGATAATTTGTTCTGTTCTATTTTTTAAATACGAGGAGTGCATACGAGTTTAAAAAAGCATTGCAGTGTTCCTAAGTTTTCAGAAGAATCCAATGTATTAGATGCTAGGTCAAACCTCACAAGAAATATCAGTGTGCACTGTAATGTTATCTGAATGGACTGCAACTATTATTATTATTATTATTCAGAACATAAACTTACATGTGTGTAGAGTCGTTCACCCGATGGTGTTTGTAGCTCGCCGGGTTGTATTGGACAAGGCGGGGTTATAGCAAATCTGTGTAGTTGAGGATCTCGCGGCGACAATAGTGAGGAGGATTTGTACCTGCTGTTGACTTTTGACTGAGGCACTTTTGGTGGTCGCTTTGTCGAAGTTGATGCAGCAGCTCTGCTTGGAGCTATGTTTTTCGGTGCAGCAGGTGGAAGTTGAGCTCTGTTTTGGGGTGCAGCAGGTGGACGTGGTGGTAATCCAGTGTTGTGACGATGTCTCAGTGGATTGGTTTGAAAATTTTGAAGCGGTGGCACATCATCATCATCTGCTGCAACATCGTGTTCAGCTGCATCATCATTGTCTGTTTGGACGTGCTGTCCAAACGTAGTGAACTCGTGCTTATACTATGGGTTGAGAACTGTTATTGGGTCATCTTCATCGTCGTCATCTTCATCCTCCTATCGGTGAGTGCCCTCCTAGATGAAGGTGACATCGTCGTCATCCTCGACTGCCTCTTATCCCTGCAAAAAATCCTCTTCCGGAGAGTAGTGCACCTGTTTGTTGTCGTGAAGAATCCTCGAGGAATCTCAGGGGTAACCCAGCCAGTATCTCTTTCAGAAGAAGCTTTACTCTTCTGAATGTTGTTGTTCCCTGGGTTGTCAATTATCGCGCTGCATTTTGTATCTGGAGCGTCATTTCCTGCACACAAATGGCCGAGCTGCATTGTCGAGCAAAATGAACTGAATCATCTGAACGCAATGTGTTACAAATGGTACTCTGAAACTAATGCATCTTGTTGCATCACCTGCAATGTGAACTGAAGTAACCGCACTGCATCATTGTCCGTAATGAACCTACAGAAGCGTACTGCATAACAGAGCAAGTTCACTGCATTTTCCCCCACAATGAACCAAAGCAACCGCACTGCATCGTTTTTGTAGGCGTACTGGACTGCGTGTACTGCTTTGTCTGGAATAACTAAACTGATATGGTTGAGGAAGTGTACTGCTTACCTCATGTCGCAGTGATTTCTTGTGTTTGCAGGAGGAAGTTCTCTTCTCGTCCGTCTGCACAACTTTCGTGTTCGCCTGTGTAGTCCACTTGCCCTTCAGAAGTTCATGAGTGGTCTGGACGTTGCTCAAGGTGAACGGAGACGGAGGATTTTCTCTGAATGTCGTTGCAGACTTAATCCAAGAAGCTGTCGTGGATGAAGGAACCTTGCGCCTGATCATCCTTGCTCAAATTGGTTTGATGTCGAGCAGCACCAATCCACATCGATGAAGTCTGACTAATTGCAGGCCGGAGGAGTTCGACGATGGCGCTCTTGACCTGCTATCATGGAAGAAGGCTGATATGCTGGTGGGGGAGGCGTTGCTCGGTTGCTGCCGCGGAGGAAGGCCGAGCGGCGATGGGCGGCGACGCTGCTTGGCCGCTACCGCGGAAGAAGGCTGGAGGGAGGCGGCGTTCTTTGCCGGCGCTGCCATGAAGAAGGCCGGGAGGAGGCGGTGGCGCTACCAGGCCGCCGCCGCAGGAGAAAGCGGGAAGGGGAGGGGCGACATCGCTGCCAGGCCGCCGCCCATGAAGGCCGGGAGGGAGGCGGCGGCACTTCGGGCCTTGCTGCGTGGAAGAAGGTCGGGAGGGAGGGAGGCGGCGGCGCTCCCAGGGTGGGTCTATTATGATAACACCCCTTAAAAGTCTTATTCTAATAACACCAGCCTTATTCGCATCCCCACCGGATCGCGCCGCCTCCCTCCCAACCTTCTATGGCGGCGGCTTGGGGCGCGTCGCCCTCCTCCCGCCTTCTATCATGACAATGCCTAGGGCGTCGTCGCCCCTCCCCTACCGGCCTTCTTCTGCGGCGTGATGCAGGGGCGCCGCCGCCCTCTCCCGGCCTTCTTCATGGCGGGCTCGGGAGTGATGTCGCCCCCCTTCCCCGCATTATCCCATGGCGGCGGCCTGGGAGCACCACCACCCCTCCCCTCCCGGCCTTCTTCCACGGTGGCGGCCGGCAGCGACGCCGCCCCTCCGCTCCCGGTGTTCTTCCACGGCAGCGGCCAAGCAGCGACGCCGCCTGTCGCCTCTCAGGCTTCTTCCGCGACAGCACCCGAGCAACACCTCCCCTGCTAGTATATCGGCCTTCTTCCGCGGCAGCAGCTTGGTAGCGCCGCTGTCGAACTCCTCGGGCCTTCATTTACCTTTACTTCATCAGATGTGGATTAGTGCTGCCTCGACATCAAACCAATTTGAGCAAGGAGGACTGTGCGCAGGGTTCCTTCATCAACGGCAGCTTCTTGGAATAAGTCGGCAACGACCTTCAGAGAAAATCCTACGTCACCACTCACCTTGAGCAACGTCCAGACCGCTCATGAACTTCTGAAGGGCAGGTGGACTGCACGGGTGGACGCAAAAGTTCTGCAGATGAACGAGAGGGGAACTTCTTCCTGCAAACGCAAGAAATCACTACAACACGAGGTAAGCAGTACACTCCCTCAACTATCTCAGTTTACTTATTCCATACAAAGCAGTACAAGCAGTACAGTACGCCTCCAAAAACGATGCAGTGCGGTTGCTTCAGTTCATCGTGGGGAAAACTGTAGTGCACTTGCTCGGTTATGCAGTACGCTTGTATAGGTTCATTACGGACAACGATGCAGTGCGGTTGCTTCAGTTCACCTTGCGGGGTGATGCAGTCAGTGTGCATTAGTTCGCAGTACCCTTCCAAACACATTGCAGTTTGCATGATTCAGTTCATTAAACCTGACAATGCAGCTCGGTCATTTTGTGCAGGAAGTTGTCACATCCCTAGTCCTGGCATGCACTAGGCTAGCCTTCATGTTTGCATCATGTTTAAAATTTTTGAAACTTGAACTGAGGAGATTTGGAAGCCTCAAAATTTAAATAAAGAAGGGCAAAACCCTAAAATCTCATTCATTGTTCCCAAAATGTCCTTCTTAAATGTTTGATAATTTTGGCAAGGGTTACGGTCCCAAACAAAATATTGAACATTTATAAGGAATTAATCTTGGGATTTTGAATTTAAATCATTAGCTATTTGAATTTGAATTATATTCATATAATTAGAATATAATTTCAAATACCACAAATATTTTATGAGCTTTTGGAAAAGTCCATCTAGCAAAATAAAAATATTCAGAGGAGTTTTTGGCATTGTTTGAATTGTTTTAAATTCAAAGCAGTGGCAAAAGATTTAAAAAAGCAAATGAGAAAAACAATAAGAGAACAGAGCAACCCACAGGCAGCCCAGCCAGCCCACCTAGCAGTCCACCGGCGGCCCAAAGACCTTTGTCTTGGCCGTGCCGACCACACTGCTTCCTCTCGCCAGCGAGGCGGGGAGGCGCCTGCCAGCGTCTTGGCAGGCATCACGCCACCAGGCTGCTGCTGCGTCGCTGGCCACCGCGACGCCTCGCGTCATCTCCTCGGCGCCGCCCGACCCCTGGACCCCTCGCTCTCTCCCTCCTCCTCGTTCCCACCTCTGTTCCCTCCATCCACGCGACCGAGAACCGCCCGTCGCCGATCGCCGTACCAGCCACAGCCACCCCTTGCCCTCTACCATCCCCAAGAGCTCCGCCCGACCTCTTCTCCGTCTCCGCCGATCTAAGCGACCCGGGGAGGCCAACCAACGTCGCCATCGCCGTCGTCTTCCACCTCGGGCTCCGGCCACCATCGTCGTCGATTCGCTGCCTCCGGCCGCCCCGAGCCTGACCCTCAAAGCGGACTCACGGTGAGCTTGCCGTCGTTTCCCTCGTCTCCCTCTCTCGCGCGCCACAGCCGCCGCCCATGAGCACCCGCAGCCCGCCGTCCGCCATGGCGGCGAGCTCCGTGCCCCGAGCACCTCCGCCTCGCTTAGTAGCTCCGGCATGCTCCCGAGCACCTCCCTCTTCGCTGCCCGCTCAGCTCCCTCGCCCATGACTCTAGCCCTTCCAACCGCAACCACCACCGAGCTCCGGCCGCCGCAGAGCGGACATCACCGTCGATCTAGGTCGTCTCCGTGACCCCACCTGCCTCGGTCGGCGCGGCCGAGGCTCGGGGTTCCAACGGTGCCAACCGCGCCTCAATCGTGGCCCGTGCCGCGATTCCGCGCTTATCGCCGCCGTCTCGGCCTCGCCGGCGACTTCGGCGCCGGTGGATTAGCCGGGTTGACCAGGATTTGACCCCACAGGTCAGCGGCGAGTGGGCCCGCCACTAACTAACGGGTTAACACTAACGAAACTAGTTAGTTAAACTAACTCTTGACCGATGGGTCCCAGCGTCGAGTTGACACGGACAGCGACCCGATTGACTCGTTGACGTCACATCGACGTCGGTGGCGCAATAACTAGTTTTTGGATTTAATTTAATTTAGGAAATTTCAGAAAATTCTCTAAACTTCAATAAATCATAGAAATTCAACCGTAACTTCGGTTGAAATAATTTATATATGGAAAATGATCAGAAAAATATGAAGAATCTGTTTATGGCATTTTCATGCATGTTTGAACAAATTAACCTCACTGAATAGGATGAATCATGATTAGGTTAATTTAAGAACTAGCATTTGGAGTTGGAATTTGTCTTTGCTTGAGTTCCACTTCAATTAACTTGGCTAGATATTGCATTAGGTGAATTCTGTACCTTAACATGACATGTCATTCATGTGATTGTGCATTGCATTGATTGTGTTCTCTCTTGTTTGCGGTAACTTGTCCCCTCCCGTGAGCGACGTCAAACGATGAATTCGATGACACCGATGAAGAACTATATTATCTTGAAGTGCCGAACAAGCAAAACCCCTTGTTCATTCGATACAATCCCACTCTCTCGCTCCTGCTCTATTTTACTGCATTAGGACAACAACGACTCATGTGTTACTTGCTGCGGTAGCTGAACCCCTTGATCCTTTGCATGACCTTTCATTCCACATAATTAGATGAAACCCACTAGCATGAGTAGGAGTTGTTTGAGCCATGTTGTGCCTACTCATTTATGCTTGTTTGTCATGCACTGCTCTTGCTTAGAGTTGAGTCGGTCCGATTCATCGGGAATGAATTGGAATTGATATGAACATGTCCTATTGTGTGTGAGCTAAGTGTGTGAACACGATTTGGTAAAGGTAGCGGTGAGAGGCCATGTAGGAGTACATGGTGGGTTGTCTCATTGCAGCCGTCCTCGAGAACTGAGTTACGTGTTTGTGATCCATGAAACAGTTACTACCACGCATTGGGCCCGAAACCAATGGACCCTCTCGGCTTCTTAACCACCCTTGTTCTTAGTCCGGAGTTGCAAGTAGTTTCGTGTTTGTAGCATCTTTGGGGCCGCATAGCGCTGACCTTAGGGGTGGGTTGTGTTGCGGTAGGCACCGTGGCCCGATGTACCGAGTGCCGTTTGGTATCTCGGGAACCCTGCACACATCGTTCGGGCTGTATGGGAAACCTCGGCGGACTCCTGCGGATGGAACCGAATAGGCGATAAACCTGGACTAGGGACTTGAGTGTTTAGGTAGGCGTGGCCGACACCCACGTTGGGCTTCCGCTTGAAGGTTGCCGAGTACATGTCGTGTAAGCGGCGGTAAGTGGTGAGCGTGTGTGAAGAAGTACACCCTGCGGGGTTTAATATGATCTATTGAATAGCCGTGTCCACGGAGAAGGACTTCGGGTCGCCTATATCAGTTCATAGACAAGTGAAAGTGGATACTCTAAAATCGCAAGATAAGCGTGAGTGCTATGGATGGCGTTCTCGTGGGAGGCGGGGCGGGTCCATAGTGGTGTATTGCCATGGGGAATATGTGGACTCGTGTGCGCCACCTCAAAGAGTTACTTGCGTTCGTAGTTCAGGATAGCCACCGAGTCAAAGCTGGCTTGCTGCGGTCAAACTCCACCACCCCTTTTGATAATGATGCATATGTAGTTAGTTCGATGTAAGTCTTCTGAGTACAATTGTACTCACGTTTGCTTATTTTATGTTTTGCGAGAGGCGTCGGTCTCGCTAGTAGTTCGCTTGGACTTGACGTTTAGCTTGTTACCTCAGCTACGATCTTGTGCCCTCGGCGGATCTCGGTAGATAGTCGGGCTTCTCAGCCTTTTTCATTTATAGTTATCTGTACCCGGACATGATTAGCTTCCGCTTGTGCTTTGACTTGTATGCTCGAGTGTTGGGTCATGAGACCCATGTTTGTAATATCTCGCTCCTCGGGCCTAATGAATAATATTTTGAGTCGTAGAGTTATGTTGTGATGCCATGTTGTATCTCGCATATTGAGCATATTGTGTGTATGTTTGAAATGCTTGGTATGTGTGGGATCCGACAAACTAGTTGTTTATCCTTGGCAGCCTCTCATATGGGGAAATGTAGTCTCGTGCTTACGGCGATAGTAGTCCGCTTCTGCCCGGTCCACGAGTCCTGCTAGCCCAGCACTACTGCTTGGACACTTGACTGGCGGCATGTGTCTCACTTCGTTCCTATGTCTATCCTTTGGGAAATGTCACGCGGTATTATTGAGTCTGTCTAGCTTGCTACAGCCGGGATACCGGAGTCCTGTTAGCCCAAAGGCTACAGCCGAATATATCGTTGATGACCGACATGCTCGATGTGATTCATGTATGCTGTCCCCATAGGTTAAGCGCCGCTTTGGGTTCACGACTAGCCATGTCGGCCCGGTTCTTTGTCATATGGATGCTAGCGACACTATCATATCGTGAGCCAAAAGACGCAAGCGGTCCCGGGCCATGGTAAGGCGACACCGTGGGAATACCGTGCGTGAGGCCGCAAAGTGATATGATGTGTTACATGCTAGATCGGTGTGACTTAGGATCGGGGTCCTGACAGCGTTGGTATCGAGCTTTGTTGCTGTGGGATTACCAAGCCAAACTGGTCGGGTTGTGTCTAGAAATGCTTTAGTTATGTAAGGGAATTGATTGTGGAAGGGAACGTAAGGCTCTTTTTACTCCTTATACCTCATGGCCTTCTGATCTGAGTCATCCTCTTCTCTTCTACGGGGTTTAAGAACTAGGCTTCTCATCTATCTATCAGGATGACGTGTTACTAATCCATAGACCTTTAAGATTGTTGGATTTAATCCCGATTCAGTTCCTACTATTTACGAATGATAACCGTTGATCTCGAATCTTGTTATGATGTTGTTGAGTGGTTATGCCACCTTCTGCAGGATGTCTCAAATCATTTTGAGCATTTACAGCCGTTATGCTGTCCGAGTCATCCAGGTCTCTAAATAGTCGATGCATTTGCAAATCCTTTCCTTCCGATTCCGATGTCCTTCGGTCGAATAAGCACACCAACCGGTCGGTCGAGGTGCTCTGTTGCCTCGACATATATGTTGGAACTATTATTATGACCTTAGGTGTCTAGGAAGTCACCTAGCAATTTAGCTATGCTTTTGTATCCCCAGTCACGATGATTCGGCCATCACTTTGAAAGCATCCCGCGATGCCATTTAGTAGTAGGTATTCTACTCTGGGTTCTTGAACCGAGATTCATCCTACTTCATGTTGTTAGTATTTGCTAGTGCCTTTAGGATATTAGTAACCTTTGCGGTAGTCCTCGAGGTCCGTGGTATTTCCTTCTTCCAAATACTACGAACCGCTTATGGCGAAGTTCCTTGTTGAATCAAAACATCACAATAAGAGTGCTCTTGAGGAGTTCTCCATTCATAATTGTGAATCTGCCAATTCTACCTTTACGCATGGGTTATCCGGAAGAAATGTTGAGCTTGCTCGACATACTAATCTGTGCATCCACAACTCAGGAAATTATATGTTACCTTTGAGTTGTTCTCTTAGATGCCTTCGACCTTCATCTATCAATTGATAGCCAAGGGTATGTGTGCATTTGTGTTCATCGATGCATTTTATCCTTGTGGTCCGTCAAGCCATTCTATTCGGAATGACTAGGAGAAACAAACTCGATACCTCATCCATTTCTAGGATTGGGTCAAAGTAGTTGTATCCCGAGATCAAAATGCCAATTCAGCTTTTGATTCTGTTCTACCACAAGTATTGCCATCTTATGTCAAGAATGTCATGGGAATTGCACAACCTCCTAGGAATTCTTGATGCGGTGATACTTCTCACCATCATTGTTCATTTCTCGGTTCCGTGTTGATACAACCGGGAAGCCGACAAGTGAATTGTGATGTGTGAAATCAATACCCGAGCAACTTGTTGCTTGGTAGTGAATGGACAATATTCTCATTCTTAGCGTGTTGGTTATTAAATCATCATTCTAAGATAGATCGTGCTACCTAGTCCTTATTTCGGTGCACACTTGATTGATGAATTAGGATCTTGTCAAGTCCTCATTCATTTGATCATATCGTCTTGCCCTCAAAAGCAAGATTGCTCTCGAGCTTAGTAACATATCGGTGGTTCGCGACTTTCCAAATATCTTCTTGGAAGTGTTACCGGGTTGTTCCCTGACTGTTATGTTGAGCTCGTGATCAAGTTGGTTTCTTGTGAACCACCCCTTCTCCAAGAATCTGTGTTGGATACCCCTGAGCTAGTCGGTTAAGCTAGACAACAACTTGGAGAGTTGGAAGATAAAAGCTTGTCCAACTTAGTTCGTTCCAAAGGGATATTCTTGTGTAGTGTGTGTTGAAGAAGGATGATATCTTCATCGATTGGTCCCTGTGATCGATTCTTTGGACCTATTGTCTTATCAACTCTTTGATTCGAGTATGGGCCATTGTCGAGTCAAATCAGAACCAACGATATTCGTGATGTTGTCTTACCGTGGTTAATCCTCGAGCATACCCATTACATCTTTGGTGCGACCAATGCTAACACCGTGTTCACATGATGGTGGAAGTCGGTGATATGGAAATTCCGATGAGTTGTTGTTGAGCCCATCGGTAGCATTTTATCTCCCCATGAGTCATGTTGAACATCAACCTAGTGTTGGAAATTTGTGTAAGCATTTCTTCGTGTGCCGTTCATGAAGCCTATGCTTTGGATGTAAGTAGCGACTTTCCGAATTCATGTGCATCGATGCAAGTTGCCGCCGTGAATTTTAGAAAGGTTTGTTTTGCCTCCTCCGAATCATCCCAATTCAGTCATGCATACGTGCGAAGTATTCGTGGTTCGAGACTTGCAACCTTCGCTCTACATGTGTCCCTAGCACACCAAGCCACCGATTGATTTGTTCAAGGAAAGGAGTTCTTTCATAAGAGCTAATCATGACTTATGTTAAGACTTGATATCCTCTATGATGGTTCCCCACCCGAACTTGGTAGTGTTTTATTATAAGACTACCATGTGGTCATGCTTGTCTAGGACAACGTGTTCACATGTTTGTAGCAAAACCCGCTCATGTTTTGGAGCTTGCTATCGTAGATCATATCCGAGAATCTCGCATAGCGCCATCTCGTCAAATTGTGTTGCAACCCTTCCTTTTCGGACATGATGAGTCTGAAATATCCTAACACCAACCAGATCTGAATCTCAGGCAGATATGATGGTTGGAACATTCGAACAGTTGCATTTCGTTCCCAGCTTGTACCCCATGATGCCAATTTCTATGGGCTGCCTTCTTAGTAATTTTTGTTCAAGATCATCCTCAAAAGTGGACTTACCATGGGTTCCCTCCACCTCCGATGATAAGCAAAATTCATCCATTAAGTTGTCTTCAACAAGGTAATCCACATCATCCATTCTAGTCCGGGTGTACCATTCCTTTGCACTCCACTAAATGATCGCTTGTGATTGCCTTTGGCTGGCATAAAGAGTTTCAATGATCTCTAATTCAAAAGTAATTCTTTTTTCCACCTAAGGGAATAGTTCTTGCGTCACCTTTCTCGAGGTGTCCTGTTATGGGATCATGATAAATATTCCCTCGCCACCTTGACACCATCCACCATCTCCCTAAGCGTGGAATTGTTGCCACCAACCAAACCCCGTTGTTGTTCTCCCATCTCTTTCGATGAATTTTGTGCCTCAACTCGAGATGTGTCACCGTCTCAGTCCGTGAGTCGATCATGTTTTCCTGATCTTCGTGAAGATCGAATCATGTAGGTTTCCCCTTCTTTACATTGTCGTGTCGGGTGAAGATCGCGAAGACGTCAAGACTAAGATGATGGAGTGAACCAACATCTTCGAGAAGGCAATTGGATCATGAAGATTGTGATAGTTGTGACTTCCTTTTCCTCTTACCTCACGTCTTGAATCTCGGGGCGAGATTCTTGTTTAGTGGGGTGAGTTGTCACATCCTAGTCTGGCATGCACTAGGCTAGCCTTCATGTTTGCATCATGTTTAAATTTTTGAAACTTGAACGAGGAGATTTGGAAGCCTCAAAATTTAAATAAAAGAAGGGCAAAACCCTAAAATCTCATTCATTGTTCCCAAAATGTCCTTCTTAAATGTTTGATAATTTTTGGCAAGGGTTCGGTCCCAAACAAAATATTGAACATTTATAAGGAATTAATCTTGGGATTTTGAATTTAAATCATTAGCTATTTGAATTTGAATTATATTCATATAATTAGAATATAATTTCAAATACCCTGAAATATTTTATGAGCTTTTGAAAAGTCCATCTAGCAAAATAAAAATATTCAGAGGAGTTTTTGGCATTGTTTGAATTGTTTTAAATTCAAAACAGTGGCAAAAGATTTAAAAAAACGAAGCAGAAAAACAATAAGAGAACAGAGCAACCCACACGGCAGCCCAGCCAGCCCACCTAGCAGTCCAGGCGGCCCAAAGACTGTCTGGCCGTGCCACCACCTGCTTCCTCTCGCTTGAGCGAGGCGGAGAGGCGCTTGCCGGCGTCTTGGCTGGCGCCACGCCACCGAGCTGCTGCTGCTGCGTCGCAGCCACCTTGACGCCTCGCGTCATCTCCTCGGCGCCGCCCGACCCCTGGACCCCTCGCTCTCTCCCTCCTCCTCATTCCCCCTCTGTTCCACTCCGTCCTGACCGAGAACCGCCGTCGGCGCCGATCGCCCGTACCAGCCCACAGCCACCCCTGCCCCTCTACCATCCCCAAGAGCTCCGCCCCGACCTCTTCTCCGTCTCCGCCGATCTAAGCGACCCCGGGAGGCCAGCAACGTCGCCATCGCCGTCGTCTTCCACCTCGGGCTCCGGCCACCATCGTCGTCGATTCGCTGCACTCCGGCCGCCCCCGAGCCCACTGACCCTCCAAACGGACTCACGGTGAGCTTGCCGTCGTTTCCCCTCATCTCCCTCTCTCGCGCGCGCCCTGTAGCCGCCGCCCCGCGAGCACCCGCAGCCGCCGTCCGCCATGGCCGGCGAGCTCCGTGCCCCTGAGCACCTCTGCCTCGCTTAGTAGCTCCGGCATGCTCCGGAGCACCTCCCCTCTTCGCTGCCCCGCTCAGCTCCCTCGCCCGCGAGCTCTAGCCCTTCCAGCCGCAACCACCGAGCTCCGGCCGCCGCAGAAGCGGACATCGCCGTCGATCTAGGTCGTCTCCGGCGACCCCACCTGCACCAGTCGACGCGGACGAGGCTCGGGGTTCCAGCGGTGCCAACCGCGCCTCAATCGTGGCCCGTGCCGCGATTCCACAGATCGCCGCCGTCTCGGCCTCGCCCGGCGACTTCGGCGCGGTGGATTAGCCCCGGTTGACCGAGGATTTGACCCCACGGTCATCGGCGAGTGGGCCCGGCCACTAACTAACGGGTTAACACTAACGAAACTAGTTAGTTAAACTAACTCTTGACCAGATGGGTCCCAGCGTCGAGTTGACACGGACAGCGACCCGATTGACTTCACGACGTCACATCGACGTCGGTGGATAATAACTAGTTTTTGTATTTAATTTAATTTAGGAAATTTCAGAAAATTCTCTAAACTTCAATAAATCATAGAAATTCAACCGTAACTCGGATTGAAATAATTTATATATTCAAAATGATCAGAAAAATATGAAGAATCTGTTTATGGCATTTTCATGCATGTTTGAACAAATTAACCTCACTGAATAGGATGAATCATGATTAGGTTAATTTAAGAACTAGCATTTGGAGTTGGAATTTGTCTTTGCTTGAGTTCCACTTCAATTAACCTGGCTAGATATTGCATTAGGTGAATTCTGTACCTTAACATGACATGTCATTCATGTGACTGTGCATTGCATTGATTGTGTTCTCTCTTGTTTGCGGTAATCGTCCCTCCGGTGAGCGACGTCGACGATGAATTGATGACACCGATGAAGAACTATATTATCTTGAAGTGCCGGGCAAGCAAAACCCCTTGTTCATTCGATACAATCCCACTCTCTCGCTCCTGCTCTATTTTACTGCATTAGGACAACAACGACTCATGTGTTACTTGCTGCGGTAGCTGAACCCCTTGATCCTTTGCATGACTGTCATTCCACATAATTAGATGAAACCCACTAGCATGAGTAGGAGTTGTTTGAGCCATGTTGTGCCTACTCATTTATGCTTGTTTGTCATGCCTGCTACTGCTTAGAGTTGAGTCGGGTCTGATTCATCGGGAATGAATTGGAATTGATATGAACATGTCCTATTGTGTGTGAGCTAAGTGTGTGAACACGATTTGGTAAAGGTAGCGGTGAGAGGCCATGTAGGAGTACATGGTGGGTTGTCTCATTGCAGCCGTCCTCAGGAACTGAGTTCTGTGTTTGTGATCCATGAAACAGTTACTACCACGCATTGGGCCCGAAACCAATGGACCCTCTCGGCTTCTTAACCACCCTTGTTCTTAGTCCGGGAGTTGCAAGTAGTTTCTGGTGTTTGTAGCATGCTGGGGGCCGCACGCAACGCTGACCTTAGGGGTGGGTTGTGTTGCGGTAGGCACCGTGGCCCGGTGTACCGAGTGCCCGTTTGGTATCTCGGGAACCCTGCACACATCGTTCGGGGCTGTATGGGAAACCTCGGCCGGACTCCCTGCGGATGGAACCCGAATAGGCGATAAACCTGGACTAGGGACTTGAGTGTTTAGGTAGGCCGTGGCCGACACCCACGTTGGGCTTCCGCTTGAAGGTTGCCGAGTACATGTCGTGTAAACGGCGGTAAGTGGTGAGAGCGTGTGTGAAGAAGTACACCCCTGCAGGGTTTAATATGATCTATTCGAATAGCCGTGTCCACGGAGAAGGACTTCTGGGTCGCCTATATCAGTTCATAGACAAGTGAAAGTGGATACTCTAAAATGCGCAAGATAAGCGTGAGTGCTATGGATGGCGTTCTCGTAGGGAGACGGGAGCGGGTCCATAGTGGTGTATTGCCATGGGGAATATGTGGACTCGTGTGCGCCACCTCAACAGAGTTACTTGCAGTCGTAGTTCAGGATAGCCACCGAGTCAAAGCTGGCTTGCTGCAGTCAAACTCCACCACCCCCTTTTGATAATGATGCATATGTAGTTAGTTCTGATGTAAGTCTTGCTGAGTACAATTGTACTCACGTTTGCTTATTTTATGTTTTGCGAGAGGCGTCGGTCTCGCTAGTAGTTCCGCTTGGACTTGACGTTTAGCTTGTTACCTCAGCTACGATCTTGTGCCCTCGGCAGATCTGTAGATAGTCGCTTCTCAGCCTTTTTCATTTATAGTTATCGTACACGGACATGATTAGCTTCCGCTTGTGCTTTGACTTGTATGCTCGAGTGTTGGGTCATGAGACCCATGTTTGTAATATCTCGCTCCTCGGGCCTAATGAATAATATTTTGAGTCGTAGAGTTATGTTGTGATGCCATGTTGTATCTACGCATATTGAGCATATTGTGTGTATGTTTGAAATGCTTGGTATGTGTGGGATCCGACAAACTAGTTGTTTATCCTTGGCAGCCTCTCATATGGGGAAATGTAGTCTCGTGCTTCCGGCGATAGTAGTCCGCTACAGCCGGTCCACGAGTCCTGCTAGCCCAAAGACTACTGCTTGGACACTTGATGGCCAGCATGTGTCTCACCGTTCCTATGTACATCGCCGGGAAATGTCACGCGGTATTATTCGAGTCTGTCTAGCCTGCTACAGCCCGGGATACGGAGTCCTGTTAGCCAGTGCTACAGCCCGAATATATCGTTGATGACCGACATGCTCGATGTGATTCATGTATGCCTGTCCCCATAGGTTAGCGCCGCTTTGGGTTCACGACTAGCCATGTCGGCCGGGTTCTTTGTCATATGGATGCTAGCGACACTATCATATCGTGAGCCAAAAGACGCAAACGGTCCGGGCCATGGTAAGGCGACACCCGTGGGAATACCGTGCGTGAGGCCGCAAAGTGATATGATGTGTTACATGCTAGATCGGTGTGACTTAGGATCGGGGTCCTGACAGAAATGACGTTCAGCAGATACAAAATGCCATGCATAATTGACAACACTGAGAACAACAACTTTCATAAGAGTAAAGATTCTTCTGAAAGAGATACTGGCTGGGTTACCCCTGAGATTCCTTGAGGATTCTTCACGACAACAAACAGGGTGCAATACTCTTCGGAAGAGGATTTTTTCCAAGAAGAAGAGGTAGTCGAAGATGACAATGATGTCACCTTCGTGTAGGAGGGCACTCACCAACGGGATGATGATGATGAAGATTAGCCAATAACAGTTCCCAACCCAGAGTGTAACCACAAGTTCACTACATTTGGACAGCATGTCCGAACAGACAATGATGATGCAGTTGAACATGATGTTGCAACAGATGATGATTATGACTATGATGATGTGCAGCCGCTCCAAAATTTTCAAACCAATCCACTGAGACATCGTCACAACACTGGATTACCACCATGTCCACCTGCTGGATCCCAAAACAGAGCTCAGCGTCCACCTGCTGCACCGAAAAACAAAGCTCCAAGTAGACCTGCTGCATCAACTTCGACACTGCGACCACCAAGGGTGCCTTGGTCAAAAGTCAACAGCAGGTACAAATCCTCCGCACTATTGCCGCCGCGAGATCCTGAACTACATAGATCTGCTATAACCCTGCCATGTCCAATACAACCCGACGAGCTGCAAACACCATCGGGTGAACGAGTCTACACACATGTAAGTTTATCTCTTGAAAAAATAATAATAATTGCAGTCCATTTAGATAACATTGCAGTGCACACTGATATTTCTTGTGAGCTTTGACCTAACATCTTATACAGTCGATTCTTCTGAAAACTTAGGAACATTGCAATGCTTTATTAAACTCGTATGCACTCCTCGTATTTAAAAACAGAACAGAATAATTTATCTCATAGAGCATTGCACTTAATGCGGGATAAAAACATGCCGCTGAACCTCATACCTGCAGCTGGAATGAAGTTCACCACATACGACAAGGCATGGGAATTTTACAACAATTATGCAAGATGTGCAGGGTTTGGCATACGCAAGAGGGCAAAACACAGGACAAATGCCTACATTGTCTGCTCAAGAGAATGGACGCTCAAGCAGACTGTGTTAGATTATCACCGGAAACGTCAGAAGACATCAAAAAGGATTGACTGCAAGGCAAAAATTAGAGTAAAAAAGAGGAAGGATGGAAATTTTTTGATAGAAATGGTTGAACTCAACCACAATCACAAGATGCTGGAAAGCCCCGGGCTGCTTTTGCACATGCGATCGCACAAAAGAGACGATTCTTTGATTAACAGTTAGTGAAAGACATGCAACTGGACAACCACACACACGCTCAGATGATGTCAACGTTATCGCGTATGTCCGGTGGTCTGCAGTACATGGGACATACTAGCCGCGACTGGATAAACTAGTAAGCACGTCACAGAGCATATCACTTGAGCATTCTGTCAGTAATTATTTCCTGTTTGATGAGATGAGTTTGCATTGCGTTTGAAATGTAGGAAACAAAAGTTTGTCAGAGAAGTGTCCCAAGATGACGTCAAGAAACTTCTGGAATTCTTTGAGAAGATGCATAAGATAAACCGAGAGTTCTTCTGTGATTGTGACGTTGATGCAGATAACCGTGTAAGAAACGTCTTTTGGGCCAACGCAAGTTGCAAAGGATCATATGAAGATTTTGGAGACTGCGTTACATTTGACAGGACATATAAAACTAACAAATTCCACATGCCGCTGGAAGTCTTCGCGGGATTGAACCATCATCTACAGAGCAGCATATTTTCTGTTGCCCTCGTGCGAGATGAAACAATACCGTCGTTCGAGTGGGGTTTCAAAACATTTCTGAGGTGTATGAACAACAAGCCGCCAATCTGCATGCTCACATGTATAAAAAAATAACACCTGTATACTTACATTTGTTTGGTACACTTATATTTCTTCCATCTATCTTACACACACAAACAACTTAATAAAAACACTATTTATGCCTTCTCAGACCAGTGTTCTTCAATGAAGGCAGCATTAAAAACTATCCTCCTAGATACACTATATAAGTTGTGTCGGTGGCATATCATGAAGAAGTACAAAGACCACCTCGCCTTGTTGTATAAGGCGCGCGAGAAACTCAAGGATGACATCAATGCGGTGCTGAACCACCCACTAATGTTGTCAAAATTTGAGCGAGCATGGAAGGACCCCATTTCAGAAATACAACTTGCAAAACGATGAGGTGATGAATTCGCTATGGGATGACAGGCACAAGTGGATCTCGGCTTACTACAACGAAATTTTCTGTGCTCGGATGACTTCCACGCAGAGAAGTGAGAGCATGAACCGCATACCGAAGAAAAACTTTGTCAAAGAGAAGCATGATCTCCATCTGTTTGCTCAGCAGGTGGACAAGTGCATTCAGACCAGGAAGGCCGTCGAGCACGCAGAGACAGTAGCAAATGAGGTAAACAAAATGTCCATCAAAAACTACTAAAATATAACTACAAAAACAAACAAAATTTTCATTTCTCTGGTTCGTAACAGTGCATTTTTGATCATGCAGTCAGAGGTAAAGACAACAACCCAGTTTGGGTTCGAAGTTCAGCTATCAAACGTGTATACAAGGGCAGTGTTTGCAGATTCAAAGAAACACTCTACCGTAGCACTACATTTGGAGCAGAACGGTGCCCAGAGAACCCGACAAAGTATCCCGTACACCACTACAATAGACCGGATGCATTTGACTAGGCAAGGCATAATTTCCAAGTTGTCACCGATGAACAGAAAGGTGTCTACGAATGTGAGTGCAAACTCTGGACACACACAGGTGCGATTTGCGAGCAAAAAAATCCTAATTTCTGATGGTCATGCACGAAAGCTCACTTACTGAACTTTAAAAGTCCACATGCATGAGTAATTCACAAAACCAAGTGAAGTTCACTTCCTTAAAATGAACAAATAATGAAAAAACATGTGTTTATTAATTTCATGCAGTTCACTTACAAAACAAAGAAATCATGTGTTGTCTGCAGGGCCCTTTTGTGTCCATGTGTTATGCATGCTTTCTCATTTGAGAGTACTCAAGATTCCTGAGGTGTACATCATGAAAAGATACACCCGGAATGCAAGATCAAATGCAACGTTTGACAGAAGAGACTACGAACAAATAGCACCAGATGGAAGCTCGCTTTTTTGCCGTAGAAAATTGCTGACAGAAACAGCAATGGACCTTGCAAACAGAGCGACAAGGTCCGATGCTGGGTGCCACAGAGCGTTGTCTGGTATGAGGGCACTGATCGAGGAAGTTGATGTGCTCAACAAAGAAGAACAAGAAGAAGAAGAATAAGAATAAGAAGAAGAAGAAGAAGAAGAAGAAGAAGAAGAAGAAGAAGAAGAAGCAAAACTAAAGCAAGCAGAGAAATCCCAGCATGACAATAATGCCGAGCAAGTAGAAACTACCGAACACAGCGCAACTGGTGCTATCAAAAAAGAAACAATTCTTCCACCTCCTGTTTCAAACAGAAGAGGAAGGAAGAAAGGGGGCGACACAACCCAGAAAAAGGTTGCATGCAAGGAGAAAACTGATGACAAAAACAGTAAGCCACAGCCTGAGCTGGACAGTGATGGTCACCCACTGGGAATAAGAAGGTGCAAGACATGTAATGAAATCAGCGACCACAATTCCAGGACATGTACAAAAAGACATGAACAAGAAAACCAAGGACATGGCGATGCACAACCAAAAAGAAATTCCATTCACAACACTAAGAAATGGACGAAACAGTGACGTTGCAGCATCTGTAAAAAGAGGAAGAGACACAATTCAAGAACCTGCCCCAAAAGAACAAGATCAGAAAACGAGGAAGACGAAGAAGATGAAATCATGATATGTCTCCGTCGTATCTATAATTTTTGATTGTTTCATGCCAATATTATTCAACTTTCATATACTTTTGGCAACTTTTTATATTATTTTTGGGACTAACATATTGATCCAGTGCCTAGTGCAAGTTCCTGCTTGTTGCATGTTTTATGTTTCGCAGAATATCCATATCAAATGAAATCCAAACGGGATAAAAACGGACGGAGCTTATTTTTGGAATATTTGGAAAATCCTGGAAGAAAAATCCACGCGATACAGTGCCCGAGGTGGCCACGAGGTAGGGGGCGCCCCTGCCCCCCCAGGGTGCGCCCCTGACCCTCGTGGGCCACCCGTAAGGCGGTTGATGCCCTTCTTCGGCCGCAAGAAAGCTAAGTTTTGGTAAAAAAAATCACGTCGAAGGTTTCAGTCCAATCGGAGTTACGGATCTCCATATATATACGAAACGGTGAAAGGGCACCAGAACAGAACGCAGAAACAGAGAGAAACAGAGAGATAGATCCAATCTCGGAGGGGCTCTCGCCCCTCCCACACAATGGAGGCCAAGGATGTAACATCCCAAATTTCCTATTTGGAATGTTTTACAATTATAGCTAAGCATCTATGCATATTGTTTGAATTTGAGTGACATTTGAAGTTTCAGAAGATTTTGAGTTGATGGAATTTGAATTCAAAATTTGGCAGTTGAAATATTATTTCGAATCAATGCCTGACAAATACTTGAGAAAAAGTATGAGAGGAGTAAACATGACACTCCAAATATGTCAGATGAAAAACCCTGCCAAAAAAGTTTGAATTCAAATTTTGATTTTAATTGGAATTTTAGAAAAATGATTTTTTATAAAGTTTGAGTTTTGCCCCTGGAAAAATGTTCAAATTATAGGAATATTCCCTGATCATTTTGATATATATATGTCCTATATAAAATATATATATTTAATTATATTTCTCTCTCTTAAATTCAAAAAAATAGAAAAAAAAAAACCTCGGCGCCACCAGCTAATCTGCCCAGCCAGCCGAGAGGCGACCAGCGCTAGGCGCAGCCCAGCCAATGAGGCGGCCAAGCAGCCAGCCTTGCCATGAGCCAGCCCAGCCGCGCCGACCGACCGAGCCACCGCGCCGAAACGGTTTACCCTCGGTCGCCCGACCCGCGCCCTCCCTCTCTCACCGACACCCGGCCCCACCTCTCCTTCTTCCCCTCGCCCACGCCCCCTCCGCTCTCGAATCCCGACGAATCCGGGATCCTGCCCGATCCCCTCGCCCGATCGCCCCCTCCTCCAAGCCGAGTCTCCCCTATAAATACCCCCGCCCTCGACCCCGTCCCCCACTTTTCCCCCTCGCTGACCCCTCTCCTCGCCGCGATCCCTCGCCGGAGTCCGAAGCCGCCGCCGCGCCATTGCCACCGCCCCGCCTGACTCCGACCCCCTCGAGCTCCACCGAGACCACCACCGGAACCCCCTTGCTCCGCCACACCCGCCGGAGGTCTCCGCCGTCGTCCCCGACCACCGGAGCCGCCGCGCCGTCGTCGCCCGAGTCGCCGTCGCTGTCGACCACCACGGTGAGTCACCGGAGAACCCTCCGCCGTCCGATCTGTAAACAACGCGTTAGATTAGATCCCCGAAGCGGTAGGTTTATTTTAAAATAAACCGGTTTAGTTCCGGTTTAGTTTTGGTTTTAGTTAGGTTTAGTTAGACCGGCCCGAAGCGGTTTATTAACGCGGGCGCGATTTAGTTATTTTACGCCGATGCGTTAGATAGGCCCATTAGCCGGTTTTTCTTTTTAGTTAATTTTTCTTCGTTTCTGTTTTTAACAGAATAGTTTCAGATTTGTAAAATCCATATCTTTTAATCTACTTAATATTTTTAATTGATTTTTTTGTTGGTTTGCAAATTTGTTGTAGTTTCTGTAGAAAATATGTTTAGTCATGTTAAAATTATTAGAAATTGTTTTATTTTAGATTTAGACAGATTAGTAATTCTGCTATAAAATGAGTTAGGAATATTTTATTTTAGTGATTCTTTTGTCACTACTTTGTTTTGACCATACCTAACCGTAGGAATTTATTTGGGCATTTTAGATTTAATAAAAAATAGTTTTAATCAAAACCATGTTGTTCCTATTTATTTAACTAGCTACTATTTTCCTATTGTTTTATTTAGCAAATATTTTTATTTTTCCTATGTGATAGTTTATTTTAGGTTAGTTTCGTAACTTTAGAACATGAACTTTTATTTACAATAAATAAAACTTTTATTTTACTTATTCTTGCTAGGATTGTTTTAGGCATAATAGGAGTTCTATAATAACTTTTAATGTGATTCTTTTTGCTCCTAGTTGCATGATGATTTCTTTTCTGTTAGGTAGCAAAAACCCATGCTTAGGTTCTGTTAAGAAAAATTTTGTTATGCAAAACTATTTCTTTGGTTGTGTTTGATGTTGGGAAAACATTGAATTGGATTTCTTCGAGTTTCTTTGGGTTTTGGTTCAATTGCTTTATGTGTTATGTTAGCATGATATTATGTTAAGTGATCATATGTTGTATGCTTATTATGATTGTTGTTTGCCTCGGTAGAATTTCCGGAGTGCGAAGCTTGCTACCACGAGTCCCTAGCTTTCGAAGATCGTCAGCAAGGCAAGTCATTGATCATATTTGTTTTACTATACCTATGATTTTATTGCATTAGAATTATACCTCCCCACCATGCATGCAGTAGGAGAATTTGAAGTTATGTTCTTGAGTAGTATCATGAGGTAGGATGAACCCAATTCCCTTGTTACCATTGCCCGGACGAAGTAGTTTATTTTGCTATGCTCGTGAGACGGGTTGGTTGAGTGAATCATAAGGGAGATGTGAGAGTCAAGATGATGACAACCCCATGACTTCAAGCTCAAGATGGACTTCAAAATTCACTCTTGGGTGGAGGACGGTTGACGGGCACCTGGAGAAAACCAGCGGTTGGCGGGATGCATGGAGAAGTGCCATGACATCTTGCGGAAAGCTTCACCCAGCCACGAAGAGTCGGATGTATACCCCATTGACCGGAAGCTTACATGCAGCCGCAAGCCATTATGGGCTCGGCTTGGTCAACCTTAGGTGTGACTCGGCGGACGGTGCTACGAGATGTAGAAGAACGGTAGGATTGGATGGGTACCGGCGGTGGCGGAGAGAACTCTTCGGAAGACCTGTTTGTTCGTCCCGTCTTCAAACACCATGAAGTGCGAAGACTTAAAAGGAGGGAACGATTCTTGCGGGTAAAGTGCGCAAACCTCTGCAGAGTGAAGATCTAATCGGTTAGCCGTGTCCCCGGTTACGGACAATTTGAGCCTCTGGAACCTGGAGTATTTCGGAAATCTCAACACTGAAATTAATAAATTAATTGAGGGGATTATTTAATAATTGCGAATGAGACATTGGTTGGCGGAACCATCTCAACAACTACCGACAATTTTGTAGTATTTGCAAACAAGTCCTTATTGTAGGGAAAAACTGGCTTTTCGCAAAACAATGAAACTTAGAGCCCCACAGCCAAATTGCATATAGTGTTAGTAATTTTATTGTTATTCTCTCTTCATGACTTGCGGCATATTCAAAATGCTGACCTACACGGCTGCAACGTCTTATGTTGCAGAGGAGTATTCGATCGAGAGTGAGGCTACGATCCACGCTTGGCGATTGCCCTATGGAGTCGGATGGACTCGCTATTTCTTCTACGCTTCCGCAGCTTTATTTAGTTTATTTCTCATGAGTTGGCCTTCGGCCGAATTTATTCTATTGTAATAAAGACTCGATATGAGAATCGTGTAATAAATTCAGGTGTGATTGAACTTTGATTATTTCATCAATGTACTATGTGTGCCAAGATGATCTTGGGATGGTACAGCCACACGTAGACTTGACCGATTTTGGGTCGGGTCGCTCTGAAGATGGTATCGAGCACACGCTGACCGTGGGGCGTAACCCCTAGGATCGGAAAGCCATAGGAAGAGACTATTTATTTTATGTCCTTATCATTCCGTAATTCTCCCTGTTCATTTCGACTTCTCTCGATTTTCAACACTCTAGATGGCGCGAGTTCACCCCAGTTTTGCTACGGAGTTTTGCCACCAGATGAGACGATGCCTTCGGCAAGAAGCTGGTCCAGATCGTGAAGAAGCTGAAGATTGCTCTGCCCTCGATCACCGGGAAGCCAACCAATGCACTTCCGACGGATACCCGCTACAGGATTGAGGTGCACATTCCAGGGAGGACCTTCGACATTCAGAGCCTATTGACTTTGAGTTTACCGATTTCAATTGGATCCTCGGAAGAGACATGGCGATTTATCATGCACTTGGACATCTCCGAGAAGAGTACAGGGCCGAGCTCGACCCATCAGATCTCGCCATGATTTCTCGCAGAGCTAGGAATGGAGATATCATCCGTACCGTAGAGGACGGCTCCATTCTCTCATATGTCCAAGACTTGGAGTGTCTCCTCAGGAAACGGGAGATCCAGACTCGCCGTAACTCGAAGGTACACAGGAGGCTGTTGTTCCGTGAACTGGAACTGGAGGAGAAAGGACACACAGACTTCCTTGACCATGAAGAAGAAATCAAGGATTTCATGGAGAGAGTCGACAAGCTGAAGATGGATGTTGCCGCATTAGAAGAGAAGATGGACTTGGGAGAAGACCTTTTTCCGAGTGGAGATGACGGACCCCTCGTGAGCAATGACCAGGATTATGAAGGGAGCTCCACTGAAGAAAGCCGCAAGAGGAGGCGCCGCATCAGAGGACGCCACACCGGAGGACGCCACACCAGAGGACGCAAGGATTATTGATGAAGACATTTAGTCGACCGCCATGTTATTTTATTTTTTCCGTCGATCAGTTAGGCCGTTACTTTCGATTAGTCGTGAAATTTGTAATCCGAGATTGAACCATGTTTGAGTTGATTGAATAAATGATTGGTGTGATTATGATTGTGCATTCATATGGGTAGTGATATTTTCTCATTAGACCCTTGTTCCATTCTAATTTTCTCATCCACTCCAAAACACCAGATGCCTCCGAGACGTGACCCCGGTCTCAACTTTCCGCCGGAGCTCACCCAGCTGATCCAGCAGCAGAATGCCCTCATGCAGATGCTCATCCAGAACCAGAACAACAACAACAACAACAACAACAACAATCCACCGCCACCACCCCCTGTTGACAACTTGACCCGCTTCCTAAGGCTGAATCCGCCAGTGTTCTCTAGCAGCACTGAGCCGATTGTGGCCGATGATTGGCTCCGCAAGGTCGGAAGGGAGTTAGCCACTGCTGGATGCACAGATGTAGAGAAGGTGCGCTTTGCCGCACATCAACTTGATGGACCTGCAGCCTCTTGGTGGGAGAACTACACCGCCACTTATCCCATCGCCACCATCACGTGGGATCAGTTCCAGCAGGCTTTCCGCACCGCTCATGTTTCAGCTGGAGCCATGAGTCTGAAGAAGCGTGAGTTCCGCAACTTACGCCAGGGGAACCGTACCGTGGGGTAGTACGTGGATGAGTTCAGCAAGTTAGCTTGCTATGCCCCGGATGATGTGGCCACAGATGCCGCAAAGCAGGAAAAGTTTCTCGAGGGACTCAATGACGAGCTGGGTATGCAGCTAATGTTGGCCACCTTCACCAACTACCAGGAGCTGGTAGACAAGGCCACCATACTTGAAGGCAAGCAGCAGCAGATTGATAGCCGCAAACGGAAGTATGGCCAGGGAAGTACAACTCGGAGCTCAGCGAAGCCCGTTATGCCCCATACTGGAGGGCATACCCATCATAACCATGGAGGACATAACCATGGAGGAAATGGGAACAACCGCAACCAGGACAACAAGACGAGCAATGGAAGCGGCAATGGAAATGGCAATGGCAACCAGCATCGTCCTGCCCGGCTCGAAGGATCTGAGTCACATCACTGTTTCAAGTGCCGAAAACAGGGCACTATGCCACCGACTGCCGGAGGCCAAGCGGAGGAATGTAAACGGCAATGGAAGCTCAGCAAAGAAGCCCAACCCTTTTCCTCGTGCTCGGGTGAACCACATTGGCGTGGAGGGCGTCTATGATCAGCCGACACTTGTTGTTGGTAAGTTTTATTAAATTCACATCCAGATTGGTACTCTTTGACTCGGTGCAACGCATTCATTCATATCAAGGGTAGTTGTGGAAAATACGGGTTGCCCACTAGAACACTTAGAAGCCCTCTTCACGTCGGTTCCAGGGAGGAGAAATGATGGCAGGCTTAGGCTGTCATGCAACCCTCAACATCGGAAACCATAAATTTCCGCAGACCTCATAGTATTGGAAACCCGGACCTTGGATGTGATCCTAGGCATGGATTGGTTGACAAAGTTTGAAGGAACATAGATCGTGCCCACAAGTCGATTCTGCTCACCACCCCGGGCGTAAGAGGATCAAGTATGTATCCGGCGTAGCGGATGAAGAATCGGTGAATTCCCTCACGGGAGTTGTTCAGAGGAAGTGCCGAGGTGCAAGATTTTCCCGATGTGTTTCGAAGGAATTACCAGAATGCCACCGACGAGACATTGAATTTCTGATTGAGTTATTGCGGCACAGCCCCAATATCCAAGAGACCCTATCGGATGCCCCGAGCGATTTGAAAGAGATCAAGAATCAAATTAATGAGCTATTGGAGAAGGGATATATTCGCCAAGCTCGTCACCTTGGGGAGCCCAGTTCTTTTGGTAGAGAAGAAGGATGGAACCTTGAGAATGGTTGTGGATTATCGTTCGTTGAGCGACGTGACCATCAAGAACAAGTACCCTCTGCCGATGATTAATGACTTATTTGATCAGCTAGTTGGAGCCAAGGTATTCTCCAAGATCGATCTTGATCGGTATCATCGATTGCAGATCCGTGAAAAGGATATACCTAAAATAGCATTCACCACGGTATGGTTTATATGAGTATACCGTCATGTCATTCGGATTGACTAATGCCCTGCATACTTCATGAATTTGATGAACAAGGTATTTATGGAATATCTGGACAAGTTTGTCGTGGTGTTCATCGATGATATACTGATTTTCTCCAAGAGCGAGGAAGAGCATAAGGAACATTTGCGTCTAGTTCGGAGAAACTCCGAGAACATCGCTTGTATGCCAAGTTCATAAATGTGAATTTTGGCTGAAGGAAGTCGGATTCCTCGGACATGTTATTTCAGGAGAAGGAATAGCAGTTGACCCGCCAAGGTTGTATCGACACCGATTGGCGATCGCCCACCTCGATCAAGGAGATCCGCAGTTTTCTCGACTCGCAGGATATTATCGGAGGTTCATTGAGAATTTCTCGAAGATTGCCAAGCCCATGACTGAGTTGTTGAAGAAGGATGCCAAGTACATTTGGACCGAGGATTGTGAAGCCAGTTTTCAGGAATTGAAGAAACGTTTGGTTACAGCCCGATGCTGATTTTGCGGACATACACAAGGATTACGGTATATTGTGGCGCTTCTCGTCGGGGACTCGGAGGAGTACTCATGCAGGAAGGAAAAGTTGTAGTTTATACCTCCGCACAGCTATGACCACACGAGATGAATTATGCCACACATGATTTGGAATTAGCAGCCGTAGTGCATGCACTCAAGACACAGGAGACATTTCCTTATCGGAAACCGTTGTGATGTTTACACGATCATAAGAGCTTGAAGTATATTTTCACGCAGAAAGAGTTGAACCTCGAGCAGAGGAGATGGCTAGAGTTAATCAAGGACTATGACATGAGATTGCATTACCACCGGTGAAAGGCTAATGTTGTAGCAGATGCTTTGAGCCGTAAGAGTTATGTGAATACTCTTATAGCGGAGGATTACCCCAGAGTTAGTCGATGACCTCGAGATCTCCGATCGGAGATAGTTCGAGAGGATATGTTGCAACTCGAAGTTCAGTCCACTTTGGCGAAAGAATTCGTGAAGCCCAGAAGTCGGACAAGGAAATTGAGGAGATAAAGAAAAGGATGAATGAATGAAAAGCTAAAGGGTTTCGTAAGGATGAATACGGAGCTATATGGTTCGAGGATCGTATTTATGTACCTAATGATCCCGAACTCAGGAAGCTAATTCTTCAGGAGGCTCATGATTCACCGTACTCGATTCACCCCGGTAACACCAAGATGTATCTGGATTTGAAGGAAAGTTTCTGGTGGACAGGTATGAAGAAGGATATTGCCGAGTACGTAGCAGTATGCGATGTTTGCCAACGAGTAAAGGCGGAACATCGGAAGCCAGCAGGGTTACTTCAACCTTTGCCCATTCCCGAGTGGAAATGGGAAAAACTTGGAATGGATTTTATCACAGGATTACCCAGGACCCGTTCAGGTTATGATTCTATCTGGGTAGTGGTTGATCGATTGACCAAGGTAGCTCATTTCATTCCCATGAAGACTACCTATACCAGTGCTAAGTTAGCCAAGATATACATGACCAGGATCGTATGTCTGCATGGAGTTCCGAGGAGTATCTCGATAGAGGAACACAATTTACCTCAAAGTTTTGGAATCAGTTGCATGAAACTTTGGAGTGCGAGGCTGGAGTTCAAGACTTTTCATCCGCAGCATGATGGACAGACCGAGAGAGTCAACCAGATTCGGAGGACATGTTGAGAGCTTGTGCGCTAGACTATGGGTCTAGCTGGGATGATAATTTGCCCTACGCGGAGTTCTCATACAACAACAGTTATCGCACCCGATCGAAGATGGCCCCTTCGAAGCTCTATACGGAAGGAGGTGCGAACACCATTGTTGTGGGATGGTGTTGAGATCAAAACTTTTCGGTCCCGATCTTATCAGAGATTCGAAGAGAAAGTCAAGCTGATTCGAGATAGACTCAAGGTAGCTCATCGAAGCGTAAGAGTTATGCCGACGATGCGCAAGGAAGTAACTTACGGCGGGAGATCGAGCATATCTTCGTGTGTCCCCACTTCGTGGAATCAAGAGGTTCGGTGTTAAAGGAAAGTTAGCACCCGGTTCATTGGCCCTACAAAATCCTCGAGCGTCGTGGAGAAGTTGCTTACAAGTTGGAATTGCGGAAGGATTGTCCGGAGTTCATGGTGTCTTCCATGTTTCTCACCAAGAAATGCCATGCCAACATGGCGATATTCCGTTGAGAGACACAGTGCCCCTAGAAGCCATACAGCTCGACAGTGATCTGACTTATGAGGAGAAACCCGTCCGAATTCTCGAGACTGCGAACAGAGTCACCCGCAGCAAGATCATCAAGTTTTGCAAGGTCTGTGGAGTCATCATTCGAGGAGGAAGCCACCGGGAGCGAGAAGAAGACCTCCGCCGAGACCACCGCACCTATTTGCTAGCCAACCCGAATCTCGAGGGCTAGATTCATCTTAAGGTGGGTAGGTTTATAACATCCCAAATTTCCTATTTGGAATGTTTTACAATTATAGCTAAGCATCTATGCATATTGTTTGAATTTGAGTGACATTTGAAGTTTCAGAAGATTTTGAGTTGATGGAATTTGAATTCAAAATTTGGCAGTTGAAATATTATTTCAAATCAATGCCTGACAAATACTTGAGAAAAAGTATGAGAGGAGTAAACATGAGCCAAATATGTCAGATGAAAAACCCTGCCAAAAAAGTTTGAATTCAAATTTTGATTTTAATTGGAATTTTAGAAAAATGATTTTTTTATAAAGTTTGAGTTTTGCCCCTGGAAAAATGTTCAAATTATAGGGAATATTCCCCTAATCATTTTGATATATATATATATCCTATATAAAATATATATATTTAATTATATTTCTCTCTCTCTAAATTCAAAAAAATAGAAAAAAAAACCTCAGCGCCAGCCAGGCCAACTGGCCCAGCCAGCGCCGAGGCGACCCGCAGCGCTAGGCGCAGCCCAGCCAGCGAGGCGGCCCAGCCGGCCCAGCCGCGCCGACCGACCGAGCCACCGCGCCGAAACGGTTTCCCCTCGGTCGCCCGACCCGACGCCCCCTCCCTCTCTCACCGACACCCCGGCCCCACCTCTCCTTCTTCCCCTCGCCCACGCCAACCCCGCCGCCCCTCGCCAGAATCCCGACGAATCCGGGATCCTCCCCGATCCCCTCGCCCGATCGCCCCCTCCTCCAAGCCGAGTCTCCCCCTATAAATACCCCCGCCCTCGACCCCTTCCCCCACTTTTCCCCCTCGCCCGACCCCTCTCCTCGCCATGATCCCTCGCTGAGTCCGGCCGCCCCCGCCATTGCCACCGCCCGCCCGACTCCGACCCCTCGAGCTCCACCGAGACCACCACTGAACCCCTTGCTCACCCGCACCACGGAGGTCTCCGCCGTCGTCCCCGACCATCGAACCGCCCAGCCATGTCGTCGCCTCGAAAGCTGCCGTCGCCGTCGACCACCACGGTGAGTCACCGGAGAACCCTCCGCCGTCCGATCTGTAAACAACGCGTTAGATTAGATCCCCCGAAGCGGTAGGTTTATTTTAAAATAAACCGGTTTAGTTCCGGTTTAGTTTTGGTTTTAGTTAGGTTTAGTTAGACCGGCCCGAAGCGGTTTATCAATGCGGGCGTGATTTAGTTATTTTACGCCGATGCGTTAGATAGGCCCATTAGCCGGTTTTTCTTTTTAGTTAATTTTTCTTCGTTTCGCTTTTTAATGTAATAGTTTCAGATTTGTAAAATCCATATCTTTTAATCTACTTAATATTTTTAATTGATTTTTTTGTTGGTTTGCAAATTTCTTGTAGTTTCTGAGAAAATATGTTTAGTCATGTTAAAATTATTAGAAATTGTTTTATTTTAGATTTAGACAGATTAGTAATTCTGCTATAAAATGAGTTAGGAATATTTTATTTTAGTGATTCTTTTGTCACTACTTTGTTTTGACCATACCTAACCGTAGGAATTTATTTGGGCATTTTAGATTTAATAAAAAATAGTTTTAATCAAAACCATGTTGTTCCTATTTATTTAACTAGCTACTGTTTTCCTATTGTTTTATTTAGAAAATATTTTTATTTTTCCTATATGATAGTTTATTTTAGGTTAGTTTCGTAACTTTAGAACATGAACTTTTATTTACAATAAATAAAACTTTTATTTTACTTATTCTTGCTAGGATTGTTTTAGGCATAATAGGAGTTCTATAATAACTTTTAATGTGATTCTTTTTGCTCCTAGTTGCATGATGATTTCTTTTCTGTTAGGTAGCAAAAACCCATGCTTAGGTTCTGTTAAGAAAAATTTTGTTATGCAAAACTATTTCTTTGGTTGTGTTTGATGTAGTGAAAACATTGAATTGGATTTCTTCGAGTTTCTTTGGGTTTTGGTTCAATTGCTTTGTGTGTTATGTTAGCATGCTATTATGTTAAGTGATCATATGTTGTATGCCTATTATGATTGTTGTTTGCCTCAGTAGAATTTCCGGAGTGCGAAGCTTGCTACCACGAGTCCCTAGCTTTCAAAGATCGTCAAGAAGGCAAGTCATTGATCATATTTGTTTTACTATACCTATGATTTTATTGCATTAGAATTATACCTCCCACCATGCATGTAGTAGGAGAATTTGAAGTTATGTTCTTGAGTAGTATCATGAGGTAGGATGAACCCAATTCCCTTGTTACCATTGCCGGAACGAAGTAGTTTATTTTGCTATGCTCGTGAGACGGGTTGGTTGAGTGAATCATAAGGGAGATGTGAGAGTCAAGATGATGACAACCCCATGACTTCAAGCTCAAGATGGACTTCAAAAGTTCACTCTTGGGTGGAGGACGGTTGACGGGCACCTGGAGAAAACCAGCGGTTGGCGGGATGCATGGAGAAGTGCCATGACATCTTGGAAAGCTTCACCCAGCCACGAAGAGACGGATGTATACCCCATTGACCGAAGCTTACTGTGCAGCCGCAAGCCATTATGGGCTCGCTTGGTCAACCTTAGGTGTGACTCTGGCGGACGGTGCTACGAGATGTAGAAGAACGGTAGGATTGGATGGGTACGGCGGTGGCGGAGGAACTCTTCGAAGACCCTGTTTGTTCGTCCCATCTTCAAACACCATGAAGTGCGAAGACTTAAAAGGAGGAGCGATTCTTGCGGGTAAAGTGCGCAAACCTCTGCAGAGTGAAGATCTAATCGGTTAGCCGTGTCCCGATTACTGGACAATTTGAGCCTCGGAACTTGGAGTATTTCGAAATCTCAACACTGAAATTAATAAATTAATTGAGGGGATTATTTAATAATTGGGAATGAGACATTGGTTGGCGGAACCATCTCAACAACTACCGACAATTTTGTAGTATTTGCAAACAAGTCCTTATTGTAGGGAAAAACTGGCTTTTCGCAAAACAATGAAACTTAGAGCCCCACAGCCAAATTGCATATAGTGTTAGTAATTTTATTGTTATTCTCTCTTCATGACTTGCCGGCATATTCAAAATGCTGACCTACACGGCTGCAACATCTTATGTTGCAGAGGAGTATTCCAATCAGGAGTGAGGCTACGATCCACGCTTGGCGATTGCCCTATGGAGTCGGATGGACTCGCTATTTCTTCTACGCTTCCGCAGCTTTATTTAGTTTATTTCTCATGAGTTGGCCTTCGGCCGAATTTATTCTATTGTAATAAAGACTCGATATGAGAATCGTGTAATAAATTCAGGTGTGATTGAACTTTGATTATTTCATCAATGTACTGTGTGTGCCAGCATGATCTTGGGATGGTACAGTTACACAGAGACTTGACCGATTTTGGGTCGGGTCGCTACAAAGGACCAGAGGGGAAACCCTTCTCCTATCTAGGGAGGAGTTCAAGGAAGAAGGATACGAAGGGCCCCCCTCTCCCCTTCTCTTCCGGTGGCGCCGGAACGCCGCCGTGGCCATCATCATCACCGCAATCTTCACCAACAACTTCACCGCCATCATCACCAACTCTTCCCCCCTCTATGCAGCGGTGTGACCTCTCTCTTACCCGCTGTAATCTCTACTTAAACATGGTGCTCAACGCTATATATTATTTCCAAATGATGTATGGCTATCCTACGATGTTTGAGTAGATCCGTTTTGTCCTATGGGCTATTTGATGATCAAGGTTGGTTTGAGTTGCATGTTGGTGCTGTCCTATGATGCTCTCCGTGTCGCGCAAGCGTGAGGGATTCCCGCTGTAGGGTTTGCAATATGTTCATGATTTGCTTATGGTGGGTGGTGTGAGTAACAGAAGCACAGACCCGAGTAAGTAGGTTGTTTGCGTATGGGATAAAGAGGACTTGATACTTTAATGCTATGGTTGGGTTTTACCTTAATGAATCTTTAGTAGTTGCGGATGCTTGCTAGAGTTCCAATCATAAGTGCATGTGATCCAAGTAGAGAAAGTATGTTAGCTTATGCCTCTCCCTCAAATAAAATTGCAATAATGATTATCGGTCTAGTTATCGATTGCCCAGGGACAAATAAATTTCTCGTGACAAAAAGCTCTCTACTAAAACTAATTTATTTGTGTCTTTATCTAAACAACCCCTACTTTTTATTTACGCGCTCTTTATTTTCTTGCAAGCCTATCCAAAAACACCTATAAAGTACTTCTAGTTTCATACTTGTTTCCGGTAAAGCAAACGTCAAGCGTGCGTAGAGTTGTATCGGTGGTCGATAGAACTTGAGGGAATATTTGTTCTACCTTTAGCTCCTCGTTGGGTTCGACACTCTTACTTATCGAAAGATGCTACAATTGATCCCCTATACTTTTGGGTTATCAAGACCTTTTTCTGGCGCCGTTGCCGGGGAGCAATAGCGTGGGGTGAATATTCTCGTGTGTGCTTGTTTGCTTTATCACTAAGTAATTTTTATTTTCTGTTCTTAGTTGTTCTTTATCTTTAGTTATGGATATGGAACATGAAATACCAAAAAAATTAGGTGTACTTGCTACTCATGGATATGGGGAACCTCCTAAAACCCTCGATGCTGGTTATGTGAAAGATATTATGTACTACTTTGATAATCCTGAGAAAACCCCATTCAACTATGTAATGGGAGTAATGTTGGATCAATGTGAATACTTTAGGGATTATCGCTTGACTCAAAAAGGGAAACCATTATGGGGTCAAATTCATATATTGAAGTGGTATGCTAGACAACTATGCTTGGAATATGATTATACTTGTTGCTCTAGGATGAAGGCTCCACAGCTTCCGTTTTCATGCAAATTTAATGATAATAAAACCTTAGCTTCTTATGCTAATGGTATATATGATTACTATGATGTGGAGCAAATAGAAGAATTTGTTGCTTTTATGGGTGCTTATGAAATTGAATCTATGTTAAAGAGTTTGAAGATTTTGATGACGCTGCTTATAGAACTGAAAATTTAGCTATCCTCAAATATTGTTATGAGAATTATGAATACAATGCCGATATTAATGCACTCATTGAGAAAGCCTCCGCTGTCCAAGAAGAGACTAATATATTGCAGGAGTCTATGGAAGAAGAAATTGATGAAACTGTGAGCTCATTGGATGAAAAAGATGATGAGGAGAGCGAAGAACAAAAGGAGGAAGAGCGGATTAGCTACCCATGCCCACCTTCTAATGAGAGTAACTCTTCAACTCATACATTGTTTTAATTTCCCTTCGTGCTTACCGAAGGATGATTGCTATGATGACTGTTATGATCCCTTTGATTCTTTTGAAATATCCCTTTTTTGATGATGCTTTATATGCTTGTGGCCAAGATGCCAATATGAATTATGCTTATGGAGATGAACTTGCTATAGTTCCTTATGTTAAACATGAAATTGTTGCTATTGCACCCACACATGATAGTCCTATTATCCTTTTGAATTCTCCAAACTACACTATATCGGAGAAGTTTGCACTTATTAAGGATTACATTGATGGGTTGCCTTTTATCGTTGCACATGATGATTTTAATAGATATAATTTGCACGTGCTTGCTGCTCCTACTTGCAATTATTATGAGAGAGGAACTATATCTCCACCTCTCTATGTTTCCCACATGATAAAATTGCAAGAAACTGTTTATACTATGCATTGGCCTTTACTATGTGTGCATGAATTGTTCTTTTATGACATGCCGATGCATAGGAAGAGAGTTAGACTTCGTCATTGCTTGATATATGTTGCTTTGTGCTCACTACTAAATGCTAAATCATTGCTAATTAAAATTGGCTTTGATATACCTTGGGATCCGGGTGGATTCACTCCTTGAGCACTATATGCCTAGCTTAATGGCTTTAAAGAAAGCGCTGCTAGGGAGACAACCCGGAAGTTTTAGAGAGTCATTTATTTCTGTTGAGTGCTTTCATATAGTTTAAAACCAACAAAAATAAAGAGGGGAACCCAAAACTTCTCAAAGAGGAAAGCGAAAGTGAGAAAGACAAGCATTGTTGAAGTGGGAGAGCTCCTTGAACTTATTCATGCTCACGGCAACTTTGTGAATCTTAATTACAGAAACTTTTCAATAAAAATAATTATCCCCTTGTACAATTCCATTGTATTATAAAAATAATGTGCGAAGGTTTGCCTTTAGGATGTTTACAATGCCTGTTGGTTTGTGCGGTACAGGACATAAACTTTTGCTGTAGTGCGTGAATTTTAATTTTTTACTAGAACGTAAAATGGTTCTGATTATTTTTGCACTGTCTTGCTGTACAAATTGTTTATTTTTCCTAACTTTGGCAGAAATTTTCATGTATCATATTAGAGACTGTTCCGTTTTAGACAGATTCTGTTTTTGATGCATAGTTTGCTTGTTTTAATGAAACTATCAATTTATATCAGTGGATTAAGCCATGGAAAAGCTATATTATAGTAGACACAATGCAAAAATAAAATATGAATTGGTTCGCAACAGTACTTAGAGTAGTGATTTGCTTTATTATACTAACGGATCTTACCGAGTTTTCTGTTGAAGTTTTGTGTGGATGAAGTGTTCGATGATCGAGAAGGTCTCGAAGTGAGAAGAAGGAAGAGAGGCAAGAGCTCAATATTGGGGATGCCCAAGGCACCCCAAGTAAATATTCAAGGAGACTCAAGCGTCTAAGCTTGGGGATGCCCCGGAAGGCATCCCCTCTTTCTTCAACAAATATCGGTATGTTTTCGTATTAGTTTCGTTCATGCGATATGTGCAAATCTTGGAGCGTATTTTGCATTTAGTTTTCATTTTTTATTTTATGCACCATGATGGTATGAGATGGTCCTTGGTTGATTTATAGAATGCTCTTTGCACTTCACTTATATCTTTTGAGTATGGCTTTATAGAATGCTTCATGTGCTTCACTTATATCATTTGAAGTTTGGATTGCCTGTTTCTCTTTACATAGACAACCGCCATTTGTAGAATGCTCTTTTACTTCACTTATAATTGTTAGAGCATGGGCATATCTTTTGTAGAAAGAATTAAACTCTCTTGCTTCACTTATATCTATTTAGAGAGATGACAGGAACTGGTCATTCACATGGTTAGTCATAAAATCCTACATAAAACTTGAAGATCACTGAATATGATATGTTTGATTCCTTGCAATAGTTTTGCGATATAAAGATGGTGATATTAGAGTCATGCTAGTGGGTAGTTGTGGATTGTAGAAATACTTGTGTTGAGGTTTTTTATTCCCGTAGCATGCACGTATGGTGAACCGTTATGTAACGAAGTCGGAGCATGATTTATTTATTGATTGTCTTCCTTATGAGTGGCGGTCGGGGACGAGCGATGGTCTTTTCCTACCAATCTATCCCCCTAGGAGCATGCGCGTAGTACTTTGTTTTGATGACTAATAGATTTTCGCAATAAGTATGTGAGTTCTTTATGACTAATGTTGAGTCCATGGATTATACGCACTCTCACCCTTCCACCATTGCTAGCCTCTCTAGTACCGCGCAACTTTCGCCGGTGCCATAAACCCACCATATACCTTCCTCAAAACAGCCACCATACCTACCTATCATGGCATTTCCATAGCCATTCCGAGATATATTGCCATGCAACTTCCATCATCATCATGACTTGAGCATTTATTGTCATATTGTTTTGCATGATCGTAAGATAGCTAGCATGATGTTTTCATGGCTTGTCCGTTTTTTGATGTCATTGTTACGCTAGATCATTGCACATCCTGGTACACCGCCGGAGGCATTCATATAGAGTCATACCTTTGTTCTAATATCGAGTTGTAACATTGAGTTGTAAGTAAATAAAATGTGATGATCATCATTATTAGAGAATTGCCCCAGTGAGGAAAGGATGATGGAGACTATGATTCCCCCACAAGACGGGATGAGACTCCGGACTTTACAAAAAAAATAAAAGAGGACAAAGAAGCCCAAATAAAAAAAAGAGGCCAAAGAATCCCACCAAAAAATAAAAAATAAAAAAATGAGAGAAAAAGAGAGAAGGGGCAATGTTACTACCCTTTTACCACACTTGTGCTTCAGAGTAGCATCATGTTCTTCATATAGAGAGTCTCTTGATTTATCACTTTCATATACTAGTGGGAATTTTCATTATAGAACTTGGCTTGTATATTCCAACGATGGGCTTCCTCAAATGCCCTAGGTCTTCATGAGCAAGCAAGTTGGATGCACATCCACTTAGTTTCAGTTTGAGCTTTCATACACTTATAGCTCTAGTGCATCCGTTGCATGGCAATCCCTACTCCTCACATTGATATCTATTGATGGGCATCTCCATAGCCCGTTGATACGCCTAGTTGATGTGATACTATCTTCTCCTTTTTGTCTTCCCCACACAACCTCCACCATCATATTCTATTCCACCTATAGTGTTATGTCCATGGCTCACGCTCATGTATTGCGTGAAAGTTGAAAAGGTTTGAGAACATCAAAAGTATGAAACAATTGCTTGGCTTGTCATCGGGGTTGTGCATGATGTGACAATTTTGTGTGGTGAAGATGGAGCATAGCCAGACTATATGATTTTGTAGGGATAACGTTCTTTGGCAATGTTATTTTGAAAAGACATGATTGCTTTATTAGTAGGCTTGAAGTATTATTGTTTTTATGTCAAATGATAGACTATTGCTTTGAATCACTCGTGTCTTAATATTCATGCCATGATTAGACATATGATCAAGATTATGCTAGGTAGCATTCCACATCAAAAATTATCATTTTTATCATTTACCTACTCGAGGATGAGCAGGAATTAACCTTGGGGATGCTGATACGTCTCCGTCGTATCTATAATTTTTGATTGTTTCATGCCAATATTATTCAACTTTCATATACTTTTGGCAACTTTTTATATTATTTTTGGGACTAACATATTGATCCAGTGCCCAGTGCCAGATCCTGTTTGTTGCATGTTTTATGTTTCGCAGAATATCCATATCAAACGGAATCCAAACGGGATAAAAACGAACGGAGCTTATTTTTGGAATATTTGGAAAATTCCGGAAGAAAAATCCACGCAGATGCCCGAGGTGGCCACGAGGTAGGGGGCCCGCTTTTACAGTATGCGCCCTGACCCTCGTGGGCCACCGTAAGGCGGTTGATGCCCTTCTTCGACGCAAGAAAGCTAATTTTTGGTAAAAAAATCACGGCGAAGGTTTCAGTCCAATCGGAGTTACGGATCTCCATATATATACGAAACGGTGAAAGGGCACCAGAGCAGAACGCAGAAACAAAGAGAAACAGAGAGATAGATCCAATCTCGGAGGGTCTCTCGCCCCTCCCACACCATGGAGGCCAAGGACCACTGGGGAAACCCTTCTCCCATCTAGGGAGGAGGTCAAGGAAGAAGAAGACGAAGGGGCCCCCTCTCCCCTTCTCTTCCGGTGGCGCCGGAACACCGCCGTGGCCATCGTCATCACCGCAATCTTCACCAACAACTTCACCGCCATCATCACCAACTCTTCCCCCCTCTATGCAGCAGTGTAACCTCTCTCTTACCCGCTGTAATCTCTACTTAAACATGGTGCTCAACGCTATATATAATTTCCCAATGATGTAGGGCTATCCTATGATGTTTGAGTAGATCCGTTTTGTCCTATGGGCTATTCGATGATCAAGATTGGTTTGAGTTGCATGTTTTATTATTGGTGCTGTCCTATGGTGCTCTCCGTGTCGAGCAAGCGTGAGGGATTCCCGCTATAGGGTTTGCAATATGTTCATGATTTGCTTATGGTGGGTGGCGTGAGTGACAGAAGCACAGACCCGAGTAAGTAGGTTGTTTGCGTATGGGATAAAGAGGACTTGATACTTTAATGCTATGGTTGGGTTTTACCTTAATGAATCTTTAGTAGTTGCGGATGCTTGCTAGAGTTCCAATCATAAGTGCATATGATCCAACTAGAGAAAGTATGTTAGCTGATGCCTCTCCCTCAAATAAAATTGCAATAATGATTACCGGTCTAGTTATCGATTTCCTAGGGACAAATAACTTTATCGTGACAAAAAGCTCTCTACTAAAAGTAATTTAGTTGTGTCTTTATCTAAACAGCCCCTACTTTTTATTTACGCGCTCTTTATTTTCTTGCAAGCCTATCCAAAAACACCTATAAAGTACTTCTAGTTTCATACTTGTTTTCGGTAAAGCGAACGTCAAGCGTGCGTAGAGTTGTATCGGTGGTCGATAGAACTTGAGGGAATATTTGTTCTACCTTTAGCTCCTCGTTGGGTTCGACACTCTTACTTATCGAAAGAGGCTACAATTGATCCCCTATACTTGTGGGTTATCAAATCACAGAAGAAGATGGTGACACAACTCAAGAAGAAATAGCTTATGAAGAAGCAGAGGATGAAGAAGAAGACAACAAAGAGGACGAAGAACGTGAAGAAACTAAAGAAAGAGAGGCTTATGAAGAAGTAGATGAAGAAGAGAAGGAAGAGGAAGAAAAGAGTGAAGAGGACGAAGAAAATGATGAAACAATGCCCACAAGACCACCAAACAAAAAGACAGAAAACACAAGGGAATGCTGCTGTACAGAAACAACCGAGAACGACACCACGTACAAAAAAACAGGTAGGAGCAAAGAAGGATGCAGTTCACAGCGCTAGAAATCAAAAGGCGCCATCAACTAGCACGCGAGGAGCAAAGAAGGATGCAGTTCACAGTGCTGGAAAACAAAAGCCGCCATCAACCAACACGCGAGGAGCAAAGAAGGATGCAGTTCACAGCGCTGGAAAACAAAAGCCGCTATCAACCAGCACGCGAGGAGCAAAGAAGGATGCAGCTCATAGCGCTGGAAAACAAAAGCCGCCATCAACCAGCACGCGAGGAGCTACAAACACAACGGTGCAAAGACTAGAACCAGCAACACGGCCACAGAAAACAAAAGAAAGTGCGACATTAGACACGCTCCAGTCACCGCAAAGAAGCAGCAGGTTAACGACCAAATAGATGAACTTCAATAAATTAATCATATACATAGCAGTTTTTTTTATCTGTATGACTTATGTATCAGTTTAAATTTTGTGTAAACACAAATTTCCCGCTAACTATGAGTTATTCAACTAAACCATGTCAAGAGAAATGATGTATAGAGTATATCATATATATAGCAGTCTAGAGTAAACATTGACACATTTTGATCCACAACCCAAGAAAAAAAATGCAGTTAGCTCACTAGCAGCACGAAGTTCTGAATAATAACTCAAGCGGTTTAGATCACAAAAGTACTTATTACAAAACACATCAAAATATGAAGCGTTCGACATGCAAAAGTACTTATTACAAATCAACCTCATAACCTTAACCAATCACGTCAAACGTGATTCTAACCATACGATCCTGGAGTTCAAAGAAGTTGAGGACAACAACTTGCTCAGACTTCACCCCACTATCAATGATAAATTCCTTCCGGCCTTTCTGCAGATACAGCCGCCCGTCAACGCCTACACGGTACTTGGCTGGTTTCAGGTGTCCATTACCAAGAACAACTTGGAGAATTGCCTTCTTCTTGAGCCGGAGGTACCTAACAGCTCGTTGGAGGATTTTCTACAAAAAAAAATTGTTTGGCGACGATACTAGCAGTACAATTCTCATACTTTGCATAGACCAGTAAAAACCTACACACAGTACAGACACGAGCTAGATGAAGTGCACAATAGTCCAACAAGCAGTACAGATTAAACGCAATCTAATATGTAGTACGGAACTTGCAAACATGCAGTACGCTTCTAACTATCATGCAGTTCTTGAGACTAGCTGCATGTAGTACACACCGTACAAGCGGCGAAAATTGTGGAAACTAGTAGTGCTCATCTAATATCTAAGCAGTTCACATATTGTAACCATGCAAACTAAAACACGAGCTCCATGCACACAAGCAAAAAAATAAAAACAAGATATAAGTACACAGTGCAGCACACTTCAATAAAACAAAATAAGTGCGTTCCTAAAATACTAGAAGTTCAGACTTTTATGGAATTACACAAAAAATAGAAAACACAAAAAAATTAGATCAAGCGAAAAATACCATCTGTAGTGAGTCTCCACATCTGTTGGCGTAAGCTGATGGACAAAAGGACTTGTGCGGCCAAGGCCACGGCAAAGCAGGGCGGAATAGAACGCAACAACGTTGATGTGGCCCATATCCAATCCTTCCGTGAATACTGTGCCATATGCAAGCTGCTCCGCTCGCCCAGCTCGGCACAAGATCTTGCCCCCACGACGAGCACGACGGGCCTGCGAGCAAGCTGAGCAATCGCAGTGTGTCCGCACACCACAACCATGGCTGCAGCAGGAGAGATTCGCGCAGGGGCCTGGAGCCATCGCAACAAAAACCTAGAAAATGAAAAAAATAAAGAGAGGCTTGAGAAAGGAGAGAAGTTGCGGCTAGAGGAGAAATGAACTGCAAAGGAAGGGCAGAAGTTGGCCTACATTTATAGAATAGGAATGCAAAAAGGTTAAAACTAAAAATTAAAGGGGAGTTGATGAAAATTATGTTACCAAGAGTGAAGGAAAATCAATGAAGGCTTATGTTACCAAAGAAAAAGGACACAAAAAAGGTGTACTTTGACTACATCACTTCCCACGAACTAACCGCAGATCATTAAATAATTATTTCTAAAAAATTATAAGCCGCAAACCATTCTAAATAAAAGTGAATGTAGTTCTCCAAAGTAATATCAGGAAGTTCACAATATGTGTGCATGAAGTGCAGTACATGATCAAAATGAAGCACGAGAGAAGCACTTTCGCGCAGTGCACAACGCAGAATTAGTGCACCTGATGCAGTCCTTAAATGTAAGTCATGCAATCCGCAACGTTGGTACAACCAGCACAGGACTATGACGAATGTAGTGCACGCAGACCCAACAAAGCAATGCACACCCGTACACTAGAAAATGGATACGTAAGAGGAAAAACAATAAAGAAAAATACGACCAGCATGCAGTGCACAAAAATGTAGCGCAAAAATGTGTAGTGCGAAATGTGTGCACATACAGTACAGAAACCTGATGAATGCAGTGCAACATGACTTACTAAGCAGTGCACACCCCTACATTGGAAAAAATACCTAAGAGAGAAAATATTAAGAAAAAATTGACCATCCAGGTGCAACCAGCCCCATCCAGTCTCGTAGTAGGTCTACGCCCATAGCAGGTGAGTCGTTCTGAGCCACGATGCATGGGGCCGGCACACATGGGCCCACAGTTCAGAGAGCATAGAGCAGCGAGCGTCGTGCATAAGCGCCCAAATAAGTAACAAGAGGAGTTCGATACGGCTGCCTCGCTAGTGCTTATAAACAGGTCAAGCGCGCCCTCCGTGGGCAAGGTGTGACTAAACATTAGGGCGCACACACATCGCACCGGGAGCCAGCTGTGCTGACAGGCCGACTTGGGCCGAATACGTCTTCACTCCCCAAACACAGGCCCAACACGCTAGAGTAATTAAAATAACATGGCCCACTAAAAAACAATAAGTACAAAAATAAAACATCAAAGAAAAATGAGAAACATTTTTTAAATGAATAACAACAACAACAAAAATGTGCGTGGGCACTGCCAGAAACTACAGTTTGCTCTGATAAATAAAACGCAGGAAGCCTGCAGTCAACGTACAAATGCAGTCCGTGACGTATAGCAATGCAGTTCGTCACGTGGAAGCACGAAGTATTCATATTTCTGAATTGCAGTTCTCTTTCTACTGCATTGCTATACGTCGTGGAAAGATTTTGTCTCCCGGAATGGCTTTGAGGTCGGAGAAGTGGCCATGGTGTTTTTCTACAAAGAAGAAGACTCTCTAAAGTTTACAATATTTGCACTCTAGGCTGTCTAATATGAAGCAAGCCATCAGTGGCATATTTATAATGCTTTGCTTATGTTGTATGCTTTTAAAATTATGTCCATCAGACACTTTGAACGATGCCTGTTTAAAGTATGCAACCTCATCTGCATCATTTTATCACCCTTTTTAGACAAGTTGCTGCTGGCAGTAATGCAGTTCTCTCAAACACATAGTGTGGTCCTAAATATAAAAAAGCAGTCCTCTGAACAGTAACAATGAAATGCGAATGGTCGAAACTTTGCAGTTAACATATGATGTTCAAAAGAATTCTCATAGTATGCAGTTCAAAAAAATTGTCATGATAACTATTCAGCTAACACAAGCATATAATGGACCATCTATTCTAATAGCAGAATAGAACATTAACCATACTGCTAATGTAGTACGAAATTGCATATTATGCAGTCCTCTAAAACACAGAATGCAGTTTAAGAAAAGAGAAATCTCAGAAGCTGCCATAACCACTGTAATGCAGCTACTACGAAGTACACTACTAACAAAAATGCAGTGCTCTACAACGTATGCCACAACTACAACAAATAAAATTAAAGCAGTAGAAATCCAGACATATGGTAGACTAACAGAGGTGCCAATTCACTCGCACTTCCATAACTCGCCTAAAAATTGTCCAACCACTAAACTATTGAAAAATACACCGTAAGAAATTACATGGAACACACGGCAACTGGACGAACAACATCAACTTTCGTTTAAAAATTGCAATTCAAAAATGAGGATTATACCCGCAATACAATGAATTCAAACCTATAGCGACAATAATTACAAATTCAAAAACGCATCGACGCACAAAATCCAAAAAATCAACAAGAACAGAGGAGCGGACGAACCTCACCCGCCCACACAATCAAATTTCACAGGAATTGAAAACTAACTCCTAAAAATTAAAAAATTGTAGAGTAAACGGACTGATTAAAATGAACGCAATCAAATAATTCGTACTAACAAACAACATCCGAGCACAAAAAAGTCGCATCCGACGCGAACACGAACGAACAGAGAAAGCTCGTCTGCTAAATCACTCGATTTGCAAGCACTCTAGTAGATTTTCCTGTAAGTTACAAAGAATAAAGGTCAAATGAGATGCAGAGACAAATTAAATCATCCCGCAACACCCGATTCCACATAGAAAACGTGGGAGGACCACCAGAAAATGAAGCAGTTCTCCCGTGAAGCATTGCAGTGCCTAACGTAAAGACAATGCAGTTCGCTTCTATTGAGCGTGCAGTGCGGAAGTGTTAGCAGAATAACTATTCAGCTAATATTAGCAGAATAGACCGGCTGTGTGTGTGTGTGTGTGTGTGTGTATATATATATATATATATATATATATATATATATATATATATATATATATATATATATATATATATATATATATATATATATAATGACATAATGTCATACCTAGCTAGGATGCATGGCCCACCACCTCCCACTTCGTGTCGGTGAGGCGGATGCACGTAATGATCGATTCTTTGGTCATACATGCATGTCGCCATGACCTACCATAAGACGGACCAATGAATCTATCGTTTGGTCAAATGACAGTTGTTGTTGTTGATAAACCGCTTGGGCCAATAGATTGAACCATCATAAAAATCGCACGAGAGGGACCACAAAACCAGCACCTCTTGCATGCGGCCCAAAATGATGTACTTTGGGAAGGGGTGATATGTCTTTTCAATATAAAATAATGTACAATTTAGATGTGGTGCCTACCTCTCGTCTGCACAACAACCATGAAGGCAAGGTAGTTAAGGGCCAGATACGCAGGGTTTGATGTAGGTCGAACCCAAAGAATCGAGCATGTGGGAGGGAATCGACAACGCATGAGCTCGAGCTTTGGTTGAGCGACATGTGACGGTGACCGGCCCTAACACGAACTAGGAGGAATCCATTCATGGCCAACACATACCCCTCATTATCGGTCAAAGGGATGATAGATATACACTCGGGGAGCCCACAGATATGCGTGTCGTCACAAAAAAACCGCACCAGGGAGACGTGGTCGATCAGAAGACCCCATATACCACTACTGCAGGATGCTGCTAAAGCGACACTACGATCAGAGACCCTTTCACGAAACTGTGTGCGATGTATTAATCACAAATGGGGATGTAAAAGAACCGTCAAAGAAGGTGCAAAACGTTTGCGATGGAGGATGCATCAAACACGGTTCAGATTTTAGTTGCGTGTGCGATCCAGGGCATACGGTTCAGTCCAATGAACTGTTTTCGATGAGGCGGAACAAAAGAAACGGGCGGCCTTATGAAGGCGTGTGCGATATAGAGCATACGGTTCACTCGGATGAACTGTTTGTGATTAGGCAACACAAAATAAACGGTCAGCCAGATCAAGGTGTGTGTGATTGAGGGCATACGCTTTAGAAGGATTAACTATTTGCGATTAGGCAACAGAACAGAAACGGGTCAGCCAGATCAGAGTGTCTACGATTGATGGCATACACTTCACATGGATGAACTTTTTGCGATTAGCCACAACAAACTGAAACAGTTAGATAGATCAAGGTGTGTGCGCTAGACGGGCACACACATTCTAATTAAAAGAAGCTTGTGCGATGGTAATAACGAGCGCGCACGGTTGTTGGAACAAGATGTGTGCTGACATTGCCTATTGCGGTGCACCCTATGGTGCAAACGCCACGTACGTGGCCGAGAAGGCGTACGTGCCCACGTTACGCCATCCGGGAATAGTGCCGCACTTATAACCATTAGTAAATTTTGAGCATGCGTCCCGTCACAAATGTTTTTTTAGAAGAACAGGGAGGCCGCGTCCCGTCACATTCCAAATTGCAAACCTGTTCACACCGATCAAAACCTAAACGGTTTCCCACTTAGGAGCCTATTACTACTCGGTTATAAATACTACAACTCCAAGATGACTGCACATTCCTCCTCAACTCCTCATCCACAAAAACAAACAAGTCATTCCTCATCGTTCCCTTGCGTCTGCCATGGCCAGCGTGAGTTCTGGATTGAGATATTGCCACCAGGGAGAGGCGAGCCTAGAAGCGAAAGCACGAGAGATGTCCCGCCTCGCCGCGAAAGCAGCCAACATGTCCTGCCGCGCGGCCGTAGCAGCAGAGAGGTCCCACCGCGCCGCCGAAGCATCATGGAGGTCCCGCTGCACCGTCGATGTAGCAAACTGGCCCGGTCGCGCTGTGAAAGCAGAAGAGATGTCCCCCGTGCTGCGAATGCAGCAGAGATGTCCTCCCGCGTTGCGGATGCCTGGGAAAATGTCTCGCGGGTAGGCGAGGACTCTTACAGGCGCATGCCTGCCCTCCTCCTAAGGAAGATGGATCAGATCTCCAGGTGGGCGAGGTTGCAGGATGACCTGATGAAAGGATCGAGAAGAGGTGTCTAGAGGGGGGGGGGGTGAATAGACTCTAAGAAGAAAAGTTGCAGTTTTTAATTTCCTTAAGTTGTTGTGGAGTGTTGGCACAAGTTTAAACATTCACAATACATATAAACCAAGCATGACAAGAGTATATGAGCAGCGAAAAGTAAAGCATGCAAGTTGCAAGAATGTAAAGGGATGGGATTGGAGTGTGCAAAAGCAATTTGGAGACACGGAGATTTTTTATCCGTGGTTCCGATAGTTGGTGCTATTGTACATCCACGTTGATGGAGACTTCAACCCACGAAGGGTAACGGTTGGGCGAGTCCACGAAGGGCTCCACCCACGAAGGGTCCACCAAGAAGCAACCTTGTCTATCCCACCATGGCCGTCGCCTACGAAGGACTTGCCTCACTCGGGTAGATCTTCATGAAGTAGGCGATCTCCTTGCCCTTACAAACTCCTTGGTTCAACTCCACAATCTTGACGGAGGCTCCCAAGTGACACCTAGCCAATCTAGGAGACACCACTCTCCAAGAAGTAACAAATGGTGTGTTGATGATGAACTCCTTGCTCTTGTGCTTCAAATGACAGTCTCCCCAACACTCAACTCTCTCTCATAGGATTTGGATTTGGTGGAAAGATGATTTGAGTGGAAAGCAACTTGGGAAAGGCTAGAGATCAAGATCTATGTGGTTGGAATGGAATATCTTGACCTCAACACAAGTGTAGGTGGTTCTCTCTCAGAAAAAGTATGTTGGAAGTGTAGGCATGTTCTGATGGCTCTCTCCACGAATGAAGAGTGGGTGGGGGTATATATATATAGCCTCCACACAAAATATAACCGTTACACATAATTTACCAAACTCGATGGGACCGAATCGTTAAACTCGGTCAGACCGATCTAGTTCATAATGTGACCGTTAGGGTTTTCGGTGGGACCGACACGTCAACTCGGTGAGACCGATTTCGTTAGGGTTAGGGCATAATGTAATCTCGGTGAGACTGATTACACAAACTCGGTGAGACCGATTTTGGTAATAGACAAACAGAGAGTTGGTCAGGCAAACTCGATGGGACCGATTCGCTCATCTCGATTGGACCGAAATGTTACGAAGGGGTGATAGAGAGTTTGCATTGCAATCTCAGTGGGACCGATTGCATATTTCGGTGAGACCAAACAGGCAACAGAGAGTTTGCAATCCCATCTCGGTGTGACCGAGATCCCTATCGGTGAGACCGAATTGATTGGGGTTTCTGGCAGTGGCTATGTCAAGAGAACTCGATGGTGCCGGATAGAAAGATTCGGTGGGGCCGAGTTTGACTTTTGGTTTGGGACATATGTGGATGTGAGAAAGTGGTTGAGGGCTTTGGAGCATATCACTAAGCACTTTGAGCAAGCAAGCCATTAAGCAACACCTCATCCCCTCTTAATAGTATTTGCTTTCCTATGGACTCAATGTGATCTTGGATCACTAAAATAGAAAATGTAGAGTCCTGAGCTTTGAGCTTGAGCCAATCCTTTGTCCTCAGCAACTTGAAGAGGTTCCACATCCTCTAGTCCATGCCACTCCATTGTTGAACTTATCTGAAACATACTAGGTAGAAGTATTAGTCCAACAAGAGATATGTTGACATTAATTACCAAAATCACCCAGGGAGCACTTGTGCTTTCAATCTCCCCCTTTTTGGTAATTGATGACAACATACATCAAAGCTTTAGATAAAGATATAGAGAAAAACAAGTAAAGCTTTGAAAAGACATATAACATGCATGGGCTCCCCCTACATGTATGCAATCATGTAAATATGGAACATAGGAGCATGTGAATGCATAAGCATGACAGAGTAAGCCATGTGTTACATGTATCTTGGCTATATGCATCAGAGCAAATGATGTGACTATAGGAAATGTACCTTCATGCTCATGAGTCCTTCTTGCAAACAGTATGTACATCAGCAAGAAATTCGTATGCACATGATTGTGATGCACATACTTAGTTTGTGGTCTTGAGTTGGCTTAGGAAGGAATGAACCTGAGTAAACAAGGTTAGATAACACAGATACACTTACTAGCTAGAGCAAACAACAGGAACCACAAGAGTACCAAGACTGGGATGACATGTAGAGAGTGAGTACTGAGTACTCTATTGGATATAGACATGTCCCCAAGGGTAAAGATATGCTATGAATTCAAGAATTTCCTTCCCTTAGATGTCTTGCTCCCCATGAATCTAGCATGGGATACTGGGAGAAGATAGGGAACAGAAAAACATAGTAAAGACAAGAAACAGAGCTAATGCAAACAATCAAATATGAACATGTCTTTCCCCTCTTAAAGACATGTGACTTCTCTCCTCTTGAACACCAAGCATCTGGGGTTTCTATACTCTCCCCCTGAGCATTCTCTCCCCCTATAAAAATGATTAAGCTTTGATGTGATCTCTCTCTCCCCCTTTGACATCAATTTCCAAGAAGGGCTCTTCTGGATTTTGTTACAAATGGGTTTGGTCCTTGAGTCACAGAGCAAAGCACCAAGTCGAATGTGATGCTGGTAGAGGACAAGAATCATCGAGTGGAGCTGGAGCAAAAAGAATGCAGGGACAAGTGGCAAGTTGTCTTTTCTGCAGTGAAATCGGTAGCTCCGAATTGTGTGCTTTGGTTGCACCGAAAGGAATTCGGTTGGACCGAAGAAAACAAACCGACGTGACCGAGTTCATCACAGTGAAAACACTTGTCACCTCAGATCACTAGACAAATTAGATCTCACAAGGATTTGCAAGGAATTAGCTGAAAGATTTGCAAAGAATTGGATGCAGGGAATGCATAACAGAACAAAGAAAAAGAAAACAAAAGATCTAGATGAAGTTGTTGTTTTTTTGAAAGGGGAAGCAAATATGCATGAGACAAATGCAAGAGGCACGGAGAAACACAAGAACACTTCATCTAGAATTGGTTGGTGACAAAGTCACCTATGTTAGAGTATATTGACTTAGGAGTCAAGTGAGGTCACTTGATCATTGGTCATACTCATCGTTTAAGCTCAAAATGGGGTTACCACTTTTTGTTTAAGCATCTTGATGTATTCACATCTTGTTGAGTTGCTTTGACCCATGACTTGGATCAAAGCTTCTCTAAGATGGAATAACATACCTTGGGTGCTGGTGATGATCTTGATCATGTAGTCGAACTTGTGTGGGATGCTCAAGGTTGATGTAGCTTATCAAGAATTGGGAGCACCACTTGGAATTTGAGTTCATCTACCTACATGGGTTAGTCTTACAAGGAAGAGCACTTGTGTATCCAAAATGAGAATCATAAGACTTAATATAGAATTGTCAAAGGATATGTGTGAAGGGTTTCTGTCGGTGTTCTGGGAACGGGGGTACCCAGACTTGCCTGCCTGCGGCCTGCGGCATGGCTCAAGGGGTGGCCTAGTACGACCCATCTTCATCAACACAAGCTCAAGACCCTCGCGAGGGGCCAAGCCTCGCGGGGCGGACGACAGGAAGCTTCCTCAGGCCCGGCCTCGTCAGGCTGGCTCGCGAGGAGGCGGAGAGATCAAGGTGGGGTACCTCACAAGGTGCCCATGACGCAAGCCATGACGACCGAGGGCGCCAGGCGGGCGCCAGCCCGCGCAGTGTCCTCATTTCCACTTTGGTGCAAAGGAGGCAAGCGCAGGCCAAGGAATCAGGCAAAGGCAACCAATTTGGTGCAACAAGACCAAGACCAGCAAAACGGCAGGAAGGAGGTCATCGTGGAGCCCAAGCCGGCGTCACCATCAGAGTCTTTGGCAGGCGAGGACCGACTTTAGTCAGGATAAGTGTACTAGATGTTCCCCTTCAAAATGGCCAATTGTTGGCGCCCTTCCCTCTCAATATTTGGGAAGAGGCCCAAGGCCTCCCACTATAAATAGAGCTAGCCACCACCAAGGCAGGGGGGATCGAGGGATTAGCATCGAGAAGAATAGAGGACGAAAAAAAGGGAGAGAGAGGATCAATCTGAGAGAACCCTAGCAGAGAGAGAGAGAGAGAGGCGATCGAACTCACCCAAGCAGTTCATCGCACCAACTCAAGAACAGCCCCTCGCGAGGTTGTTCTCCCTTTGTATTGTTCATCATCAGCCCCAGAGGCAATCCACCACACCACACACAGGAGTAGGGTATTACACCACAATGGTGGCCTGAACCAGTATAAACCTCGTGTCCATTGTGTTGTTCTTTGTGTAGTTTAGATCCTTGCGAGGCGACGAGACGTACGTAGGTTGGAGGTGTGATCTCCGCGTGCACCCCAGAGTTCGAACCTAGAGGGTCTGCCGGAACCCGAAATCTGACATTTGGCACGCCAGGCAGGGGTGCACCGGAATCCGCCTTCCGCCGCCCTGCTCTTTGCCGCCCCTCGCATCCATGTCAGACGCTCGTCGAGCCCACGCCGAGCGCCGGGCCGCTCTCGCTGCTCGTGTCGCCCAGACGGCCCCCGTCGGTGGCCGCCCCTGCCGTTCCCCGTCGCCTGCCGTCAACGCCGCCACCGGCTGGCGAAACGAGCAACAAGCGTCGTCTCATCGCCGGTGCGGCGGGAAGGCCGCCTGCCACCCGTTCTTGACTCCAGCCGGCTCTTCGTCCCACGCCCGTCGCGCTCCTGCGGACGCGCACGCCGCGTTGCTCCTGGCACGGGAACTCCTGCACTACCGTCCCGTCGACGACCTCTACAACGAGTGGCTCGCCCGCATCACCGAGCTCGTCAGCGCCGCTGGGGGCTCCCCTGCTCCATCCCTTTCGCTGCACCGCGCCCCGCCTTGCACGGGCGATGAAGCTCTGGGGGCGCCACAGCCGCCTCCACCTCAAGAAGGCGCCTTGGCCCCAAGGCGCGTGGCTCCTGGGCGGAACCCACTCCGTCCGGCACCAGCACAACAAGAGAAGAGCTTCCAAGAGATCCCTCGTCCCCAAGAAGTTGCCCGAGTGCTCCCCGCACCGGCCCGTCATGACCGCGCTCCTGCTCCAGCGCGCCAGGACCCCGCGCTGCTCCCGGTGGCAGCGCATGGAGACCTCCAAGATCAAGCCCTCCCTCACCAAAGGCCTCCCGTGGCCACTGCAGGCTATCGTGCCTTCACAGCCGAGCTGCGCAGCGTGGCCTGGCCGGGCAAGTTCAAGCCAGACCTGCCCCCACACTACGATGGCACGGCCGACCCTGCGGAGTTCCTCCAGCTCTATGAGCTGGGCATCGAAGCTGCCAACGGCGACGAGAAGGTCATGGCGAATTGGTTTCCCATGGTGCTCAAGGACGGTGCCCGCACCTGGCTCCTGAACCTAGCTCCTGGCACGATTTCCTCCTGGAACGAGATGCACACCCGATTCATCGCCAACTTCCAAGGCACCCGGGCCCCCAGCCATGAGTGACTTGCGCCGCATCAAGCAGCAGTCAGGGGAGACCCTGCAAAAGTTCATCCAACGTTTCAACAACGCTCGCCTTAAGATTCCCAGGGTGTCTGAGGAGGCCATCATCTCAGCCTTCTCCGACGGTGTGCGTGACATCAAGATGAAGGAGGAGCTCGCGATCCATGAAGACCTGTGCACATCCCTGGAGCTGTTCAACTTGGCGACCAAGTGCGCCAGGGCAGAGGAAGGACGCTTTTCCCTTCTCGAGCTGTCGGCTGCCGACCCAGAAGAGAAGCAGCCCAAGGTCAAGGACGTGAAGCGCAAGGGGGCAGCCGTGCTTGCGGCAGAGCCAAACACCAAGCGAGGAAGGGATCAGCCTGAGTCATCCAAGGGCAGTCGGTACTGCGTGTACCATGACCTCCACACCCACAACACCAACGAAGGCCAAGAGCTCAGGGCCGTGCGGGACGTGCGTGCCGACCGACGCCCCGAGCGCAGCGACCGGGGCTATGGCCGAGGAGGAAGAAGAGGTGGAGGACGATGGGAAGACCGTGGCCCTCGCCAAGGGTGGCGTGACCGACCTCGCGAGGACCGCTGGCAGGACCAGCCTCGCGAGGGAGGTTGGAGGGACCCGCCTCGCGAGGGAGGCTGGAGGGATCAGCCTCGCGAGGATCGCCCACAAGGCAATGCAGGCCTCCCTCCTCTGCCACCGCAGCCAAGGAGAAATGAAGACCATCATCGGGGCGAGGGGCTGGGGGCTTCCGGCAGCGCATCGCTTGCATCCTGGGCGGAGCTCAAGCCCCAGCCTCTCAGCGCATTTTCAAGCAGTTCGCCCGCGAAGTGAATGCAGTCCTCCCCAGGCTCGAAGCCACAGGCCCCCTCAAGTGGTCAGCCTGCGCCATCACATTCAACTCAGCGGATCAGCTCAAGTGCGCAGCCACAGCCGGAGTCCTCCTGATGCTTTGTTCCCCAATCATCAGCAATGTGCAAGTCACCAGGACCCTCATCGATGGCGGAGCAGGGCTCAATGTCCTGTCCGTCGAGACATTCAACAATCTCCAAGTGTCATACAATCAGCTTCAGCCAACCAAGCCTTTCTCCGGAGTCACTGATGGTTCCACAGTTCCGATAGGGCAGGTCCGCCTTCCTGTCACCTTCGGGATGCGCGACAACTACCGTAGTGAGCTCATTGACTTCAACGTCGCTCACATTCGCCTGCCGTACAATGCCATCCTCGGGTACCCAGCTCTGGCCAAATTCATGGCCGTGACTCATCATGGCTACAATGTCCTCAAGATGCCAGGAAGCGGTGGAGTTATCACGGTGCCTTGTGAAGAGAGAGAGAGAGACCCAGTGTGTTCTCTGGAGCGTGCTTTCCAAGCCGCATCAATTGAAGACCCATATCACAGGAGCGGGAGGCTTCCCGAGGCTGCTCCTAAGAAGAAGAAGGCATCTCCTGGCCTGACCCCTCGGGAGGCAGGCCCCTCAGAGTCCGCGCCCATTCCAGGGGCGCCTCCTTCTGTCGCATAGGAAGGCACGCCCGGCGTCCTCCTCGAGCAAGGCTCGAGGGCTCTCTCCTGGAGTGCCACCGACTTTGCTAAGATCACGAGGGAGGCGCTCGGGCACCACTTGGAGGCGTGTCTCAAAGCACGTTTCCCTCAGGAAGGAGCACGGCAAGGAGGGCCAAACCCTCAGGAGTTCGTCAGCAAGATCATTCAGGAGCTGCAGGAGTCAAGAGTCATGAGTGGCAGCCGCCGCTTACCCGCCGTAGCTCCCCATCCAGGCGAGGATGGTGGGCTGCGCGTCTGCATCGACATACCAGGGCTCAACCGAGCCGCCTCTCAGGAGCGCCTCTGGCCCTCACGCGTGGGGCGCTGCGAAGGTCCACCCCAAAGCTACGTTCGCATGCCTTACGGCCTGCCGAACGCAGCTGTCGTGCATCAGCGCATCATGAGGAGCATCCTGGAGGCTCAAGTGGCCAGGCGTTCCGTAGTCCTGGCGGAGATGGAGATGGTCCGCGAGGGGCCACCAGCGCCTCCGGAGCCTCCCGAGGCTCCTGGGCCTGGTGGCTCGTGAAGATCGGCTTCCGCAGCGCACGACGTCTGCTACTTCAGCATCCCTTCATCTTCAGCATTATCGGTGACATCCTTGAGTTTCATTTTCAGGTGGGCGCCCCCGAGGCGCATCATTCCCGAGCCGTGGGTCCGTCCTGCGGCATGTATCCCTTTTGATTCATGTTTCTAGTTTACTTTATTGGGGGCGCCCCTCGGGCTGCATTATCCCCAAACCACCCGGGCCAGACCCAGTGGCATGTATCCCTCTTGCGTTTATTCGGGTCGTGCATTTGACCCATCATGATCGTTATTTGATGCCTGCCCACGGCACCCTTCTTCCTTCATGTTGGCCGCTTGCACGTTAAAGGGGGGGTACCTGAGCATCGCGACTCATGGGCTCCTCTGGCTCTCCAGCCCTCACCCTCGGCCTTGTCCACAACATCGCGACACGGCATATCGGCGACGGCCGAGCCCGCTCGAGGCGGGACCCGGGCGTGAAGCGCCGACATCTAACCAAATTTGCAGGAACACATTACAAGTTAAGGCCCAGTGCCAGGCGCAACCCGCCTTGAGGTACGGCCTCGTGAGTCCCGCGCTGGCTCACGGGTGCCCAGATACACCTCGCCAAGCTCTACCGTGCCAGCCACGTGTCGTATGGGCTGTGCACGCCCAGGGCTCCTCCGGGGGAGCCCCTCCACGCACTGTGGAAGCACCATGCTCCGACCGGCTGACGACGACACTGCCGAGGAGCGGCTATGCCCATACACATCGGAGCGCTATGCTCCGCGCTGGTGATAAACAACTGAGGGTGGCTCCCGGCCGCATCAACCTCAGGGAGCCCAGAGCTCAATGCCCGGCCTCATCGTAACGCCTCCCCTCGGGAGTGCCGCGTGAGGGGGCTGGGCACGGGGGCTACGCATGGGTCATGCCCAGATGCACGCCACCCAGCCAGGCCCCTCGGGCCTGGTTCGTCGCATGCCTCTCCCCGAGCGGAGCCAAGGTACGAAGGCCGTTTGAACGTCAAGGGGGACTCCTGAGCATCGTGACTCAGGAGCCTAACTGGTCACGTAGCCCCTCACCCCTTAGTTCCGAAAGGCTAACGGCGGTTGAGGTATGCGTGGGGCAGGGCTCTGCCGACGTAGAACGGTAATTTCACCCATACATCTCACCTCCCTACTTGCTGTTCGTGCGTCAAGGGGGACTCCTGAGCATCACGACTCAGGAGCCTAACTTGTCACGTAGCCCCTCACTCCTTGGTCCCGTCCTGGTTTTCGGTCGGGGCTAACGGCGGCCTAGGTATGCGCGGGGCCGGGCTGTGCCGACGTAGAACATAAGCAAGTAGGAAGGAAAAGCGCAAATCTCAAGGAATTCAAAAGCAAATATTACAGTCCATAACTGTTTTCACAACGCCAAACGCAAGTCTAAACGCCTCCACGAGGCATGATGCATGTTGCAGGAGCTGAAAGCAGGAGAGGAGCCACGAAGGGGTCACTTTTCGGCAGCACTGTCGCTGGCGGCGGAGCTGTGCTGGGCGGGTTCGCCTCGTGGAGCCTTAGGATCGGCAGCGCCTCGCTTCGGCTTGGTGCTGAAGGCCCGGAACTTCGCCGGCAGAGCCTCCGCTCGACCCTTCACGGCCTCAGCAGCGACAGCGGCAAGCTCGCCGCTCACGGGCTCCACTAGGCTATCAAGGTCAACGTCGGGATCGCGAAGGTAGACGTGGGTGAAGACGCGCGTCAGCGCTGCAGAAGAAAGGACACGCGCCTCGGCCTTAGCCGTTGGGCCTAGGCCAAGGGCGACATCTTCGAGGGCGCGGACCAGGAAGGGAAGCAACTTGGCAGGGCCGTCCTCGGCGCCGGCCAGCGGGCTCTCCAGGCCGCTGTCATAAAGTGACTTCAGCAAGGTGCGAGCCTTCTCCTCCAGCTTCGCGAAGGCCACGCGGTCCTCGGCCAGGACCCGCACCTTGCCATCCAGCTCGATCCTCTTCGCCTCCAATGCCTGCTCCAGCGCACCTAAGCGGCCATGGCTCTCATCAAGCTTGGCATCCCGGTCCTTGGCGGCCGCCACACGAGCCTTCATGTCTTCTTGCTTCTCCTGGCGTTCACGGGCCTCCTTGGCAAGCTGGTCGCGCAGGCCCTGCAGCTCGCTCTTCAGCGCCTTGCAGCGACCCCGAACATCCGCAACCTCACCCAAGGCGGCGGCGCGAGCGGCCTTCGCCTCAAGGGCGGCCTGCTTCTCCTCGTCGCAAGCCGTCGCGGCCTGAGCCAGCGCCACTCGAACTGAAGCATCAGAGCAAACCCAGCCGGAGGCCAGCTCCAGGCGCCCGGCCACCAAGCGAGGGTCGGCGCCCAGAAGATCTTTCCGCGGCCAGTCCAGTTCAGCAGCAGCACGATCCAGGACAGTAGAAGGAGTCGGTGAGATGGCAGTAGGCGGAGTAGAGGGAGAAGACGGCAGCGTAATCACAGCACCATGAGTCGGGACCTTCTGCGCCCTGATGACTGCGGCAGTGGCGTCAGGCAAGGACACCTCGGGAGTCGCTTGGGCCATGGGGGCTGAGCTCACCCCAGCTAGCCCCGCCAGGCCTCGCGAGGATGACCGGGAAGGAGAGGCCCGCGTCTTGCCGCCCCCTTCTCCCGCGGATGGAGGTGCTGCCCCGGACGAAGCCTCAGGAGCCCCCTTCAGCTTTTTTGCCGCAGGCGCCGGCCTAGCCAAGGAATACGGATATCAAGTCTCAACAACGAAGCAAGAAGCCAAACGAGAATCAAGCACTTACTGGTCATCGCTCGCGAGCTCAAGCAACCTCCGGCCAAACTTGAAGCCCGAGAGCCGGCTGCTGGGATCAACCTCAAGAGGCTCGGGAGCAGGAGGCGCGTCTGCAGATCGCCTTGGAGCCGGAGCAGACCCGTGGGGAACCAGCCCCGTCCTATCCTTCTTCGGGATCAGGGGCGAGCTCTCGCCACCTCGCTCGTCGCCATCCTCGTCGTCGTCCGGCAAGAGGCGGAGAGCGCGGGACCTGCGCCGAGGGAGGGGCGCTCTCGACTCCCCGTTGGTCGCCTCGGAATCGGGCCCCTCTACCCGCTCCTCTTCTTCCTCCTCTTCGCTGGAGTCGCCGAAGGACACATTCACCGTCGCCAGGGCCGCCGGGTCCTCAGGGACCTCCGCGGGCACATGCTCATCCCCATTGAAAGTGGGCATGGAATTCACCACCTTCTCCCAATCATCTCGAAGGAACAGGGGTACAGGAGCACCCTCCAGCCTCGCCACGTCTCCCCCGACCAAAGATTGGAGGACCGCGGCCAGATCTTCATCGGCCAAGACTATGGGGCTCGGGCGAGGCCTCCACAGCGGGAGCGAGTATTGCCGAAGCGGGGCCACCTGGTGCTCCAGGAAATCCCTCAGGAGCGACGCCCCGGTCAGCTTCGTCGTCGCCATGTTGCCCGGCCACAGGTCCGCGTCCATCTTCTCCAGCACTGGCTTCGCGCGGGAATCCACGAGCTCTGCGCGAGACCAAGCATCGATGGGCTTGGGCTGCTCCGTGGGCAGAATCAGCCGGGGATGGATGCGCCCAGCATCCACCATAAGCCTTCAATCCTCTTCCCGGGCTTCGAGATGGCGTTGGAGCTGCCATACGCGACAAAGCTCGCGCATGCGGTGATGGAGCCGCGAGAGACCCGGAGGTAGAAGTAATGGCGCAGCAAGGCCACTGAGGGTTGCACCCCGACATGAGCCTCGCAGTAATAGGCGAAGATCGCCAGGAGAAGAACAGAGTTGGGGTGGAGGTGCAGAGCTTGCAGTTTGTAATGGCGGAGGACAGAAAAGAAGAACTTAGAAAAGGGAGGCACCAGACCGGCGGCAATGGCGCTCACGAAGAGCGGGTAGAAGGTGCTTCCTTGGTCCTCGGGAAGGGCGGAGCCAACCTTGAGCACCGCCGCCCCGTCGTTGCCTTGCGCCACCATCATCTAGCGCGCCCGGGCAAGGCTCTTCTCCGACACGTTCGGGGAGTCCAAAGCGGGCGAGAACCAAGCTCCGGCCGGGGTCTGGCGAGGCGCCATGCCTTGCTAGGGCGCAGGGTTGGAGTAGATCTGGGGATTTCGGAAGTAGGAAGGATAGGAGCGAGAAAGGGGATCTGGGCAATGACTGGAGAAGGCAAAGAAGGTAAAGCCTAGACGGGTACCGCTCTCTTGTTAACCGGTGGAATTGCCAAGGCGTCGTGGGGAAACAGGGACGCCTATGTCCAATCAGCCGCCACGCGGCGCCCAAGGCCACTAGCTGTTGGGGCCTACGGCGCTTCGCACTTGCCCTTTCGCTTCTCTGCTAAGCCAAGTCCAGGCGCGCCTTGGGCCCGGGGGCTACTGTCGGCGTTCTGGGAACGGGGGTACCTAGACTTGCCTGCCTACAGCCTGCGGCGTGGCTCAAGGGGTGGCCCAGTACGGCCCATCTTCATCAACACAAGCTCAAGACCCTCGCGAGGGGACAAGCCTCGCGGGGCGGACGACAAGAAGCTCCCTTTAGGCCCGGCCTCGTCAGGCTGGCTCGCAAGGAGGCGGAGAATTCAAGGCGGGGTACTTCACGAGGTGCCCATGACGCAAGCCATGACGACCGAGGGCGCCAGGCGGGCGCCAGCCTGCACAGTGTCCTCATTTCCCTTTTGGTGCAAAGGAGGCAAGCGCAGGCCAAGGCATCAGGCAAAGGCAACCAATTCAGTGCAACAAGACCAAGACCAGCAGAACGGCAGGAAGGAGGTAATCGTGGAGCCCAAGCCGGTGTCACCGTGAGAGTCTTTGGCAGGCGAGGACCGACTTTAGTCAGGATAAGTGTACTAGATGTTCCCCTTCAAAATGGCCAATTGTTGGTGCCCTTCCCGCTCAATATTTGGGAAGAGGCCCAGGGCCTCCCACTATAAATAGAGCTAGCCACCACCAAGGCAGAGGGGATCGAGGGATTAGCATCGAGAAGAATAGAGGACAAAAAAAAGGGAGAGAGAGGATCAATCTGAGAGAACCCTAGCAGAGAGAGAGAGAGAGGCGATCGAACTCACCCAAGAAGTTCATCGCACCAACTCAAGAACAGCCCCTCGCGAGGTTGTTCTCCCTTTGTATTGTTCATCATCAGCCCCAGAGGCAATCCACCACACCACACACTAGAGTAGGGTATTACACCACAATGGTGGCTGAACGATATAAACCTCGTGTCCCTTGTCTTGTTCTTTGTGTAGTTTAGATCCTTGCGAGGCGACGAGACGTAGGTAGGTTGGAGGTGCGATCTCCGCGTGCACCCCAGAGTTTGAACCTAGAGGGTTTGCCAGAACCCGAAATCCGACAGTTTTGTGCTTCCTTGTCTTCAACCACCATTTTGTAGAGACTTGGTGATGTAGAAATTGCTCAAGATGTGAGTGAGTTGCAATCTCATAGATTTAGATTCATCCAAGTACCTACAAGGGTTAGATAGCATGCAAGGGTGCAAATATATCCAAGACATATAAATAGCATCATGAGAGAAACATCAAGGATTAGTAAAGGGCTCATGCCTTGCATGTATCCAAATGGAGTTCCTACTCCAAGTTTGAAGCATCAATGATGTTCAATTCACTTCTCAAACGGCAAAAGACTTTCTCATCAAGCGGTTTGGTGAATATATCCGCCAATTGCTTATTGGTGTGAACATGCTTAAGGTCAATGTCCCCTTTGGCAACGTGATCTCGAATGAAATGATGACGAACTTCAATATGCTTAGTTCGAGAATGTTGCACGGGATTGTGAGCAATCTTGATAGCACTTTCATTGTCACAAAGCAATGGAACACGTTTCACATGTATCCCATAGTCCTTAAGAGTTTGGGTCATCCAAAGTAATTGAGCACAACATGAACCAGTGGCAATGTATTCTGCTTCGGCGGTGGATAAGGATACCGAGTTTTGTTTCTTGGAGGACCAAGACACAAGAGATCTACCAAGAAATTGACAAGTACCCAAAGTGGACTTTCTATCAACCTTGTCTCCGGCGTAGTCCGAGTCGGAGTAACCAACAAGATCGAAAGAAGACCTCTTAGGATACCAAATGCCAAAGTTTGTTGTGTGTATTAAGTATCTCACTATCCTTTTCACAGCCTTAAGATGACATTCTTTGGGGGCCGCTTGATATCGTGCACACATGCACACACTTAGCATAATATCGGGACGAGAGGCACATAGATATAACAATGAACCAATCATGGAGCGGTAAACCTTTTGATCAACCAGTTCACCATCTTTGGTCAAATCAAGATGTCCACTAGTAGGCATGGGTGTAGTCATACCTTTGCATTCTTGCATATTGAACTTCTTGAATAAGTCCTTGGTGTACTTTGTTTGAGAGACAAAGGTGCCTTCCTTAGTTTGCTTGATTTGCAAACCGAGAAAGAATTTGAGTTCACTCATCATAGACATCTCAAACTTCTCCGACATTAGCTTTCCAAACTTCTCACTAAAATGAGGGTCAATCGAACCAAATATAGTATCATAAACATAAATTTAGCACACAAATAGTTCTCCATTAACCCTTTTAGTAAAAAGAGTAGAATCTATTTTTCCAATTTCAAAGCCTTTTTCAATAAGGAACTTGGTCAAGCATTTATACCATGCTCTAGGAGCTTGTTTTAGACCATAAAGAGCTTTTTGAAGTTTGTAAACATGATTAGGTTTCTTAGGATTGACAAAGCCGGGAGGTTGCTTAACATAAACTTCCTCCTCAATTTCACCATTTAGAAAAGCACTTTTAATGTCCATTTGGTACAAGGTGATATCATGATGATTAGCATAAGCAAGTAAGATGCGAATGGACTCAAGTCTAGCAACGGGAGCATATGTCTCACCATAGTCCATACCTTCGACTTGAGTGTAGCCTTGGGCTACGAGACGTGCTTTGTTGTGAACTACTTGTCCATCTTCATCTTGCTTGTTGCGAAACACCCATTTGGTACCGATGATGTTGTGGTTGTTGTCAGGCTTTTCAACCAATGTCCACACTTGATTTCTCTCAAAGTTGTATAGCTCTTCATGCATAGCGTTTATCAAATCCGGATCTTCCAATGCTTCTTCAACCTTCATGGGTTCAGTGCCAGAGATGAATGAATAATGTTCACAAAAATTAGCCAAACGATTTTTAGAGCGAGTGATTCTCCCGGTTTGGATATCATTGTAGATTTGCTCGACGGGATGGTCTTTGGCAACTCTTGCTCGAACTCGTGGGAGATTTTGCTTTGATCAGGGTGGAACATCTTCTTCATCTTGTCCTTCTTCTTGGCCTTCTTCATTGTTGATGTTGTCATTCTCTTGTCGTGGTGGATAAGGAGGTTGTTGATGTTCATCTTGGTGTACTTCCTCGTTTTCTTCGTCTTGGTGTGTCCCACTTGTGGATGCTTCCGTGTCAACTCTTGGTTCACCTTGTCGTGAGGTAGAAGCTTCCACTTGGACAGACGAGGTACTCTCCTTCACTTTCATAGGACGAACCTTGCCAATAGACAAGTCCTGGATTGCTTCCGAAGGTTCTTTGTCTCCTACATCAATTGGCAATTGCTCTACTTGCGAGCCGTTAGATTCATCAAACTTCACATCTACCGTCTCTTCAACCGTTCGGGTGAAATTGTTGTAGACACGGTAAGTGTGAGAGTTTGAGCCATAACCAAGTAGGAAACCTTCATGAGATTTAGGAGCAAATTTAGAATGACGATGCTTATCAAGAATGTAGCACTTTGAGCCGAATACTCGAAAGTATCCAACTTGGGGTTTGTTACCAGTGAGGAGCTCGTATGCCGTCTTGCCGAGTAGCTTGTGAAGATACAAGCGATTTGTTGCATGACAAGCTGTCTCAACCGCTTCCGCCCAAAATTGTTTTGGAGTCTTGTACTCATTAAGCATCGTTCTTGCCATCTCAATAAGAGTACGGTTCTTCCTCTCAACAACTCCATTTTGTTGAGGTGTGTACGTGGCCGAGAACTCGTGTGAAATCCCTTCTTCGTCAAGAAAGGTATCCACATTTGCGTTCTTGAACTCCGTTCCATTATCGCTCTGAACCTTCTTGATCTTCACTTCAAATTGATTTTGGGCCTTCCTAGCGAAGCTTTTGAAGATCTTTTGGACCTGCAATTTATCATCTAGAAATAACACCCACGTAAATCTTTAAAAATCATCAACTATGACTAGACCAAATGAGTCACCACCGAGACTCTTGTAAGCATTGGGACCAAAGAGATCCATGTGAAGTAGCTCGAGCGGTCTTCTCGTGGTCATGATGTTCTTCACGGGTGACTCCCTCCAACTTGGTTTCCTGCCTGACAAGCACTACAAAGTCTATCCTTGTCAAATATAACATCTTTTACTCCAAGGATATGATCACCTATAATAAGCTTGTCAAGATTTCGCATGCCCACATGACCTAACCTTCTATGCCATAGCCAGCCTTTGGAAGATTTAGCAATTAAGCAAGTTCTAGGTTGAGCCTTTTTAGTGAAATCGACAATGTAAAGATCACCTCTACGTATACCGGTAAAGACCATTTTATGATTGTCTCTCTGAAACACTTGGCAATCTACTTCAGTGAATAAGACATTGAAACCAAAATCAGCAAGTCTAGATACTGAAAGTAAATTGTACCCAAGAGATTCAACGAGCATGACATTTTGTATGGAGCTATCATGTGAGATGGCCACCTTACCGAGACCAACCACCTTACCGTTTGAGTTATCACCAAAGGTGACATACTTCCGAGGGCCGTCGTTTTCAGCAAGCTCATGAAACATATCCTTGTCTCCGGTCATATGATCAGTACATCCACTATCAAGGACCCATTCCTTTCCTCCAGCCATGTAGTCGTGAAGATTAGCCATAAGACCAAAGTGTCTCATCGCATCATCAAGATCATAGTCACTATCATCATCCTCATCATAGTATCCATGTTCAACATCGTCTTGTGATTGATCAACTCCTAGAGAGGGTAATTCATTAGATAAATGGTCATCACAATGGTCATCTTTATGAATTCTAATAGCTTCGGAAATGATATTGCTAATAATTCCAACATCTCCTTTAGCACGCATGAGGTCACGAAGCACAAATAGACAATCATCAAATTTGGGATCACTAGTACTCATCTTACTCAAGGCAATAGACTTATGGAGAATTTCATCTAAGTTTTGCAAGGAATAGTTTGGAAATCTTTCCTCAAGAAATCTCCATATAGTGTAGGCACACTCAAGAGTAGGCAAACATCCAATCAAGTTTCTAGGCAATCCTCTAGTGATAAGATTAACAGTTCTAAGGTTGCGGATCATGTCAATAGACTCATCAAGGGTAGGATGCAAAGGATCAACATGAGGTGCACAAGGGCTAGTAATGTACTTGTTCAAATGATATTCATTGAAAATCTCAAGCATCTCATTTTTCCATTCGTGAAAGAACTCTCCATCAAGAATAGGCACTCTATGTCTAAGACTCCCCAATGTAGACACATCCATCTTCCTCCAATGGTGATTAAACCAAGGCAATGTAGACCAAAGCTCTGATACCAATTGAAAGGATCGAGAAGAGGTGTCTAGGGGGGGGGGTGAATAGACTCTAAGAAGAAAAGTTGCAGTTTTTAATTTCCTTCAGTTGATGTGGAGTGTTGGCACAAGTTTAAACATTCATAATACATATCGACCAAGCATGACAAGAGTACATGAGCAGCGGAAAGTAAAGCATGCAAGTTGCAAGAATGTAAAGGGATGGGATTGGAGTGTGCCAAAGCAATTTGGAGACACGGAGATTTTTTATCCGTGGTTCCGATAGGTGGTTCTATCGTACATCCACGTTGATGGAGACTTCAACCCACGAAGGGTAACGGTTGCGCGAGTCCACGGAGGGCTCCACCCACGAAGGGTCCACAAAAGAAGCAACCTTGTCTATCCCACCATGGCTGTCGCCCACGAAGGACTTGCCTCACTCGGGTAGATCTTCACGAAGTAGGCGATCTCCTTGCCCTTACAAACTCCTTGGTTCAACTCCACAATCTTGACGGAGGCTCCCAAGTGACACCTAGCCAATCTAGGAGACACCACTCTCCAAGAAGTAACAAATGGTGTGTTGATGATGAACTCCTTGCTCTTGTGCTTCAAATGATAGTCTCCCCAACACTCAACTCTCTCTCACAGGATTTGGATTTGGTGGGAAGATGATTTGAGTGGAAAGCAACTTGGGGAAGGCTAGAGATCAAGATTTATGTGGTTGGAATGGAATATCTTGACCTCAATACAAGTGTAGGTGGTTCTCTCTCAGAAAATGTATGTTGGAAGTGTAGGCATGTTCTGATGGCTCTCTCCACGAATGAAGAGTGGGTGGAGGGGTATATATATAGCCTCCACACAAAATTTAACCATTACACACAATTTACCAAACTCGATGGGACCGAATCATTAAACTCGGTCAGACCGATCTAGTTCATAATGTGACCGTTAGGGTTTTCGGTGGGACCGACATGTCAACTCGGTGAGACCGATTTCGTTAGGGTTAGGGCATAACGTAATCTCGGTGAGACCGATTACACAAACTCGGTGAGACCGATTTTGGTAATAGACAAACAGAGAGTTGGTCAGGCAAACTCGCTGGGACTGATTCGCTCATCTCGGTTGGACCAAAATGTTACGAAGGGGTGACAGAGAGTTTGCATTGCAATCTTGGTGGGACCGATTGCATATTTTGGTGAGACCGAAATTATTGCAATAGGCAACAGAGAGTTTGCAATCCCATCTCGGTGAGACCGAGATCCCTATCGGTGAGAACGAATTGATTAGGGTTTCTGGCAGTGGCTATGTCAAGAGAACTCGGTGGTGCCGGATAGAAAGATTCGGTGGGGCCGAGTTTGACTTTTGGTTTGGGACATATGTGGATGTGAGAAATTGGTTGAGGGCTTTAGAGCATATCACTAAGCACTTTGAGCAAGCAAGCCATTAAGCAACACCTCATCCCCTCTTAATAGTATTTGCTTTCCTATGGAATCAATGTGATCTTGGATCACTAAAATAGAAAATGTAGAGTCTTGAGCTTTGAGCTTGAGCCAATCCTTTGTCCTCAGCAACTTGAAGAAGTTCCACATCCTCTACTCCATGCCACTCCATTGTTGAACTTATCTGAAACATACTAGGTAGAAGTATTAGTCCAACAAGAGATATGTTGACATGAATTACCAAAATCACCCAGGGAGCACTTGTGCTTTCACCTGAAAGCCTCATTTGAACAGTCTATCGGCGTCATCCGGCAACTAAATGGGAGCAATGCGAAGCGCCAGGCCGAGCGCGACCTGCTGAGGGCAAAGATCATCGGAAGTGCGGGGCAGTAGGAGCAGACCATTGCCTTGTTGAAGAGGACCGGCGTCATTGTCGAGAAACTTATGGACGAGAATGCCATGCTGGGCATCGAGCGCAGAAGGCTGGTGGAGGAATCCATGGATTCTCTCAAGCAGCATCATGAGGACAAGAAAGAGCTCATCGCCGCTCGCTGCGGAGACTAGTTCCCGCGGCCTACGGCAACGCATCAACAAAGTGGAGATCAGCGAGCCAGATCGTTGTCTTCCTTCTTCTTTTGCCCTTGTGCATTTCGGGCGTTGCCGCATGTGGCTTTTTATAATTATGTTCCTAAATATGTAAGACAATTATTGTCCACTATCATCGTCCTTATATTCATCATGCTTGCTATAAGTCGTAGTCGATGCTATATAGGTCCATCGGATCTTATATCAAGATCTGTGCAAAACTTTCTTTTTAGATTTTCATTTTCTCTCTTAAATCTTAGTCCAGTGAGACATATAGCCACGCTGTAGAACAGGTGCTCGGGCGCCATTAATGGGGACGTTGCGAGGGAGGTGCGCGGCGGGTAGCGGTCAAAGGACTCTCCTCCCGATGAGCACGCGCAGGGGTCTGATCGCACGCCTCCCATACTCAAATAGCTACCCCGCACGACACCTCCTAGCCAATAAAAAAATGGGACGTGTGGTGGCACGTAATTGGTAAGTAGAACACCCACGGTTTCAATAATACTTGTGTTTTCGATTTGTAACGTGACACCACTTGTTCCAAAAATGACTTTATTGATTGTTAATGTGTGCGCCTTGGCAAATCGGACAGAAAAATACCATAGCATGTTGGTGACATATCATGACACCATGCCAAGTTTCATGATTTTCAGTCGTCTTTTGTATTTACAGGAATTAAAAAACCAAGTTTCTCAATCTTTCCGGTCGTGCCACGACGCCCAGATGTTTGAATTTCATTCCCATCTCTTGCATAGGACCTAGAAATTCACCCAAGGACACACACGTGGTTTTTCAAACAACTTTGGTGCACTAGAGCCTGTGCTTGTAGTTCAAATTTTAATTATGCTCATTAAATGCACAGAAACTCAATTAATCTATAAAAAAGGCCAAACGAACCCGGAATAATTCCAAAATTTAGCACGATACTTATATTTGGTCTAATCTGCCTCTGTAAAAAAATTAAAGCGGGAGAAGGCAATGTATGTATGTCGTTTCACACACGGAGGTGGCACGTTCCCTCTCGGAACCATGAGCCTTCTTGACGGAAGCTCCGGTTTGCAAGAAGCTAACACCAAAGCTTGTCCCAATTCGGCCAAAAAAATTACCGCAGCATGTTGGTGCCATGTCATGACACCATGACAAGTTTCATGATTTCCAGGCGTGTTTTGGATTTACAGGAATTAAAAAACCAAGTTTCTCAATCTTTTCGGGCGAGCCACGACGCCCAGATGTTTGAATTTGATTCCCATCTCTTGCATGGGACCTATAAATTCACCCAAGGACACACATGTGATTTTTCAAACAACTTTGGTGCACTGGAGCATGTGCTTGTAGTTCAAATTTGAATTATGCACATTAAATGCCCAGAAACACAATTAATGCATAAAAATGCCAAACGAACTCAGAATAATTCCAAAATTTAGCACGATACTTCTATTTGGTCTAATCTGCCTGTGTAAAAAAATTAAGGCAAGAGAAGGCAATATACGTATCTCGTTTCACACACGGAGGTGGCACGTTCCCTCTCGGAACCACGAGCCGTCTTGACGGAAGCTCCGGTTTGCAAGAAGCTTACACCAAAGCTTGTCCCAATTCGGCCAAAAAAATTACCCCACATTTTGGTGCCATGTCATGACACCATGCTTTCATGATTTTCAGGCGTGTTTTGGATTTACAGGAATTAAAAAACCAAGTTTCTCAATCTTTCCGGCCAAGCCACGATGCCCAGATGATTGAATTTCATTCACATCTCTAGCATAGGACCTAGAAATTCACCCAAGGACACACATGTGGTTTTTCAAACAACTTTGGTGCACTGGAGCCTGTGCTTGTAGTTCAAATTTGAATTATGCTCATTAAATGCACAGAAACTCAATTAATCTATAAAAAAGGCCAAACGAACCCGGAATAATTCCAAAATTTAGCACGATACTTATATTTGGTCTAATCTGCCTGTGTAAAAAAATTAAAGCAGGAGAAGGCAATGTACGTATGTCGTTTCGCACACGGAGGTGGCACGTTCCCTCTCGGAACCACGAGCCTTCTTGACGGAAGCTCCGGTTTGCAAAAAGCTTACACCAAAGCTTGTCCCAATTCGACCAAAAAAATTACCGCAGCATGTTGGTGCCATGTCATGACACCATGTCAAGTTTCATGATTTTCAGGCATGTTTTGGATTTATAGGAATTAAAAAACAAATTTTCTCAATCTTTCAGGGCGAGCCACGAAACCCAGATGTTTGAATTTCATTCACATCTCTTGCATGGGACCTATAAATTCACCCAAGGACACACATGTGATTTTTCAAACAACTTTGGTGCACTGGAGCATGTGCTTGTAGTTCAAATGAATTATGCACATTAAATGCCCAGAAACACAATTAATGCATAAAAATGCCAAACGAACCCGGAATAATTCCAAAATTTAGCATGATACTTCTATTTGGTTTAATATGCCTGTGTAAAAAAATTAAGGCGGTAGAAGGCAATATACGTATCTCGTTTCACACACGGAGGTGGCATGTTCCCTCTCGGAACCACGAGCCTTCTTAACGGAAGCTCCGGTTTGCAAAAAGCTTACACCAAAGCTTGTCCCAATTCGGCCAAAAAAATATCGCAGCATGTTGGTGCCATGTCATAACACCATGCCAAGTTTCATGATTTTCAGGCATGTTTTGGATTTAAAGGAATTGAAAAACCAAGTTTCTCAATCTTTCCGGCCGAGCCACGACGCCCAGATGTTTGAATTTCATTCCCATCTCTTGCATAGGACCTAGAAATTCATCCAAGGACACACATGTGGTTTTTCAAACAACTTTGGTGCACTGGAGCCTGTGCTTGTAGTTCAAATTTGAATTATGCACATTAAATGCGCATAAACTTAATGTATAAAAAAGGCCAAACAAACCAGGAATAATTCTAAAATTTAGCACGATACTTCAATTTGGTCTAATCTGCCTGTGGAAAAAAATTAAGGCGGGAGAAGGCAGTGTACGTATGTCGTTTCACACACAGAGGTGGCACGTTCCCTCTCGGAACCACGAGCCTTCTTGAGGGAAGCTCCGATTTGCAAGAATCTTACACCAAATCATGTCCCAATTCGGCTAAAAAAATTACCGCAGCATGTTGGTGCCATGTCATGACACCATGCCAAGTTTCATGATTTTTAGGCATGTTTTGGAATTACAGGAATTAAAAAACCAAGTTTCTCAATCTTTCCGGGCGAGCCACGACGCCCAGATGTTTGAATTTCATTCCCATCTCTTGCATGGGACCTATAAATTCACCCAAGGACACACATGTGATTTTTCAAACAACTTTGGTGCACTGGAGCATGTGCTTGTATTTCAAGTTTGAATTATGCACATTAAATGCCCAGAAACTCAATTAATGCATAAAATGCCAAACGAACCCGGAATAATTCCAAAATTTAGCACGATACTTCTATTTGGTCTAATGTGCCTGTGTAAAAGAATTAAGGCGGGAGAAGGCGATATACGTATCTCGTTTCGCACATGGAGGTGACACGTTCCCTCTCGGAACCACGAGCCTTCTTGAGGGAACCTCCAGTTTGCAAGAAGCTTACACCAAGTCTTGTCCCAATTCGGCCAAAAAATTTACCGCAGCATGTTGGTGCCATGTCATGACACCATGCCAAGTTTCATGATTTTCAGGCGTGTTTTTGATTTGCAGGAATTAAAAATACCAAGTTTCTCAATCCTTCCGGGTGAGCCACGACGCCCAGATGTTTGAATTTCATTCCCATCTCTGGCATGGAACCTATAAATTCACCCAAGGACACATGTGTGATTTTTCAAACAACTTTGGTGCACTGGAGCATGTGCTTGTAGTTCAAATTTGAAATATGCACATTAAATGCCCAAAAACTCAATTAATGCATAAAAATGCAAAACGAACCCGAAATAATTCCAAAATTTAGCATGATACTTCTATTTGGTCTAATCTGCGAGTGTAAAAAAATTAAGGCGGGAGAAGGCAGTGTACGTATGTCGTTTCGCACACGGATGTGGCACATTCCCTCTCGGAACCACGAGCCTTCTTGACGGAAGCTCCGGTTTGCAAGAAGCTTACACCAAAGCTTGTCCCAATTCAGCCAAACAAATTACTCAAACATGTTGGTGCCATGTCATGACACCATGCCAAGTTCATAATTTTCAGCCATGTTTTGGATTTACAGGAACTAAAAAACCAAGTTTCTCAATCATTCCGGCCGAGCCACGATGCCCTGATGTTTGAATTTCATTCCCATTTCTTGCATGTGACCTATAAATTCATTCAAAGACACACATGTGATTTTTCAACAAACTTTGGTGCATTGGAGCATGTGCTTGTAGTTCAAATTTGAATTATGCACATTAAATGCCCAGAAACTCAATTAATGCATAAAAATGCCAAACGAACCCGGAATAATTCCAAATTTAGACACAACACTCATGTACTAGTTGCATGTTCACTATGCGTAAATGTTCTAGCAATTCAAACACCATCCTTTCCCTCTGTAACACCATTTTTTCTTTAAAAACATAATGAAAAAATCAGGCATACCACAAACAGTTTACTAGAAAGAATCGTGTGGGATGCGATATAAAATATGTTGGCGCACCGTCTTTTCTGGCTTACACGGGAAGCTTCGTCATCTACAGTCCACCACCCCCACTTGAACCACACTTGCGCGCCAGTTTATCGCGGCACCGAGCGAATTTTTTTGCCACCGGGGAAATATCTATCTCCCCGCCCCTCCCTCCTACCAAAAGCCACATTTCCACTGTTCCTCATTGCTTTCCAAGTTCAAACCCTCACTGCTGCTTACTGGCAGCTTAGCCTCCTCGCCGGCGACCCTTCTTCTTGCAGCGCCGCCTCCTCGCCGGTGACCCTTCTTCTTGCTGCGCGGCCTCGTCGATATGGTCAGGTAATCCACACCCCACCCATACCATCCTCCTCCTTTCCCGTCCCACATGCCCCGACCGATGGAGTGACACCTTCCACTGAAATCACTGCCCCCTACTCCAATTAAGCGCTGCCCACAGCCATTTTGCACGCAGTATAACATGGAGCTCAGTAGCATGCGGCCGCATGCGCGAACGAGGTCGCTATGGCTGCCATGCGTGTCGACCGCCAGATCTTGGGGGAGCACCTCATCTTCGAGGCCATCGTCGACACCGCCACGCGGTTGTCTACTTTAAAATACAGTTCGTGATGTTTTCTCGAGGCCACCGCCAGTGCCTTCTAGTGATTTGTCCTCTGTAATGTTAATATGCAATTTGATGTTCAGTTAATAGTTTGGTCCTCTGAAATGTAATGTTCAGTTAACACTTTGGTCCAACAATTGCTACATTTCGTAGTACTGTTCTCAAGCATTCTTTGTTTTGTTAACTGTCCTATCTTCTCATACATGTTTCTATTCTGCAATGTCGTGCTCAATTAACTATTTTGGTTCATTTGGTCTGCTGTCCATTTAACTATTTGGTTCAGTTCTGCAATTTGATTTTCATTTGCTGTGGGTACAATTTTGTATTGTTATGCATGTGACACCAATCGAATTTGGCTGTACTCAATAATATTCTACTGATAGTATGGCAACTCTCAGTTAACCTGATCAAAATCTTCCTGATGTGTGTTGTAGGGGAAACAATGGGAGACACTGCGGTTTACCATCGAGGTTTGTTCAAGCAGGGTCCTTTGGCTAATAGCACATTATTGTGCAGTTGCAGGAATCATTCTAATATTTAGGTTTCTTACAATTTGGTCTTGCACATGTAGGTCCTGCTGTCAGAGGCTTAGACCCACTGTTCGACCCATTTTGCATATGGGGAAATGAGATGTCCATGAATATCACTCAAGTCAAGAAACTCAAAAAGATTGTTAGGATGAAGAAACTTGCGATGAATAACAGCAAGATCTTTGTGTGCACAATGAAGAAGACATCAGTTAACTATAGGATGGTACCAACTCTTTTACCTTGTTTTTACCCCTTGCGCCATTTCAAAATTTACAACAGCGATTTATGCATAGCTTTGTTTTCAGTACTTTTGAAAGCAGTTCACCGATGACTACCTCTCAAACCACCTGCATGGTCAAGAGGCGAGGAAGGTATTCATTCAACACCCACGATACAATATTGAAGTCTTGCTGAAGAGGACGAAGGTTGGGCGGGCAATTATCCATAGCCACTGGCCTAAAGTTGCAAGGAAATTCAACATCACTGATGGCTCAATATTTGCCTTCCGTCATAGCTTTCCCGATGAGATTCATCTGTCTATTTACCGTGTATGATTCTACTTTCCAAAGGTTTTTGATGTTGCATGTGAAACTTGGTGCTGTTGTGTAATGGCGTAACTGAGTGCCGAAGCTATCTGATGTAATTCAATTATGAAATCCTGGTTGCTTTTATACGGATATGAAATATCTGGCGTGTTTTATAAGAAATATCAGTTTGCTTAGTACATGGATTATCAATAATAGGCTAATTACCCTACTTATTGGGGTTTTCTACTGCAAACGGTTACTCAGACAGCACCGTGGGCGATGAACTCAAACAACCCACAAGGTTCCTAGAAAGTAGGCGTGTTCGATCAACTAAAAATCACACACGGCTTCTGGCAGCGAACTGTTTGCGTTAGGCCACCTTGCACAACCGTTTCCACACAAAGAACTGTGTGGGATGTACATACCTACGGAAATGATTTTCTGGGATTCACCGTGTGGGATGTACATACCTACGAAAATGATTTCTGGGATTCACCGTGTGGGATGTACATACCTACGGAAATGATTTCTGGGATTCACCGTGTGGGATGTACATACCTACGAAAATGATTTATGGGATTCACCGTGTGGGATGTACATACCTATGGAAATGATTGAGTTTTGATGCCTCGCCCGATCGCACACGGCCCCAGCCTGGGTCCCAGGAGGGCCTATCCCCGACGATTTCTGGGTCGTGTGGGAAGGACCCCCCTATTGCCCACACTCACTTGGTGACGGTTCCAAATGCCATCGTGGAAAGGGGTTAAAAACCGTTTGTGTAGCACGTCGTTGTACCAGTCTACACTACATGCGGCCCAAAAATATGTATGGGTACAGTGGTGTATGATGTGTTTAAATCCCAAATGCACAACTTCGATGGGCCACCAACTACATTACAAACCGAACACCGTACCCGACTCCAAGCCTGGTTCAATACGTACGATGTCAGTTTCCCAACTTCGAGGCGGCAGCGGGGGGAGGGGGTCGTCCCATGCATGCGCTCAAACTTTATTTTGTCTAGCATCTATATATATACATCTATACATCTATACACCTATATAGTGTGAGAATAACTTTGAAAGTTGGTCGTTGGATGAAGCCAATCCGACGGTACAGAGATGGCAAATCCGAGCATTACTGGTCGTTGGATATCATCTACATTCCACCAGATTCTGCCACATGTACAATCTAGAAGACTCCATGGTTGAACTTAAGCATAATGCACAAACCTGAAAACACAAGCACTTCTCCTTTGTTCTCTAGAATCTTCCATATCTTAATTGCCTGAAAAAAATTCTAAATGAATTGTCACTTTTTGTTTTTACCTTTACAATGCACAATTCCATGAATCTTAAAATAGATTTTTTATAAAACTAATTGATTTTGGATGAGATGAACTATAAGAATTAAACGAACATCTACATCATGCATATATGACTCAAAGCTTACATGCTATAGTGTGGTATTTATTCATAATTTGGTTACCAAATCTCATGCGTGCAATGCACATGTACCTTACTAGTATCAATAGGAAACCATCATGGTTAAACCCTTCTCGTTGTTCGGTCAAAGGGATAGATTGTCTGGGGCCCCTAATTGTAAGTAAAGGATAGTATATATACCTCGAGGAGCGCACAGATATGTGCCGCCTCTATAAGCCGCACAAGGGAGACATGCTCGAGAAGAACACCCTGCCCCCTATACCCAGCATGAAACCTGAAAAAGGTTTATATAATCGCCATGACAGGTCAAGTCAATCATTCTTTAATTTTTTAGAGGAAAAGATAACGCATAAAAACATAGTAGGTTTATATAATCGCCATGACAGGTCCAGTCAATCATTCTTTAATTTTCTTAGAGCAAAAAATAACCCATAAAAACATAGTCTACAAAATGAAGCTTGAGATATGCAACTTCCCACCGGGTCACCCATCCTTGGGCTACTCCTGCCCGAGAACGCTTAACTTCTGTGTTCTATTCAACTAGGCTAGCAGATGGGAAGCCGGCCCTTGCTGATAAGAATTGCCTCCTTGCCTTTAAGGCGTTTCACGCTGGTCAACCTATGGGACCTACTCCCTCCTATCACACACATTTGTGCTTTTAGAAACTGTGTGGGATATTTTACATGGCCGGTGTGTCGCCACTAGCCTTCAATGAGCACTGACACTGGTAGCGGGAAAACGATGGGAGAAGAGGCGGGAAACCGATGAGAGGAGTGGCGAGAAACGGTAGCCTGTTCTGAATGAAAAGCTAGTAAAGAAGGAAGCGTGGGCTACATGACGCATGTGCACAGTGCTTACCCATGTACCGCATGTGCTGTCGAAAGGGCTCAGGGTTGCCGTTCGATCTGATGGCATCCATCGGTGCACACGTACGATCCGTGGGGTTTGGGTTCTGGCCAATCAGAATGCATGACTCAGATCATGCGCGCAGCAGGGGGGAATATCATACGGAAACCAACATTCGGTGGAAACCGGTGAAAACCATGAGAAAAAGTTGTTTTGAAGTTTAAAAAAATTGAAAAAAATGCGGGATGTTAAGAGGATGATGTTTTATTGCCACACAAAATTTCAAGTTGAAACACATTACGAGATGTGAGCCATGAAAAAGACAAAATCAGCAATGAATAGTACCGAATAGTAATGTCACTATTCAGGGCTGAATTTGTCTTTTTCATAGCTCACATCTCATAATGTTTTTAAACTTGAAATTTTGTGTCGCAATGAAACATCACCTTCTTAACATCCCACGTTTTTTTAGATTTTTATGAAACTTTAAAATATTGTTTCCACGAAGTTTTCATTGAATATCGGCTTTCGTGAGTGAATCGTGTGCTATTTGAAAACATTTCGTGAGAAGAATCTCGGTTTTTAAATCCCCGTAAATCAAAACTAAGCCAAAAATCATGAAAGCTGGTGGTGTCACGACATGACACTTATATGTCGAGGAATTTTTTTCGTCCATTGTGGCGCAAGTTTTATTAGAAGCCTCTTACAAACCGGAGCTTCGCTCAAAGAAGCCTTGTGGTTCCGATAGGGAAACGTGTCCCCCTTGTGGGCGAAACGTAATCACTGCCTCCTTTCTCCTTGTATTTTCTTCTACGGGCAACATGGAACTACAGGATATCCATGCTGAAATTTAAAATTATTCAGGGTTCGTTTGGCCTTTTATACACTAATTGAGTTTCCTAGGCATTTAATGTCCATAATTCAAATCTGAACTTCAAATACATGCTCCAGTTCACCAAAATGGCTAGAAAATTTGTACATGTGTCCTTGGGTGCATGTTTAGGTCCCATGCCAGGAATGGGAATGAATTACAACCGTACCCGCGTCTTGGCTCGTCCTCAAACATTTGGAATCTCTGTTTTTAAATCCTCGTAAATCCTAAACTCACCAGAAAGTCATCAAAGGTGGCATGGTGTCACGTCATGGCACATAATATGTCGTGGTAAAAACATTGTCCAATTTGGGCCAAGCTTTATTACAAACCTCTTACAAAAACCAGACCTTCTCTCAAAGAAGCCTCGTGGTTTCGATAGGGAAACGTGTTCCCCTTGTGGGCCAAATGTAATCACTGCCTCTTTTCGCCTTGTATTTTCTTCCATGGGCAACATGGAACGACATGATATATGTGCTGAAATTTAAACTTATTGAGGGTTCGTTTGGCCTTTTTATACACTAATTGACTTTCCTAGGCATTTAATGTCCATAATTCAAATCTGAACTACAAATACATGCTCCAGTTCACCAAAATGGCTAGAAAAATTATACACGTGTCCTTGGGTGCATGTTTAGGTGCCATGCCAGCAATGGGAATGAATTACAAACGTACCGGTGCCTGGCTCGTCCTCAAACATTTTGAATCTCGGTTTTTAAGTCCCCATAAATCCAAAACTCACCAGGAAGTCATCAAAGGTGGCATGGTGTCACGTCATGGCACATATATGTCATGGTAAAAACATTGCCAATTTGGGCCAAGCTTTATTACAAATCAGAGCCTGTCACAAGAACCCTCGTGGTTTCGATAGGGAAACTTGTCCCCTTGTGGGCCAAACGATAATCACTCCCTCTTCTAGCCTCGTATTTTCTTCTACATGCGACACGGAACAACGGGAGATTTGCGCTGAACTTTGAAATTAATCAGGGTTCGTTTGACCTTTTTTATTCATTAATTGAGTTTTCGAGGCATTTAATGTCCATAATTCAAATCCGAACTACAAATACATGCTCCAGTGCACCAAAATGGCTAGAAAAAACATACATGCTTCATTGGGGTGCATGTTTAGGTCCCATGGAACGAACAGGAATGAATTCAACCGTCTCTCTGTCCTGGCTTGGCCACAAACATTGCGAATCTCGGTTTTTAAATCTCTATAAATCCAAAACTCACCAGGAAATCATGAAACTTGGCATGGTGTCACTACATGGTACATATAATTGTCCAATTTGGGCGAGGCTATATTACAAGCCTTTTACACGCCGGAGCCTGTCGCAACCCTCGTGGTTCCGGTAGAGAAACATGCCCCTCTTGTGGGCGAAACGATAATCGATGCCTCTTCTCTTCTAGAACTTTGTTTTCTACAGGCAACAAAGAATAACAGGAGTGTCGGGCTGAAATTTGAAACTATTCAGGGTTCGTTTGGCCGTTGTATATATATTACTAATTACTAAGTTTTCTTCGCATTTAATGTAGTCCATAATTCAAATTTGAACTACAAGCACATGCTCCAGTGAAGCAAAATTGGTGGGAAATCATACATGTGTCATTGGGTGCATGTTTAGGTCTCATTTAAGGAATGGGAATGAATTACAAACTTGTCGTCATCCTGAAAAATCGAGAATATCTCGGTTTTTAAATCCGAGTAAATCAAAAAGTGACCCAAAAAACATGAAACTTGGCATGGTTTCATGACATGGAACATATATGACGTGGTAAAAAAATCGTCCAGTTTGAGAAGAGGCGCACACATTAGTAACCAACGAAGTCCTCTTTGAAACAAAAAGCTGACACATTAATATCGCAAATGGTTGTATTATATTAACCATGTCGAATATAACCATACTCGGTGGCGTGCGTGCAGCTGTTTGATTAGACGGGACGAGCGTGAGAAGTCTGCCGTGCAGGCTCGACGGGACGCGTGCGAGCAGTCCGACGCCCAGGCTCGATGGGACGCGTGCATCCTTTCCACCTCGCAGGCTCAACGGGACACGTGCAAGCAGCAAGGCCGCCCATGCTCCCGGGAAGCGAGCTCTTTGACCTCCATGCACCAGCCGCCGCCCACCTCGCTCACAACTTCTCCATTAATGGGTTAATTAAAGCACCTAGACAGAGGGTGTTTGCTTGTGATCCCATGGCAGCATTTGCTTTGTTCGTGTTTTCAACTCGTATTCCGCCCTAATTTAAATTGCCACATAGGGCAACAGATAATACGACCACAAATAAAATGGCAACGGATAATACGACGAAAATTTTACACTGGCGCAGATAATAATTGTCTTACATATTCCGAATAATTTAAAATACCACATGCGGCAAAGCCCGGAAGACACGTGGGCAAGAGAAGAAGGAAATTGCAGACAATGATCTGGGTCGCTACTATCTCTACTCGTCGATGGATCGCCGGGCGGCGAAATCCTCCAGCTCCTTCTTCAATTCCTCACGACTTTGCTTGAAAGCAACCACAGATTCCTCCAACTCCTGCTCGCGCTCGATCCGGAGCTTTCTCAAGCCACCCATCAGTTTCTCGACGACCGCTTTCAGTGTCATTTCCGAGGCACTGCTCTGCTCATGCAACATCTTCTAGCCGGCGGCCTCCTCCTCCTTCTCGGGGACCAACTTGAGGAGCTTCGCATTGGCACCCATGAGTTGCTCGACGAGGCTGGTCACCTTGTCAACTGAGGCATCGCTGATCTTGAGCAGCTTCATCAAGCCGTCGACCAGCTCCTGCTGCGTAGTGACACCAGCGAGAATGTCGTCGTCGCTGGCGAAGGACTTCAGGAACGCTGGCTTGTTGCGATGGCCGACGCCGCGAATGCGCTTGTGAGAGCCCTCGCGTGCCCGTGAGAGCTCGTTCGAGGGCTCCGCGGTGCGCTGGGACATCTCTGCTGTGACTGCGGCTTCGCGACGGGACCTATCTAATGCTTCCACGGCCTTGGTCTTTGTTGCCTGGTTATATGTCCACCCTAAACTCCTCCTACCGGTCATGGCGGAACGACTTGATAGAAAAAACCAGTTTTGTGGGTTATGAGGAGAGGAACTGTGAAGTAATTTTCGAGTGGGTAGTTTTTATAGCCCGGTGCTAAGTGTGAACACATATTAGTTTGATTGGTGTGAATAGATTTGTAATTACTTATTGCATTGTAATCAGCAATGTGACGAGAAACAAGGTCAAAATTTATTGATGGTAGAAGGTTGACCACGTGGTTGCTCGCCGTTGAGGCGGCCGCAGTGCGCTCCGCTCTAGCGTCCCTGCGCACCCTCTGCTTGCCCTTGAGGCAAAGTTACAATGGCAATGGTTAATAATTCTTAATAATTGTCTTACATATTCAGGATAATTTAAAATGCCACATGCGGCAAGGCCCAGAATACTCATGACCTACATATGCATACAATTATAATAAAATATAAGCTAAAAGGCTGAGCTGGCGGTCTTCTGACAATGGTCTTCTCGGACTCCATGATCAGCATAGCACACCCTTGTGGTCGTTCACTCCAAGTGTCCCGACCCGCCTCCGCCTATGGAGTTGCTAGCGCTGGGAGGCTCTTAGGGCTGCTGGGCCTCTTCCAGAAGAGCTTGACAGCGTGCAATCGCGCGCATGACAACTCCACGGAACCGCTCCATTTCCATGTCTCTGGCCTGGCAGCAAATTCCGTCGATCACCTGCATCCTCAAGATATCATGTTGGCGATGTTCTACTTCGTCGGGGACGTCAACTCCGCCAAGGAAGCGCTCGATCCTGGCCACCACATCATCGGGATCGAGGTTGACATGGCCGCCGCGGCAATGATGAAGCTGCAGGCTGCCTTTGTCTTGACTGGATTGCAGAGGTCCTCTGCCCATTCCTTGCGGGGCATCGGGCTCTCGGTGAGCACTGGTGACGGCGGCTCTTCGGGTGGCTCGTCGATCATGCCGCCGAGCAGCTCTGGATCTTTTGCATGGTGGATGGCAAACTGCTCATCACACCTCCTCTGCAATATGTCGATTGTGCTCCCAAGGACTATGACGCTGATATCGCTGTCGATGAGCCATGGTGCCTGCACCGGCTGATGAAGCTCTTGCTCCCCGACCTGCTCCGGCTCGTTCTCCTCACCGAATATGTAACGCAGGTAGGCGTCAACGTCGAAGCTTTGGCCGTTGCCTGGCATGCTTGGAATAACTAATGGTAGATGGGTGAGGACTAGATCTTCGCAGAGTGTCGCAGCGGTGTGTTGCCGCCTGGGTTATATGCAGCAAGCCGTTAGCTGGTGGCGGGAAACCGATGAGAGAATAGACGTGGATTTTACAATTCACCCATGTGGAGCGCGGGAAGCATTCGCTGGAGCGTGGGAAGCATTTGCTGGAGCGCAGGAAGACTAAGTGGAGCACACACACAGCCCAAATACCGTATCCGGTGCCACACGTGTTATTTATCACACAAGTGTTAACATAAGAAAACGTATGTGTAACATACTAATCATCGGACACGAGTACTCGCAGACGCATCGTGTGCGATACTCCTAGCCACCGCAAGCAACTAGTTTGCATTTTTCAAAGTTTTTTGTACACACAAAATTGCACACGAACTAACTGTATTAACCGTCTGTGTTGTAATTTCTCATCGCAAACAGTTCATCCGAGTCGGCTGTTTGCCACGTATCACACACATCTTTTTAAGTTGAACCATTTCTGTTGTGTTCTCTAATCAAAAGTAGTTCGTCCAAGTGAACCGTATGCCCTATATCACACACACCTTGATCTGGCTAACCGTTTATGTTGCACTCCCTAATAGCAAATGGTTCATCGGAGTGAACTGTATGCCGTATATCGTACACACATTGATATGGCTCCCCATTTCTGTTGTTCTGCCTCATCGCAAACAGTTCGAACGGGTTAACCTTGTGCCCTGAATCGCACACACAACTAAAATCTGAACTATGTTTGATGGCTCCGCCATCGCAAACGTTTTGCACATTTTTTGACGGTTTTTTTACATCCCCGTTTGTGATTAATGCATCGCACACAATTTCGTCAAAGGGTCTCTGACCATAGTGTCGCATTAGCAGCATCATGCAGTAGAGCTATATGCGGTATTTACCTGTCGTTCCAAGTAAATTTGCATGTGCCAAACTCTAAACCTTCAAATGATAATCTGTTCTGTATGCCCGAATCACTCATGTAGCGATTGGGGGCTGTTAGTATCTTCCATGCTAGGTGGGTTATTCTCATGATGAGTGTTGATTCACTTGTCATTCACGAGAAAGTGGCTGGTAATCGGGATGCCCAGTTCCATGCTCAAATCAAATCAAAATATAATTTCAAACAAAACTCCCCCAGGATTGTTGTTTGTATGGACGGTACCCGTTGTTTCGGACCAGCCGTGGAATGTGTTTGTTGGTAGAGGGGGAGTAAAAACTTTAACATTCTGTTTGGGAACCGCCTATAATGTATCTAGCATGGAAGATACCGAGATCCCTTGGTTGTTATGTTGACAATGAAAGCATACCGCTCAAAATATTATTCATCTCTATTTTAAAACTCGAGCTCTGGCACCTCTGCAAATCCCCGCTTCCCTCTGCAAAGGGCCTATATATTTACTTTTATTGTTGAGTCACCATCCTCTTATAAAAAGCACCAGTTAGAGAGCACCATTGTCATTTGTATGCGTTGTTATTAATTGATATTGAGTATGACTATGACTGGATCTCTTTTACCGTGAATTACAATGTCTAGTCAGCCTTGATCTTCAAGGGTGCTCTGCATTTATGTTTTGCGGTCTCAGAAAGGGCTAGCGAGATACCATTTTGTTATATCATATCATGATTGTTTTGAAAAAGTGTTGTCATCCGAGATTTATTATTATTGCTCGCTAGTTGATTATGCCATTGATATGAGTAAACGTGAGACTTAAATGTTATTGTGAATATGGTTAGTTCATGATCTTTGCTGAAAACATGAATGCTGGCTATACATATTTGTAACAACATGATCAAACAGAATTTGTAAAAGTTTTTCTTTATCACTTTCAGTTTATCAACTGAATTGCTTGAGGACAAGCAATGGGTTAAGCTTGGGGGAGTTGATACGTCTCCATCGTATCTACTTTTTCAAACTATTTTGCCCTTGTTTGGACTCTAATTTGCATGAATTGAATGGAACTAACCCGGACTGACGTTGTTTTCAGCAGAATTGCCATGGTGTTATTTTTGTGCAGAAACAAAAGTTCTTGGATTGACCTGAAATTTTACGAAGAATATTTTTGGAATTAATAAAAAATATTGGCGAAAGAATCAACTAGAGGGGACCCACCAGGTGACCACAAGGGTGTGGGGCACGCCCCCTGGCATGTGGGTCCCACGAAGCTCCACCTACCCCAACTCCATATATTCACTTTTGGGGAGAAAAAAATCAGAGAGAAGGATTCATCGCGTTTTACGATACAGAGCCGCCGCCGCCTCCTATTCTTCATCGGGATGGCAGATCTAGAGTCTGTTCGGGGCTCCGGAGAGGGGAAATCGACGCCATCATCATCGTCAACCATCCTCCATCACCAATTTCATGATGCTCACCGCTGTGCGTGAGTAATTCCATCGTACGGTGATGGGTTGGATGAGATTTATCATGTAATCGAGTTAGTTTCGTTAGAGTTTGATCCCTAGTATCCATTATGTTCTGAGATTGATGTTGCTATGACTTTGCTATGCTTAATGCTTGTCATAGGGCCCGAGTGCCATGAATTCAGATCTGAAACCTTTATGTTTCCATGAATATATTTGTGTTCTTGATCAGATCTTGCAAGTTGTAGACACTTATTACGATTTATGATCCGCATACCCCAAGGTGACAATAATTGGGATTCTTTCCGGTGTTTAGCGTAGTTCGAGGAGTTCATGTATTCACTAAGTGTTAATGCTTTGTTCCGGTTGTCTATTAAAAGGAGGCCTTAATATCCCTTAGTTTCCATTAGGACCCCACTGCCATGGGAGGGTAGGACAAAAGATGTCATGCAAGTTCTTTTCCAGAAGCACGTACGACTATATTCGGAATACATGCCTACATTATATTGATGAATTGGAGCTAGTTCTGTGTCACCCTAGGTTATAACTGTTGCATGATAAATGCCACCTGACATAATTATCCATCACTGATCCATTGCCTATGATCTATTCACACATTGATCTTTGCTAAGTTACTTTTCCGTTGCTACTGTTACAATCACTACGAAACTGCTACGTTACTTTTGCCACCGTTACCGTTACTTCCATACTACTTTGCTACTAAACACTTTGCCACGGATATTAAGTCTTTCAGGTGTGCTTGAATCGACAACTCAGCTACTAATACTTGAGAATATTCTTTGGCTCCCTTTGTGTCAAATCAATAAATTTGGGTTGAATACTCTACCCTCGAAACGGTTGTGATCCCCTATACTTATGGGTTATCAATGACCATCCACAAACTTAGGCCATGAGTAGGGCAATTTCATAACATTAATTTCACCATCTCGCAAGATTGGGTAACATGTTCATGCTCAAGTTGCTTAAAATTCATAATTTGATTTCTAAGAGAAATAATTTTCGTGGGAGGAAAATACTTGGCAATAAAAGCATCCTTACGCTTATCCTAAGAATCAATACTATTTTGTGGCAAGGATGAAAACCAAGTTTTAGCATGATCTCGTAGTGAGAACGGAAATAATTTTAATTTGGCAATATCATTATCCACATCATTTTTCTTTTGCATATCACACAATTCAATGAAAGTGTTAAGATGGGATGCATCATCTTCATTAGGACTACCAGAAATTTTTTTCTTTCATAACAAGATTTAGTAAAGCGGCAGAACTTTAATATCGCAAGACTCCGCACTATTGGAGGGAGGCAATCGAAGTACTGATAAAATCATTATTATTAGTATTGGAAAAATCGCACAACTTTGTATTTTCTTGAGACATAGCGACAAAGCAAGCAAACAAGCACACAAGCAAAAGGCAAACGGAAAATATTTTTGTGTTTTGGTGAAAACGTTATAGAAGTGGGGAAGATGAAAATGAGAGGCAAATGGAAAATAATGTAAATGCAAGGAGATGAAAGTTTATGCGATGGTAATTGATAGATGTTGATGATGTCTCCCCGGCAACGGCGCCAGAAATTCTTCCTGGTACTTGTGAGCTGCGTTGGGATTTCCCCGGAGAGGAGAGGATGATGCAGTACAATAGAGATAAGTATTTCCCTCAGTTAAGAACCAAGGTTATAAATCCAGTAGGAGAACCACGCAACACCTCGTTAGCAGTACGTACACACAAAATAACAAATACTTGCACCCAACGCAAACAAGGGGTTGTCAATTCCTTGGCGGTTAATTGCAAGGATCAAATCTCATAGTTATAGATAGATACACAAAAACACAAAATAAAATAAAGTATATAAAATTGCAGCAAGGTATTTTTGAATTTTAATATATATGATAAAGATAGACCCGGAGGCCATAGTTTTCACTATAGGCTTCTCTCTTGAACATAGCATACGGTGGGTAAACAAATTACTGTTGGCCAATTGATAGAAAAGCAAATAATCATGATGATATCCAAGGCAATGATCATGTATATAGGCATCACCTCTGATACATGTAGACCGATTCATGCCTGCATCTACTACTATTACTCCACACATCGACCATTATCTAGCATGCATCTTGAGTATTAAGTTCGTAAAGAACGGAATAACGCCTTAAGCAAGATGACATGATGTAGACAAAGTAAATCCAATCAATATGAATAAACCCCATCGTTTTTTCCTTAATGGCAACGATACAAATACGTGTGATGTCCCCTTCTGTCACTGGGATTAAGCACCACATGATCGAACCCATCACAAAGCACCTCTCCCATTGCAAGATAAATCAATCTAGTTGGCCAAAGCAAATCAATAGATCGGAGAGAAATACAAAGCTATAATAATCATCCATAAAAGAGTTCAGAGAAGACTCAAATAATATTCACGGATAATCTGATCATAATCCCACAATCCATCGGATCCCAACAAACACACCGCAAAAGAATTACATTGAATAGATTTCCAAGAACATCGAGGAGAACATTTTATTGAAGATCAAAGAGAGAGAAGAAGCCATCTAGCTACTAGCTATGGACTAGCAGGTCTATGGCAAACTACTCACACATCATCGGAGGGGCAGCAAGGTTCATGTAGAAGCCCTCCGTGATCGATTCACCCTCCGACAGAGTACCGGAAAAGGCCTCTAGATGGTATCTCACGAGAACAGAAACTTGCGGGGTGGAAAAAGTGTTTTGGGTGTCTCTATGTTGGTTTCCTGATTTTAGAGAATTTATAGAGGCGAAATTAGGTCAACCAGAGCAACGATGGGCCCATGAGGCACCAGGGCATGCCTACCCCCTAGGCACGCCCTAGTGGCGTGTGGCCTTCACCTTCGCCTTCTGACTTCCTCCCGAACCTTCTAGTGTCTCTTATGTCTAGAAAAAAACGTTAAAATGTTTCGTGGCATTTGGAGTTTGTTTGGTACCGATTTCCTGGAAAACCAAAAACAGGCAAAAAAACAACAATGGCACTTGGCACTAAGTTAATAGGTTAGTCCCATAAAATGATATATAGTTCCATATAAAACATCCAAGATTGATACTATAATAGCATGGAACAATAAAAAATTATAGATACATTGGACTTGTATCAACTAGGAACCTTTTATTTACCATTTATCATTCCACATGTGCATATGAGTTTTCCACCGAATCGCATATTCCAGGATCATAGCAGTTATAGCATAGAATATAAACTATTAACTATGAATATGTAAATATAATAATATAAATATTATTGCCTCTAGGGCATATTTCCAGCAGTTTCTTCAACTGTCAAGCCACCTATTATGCCCTCGTCCTCCTCGGATGCTGAAGAGTTGATTTTGCCGGAGTCCACAAGGGCCGTGGCGGTGTTTTCGCTTGGCCAAGTAACGGATGGCTTAAAGAGCCGCTCTAGAAATGTATTTTCCGGAACTGGGTCACACTTGGCTCCCATCCGTGCGAGTACATCAACAGCTTGATTGATGTCTCGTGGCGCATGTTGAAACTCCAGGACCTCAAAACGGCCGAGATGGCGAAAACATCATTTCGATATGCGGTCATTTTTGGATCCTTGGCGTCGAACTCCACATTGACTTGTGATATTGCTAGGTTTGAGTCACCTCGGGCATCCAATCATTGGACTCCCATAGTCACCTCGGCCGCATTGTTCAAATTGGTGTACATTATTTGCATTACATACCGTATATTGTCACCGGTTGGTGAGCTGAGGACTACTCCAGCCCCCGGCCTGGCCAGCATCTTGGAGCCATGAAAGTACATTGTCCAATGGGAGTATGTGTTGTACTCCCTAAGGAGTTCGGCCTCTGTCCATTCGGCCATGAAATTTGCTAGCACCTGGGATTTAATAGCTCGGCGTGGGCGGAACACATTTTTGAAGGGTAGTAGCTCAATGGCCCACTTACCGATGCGGCCGGTTGCATCTCTATTATTAATGATGTCACTGAGAGGGACTTCGGATGCGACTGTGATGGAACACTCCTGAAAGTAATACCGCAACTTCTGGGATGCCATGAACAAAGTGTATACAATTTTCTGATAGTGCGCATACCTTGTTTTACATGGGGTCAATACCTCGAAAACATAGTATATGGATCTTTGCACCTAGAACTTGTGGTCTTTAGCATTCCGTTTGACCACGAGTACAACACTAACAAACTGGTTAGTGGCCAAAGTATATAATAACATCGGCTCGCCTACTCCAGGTGCCGCGAGTATAGGGTTTGCAGCAAGAAGCCTTTTGATTTCTTATAGGGCATCTCCTGCCTTGCTGGTCCATTTGAAGTTCTTGGTCTATTTCAGGAGTTTGTACAATGGCAGGGCCTTTTCTCCTAGTCGTGATATGAGTCGACTAAGGGCGTCCATACAGCCGATGAGTTTTTGAACGTGTTTGAGTTTGATAGGTATTGCCAAAGCTGCGAGGGCCCTGATCTTGGCCAGATTGGCCTTGATTTCTCTATGGGAACGATGAATCCGAGCAGTTTTCCTGCTGGTACTCAAAATATGCATTTTTTTGGGTTTAACTTGATATGATATACCCAGAGACTGGTGAATATGTCGCTGAGATCTTTGATGAGCTGACGGACGTCCTTAGTTTTGACAACCACGTCGTCCACGTAGGCCTCAGCTATCTTGCCGATATTGTCCTTTAGGCATGTTTGAATCATGCGCTGATAGGTTGCGTCGGTGTTTTTTAGTCAGAACGGCATTGTGTTGAAACAAAATGGCCCATACGGTGTTATGAAAGTTGTCGCTTCCTGATCTAACTCCTTCATCTTGATTTGATGGTAGCTTGAATATGCATCCAGGAAACACAAAGAGTCATGTCCCGCTGTGGTATCAATGATGTGGCCGATACATGGTAAGGCGCTAGAATTTCTCCTTCTTGGGTACCACAACCAGATTAGCTAGCCATTCGAGGTGCTTAATGTCACGAATGAATCCGACTTCAAGGAATTTAGCCAGTTCCTCACCCATGGCTTGACGCTTGGGCTCGAAAAATCCCTGAAGTGCCTGTTTAACATGTTTTGAACCCTTAACAATGTTGAGGTTGTGTTCGTCTAGGTTTCTTGGGATTCGTGGCATATCAGAGGGGTGCCAGGAGAAAATGTGCCAATTTTTCTGAAGGAAATTTCGTAGTGCCTCATCGATTTATGGATCCAGCTCAGTGCTACCTCTTGAGCATCCATTGGTTTTCCCTTGAAGAGGAAAGGGTGACGCAGCAAAGTAGCGTAAGTATTTCCCTCAGTTTTTCATAACCAAGGTATCAATCCAGTAGGAGACTACACGCAAATCGCCTAGTACCTGCACAAACAATCAAGAACCTTGCAACCAACGAGATAAAGGGGTTGTCAATCCCTTCACGTCCACTTGCAAAAGTGAGATCTGGTAAAGATAATAAGATAAATATTTTTGGTATTTTTGTTGTATAGATTGAAAAGTAAAGATTGTAAAATAAATGGTGACAGAAATAGCTAGTTGACAGGAAACTAATATGATGTAAGATAGACCCGGGGGCCATAGGTTTCACTAGTGGCTTCTCTCATGATAGCATATATTACGGTGGGTGAACAAATTACTGCCGAGCAATTGATACAAAAGCGCATAGTTATGAGCATATCTAGGCATGATCATGAACATAGGCATCACGTCCGTGTCAAGTAGACCGAAACGATTCTGCATCTACTACTATTACTCCACACATCGACCGGTGTCCAGCATGCATCTAGAGTATTAAGTTCATAAGAACAGAGTAACGCATTAGGCAAGATTACATGATGTAGAGGGATAAACTCAAGCAATATGATATAAACCCCATCTTTTTATCCTCGATAGCAACAATACAATACGTGTCGGTTCCCTTTCTGTCACTGGGATCGAGCACCGCAAGATTGAACCCAAAGCTAAGCACTTCTCCCATTGCTAAAAAGATCAATCTAGTAGGCCAAACTAAACCGATAATTCGAAGAGACTTGCAAAGATATCAAATCATGCATATAAGAATTCAGAGAAGAATCAAATATTGTTCATAGATAATCTTGATCATAAACCCACGATTCATCGGATCTTGACAAACACACCACAAAAAGTATTACATCGAATAGATCTCCAAGAACATCGAGGGGAACTTTGTATTGAGAACCAAAGAGAGAGAAGAAGCCATCTAGCTAATAACTATGGACCCGAAGGTCTGTGGTAAACTACTCACACATCATCGGAGAGGCTATGGTGTTGATGTAGAAGCCCTCCGTGATCGAATCCCCCTCCGGCGGAGCACCGGAAAAGGCCCCAAGATGGGATCTCATGGGTACAGAAGGTTGCGGTGGTGGAAAAGTGGTTTCGTGGCTCCCCTGGATGTTTTCGGGGTATAAGAGTATATATAGGAGAAAGAAGTAGGTCGATGGAGCTACGAGGGGCCCATGAGGGTGGGGGCGCGCCTACCCCCCTGGGCGCGCCCTCCTACCTCGTGGCCGCCTCGTTGCTTCCTTGACTTCCAATCCAAGTCTCCTAGATTGCGTTTGTTCCAAAAAAGATCCTCGCGAAGGTTTCGTTCCGTTTGGATTCTATTTGATATTTCTTTTCTGCGAAACACTGAAATAGGCAAAAAAACAACAATTTGCACTGGGCCTACGGTTATTAGGTTAGTCCCAAAAATAATATAAAAGAGTATATTAAAGCCCATTAAACATCCAAAACAGATAATATAATAGCATGGAACAATCAAAAATTATAGATACGTTGGAGACGTATCACTCAGCACCAATGGATGTCATTTTGTTCGGGTCCGTTGGGTGTACTTTAAACTTGAGGACCTCATTAGCTGGCGTGAACGAGGTTGATTTGCATCTTTTGTCAAGAATGACATCGTCCGAGTTAACTATGGCCCGAAGTGCAGTAAGTTCTTCGGCTACGAATGTTTCGGCTAGCGACTCGAGGGCCAGCGAAGCCATTTTGTTCTCGGCTCTAAGCTCCCTATCCGGGTTGCTGGTGATATTTATTACTCCATTGGGGCCGAGCATTTTGAGCTTCATATACCTGTAGTGGGGTATGCATGGAATTTATGAACGCTTCTCACCCCAGGAGGGTGTGGTAGCCACTCTAGAAGGGCACGATGTGGAAGGTCAACTCTTCGGACCTATAGTTCTCAGGTGCCAAAGACCACGTCAAGGGTGATCTTTCCCTTGCATCACGCTTCCTTGCCGGGGATGATTCCTTTGAATGTGATTGAACTATGCTGGATGCGAGTTGTGTCGAATTGCATTTTTTTTCCAACGTGCCCTCATAAATGAGGTTTAAACTGCTGCCATTGTCCATTAATACCTTATGCAATCGGCATCTATCCATTGTGGGGTCGAGGACCAAAGTGGCTGGGCATCGGCTCAGGTCGATCACTGGCAGATTGTGCTGCTTAAACATGATCGGCATGTCCAACCACGCGGCCGAGGGTGTACGTATTGGGGCGTGTATGAGCTCCCGTAGGGCCCTTTTTCTGGTTCCCTGACTTATATGTTTGATAGATCATCAGGACTTCGGCCTCTTCCAAGGATTTTGTGGAATGATTGGTGGTGTGCCTATTCGTGAGGAGGACCTCGCCACCCTTAGCGACTTGCTTCACAATGCAACAAGCTCGAAGTCTATGGGTTGGATTAGCATTGAGCAATGTAGAGTGCATAGGACATGGTTGGTCCAGTAGTCCGTCTAGGGCGGTCTGGTGTCCCATCTTCTTTCTTTTTTGCGGTGATCCTGCTGGCACGGGGCGCCTACATGGCGTGCTCCCGCTGTGCGAGGTCATGCGCTTTTTGTTTATCCGAGTGCACTGATCCCTGGGTCAGCCAGGTCTCCTCAATGGTGCAAATTTTTGACACCAACTCAGAGAGCTCGGAGAAAGTCTGAACTCGGTGCCAGGTGAGGGCATTTAACAAGCCATCGTCATGACAGTTGTGGTGGAAGACATCCAATGCTTCCACCTCGGGGGAATTGATTATTCTGTTCTTAACGACATAAACCATTACCAGAATTGCCGAACTGTTCTCGAAATGCCGTTTTACATACAGCAGGTCACAGACATCGGGAGGCCTCGAGTTACTTGGACATTATTCGATGTGTGAGGTGGGTGGGACAAAAAATCCTAACCCGATTAGGGAGGGCTCCGAAGCGCCCTCGCGTCTATCACAGGACGTGTTCATCAGGGAGATGTCTTGACTTGGCTCAACGTCTGAATCACCTATTTCGCTTGTCTGATTAGTTCCGTGCTTATTCCCCGCAGGGGAATTGAGATCCGAGCTTCCTTTGAACTGGGTTCATTGGCCAGGCTCAAGAAGGGAGTGTAAAATCCCAAGCCGGTTTCCTGGTCATTCTCTATCACCTCAAAGGGGGAGAGTGTCTTGGGATCAAGAGGGCCTTCCGGCAGCTCATTGGCAAGAGCTGCCAATACACCCACGGCATTGTGGGAAATCCGATCGCCGATTGGTGAGTCCATCGACCCTTGGCGATCCGACAACAAGCTCTCAATGAAAGCACCAATGTCGGTGTCAAAATCGACAGATTTCGGGTAGGGGCCGATCTATTAGATAAGATCGATGGGTAACAGGAGAAGAACAAACAAGGAGTTTACCCAGGTTCGGGCCCTTGATTGCTTGTATCTGTGTTGGTAATTCCCCAAAGAGGAGAGGATGATGCAGCACAACAAAGGTAAGTATTTCCCTCAGTTATGAAAGCAAGGTTATCAATCCAGTAGGAGAACCAGTCAACACTATGTAAACAGCATCTTCACACGAACAACAAATACTTGCAACCCAACGCGTAAGAGTGGTTGTCAATCCCTCAATGGTATTGAGATAGATTAAATTGTATGAGATTTGATAAATAGATCTAACTAAAACATAGTAGATCTAACTAAAACATAGAATAAAATAAATAAAGAAAAAGTGCAGCAAGGTATTTTTAGATTAAATATGATAGGAAATATACCCGTGGTCGTAGTTTTCACTAAAGGCTTTTCTCAAGAAAATAGCATACGGTGGGTAAAAAGATTATTATTGGGCAATTGATAGAAAAGCGAATAATCATGACGATATCCAAGTCAATGATCATGTATATAGGCATCATATCCAAGATTAATAGACCAACTACTGCCTGCATCTACTACTATTACTCCACACATCGACCACTATCCAGCATGCATCTAGTATATTAAGTTCATGGAAAAACAGAGTACTGCAATAAGAACGATGACATGATGTAGACGAAATAAACTCATGTATGAGCAAACCCCATCTTGTTACCCTTAATAGCAACGATACGTGCGTGTCCTTTCTCTTTCTATCACTGAGATTGAGCACCACAAGATTGAACCCATCACAAAGTACCTCTTCCCATGGCAAGATAAATCAATCTTGTAGGCCAAACCAAACCAATAAATTGGAGAATAAATACGAGGCTATAACAATCATGCATAAAATAGTTCAGCAAAGACTCAAATAATATTCATGGATAGAACTGATCATAAACCCACAATTCATCAGATCCCAACAAACACACCGCAAAAAGGAGTTACATCAAATATATCTCTAAGAACATGAGGAGAACATTGTATCGAAGATCATAAATAGAGAAGAAGCCATCTAGCTACTAACTACGGACCCGTGGGTCTGTGGAAACTACTCATGCATCATTGGAGGGGCAACAAGGATGATGAAGAACCCCTCCGTGATCGTTGCCCCTCCAGCAGAGTGCCGGAAAAGGCCTCGAGATTGGATCTCATGGTTCTGGAACTTGCGGCGGCTGGAGAAGTGTTTCGTCGACTCCCCTAGGGTTTGGAATTTTAGAGTATTTATAGAGGCGGTGGCAGGTAAAAAGGGTGCCCATGGGCTCCACTACCCACTAGGGTGCGCTTGGGCACCCTGGCACGCCCTGGTGCCTAGTGGGCCCCACGGACATCCTCCCGTGTGCTCCTTTGGCTCCCCGGGTGTCTTCTGGGCAAAAAAATCACCAAATAGTTTTGTGACATTTGGACTTCGTTTGGTATTGATATTCTGCAAAGTAAAAACAAGCAAAAAAGAGCAACTGGCACTGGGCACTATGTCAATAGGTTAGTCCCAAAAAAGGATATAAAGTTGCTAGTAAATGTATATAAAACATCCAAGATTGCTAATATAACAGCATGAAACAATAAAAATTTATAGATACGTTGGAGACGTATCAGCATCCCCAAGCTTAATTCCTGCTCATTCTTGAGTGGGTAAATGATAAAAATAGAATTTTTGATGTGGAATGCTGCCTAACATGTTCATCATATATTCTTTTCTTTTGTAGCATGGACATTTGGACTTTAGATGATTCAAAGCAATAGTCTGTAACTGACATGAGGACATCAATACTCAAGCACATCAACAAGCAACCATGCCTTTCAAAATATCAACGCTAAAGAAAGCTATCCCTAGCCCATTATGCTCAATCATTGATCCATTCATGAAACACACTCAAATATTAGCTATGTCGAATGCACAAGTATGATAATAGTGTTCCTAGTTGGTGCTTTATAAGAGAAGATGGAGACTCAATAAAAATAAAAATTGCATAAAATTAAATAGATATGCCCTTCACAGAGGGAAGCAGAGTTTTGTAGAGGTGCCAGAGCTCAAAGCTTAAATTGAGAGATAAAATTGTTTTGAGAGGCACACTTTTCCTGTCAACGAAAACGACCAAGAATTTCCAATATCTCCCATGCAAGGTAAATCATAGGCGGTTCCCAAACATAAAATAAAGTTTATTTCCTTTTCCACCATTCTTTCACAATCCATGGCTAGCCGTATCCACAGGTGCCTTCCATACCAACACTTTCCAAGGAAATTATTATTGACAACATAAGTAAAAAATCATTTCGGGACCGGGCATCCCTATTACCTGCCACACTATCGTGCAATGACAAGTGAATAAACTCTCATCTTGAGAATAACCTACCTAGCATGGAAAATATTGGCCACCCCCTATCGCTTCATGAGTGGTACGGGCACACAAAAAGGAAATTCATTTTGAAAATTAGAGTTGGCACATACAAATTTACTTGGAACGGCATGGAAATACCGCATATAGGTAGGTTTGGTGGACTCATTTGGCACAACTTTAGTTTAAGGAGTTGAATGCACAGGCAGTATTCCCGCTTAGTATAAGGAAAGGCTAGCAAATAGATTGAGAAGCACCCAACCAAAAAACAAAAATGATCATAAACGAGCATTACACATAACTAACACTGAATAATGCACCACAAGTAGGATATAACTTCATTGCATAACTATTGACTTCCGTGCTTGCATAGGGAATCACAAAGCTTAACACCAATATTCTTACTAAAGCATAATTACTCACCAACATGACTCACGTATTACTATCTCCATATCGCAAAACTATTACAAGGAATCAAGTTTATAATATCCAATGATCTTCATGGAAGTGTTTATTATATCCCCCTTGAATATCTACCACTTTGGGACTAATTTCATATATTACTATTGCCACTAACAAGCTCTCAAACAAATTTAAGTGAAGCACAAGAGTATGAATATTTCTTCAAAATTTTCAACTCTCAAAATGATATAAGTGAAGCATGAAAGCATATTTCTTCAAAATTTTACTAGCACTCAAAATGATATAAGTGAAGCATGAGGGCATTTCTTCAAAATTTTACTAACTCTCAAAATTATCTAAGTGAAGCATGAGAGTATTTATTCAAAAATTAAACCACCATTGTGCTAAAAAAGATATAAGTGAAGTAATAGAGCAATTCCCTAGCTCAAAGAATTTAAGTGAAGCACACAGAGCAATTCTAACAAATCATAGCATCATTATGGCTCTATCAAATAGGTGTGTCCAGCAATGATGATTGTGACAAACTAAAAAGAAAAACAAGCAAAAACTAATATAATACAAGACTCTCCAAGCAAAACTCATGATATGTGACGAATAAAAATATAGCTCCAAGTAAAATTACCGATGGTCGTTAGAAGAAAGAGGGCAAGCTTAGTTTCTTGGTACTCCTCTAATATTACCTTGGGGTGCCATGGGCATCCCCAAGCTTAGGCTCTTTTCACTCCTTATTCCTTCATCCTCGTGATCTCACCCAAAACTTGAAAACTTCAATCACACAAAACTTAACAAAACCTTCGTGAGATCCGTTGGTATAATAAAGCAAATCACCACTTTAAGCACTATTGCAAACCATTCATATTTTATTATTGCATTATACCTACTGTATTCTAACTTTACCATGTCTTATACCCCCCAATACAATCTAGAGATTCATCAAAATTAGCACACAATACAACGAAAAGAGAATCTGTCAAAAAACAGAACAGTCTGTAGTAATCTGTACTTTCTCCATACTTCTGTAACTCCAAAAATTCTGAAAAATTAGGAAATCGTATGAAATTTGTATATAAATCATGTTTAAAAAACTCAGAATTTTATTACACTCCACTGAATTTTAACAATTCTGCTACTGGACGCAAAAGTTTCTGGTTTCCAACAAGATCAAATCAACTACCACCCAACATGATCCTAAAGGCTTAACTTGGCTCAAACACTAATTAAAACATAAAAACACACTCATAACAGTGGCATAATTGTGTATTTATTGAAGAACAGAAACAAAAAAAAATCTCAAAGATAACTATTGGGTTGCCTCCCAACAAGCGCTATTGTTTTACGCACCTAGATAGGCATAATGAATAGATTAAAGTATTGTCATCTTTCTTCTTATTATCCATAGATGTGTTCTTGTCAGGAGGTTTTTCAAACATAACATAAAACACATCATCCATAGAAATTTTAGCATTATCAAGTTTTCCATCCGCATATCCCCTTTGATTACCGACTACGATCCAAGAATATTGTTGATTAACATCATTGAAAACTTGTTGGATCATATCCAAAACGGGAACTTCCTGTTTAAGATTCTCATCAAAGATGTGATCATTGCCAAGCAAATGTCTTAATAAATAATCACTATTGTAAAGTATCTCATCTATTACTGGTTTTTCATGGTTCATACCATAAAAATCAAAGATCTCCCTAGCTTCCCACGGTATGTAATCAAACTCATTCATAAGAACAAGGGTAGCTATATTATTTGCTCTAGGATCCTTTATAACAGGTAGCTCATAAAACAACCTTTGCAAGGTAGGATGAGTGCGCATAAATTTTTTCTCAAGTTTAAGAACAAGTGCTGAAATATCTTCTGCATAAGTTTTAGTTCTTTTAAGTATAGGAGCATCATCACAAGTCAAAGTTCCAATGCAATTAAAGAATTCTTGGATGGCACCTTTTCCTATAACATTCCCTTGTCCCAAAACAAAAGTTTTGGCATCCAGATTAGTGGAACGTCCAATTTTAGGAGCTCTACCATCATCTGTTTCTGCCATACCAAAATAACTCATGATGACAGGTTCAAAGCAAGAAAAGAAGCAAACAAGGAAAAGGCAAACAAAAATAATTTTGTGTTTTTGTAAAACTTTTTAGAAGTGGGGGAGATGAAAACAAGAGGCAAATGGAAAATAAAGTAAATTGCAAGGAGATGAGAGTTTATGCATAGGTACCTGATAGCTATTGATGATGTCTCCCCGACAACGGCGCCAGAAATTCTTCCTGATTGCTTGTATCTGTGTTGATAATTCCCCGAAGAGGAGAAGATGATGCAGCACAGCAAAGGTAAGTATTTCCCTCAGTGATGAAACCAAGGTTATCAATCCACTAGGAACCAAGCAACACTATGTAAACAACAACTACACACAAACAACAAATACTTGCAACCGAACGTGTAAAAGGGGTTGTCAATCCCTCAACAGTATTGAGATAGAATAAATTGTATGAGATTTGATAAATAGATCTAACTAAAACACAAAATATAATAAAGAAAGAAAAAGTACGACAAGGTATTTTTAGATTTAATATGATAGGAAGTTGACCCGGGGGCCATAGTTATCACTGGAGGCTTCTCTCAAGAAAATAGCATACGGTGAGTAAACAAATTACTGATGGTCAATTGATAGAAAAACAAATAATCATGATGATATCCAAGGCAATGATCATGCATATAGACATCACGTACAAGGTTAGTAGGCCGACTCCTGCCTGCATCTAATACTATTACTCCACACATCGACCGCTATCCAGCATGCATCTAGTGTATTAAGTTCATGGAAAAACAGAGTAATGCAATAAGAACGATGACATGATGTAGATGAAATTAACTCACGTACGAGCAAGCCCCATCTTGTTACCCTTAATAGCAACGACACATGCGTGTCATGTCTCTTTCTGTCAATGAGATTGATCACCGCAAGATCGAACACATCCCAAAGCACCTCTTCCCATGGGAAGATAAATCAATCTAGTTGGCCAAACCAAATCAATAAATCGGAGAAGAAATACGAGGCTATAACAATCATGCATAAAAGAGTTCAGCAAAGACTTGAATAATATTCATGGATAGACCTGATCATAAACCCACAATTCATCGGATCCCAATAAACACACCGCAAGGAGTTACATCAAATAGATCTCCAAGATCATCGAGGAGAACAATGTATTGAAGATCAAAAAGAAAGAAGAAGCCATCTAACTACTAACTACGGACCCGTAGGTCTATGGTAAATTACTCACGCATCATCGGAGGGGCGACAAGGATGATGAAGAACCCCTCCATGATTGTTGCCCCCTCCGGCAGAGTGCCGAAAAAGGCCTCTAGATTGGATCTCATGGTTCTGGAACTTGCGACGGCTGGAAAAGTGTTTCGCCGACTCCCCTAGGGTTTTTGGGATTTTAGAGTATTTATAGAGGCGGAGGTAGGTCAAAAGGGTGCCCGTGGGCTCCACTACCCTCAAGGGTGCGTCTGGGCCCCCTGGAACGCCCTACTACCTAGTGGGCCCCATGGGCCTCCTCCCGTGTGCTCCTTTGGCTCCCTGGGTGTCTTCTGGGTAGGAAAAAATCTCCAAAATGTTTTGTTATTGATATTCTGCAGAGTAACAAGCAAAAACAGCAATTGGCACTTGGCACTATGTCAATAGGTTAGTCCCAAAAATTGATATAAAGTTGCAGTAAATGTATATAAAAAATCCGAGATTTATAATATAACAGCATGAAACAATAAAAAATTATAGATACGTTGGAGACGTATCAATCCTGTCTATGGAGGTAAAACCCTGCGTCCTGCTCTTGTTTATATTATGAAGTGTCGAAGTACAGAGTTGATCTACCTCGAGATCGTAAGTTGTGGTCTAAACCTTAGGGGTATGACGAATGGGTGTGTGGATGGATCGCCTCTACGGACTAAACCTCCTGGTTTATATAGGCACCAGGGGTATCTAGGGTTACACATGGTCGGTTGCCATCTAAGGATTTACATGTTGAATGTAGTCGAATATGCTTGAAGTACACGCCAAGTCTTTGGTCGCCGCACTCTAAAGGCCTCCGGAGTCTTGCTTACTTAGTGGGCTGGTAGTCTGGCCCATACATTAGTCCGGCTGGGCTAGGACCCCCTAGTCCAGGACACCGTCAATGGGGCCAGGTCTGACTCGGCCCATTCCCATCTTAGGGCATCTCCAAGGCGGATCCCTCAAACCGCCAGCAACCGTCCGGATCGCGTAGTCCAAACGCGGTTTGCCATCAAACACAGGCTTGTATCGGTCCACCGAGCGGTTCAGACGTACTTTTTTCGGCAAACCCAAGACAAACGTGAGGGATTTTGTGGGAGTCCGGACAACAGACATGTAGGACTCCGACACGCTCGACCCACCCAAAACCCTTCCCGGACCCCGCGCCTCCATCCTCCCCATTTTCTCTCCTTCCTTCTTTCTCTCTTGCCTTCACCGCCGCTCCACCACCCCAGCCGCCACACCACACCCTTGCCGGAACTCTACGTCTATGTCACCTCCAGCATTCCAGTCAGGCTCCACCCCGCTTCTCCTTCGTCGCCATTCAACCCTGTCCTCCGACCGCCCTGCCAGGTACCATCCGCTCATGCTATACTCACCATGCCCGGCAACTGTTCGATGAACTGCCGGAGTTAAAAAGGGTTTCCCTTCTTCTTTCTAGCAATGAATTCCAATTTGGAACATGTACGAGCACTATGTTCTGTCATCCGGCGGCTCGTCCGACGAGGAGGACTACACGGATGAGATGGCAATGATGCAGGCGGTTCCTGAACGCATGTACTCTATGTATGCGGCTATTTGAACGTGTGAACTCTATGTATGTGGCTATTTGAACGTGCAGACTTTAAAAAAATGAGGGAGGCCAGATATATGCAGGTAGGATGGATGGCGGTCTCCTGCATCCATATCCGCGGACTGGCCCCCCTGTCTGCGGACGGATGGGGAGCAAATTTGCGGATCGTCGTTGGAGATGCCTTAGGGCATCTCCGACACCGACCCTCAAACAAGATGCATATATCCGGACCGCGTGGTCCTAACTGTGGAACTCATCCGACGCGGGACTGTATTGGTCCACCGAGCGGTCCGGACGTGTTTTCTTTCACAAATTGGAGACAAAGTGGGGGTGGGTGGGGGAGTCTGGACAACAGACACGTAGGACTCCCACACCCCCGGCCCACGCAATCCCCCTCCCATTTCCTTCCTGTAGTGACCCGATCCCAGATGGTCAAGTCTCTGTGCTTAAGTGTCATCCCTGGATCAGTATTGCTGACACACATAGTATTCAAGGATTTATTGCAGAGTTCAATCACACACGTATTACATCGAGAGTCTCAAAAAGAGTACTTGTCACAATAATATGGCTGAAGGCCATCTAAATAAGATAACTACGGAAGCTTCGAATATAAACGAGTCCAACCAACTCAATGGCAATGCTGAGTGCACGACTACGACCTAGCGCACCTTACTCTTTGTCTGAAAACTCTGCAACATGATATGTTGCAGCCTGTGTAGGTCAGCACATGGAATATGCTGGCAAGTTAACACTATAGAGGAATGAACGGAATAACAACTAACACTTCGTGCATATATGGCTGGTGGAGGCTCTATGGTTAACATTTGCATAAAGCTAGGTTTTCCCTACAACAAAGGAATATATTTTATTTAACTACATAGTCTATTGAAATCATTAAGAAGGTAGCCCCAACTCAATCCCAAAATTAGGAATTAATAAACCGACAAATTAATTAAGTAGAGTGATGAGATCAACATAATAATTCAAGTACCAGATACTCAAGATGTCCATAACCGGGGACACGGCTAACCATGGTTAGTTTGTACACTCTGCAGAGTTTTGCACACTTTTCCCCACAAGACTCGATGTCCTCCGTTGGATTTCTCGCACTACATGATGTTTGAGAAACGGATGACCGAGACACAGTCTTTCATAAGCATTAACTCTTTACTATGGGTAGACGTTACCACCTACATCCCCTACATCTGCTAGCCTACCACTGAAAGAGGTCACACAACAAACTCAACTATGCCAGAGCCCATAATGGCTTGTGGCTGCACAGAAGTTTTCAGCATGAATAACAATACGATCCCTTTGAGCCTGGGTGGCAAACCATAGGATGATCACACGGGTTCCCCGGGATCTCCTTGGACAACACTGGTATATCCCCAGGTGCCCACAACCAATCCACCCAGATGTGTATTAAAGTAGCCACCTGAAGTTTCCTTAGTTAATAATAACTCTCACATCTTTCATGAATTCTCTCAACCCAAACCATGTCTACTAGCATAGCAAAATAGTATAAGCATAACGTAGTAACACCCAAGGTTTGAATTTAAGACAATAGGTTCCTACCTCATCATCTACTTCCCAATACCCACATGTTATCAAAGTCCTACTCATGCAATGTTTGAGGGTTGAAACTAATGCATAAAAACTGGGTAATAAAGGGATATGATCAAAGGTTTAGTTGCCTTGCTGGCGATCGGAAAACCCTAGTGATTCGTAGTAGCAAGCCTCGCACTCCAGAACCTCTATCGTGGACAAACAATAGCATACATAAGCACTCAAGCATAAGATTCAATGTTAAAACCCAAAAGAAAAGATCTAAATAGAAAGTTCGAATGAAGAGCTTTGATTTGCAAAAAGAATCAATCGAGTCGGAGCTACGAAACTCAAACTACGATCAAAAGAAGTTCAAATTCAAATCTGCTTGAAGCCAAGTTTTAAATTTTCAAAATCATGTTCAAGTTCTTTATCTGAACAGAGGGGATCGAGAAGAAGATTTTGGCGTTGGTTTCACTGGATTTGGATAAACAAGCAAAAAGTAGCGAAGGTTTGAAGATCAGGGACTAATCTGTGATGAAAGTAATTACGGATAGGTCCCTGGCCGAAAAAAATAAAACTAAAAAGAAAAACCTAACGACCGAACGTTCGCTAACAGAAACTAATGAATGAATTCGTTCGCTAACAGAAACTAATGAATGAATTCGTTCGCTAACAGAGAAGATCGGGTGAACGTTCGCTAATTAGCGAACCCTAAAAAAATAAAACCGATCTAAATGAATAAACAAAAAAACCGGGGGTGGGCGGCTCGGTTTTTACCAGTTCTGCAAAAGAAACCGGCGGTGGCGGCGGCTTCCTCTGACGAGCGGCGCGGGCATCGGCGGCGGCGGCGAGGCAGCGGGCGAGCAGCGGCGGCGGCAAGGCCGCACCGCATGGGAGGCGGGCTGCGGCGGTGGTGATGAGGACGGGGTGGCGCGGCCTCGGCTTATAAATCCCGGGGGAGGGGTGGCTTGATGTCTACTATGCAAACTTCTCCTTGTAGACGTTGTTGGGCATCCAAGTGCAGAGGTTTGTAGGACAGTAGCAAATTTCCCTCAAGTGGATGACCTAAGGTTTATCAATCCGTGGGAGGTGTCGGATGAAGATGGTCTCTCTCAAACAACCCTGCAACCAAATAACAAAGAGTCTCTTGTGTCCCCAACACACCCAATACAATGGTAAATTGTATAGGTGCACTAGTTCGGCGAAGATATGATGATACAAGTGCAATATGGATGGTAGATATAGGTTTTTGTAATCTGAAAATATAAAAACAGCAAGGTAACTAATGGTAAAAGTGAGCGTAAACGGTATTGCAATGCTAGGAAACAAGGCCTAGGGTTCATACTTTCACTAGTGCAAGTTCTCTCAACAATAATAACATAATTGGATCATATAACTATCCCTCAACATGCAACAAAGATTCACTCCAAAGTCACTAATAGCGGAGAACAAACGAACAGATTATGGTAGGGTACGAAACCACCTCAAAGTTATCATTTCGGATCGATCTATTCAAGAGTCCGTAGTAAAATAACATAAAGCTATTCTTTTGGTTCGATCTATCATAGAGTTCATACTAGAATAACACCTTAAGACACAAATCAACCAAAACCCTAATGTCACCTAGATACTCCAATGTCACCTCAAGTATCTGTCGGTATGATTATACGATATGTATCACACAATCTCAGATTCATCTATTCAACCAACACAAAGTACTTCAAAGAGTGCCCCAAAGTTTCTATCGGAGAGTCAAGATGAAAACGTGTGCCAACCCCTATGCATAGGTTCATTGGCGGAACTCGCAAGTTGATCACCAAAACATACATCAAGTGGATCACGTGATATCCCATTGTCACCATAGATAAGCACGGCAAGACATACATCGAGTGTTCTCAAATCCTTAAAGACTCAATCCGATAAGATAACTTCAAAGGGAAAACTCAATCCATTACAAGAGAGTAGAGGGGGAGAAACTTCATAAGATCCAACTATAATAGCAAAGCTCGCGATACATCAAGATCGTATCACCTCAAGAACACGAGAGAGAGAGAGAGAGAGATCAAACACATAGCTATTGTTTCATACCCTCAGCCCCGAGGGTGAACTACTCCCTCCTCGTCATGGAGAGCGTCGGGATGATGAAGATGGCCACGGTGAGGTTCCCCCCTCCGCTGTGGTGCTTGGAACAGGTCCCGATTGGTTTTGGTGGCTCTGAGAGGCTTGCGGCAGCGAACTCGCGATCTATTCTGTTCTCCCAAGTTTTTAGGGTATATGGATATATATAGGCGAAAGAAGTCGGTCAGGGGAGCCACGAGGGGCCCACGAGGGTGGAGGGCGCACCCAGGGGGTGGACGCGCCCCCCTGCCTCGTGCCTTCCTCGTTGCTTCCCTTACGTACACTCCAAGTCTTCTGGATTGCTTCCGTTCCAAAAATAACTCTCCCGAAGGTTTCATTCTGTTTGGACTCCGTTTGATATTCCTTTTCTTCGAAACACAGAAACAAGGGAAAAAATAGGAACTGGCACTGGGCTCTAGGTTAATAGGTTAGTCCCAAAAACAATATAAAAGTGTAAAATAAAGCCCATAAACATCCAAAACTGATAATATAATAGCATGGAACAATCAAAAATTATAGATACGTTGGAGACGTATCAGCATCCCCAACCTTAATTCCTGCTCGTTCTCAAGTAGGTAAGTGATAAAAACAGAATTTTTGATGTGGAATGCTACCTAACATATTTATCCATGTAATTCTCTTTATTGTGGCAAGAATATTCAGATCCATAAGATTCAAGATAAAAGTTTAATATTGACATGAGAACAATAATACTTCAAGCATACTAACAAAGCAATCATGTCCTCTCAAAATAACATAGCCAAAGCAAGCTATCCCTACAAAATCATATAGTCTGGCTATGCTCTATCTTCACCACACAAAGTATTTAAATCATGCACAACCCCGATGACAAGCCAAGCAATTGTTTCATACTTTTGATGTTCTCAAACTTTTTCAATCTTCACGCAATATATGAGCATGAGCCATGGATACAGCACTATAGGTGGAATAGAATGGTGGTTGTGGAGAAGACAAAAAGGAGAAGATAGTCTCATATCAACTAGGCGTATCAACGGGCTATGGAGATGCCCATCAATAGATATCAATGTGAGTGAGTAGGGATTGTCATGCAACGGATGCACTAGAGCTATAAGTGTATGAAAGCTCAACAAAAGAAACTAAGTGGGTGTGCATCCAACTCACTTGCACACGAAGACCTGGGGCATTTTGAGGAAGCCCATCATTGGAATATACAAGCCAAGTTCTATAATGAAAGATTCCCACTAGTATATGAAAGTGACAACATAGGAGACTCTCTATCATGAAGATCATGGTGCTACTTTGAAGCACAAGTGTGGTAAAAGGATAGTAGCATTGTCCCTTCTCTCTTTTTCTCTCATTTTTTTATTTGGACCTTTTCTCTTTTTTTAGGCCTCTTTTTTTTAGTCCAGAGTCTCATCCCGACTTGTGGGGGAATCATAGTCTCCATCATCCTTTCCTCACTGGGACAATGCTATAATAATGATGGTCATCACACTTTATTTATGTAGCGACCTGACCCAAAATCGGTCAAGTCTCCGTATACATACCATCCCAAGATCATCTTTGGTACTCACAAAGACATTGATGAAATAATCAAAGTTCAATCACACCTGAATTTATTACGATTCTCATATAGAGTCTTTATTACAATAGAATAAATTCGCCAAAGGCCAACTCATGAGAAATAAACTAAGTATAGCTGCGAAGCGTAGAAGAATAGCGAGTCCATCCGACTCCAAAGGGCAATCGCCAAGCGGAGCGTAGCCTCACTCTGATCGAATACTCCTCTGCAACATAAGACGTTGCAGCCGTGTAGGTCAGCATTTTGAATATCTGCCGCAAGTCATGAAGAGAGAATAACAATAATAAAATTACTAACACTATATGCATTTTGGCTGTGGGGCTCTAAGTTTCATCATTTTGCGAAAAGCCGCTTTTTCCCTACTACAATGGACTTGCTTGCAAATACTACAAAATTGTTGGTAGTTATTGAGATGGTTCCGCCAACCAATGTCTCATTCCCAAATTATTAAGTCATAACCCCTCAAATTAATTTATTAGTTTTAGTGTTGAGATTTCGAATACTTCCAAGTTCGAGGCTCAAATTGTCCGTGAATCGGGACACGGCTAATCGATTAGATCTTTAACTCTGCAGAGGTTTATGACTTTACCCGCAAGAATCATTCCCTCCTTTTAAGTCTTCGCACTTCATGGTGTTTGAAGGCGGGATGAATGAAACAGGTCTTCCAAGAGTTCTTCCGCCACCGCCGTACCCATCAATCCTACCGTTCTTCTACATCTCGTAGTACCGTCCGGCCAGCGTCACAACTAGGGTTGACCAAGCCAGAGCCCATAATGGCTTGCGGCTGCACAGGTAAGCTTCCGGTCAATGGGGCATCCATCCGTCTCTTTGTGGCTGGGTGAAGCTTTCCGCAAGATGTCATGGCACTTCTCCATGCATCCCGGCCAACCACTGGGTTCTCCAGGGTGCCCGTCAACCGTCCTCCACCCAGTAGTGAATTCCGAAGTCCATCTTGAGCTTTAAGTTCATGGGGTTGTCATCATCTTGACTCTCACATCTTTCTTATGAATTCACTCAACCAACCCCGTCTACGAGCATAGCAAAAGTAAACTACTTCGTCCCGGGTCATGGTAACAAGGGGATTAGGTTCATCCTACCACATGATACTACTCAAGAAACATAACTTCAAAATTTCACCTACTGCATGCATGGTGGGGAGGTATAATTTCTAATGCAATAAAATCATAGGTATTGTAAAGAAAACATGATCAATGACTTGCCTTGCTGACGATCCTCGTAAGCTAGGGACTCGTAGTAGCAAGCTTCGCACTCCGGAAATTCTACCGAGGCAAACAATAATCACAATAAGCATATAGCATATGATCACTTAACACAATAGCATAGTAACATAACACACCAAAACAAACGAATCAAAACCAAAGGAAAACTCGAAGAAATCCAACTCAAAGTTTTCCTGCTTCAAGCAACAACTAAAAATAGTTTTACATAACAAAAAATTTCTCAACATAATCTAAGCATGGATTTATGTTAACTTAACAGAAAAGAATGCATTAAGCAACTAGGAGCAAAAAGAATCAATTAAAAATCTATTATAAAACTCCTATTAGGCCTAATTCAAATTCTATTAAGAAAAATAAAAGTTTTATTTATTATAAATAAAAGTTCATGCTCTAAAGTGACAGAAACTAACCTAGAATAATCAATCACATGTGAAAAATAAATTTATTTGCTAATTAAAATAATAGGTAAACAGTAGCTAGTTAATTAATTAAGAATAGCATGATACTGCTAGCAACTATTTTTTATAAATCCTAAAATGCCCAAATAAATTCCTACGGTTAGGTAATGTCAAAACAAAGTTGGGACAAAAGAATCATTAAAAATAATTTTCCTAACTCATTTTATAGCAGATTTACTATTCTGACTAAATCTAAAATAAAGCAATTATAAATAATTTTAACATAGCTAATTATATTTCCTACAGAAACTATAAGAAATTTGCAAACCAACAAAAAAAGAATCACTTAAAAATATTAAGTAGATTAAAAGTTATGAATTTTTCAAATCTGAAACTATTCTGTTAAAACAGAAAACGAAAATAAAAGAAAATGGCCTAATGGGCTAACTAACATACTGTATGTAATATAACTAAACGGGCCTAGGGTTTAAACGAATCGGGCCGGCTCAAATAAAACCTAACTAAACAAAATAAACCGGAATAAAACCCGGTTCACTTACTAACCTAATAAAAACCATACCCCTTCGGGGGGATCTAATCTACGCCGTAGAACATAGATCGGACGGCGGGGAGAGGTCCGGCGAGTTACCGGTCGGCGACGGCGACGGAGGCTCGGGCGGCGAGTGCTCCGCGTCTCCGGTGGTCGAGGCGTCGGCGGAGTGCTCAGGGTGTGTGACGACGGCGAGGTGGTGGGTCTGTGGAGTCAACGGGCTCGGGGTGACCGGGCGAGCTCAGGCGGCAAATGGCGGCGGCGGCGTTCGGCTACTCCGGCGAGGGCGCGGAGGGAGAGAGAGGTCCGTGAGGGGCGAGGGGGAAAACGGGTCGGGGGAGTATTTATAGGGGGGGTCTCGGCTTGGACGAGGGAAACGCGAGGATCTCGGGATCCGGATCTCACGGATCTCCGGCGAGCGGCTTGGCTGGGGCGTGGGCGAGGTAGGTGACGGGGGGTCCACCGTCGGTGAGAGGGGAGCGGGATTGGTCGGGCGACCGACGCGAGACCGTTGAGGCGAGGGGTTGGCAGGGCCGTCGGCTGGCTCATTGGGCCGCTGGTGGCGCTGGTGGGCAGTCTGGTGGGCTGCCAGTCTTGGTGGGCAGATCGGCTGGTGGCGCTGGGTATTTTTTTTTCCATTTTATTTTTTAAAAATAAAACAGAGATAATATTTAAAATATAAATATTTTATATAGGACATATATATATCAAAATGATCAGGGGAATATTCCCTATCATTTGAACATTTTTCCAGGGGCAAAATCCAAACTTTATAAAAATTCATTTTTTTTTCAAAATTCAAATAAAACTCAAATTTGAATTCAAAACTTTTGGCAATGTTTTTTCCTCTGATATTTTTGGAGTGTCATGTTTACTCCTCTCATACTTTTTCTCAAGCATTTATCAGGCATAGTTTTTGAAATGATTTCTACTTGCCAAAATTTGAATTCAAATACCAACAAGTCCAAAGCTTCTGAAACTTCAAATGCCACTCAAATTCAAACAGAATGCATAGATGCTTAGCTATAATTGTAAAACATTCCAAATAGGAAATTTGGGATGTTACAAACCTACCCACCTTAAGATGAATCTAGCCCTCGAGATTGGGTTGGCTAACAAATAGGTGCGGTGGTCTCGAAGAAGGTCTTCTTGGCGCTCCCAGTGGCTTCTTCCTCGGAGTGATGACTCCACAACACCTTGCAAAACTTGATGATCTTGCTGCGGGTGACTCTGTTCGCAGATCTCGAGAATTCGAGCGGTTTCTCCTTATAAGTCAGATCACCGCTGCTGTATGGCCTCTAGGGGCACCGTGTCTCTCAACGGAATATCGGCCATGTCGGCATGACACTTCTTCACCGAGAAACATGGAAAACATCATGAACTCCGGACAATCCTTCCGCAATTACAACTTGTAAGCAACTTCTCCACGACGTTCGAGGATTTTGTAGGGCCAATGAATCGGGTGCTAACTTTCCTTTGACACCAAACCTCTTGATTCCACGAAGTGAGACACACGAAGATATGCTCGGTCTCCCGCTTCGTAAGTTACTTCCTTGCGTTCTTGTCGGCATAACTCTTACGTCTCGATTGTGCTATCTTGAGTCTATCCCGAATCAGCTTGACTTTCTCTTGAATCTCGATAAGATCGGAACCAAAAGTGGTCGATCTCCAACACCATCCCACAGCAATGGTGTTCGCACCTCCTTCCGTATAGAGCTTGAAGGGGCCATCTTGATTGGATTGATAACTGTTGTTGTATGAGAACTCTGCGTATGGCAAATTATCATCCCAGCTAGACCCATAGTCTAGCACACAAACTCTCAACATGTCCTCCGAATCTGGTTGACTCTCTCGGTCTGTCCATCATGCTGCGGATGAAAAGCTGTCTTGAACTCCAGCCTCGTACCCAAAGTTTCATGCAACTGATTCCAAAACTTTGAGGTAAACTGTGTTCCTCTATCGACACGATACTCCTTGGAACTCCATGCGGACATACGATCCTGGTCATGTATATCTTGGCCAACTTAGCACTGGTATAGGTAGTCTTCAGGGAATGAAGTGAGCTACCTTGGTTAATCGATCAACCACTACCCAGATAGAATCATAACTGAGCGGGTCTGGGCAATCCTGTGATGAAATCCATTCCAAGTTTTCCCATTTCCAATCGGGAATCGGCAAAGGTTGAAGTAACCTGCTGGCTTCGATGTTCGCCTTTACTCGTTGACAAACATCGATATCTGCTATGTACTCGGCAATATCCTCTTCATACATCCCACGAAACTTTCCTTCAAATCCAGATACATCTTGGTGTTACCGGGTGAATCGAGTACGGTGAATCATGAGCCTCCTGAAGATTTAGCTTCCTGAGTTCGGGATCATTGGGTACATAAATACGATCCTCGAACCATATAGCTCCGTATTCATCCTTACGGAATCCTTTAGCTTTTCCTTCATTCATATTTTGCTTTATCTCATCAATTTCCTTGTCCGACTTCTGGGCTTCACGAATTCTTTCGGCCAAAGTGGACTGAACTTCCAGAGTTGCAACATATCCTCTCGGAACTATCTCCATCGGAGATCTACGAGGTCATCGACTAACTCTGGGGTAATCCTCCGCTATAAGAGTATTCACATAACTCTTACGGCTCAAAGCATCTGCTACAACATTAGCCTTCCACAGGTGGTAATGCAATCTCATGTCATAGTCCTTGATTAACTCTAGCCATCTCCTCTGCTGAGGTTCAACTCTTTCTGCGTGAAAATATACTTCAAGCTCTTGTGATCTGTGTAAACATCACAATGGTTTCCGATGAGGAAATGTCTCCAGGTCTTGAGTGCATGCACTACGGCTGCTAACTCCAAATCATGTGTGGCATAATTCATCTCGTGTGGTCGTAGCTATGTCCGAGGTATAAGCTACAACTTTTCCTTCCTGCATGAGTACTCCTCCGAGTCCACGACGAGAAGCGTCACAATAAACCAGTAGTCCTTGTGTATGTCCGCAAAATCAGCACTGGGGCTGTAACCAAACGTTTCTTCAATTCCTGAAAACTGGCTTCACAATCCTCGGTCCAAATGTACTTGGCTTCCTTCTTCAACAGCTCCATAGGCTTGGCAATCTTGAGAAATTCTCAATGAACCTCCGATAATATCTTGCGAGTCCGAGAAAACTGCGGATCTCCTTGGTCGAGGTGGGTGACGCCAATCGGTGACTGATTCAACCTTGGCGGGGTCAATGCTATTCCTTCTCCTGAAATAACATGTCCGAGGAATCCAACTTCCTTCAGCCAAAATTCACATTTGCTGAACTTGGCATACAACCGATGTTCTCGAAGTTTCTCGAACTAATGCAAATGTTCCTTATGCTCTTCCTCGCTCTTGGAGAAATTCAGTATATCATCGATGAACACCACGACAAACTTGTCCAGATATTCCATAAATACCTTGTTCATCAAATTCATGAAGTATGCAGGGCATTAGTCAATCAAATGACATGACGGTATACTCATATAAACCATACACGGTAGTGAATGATGTTTTGGGTATATCCTTTTCACGGATCTTCAACTGATGATACCCTGATCGAAGATCGATCTTGGAGAATACCTTGGCTCCAACTAGCTGATCAAATAGATCATTAATCATCGGCAGAGGGTACTTGTTCTTGATGGTCACTTCGTTCAGCGAGCGATAATCCTAACCATTCTCGTGGTTCCATCCTTCTTCTCTACCAAAAGAACTGGGGCTCCCCAAGGTGATGAACTTGGCCGAATATATCCTTTCTCCAATAGCTCATTAATTTGGTTCTTGATCTCTTTCAAATCGTTCGGAGGCATTCGATAAGGTCTCTTGGATATTGGGGCTGTGCGGCAATAACTCAATCAGAAATTCAATGTCCTGTCCGTGGCATTCTGGTAATTCCTCCGGAACACATCGGAAAATATTGCACTACTAGCACTTCCTCTGAACAACTCCGTGAGGGAATGCACTGATTCTTCATCGGGATACGCGGATACATACTTGATCCTCTTACGCTCCGGGGTGGTGAGCGAGAATCGACTTCTGAGGCACAATCTATGTTTCCTTCAAACTTCGTCAACCAATCCATGCCTAGGATTACATCCAAGGTGCAGGTTTCCAATACTATGAGGTCTGCGGAAATTTACGATTTCCGATGTTGAGGTTGCATAACAGCCTAAACCTGCCATCATTTCTCCTCCTGAACGGACGCGAAGGGGTTTCTAAGGGTTTTAGTGGGCAACCCGTACTTTTCCACAACTACCCTTGATATGAATGAATGTGTTGCACCGTAATCAAAGAGTACCAATACTGAGCGTGAATTCAATAAAACTTACCAACCACGATTATCGGCTGATCATAGACGTCCTCCACGTCAATGTGGTTCACCCGAGCGAGGAAAGGGTTGGGCTTCTTCGCTGAGCTTCCATTGCCGTTTCCATTCCTCTGCTTGGCCTCCGGGCGTCGGTGGCATAGTGCCCTGTTTTCGGCACTTGAAGCAGTGATGTGACTCAGATCCTTGAGCCGGGCGAAACGATGCTGGTTTCCATTACCGTTTCCATTGCCATTGCCATTGCCTGACCTGTTGTCCTGGTTGCGGTTGTTCCCATTTCCTCCATGGTTATGTCATCCATGGTTGTGATGGGTATGCCCTCCTGAGTATGGTGCATAACGGGGCTTCTGCTGAGCTCCTGAGTTGTGCTTCCCCTGGCTGTACTTCCGCTTGCGGCTATCAATCTGCTGCTGCTTGCCTTCAAGTATGATGGCCTTGTCTACCAGCTCCGGTAGTTGGTGAAGGTAGCCACCATAAGCTGCATTCCCAGCTCGTCATTGAGTCCTCGAAAACTTCTCCTGCTTTGCGGCGTCAGGCCACATCATCCGGGGCATAGCGAGCTAACTTGCTGAACTCATCCACGTCTTGCACCACAAGACGGTTCCCTGGCGTAAGTTGCGGAACTCGCGCTTCTTGGACTCATGGCTCCGGCTGAAACATGAGCGGTGTGGAAGGCTCTGCTGGAACTGATCCCATGTGATGGTGCCGATGGGATAAGTGGCGGTGTAGTTCTCCCACCAAGAAGCTGCAGGTCCATCAAGTTGATGTGCGGCAAAGCGCACCTTCTCTGCATCGGTGCATCCAACGGTGATTAACTCTCTTCCGACCTTGCGAAGCCAATCATCGGCCACAATCGGCTCAGTGCTGCTAGAGAACACTGGCGGATTCAGCCTTAGGAATCGAGTCAAGTTGTCAACAGGGGGTGGTGGTGGCGGTGGATTGTTGTTGTTGTTGTTGTTGTTGTTCTGGTTCTGAATGAACATCTGCATGAGGGCATTCTGCTGCTGGAGCAGCTGGGTGAGCTCCGGCGGGAAGTTGAGACCGGGGTCACGTCTCGGAGGCATCTGGTGTTTTGGAGTGGATGAGAAAATTAGAATAGAACAATGGTCTAATGAGAAATAACACTACCCATATGAATGCACAATCATAATCACACCAATCATTTATTCAATCCACTCAAACATGGTTCAATCTCGATTACAAAAGCTCACGACTAATCGAAAATATCGGCCTAACTGATCGACAAAAAAGTAAAATAACATGGTGGTCGGCTAAATGTCTTCATCAATAATCCTTGCGTCCTCTGGTGCGATGTCCTCCAGTGTGGCGTCCTCTATTACGGCGCCTCCTCTTGCGGCTTTCTCGGTGGAACTCCTTCATAATCCTGATCATTGCTCACGAGGGGTCCGTCATCTCCACTCGGAAAAAGATCCTCTCCCAAGTCCATCTTTTCCTCTAATGCGGCAACCTTCATCTTCAGGTTGTCGACTCTCTCCATGAAGTCTGCGATTTCTTCCTCATGGTCAAGGAAGTCTGCGTGTGCCTTCTCCTCCGGTTCAGCTTCACGGAACAACAGCCTCCTGTGTACCTTGAGTTCTGCGAGTCGGATCTCCCGTTTCTGAGGAGACACTCCAAGTCTTGGACATACGAAGAATGGAGTCGTCCTCTGATGCGGATGATATCTCCATTCCTTGCTCTGCGAGAAACCATGGCGAGTCGATGGATCGAGCTCGCCCTGTACTCTTCTCGGAGATGTCCAAGTGCACGATAGATTGCCATGTCCTTCCGAGGATCCAGTTGAAGTCGGTAAACTCAAAGTCAATAGGCTCAGATGTCCTCCGGTTCTCCTGGAATATGCACTTCAATCTCAGAGCGGGTATCCGTCGGAAGTGCATTGGTAGGCTTCCGTGATCGAGGGCGAGCAATCTTCAGCTTCTTCACCATCTGGACCAGCTTCTGCCGAAGGGCATCGTCTCATCTGGTGGCAAAACTCCGTAGCAAAACTGGGTGAACTCGACGCCATCTAGAATGTTGAAAATCGGAGAGAAGTCGAAAATGAGCAGGGAGAATTACGGAATGATAAGGATATAAAGTAAATAGTCTCTTCCTATGGCTTTCCGATCCTAGGGGTTCGTCTTACGGTCAGTGTGTGCTCGATACCATCTCTGTGCGACCTGACCCAAAATCGGTCAAGTCTCGTATGCATGCCATCCCAAGATCATCTTTGGTACTCACGGTACATTGATGAAATAATCAAAGTTCAATCACACCTGAATTTATTACACGATTCTCATATAGAGTCTTTATTACAATAGAATAAATTCGGCCAAACGCCAACTCATGAGAAATAAACTAAGTATAGCTGCGGAAGCATAGAAGAATAGCGAGTCCATCCGACTCCAAAGGGCAATCGCCAAGCGCGGAGCGTAGCCTCACTCCTGATCGGAATACTCCTCTGCAACATAAGGCGTTGCAGCCGTGTAGGTCAGCATTTTGAATATCTTTGGCAAGTCATGAAGAGAGAATAACAATAATAAAATTACTAACACTATATGCATTTTGGCTGTGGGGCTCTAAGTTTCATCATTTTGCGAAAAGCCGCTTTTTCCCTACTACAAAGGACTTGCTTGCAAATACTACAAAATTGTTGGTAGTTATTGAGATGGTTCCGCCAACCAATGTCTCATTCCCAAATTATTAAGTCATAACCCCTCAAATTAATTTATTAGTTTTAGTGTTGAGATTTCGAATACTTCCAAGTTCGAGAGGCTCAAATTGTCCGTAATCGGGACACGGCTAATCGATTAGATCTTTAACTCTGCAGAGGTTTGCGACTTTACCCGCAAGAATCATTCCCTCCTTTTAAGTCTTCGCACTTCATGGTGTTTGAAGGCGGATGAATAAACAGGGTCTTCGAAGAGTTCTTCGGCCACCGCCGTACCCATCCAATCCTACCGTTCTTCTACATCTCGTAGTACCGTCCGCCAGCGTCACAACTAGGGTTGACCAAGCGAGCCCATAATGGCTTGCGGCTGCAGAGTAAGCTTCCGGTCAATGGGGCATCCATCCGTCTCTTCGTGGCTGGGTGAAGCTTTCCGCAAGATGTCATGGCACTTCTCCATGCATCCCGGCCAACCACTGGGTTCTCGGGGTGCCCGTCAACCGTCCTCCACCCGATGGTGAATTCAAGTCCATCTTGAGCTTTAAGTTCATGGGGTTGTCATCATCTTGACTCTCACATCTTTCTTATGAATTCACTCAACCAACCCGTCTCTGAGCATAGCAAAAGTAAACTACTTCGTCCGGGTCATGGTAACAAGGGATTAGGTTCATCCTACCACATGATACTACTCAAGAAACATAACTTCAAAATTTCACCTCTGCATGCATGGTGGGGAGGTATAATTTCTAATGCAATAAAATCATAGGTATTGTAAAGAAAACATGATCAATGACTTGCCTTGGCGACGATCCTCGTAAGCTAGGGACTCGTAGTAGCAAGCTTCGCACTCCGGAAATTCTACCGAGGCAAACAATAATCACAATAAGCATATAGCATATGATCACTTAACACAATAGCATAGTAACATAACACACCAAAACAAACGAATCAAAACCAAAGGAAAACTCAAGAAATCCAACTCAAAGTTTTCCTGCTTCAAGCAACAACTAAAAATAGTTTTACATAACAAAAAATTTCTCAACATAATCTAAGCATGGATTTATGTTAACTTAACAGAAAAGAATGCATTAAGCAACTAGGAGCAAAAAGAATCAATTAAAATCTATTATAAAACTCCTATTAGGCCTAATTCAAATTCTATTAAGAAAAATAAAAGTTTTATTTATTATAAATAAAAGTTCATGCTCTAAAGTGACAGAAACTAACCTAGAATAATCAATCACATGTGAAAAATAAATTTATTTGCTAATTAAAATAATAGGTAAACAGTAGCTAGTTAATTAATTAAGAATAGCATGATACTGCTAGCAACTATTTTTTATAAATCCTAAAATGCCCAAATAAATTCCTACGGTTAGGTAATGTCAAAACAAAGTTGGGACAAAAAGAATCATTAAAAATAATTTTCCTAACTCATTTTATAGCAGATTTACTATTCTGACTAAATCTAAAATAAAGCAATTATAAATAATTTTAACATAGCTAATTATATTTCCTACAGAAACTATAAGAAATTTGCAAACCAACAAAAAAGAATCACTTAAAAATATTAAGTAGATTAAAAGTTATGAATTTTTCAAATCTGAAACTATTCTGTTAAAACAGAAAACGAAAATAAAAGAAAAATGGCCTAATGGGCCTAACTAGCATACATGCGTAATATAACTAAACGGGCCTAGGGTTTAAGCAGAATCGGGCGGCTCAAATAAAACCTAACTAAACAAAATAAACCGAATAAAACCGGTTCACTTACTAACCTAATAAAACCATACCCCTTGAGGATCTAATCTCGCCGTAGAACATAGATCGGACGGCGGGAGAGGTCCGCGAGTTACCGTCGGCGACGGCGACGAGGCTCGGGCGGCGAGTGCTCGGCGTCTCCGGTGGTCGGGGCGTCGTGAGTGCTCCGCGAGTGCTTGGCGAGGCGAGGTGGGTCTGTGGAGTCAGCGGGCTCGGGGTGACCGGGCGAGCTCGGGGCGGCAAATGGCGGCGGCGTTCGGCTACTCCGGCGTCGGCGCAAGGAAGGAGAGAGAGGTCCGGAGGGGCGAGGGGGAAACGGGTCGGGGAGTATTTATAGGGGGGGTCTCGGCTTGGACGAGGGAAGCGCGGGCGAGGATCTCGGGATCCGGATCTCACGGATCTCCGGAGATGCCGGCTGGCTGGGGCGTGGGCGAGGTAGGTGACGGTGGGGTCCACCATCGGTGAGAGGGGGGGGATTGATCAGGCGACCGACGCGAGACCGTTTGAGGCGAGGGGTTGGCGGGCCGTTGGCTCAGCTCATTGGGCACTTTGGTGGCTGGTGGGCCAGGCAGTCTGATGGGCTGCCCAGTCTTGGCTGGGCGAATGGCTGGCCGGGCGCTGGGTATTTTTTTTTCCATTTTATTTTAAAAAAAAAATAAAAACAGAGATAATATTTAAAATATAAATATTTTATATAGGACATATATATATCAAAATGATCAGGGAATATTCCTATCATTTGAACATTTTCCAAGGCAAAATCCAAACTTTATAAAAATTCTTTTTTTCAAAATTCAAATAAAACTCAAATTTGAATTCAAAACTTTTGGCAATGTTTTTCCTCTGATATTTTTGGAGTGTCATGTTTACTCCTCTCATACTTTTCTCAAGCATTTATCGGGCATAGTTTTTGAAATGATTTCTACTTGCCAAAATTTGAATTCAAATACCAACAAGTCCAAAGCTTCAAACTTCAAATGCCACTCAAATTCAAACAGAATGCATAGATGCTTAGCTATAATTGTAAAACATTCCAAATAGGAAATTTGGGATGTTACAAACCTACCACCTTAAGATGAATCTAGCCCTCGAGATTCGGGTTAACTAGCAAATAGGTGCGGTGGTCTCGAAGAAGGTCTTCTTGGCGCTCCCGGTGGCTTCTTCCTGGAGTGATGACTCCACAACACCTTGCAAAACTTGATGATCTTGCTGCGGGTGACTCTGTTCGCAGTCTCGAGAATTGACGGGTTTCTCCTTATAAGTCGATCACCGTCAAGCTGTATGGCCTCTAGGGGCACTTTGTGTCTCTCAACGGAATATCGGCCATGTCGGCATGACACTTCTTCACCGAGAAACATGGAAAACATCATGAACTCGGACAATCCTTCCGCAATTCCAACTTGTAAGCAACTTCTCCACGACGTTCGAGGATTTTGTAGGGCCAATGAATCGGGTGCTAACTTTCCTTTGACACCAAACCTCTTGATTCCACGAAGTGAGACACACGAAGATATGCTCGGTCTCCGCTTCGTAAGTTACTTCCTTGCGTTTACTATCGGCATAACTCTTACGTCTCGATTGTGCTATCTTGAGTCTATCCCGAATCAGCTTGACTTTCTCTTGGAATCTCTCGATAAGATCGGAACGAAAAGTGATCGATCTCCAACACCATCCCACAAAGAATGGTGTTCGCACCTCCTTCCGTATAGAGCTTGAAGGGCCATCTTGATTTGGATTGATAATCTGTTGTTGTATGAGAACTCTGCGTATGGCAAATTATCATCCCAGCTAGACCCATAGTCTAGCACACAAGCTCTCAACATGTCCTCCGAATCTGGTTGACTCTCTCGGTCTGTCCATCATCTGCGGATGAAAAGCTGTACTAAACTCCAGCCTCTTACCCAAAGTTTCATGCAATCGATTCCAAAACTTTGAGGTAAACTGTGTTCCTCTATCGACACGATACTCCTTGGAACTCCATGCGGACATACGATCCTGGTCATGTATATCTTGGCCAACTTAGCACTGGTATAGGTAGTCTTCACGGAATGAAGTGAGCTACCTTGGTTAATCGATCAACCACTACCCGGATAGAATCATAACTTTGAAGGGTCTGGGCAATCTGTGATGAAATCCATTCCAAGTTTTCCCATTTCCAATCGGGAATCGGCAAAGGTTGAAGTAACCTGCTGGCTTCGATGTTCTGCCTTTACTCGTTGACAAACATCGCATCTTTGCTATGTACTCGGCAATATCCTCTTCATACCGTCCACCGAAACTTTCCTTCAAATCCAGATACATCTTGGTGTTACCGGGTGAATCGAGTACGGTGAATCATGAGCCTCTGAAGATTTAGCTTCACGAGTTCGGGATCATTGGGTACATAAATACGATCCTCGAACCATATAGCTCCGTATTCATCCTTACGGAATCCTTTAGCTTTTCCTTCATTCATATTTTGCTTTATCTCATCAATTTCCTTGTCCGACTTCTGGGCTTCACGAATTCTTTCGGCCAAAGTGGACTGAACTTCCAGAGTTGCAACATATCCTCTCGGAACTATCTCCAGTCGGAGATCTCTGAGGTCATCGACTAACTCCTGGGGTAATCCTCCCGCTGTAAGAGTATTCACATAACTCTTACGGCTCAAAGCATCTGCTACAACATTAGCCTTCCCTGGGTGGTAATGCAATCTCATGTCATAGTCCTTGATTAACTCTAGCCATCTCCTCTGCCTGAGGTTCAACTCTTTCTGCGTGAAAATATACTTCAAGCTCTTGTGATCTGTGTAAACATCACAATGGTTTCCGATGAGGAAATGTCTCCAGGTCTTGAGTGCATGCACTACGGCTGCTAACTCCAAATCATGTGTGGCATAATTCATCTCGTGTGGTCGTAGCTGTCTGGAGGTATAAGCTACAACTTTTCCTTCCTGCATGAGTACTCCTCCGAGTCCACGACGAGAAGCGTCTAATAAACCTGGTAGTCCTTGTGTATGTCCGCAAAATCAACATTTGGGGCTGTAACCAAACGTTCTTCAATTCCTGAAAACTGGCTTCACAATCCTCGGTCCAAATGTACTTGGCTTCCTTCTTCAACAGCTCAGTCATAGGCTTGGCAATCTTCGAGAAATTCTCAATGAACCTCCGATAATATCTTGCGAGTCCGAGAAAACTGCGGATCTCCTTGACTGAGGTGGGTGACTGCCAATCGGTGACTGATTCAACCTTGGCGGGGTCAACTGCTATTCCTTCTCCTGAAATAACATGTCCGAGGAATCCAACTTCCTTCAGCCAAAATTCACATTTGCTGAACTTGGCATACAACTGATGTTCTCGAAGTTTCTCCAGAACTAATGCAAATGTTCCTTATGCTCTTCCTCGCTCTTGGAGAAAATCAGTATATCATCGATGAACACCACGACAAACTTGTCCAGATATTCCATAAATACCTTGTTCATCAAATTCATGAAGTATGCAGGGCATTAGTCAATCAAATGACATGACGGTATACTCATATAAACCATACACAGTAGTGAATGATGTTTTGGGTATATCCTTTTCACGGATCTTCAATCGATGATACCACGATCGAAGATCGATCTTGGAGAATACCTTGGCTCCAACTAGCTGATCAAATAGATCATTAATCATCGGCAGAGGGTACTTGTTCTTGATGGTCACTTCGTTCAACGAACGATAATCCACAACCATTCTCAGGGTTCCATCCTTCTTCTCTACCAAAAGAACTGGGGCTCCCCAAGGTGATGAACTTGGCCGAATATATCCTTTCTCCAATAGCTCATTAATTTGGTTCTTGATCTCTTTCAAATCGTTCGGAGGCATTCGATAAGGTCTCTTGGATATTGGGGCTGTGCCGGGCAATAACTCAATCAGAAATTCAATGTCCCTGTCCGGTGGCATTCCTGGTAATTCCTCCGGGAACACATCGGGAAAATATTGCACTACTAGCACTTCCTCCTGAACAACTCCCGTGAGGGAATGCACCTGATTCTTCATCGGGATACGTCTGGATACATACTTGATCCTCTTACGCTCCGGTGGTGAGCGAGAATCGACTTCTGCGGGCACAATCTATGTTTCCTTCAAACTTCGTCAACCAATCCATGCCTAGGATTACATCCAAGGTCTGGGTTTCCAATACTATGAGGTCTGCGGGAAATTTATGATTTCCGATGTTGAGGGTTGCATGACAGCCTAAACCTGCCATCATTTCTCCTCCTGCGGAACTAACGCGAAGGGGGTTTCTAAGGGTTTTAGTGGGCAACCCGTACTTTTCCACAACTACCCTTGATATGAATGAATCGTTGCACCGAATCAAAGAGTACCAATCTGAGCGTGAATTCAATAAAACTTACCAACCACGATTATCGGCTGATCATAGGCGTCCTCCACGTCAATGTGGTTCACCCGAGCGAGGGAAAGGGTTGGGCTTCTTCGCTGAGCTTCCATTGCCGTTTCCATTCCTCTGCTTGGCCTCCGGGCGGTCGGTGGCATAGTGCCCTGTTTTCGGCACTTGAAGCAGTGATGTGACTCGAGATCCTTGAGCCGGGCGAACGATGCTGGTTTCCATTACCGTTCCCATTGCCATTGCCATTGCCTGACCTGTTGTCCTGGTTGCGGTTGTTCCCATTTCCTCCATGGTTATGTCCTCCATGGTTGTGATGGGTATGCCCTCCTGAGTATGGTGCATAACGGGGCTTCTGCTGAGCTCCTGAGTTGTGCTTCCCCTGGCTGTACTTCCGCTTGCGGCTATCAATCTGCTGCTGCTTGCCTTCAAGTATGATGGCCTTGTCTACCAGCTCCTGGTAGTTGGTGAAGGTAGCCACCATAAGCTGCATTCCCAGCTCGTCATTGAGTCCCTCGAGAAACTTCTCCTGCTTTGCGGCGTCTGTGGCCACATCATCCGGGGCATAGCGAGCTAACTTGCTGAACTCATCCACGTACTGCACCACAGTACGGTTCCCCTGGCGTAAGTTGCGGAACTCGCGCTTCTTCAGACTCATGGCTCCAGCTGAAACATGAGCGGTGTGGAAGGCCTGCTGGAACTGATCCCATGTGATGGTGCCGATGGGATAAGTGGCGGTGTAGTTCTCCCACCAAGAAGCTGCAGGTCCATCAAGTTGATGTGCGGCAAAGCGCACCTTCTCTGCATCAGTGCATCCAACAGTGATTAACTCTCTTCCGACCTTGCGGAGCCAATCGTCGGCCACAATCGGCTCAGTGCTGCTAGAGAACACTGGCGGATTCAGCCTTAGGAATCGAGTCAAGTTGTCAACAGGGGGTGGTGGTGGCGGTGGATTGTTGTTGTTGTTGTTGTTGTTCGGTTCGAATGAACATCTCGCATGAGGGCATTCTGCTGCTTTGGAGCAGCTGGGTGAGCTCGGCGGAAGTTGAGACCGGGTCACGTCTCGGAGGCATCTGGTGTTTTGGAGTGGATGAGAAAATTAGAATAGAACAATGGTCTAATGAGAAATAACACTACCCATATGAATGCACAATCATAATCACACCAATCATTTATTCAATCCACTCAAACATGGTTCAATCTCGATTACAAAAGCTCACGACTAATCGAAAATATCGGCCTAACTGATCGACAAAAAAGTAAAATAACATGGTGGTCGGCTAAATGTCTTCATCAATAATCCTTGCGTCCTCTGGTGCGATGTCCTCCAGTGTGGCGTCCTCTATTACGGCGCCTCCTCTTGCGGCTTTCTCTAGTGGAACTCCCTTCATAATCCTGATCATTGCTCACGAGGGGTCCGTCATCTCCACTCGGAAAAAGATCCTCTCCCAAGTCCATCTTTTCCTCTAATGCGGCAACCTTCATCTTCAGGTCGTCGACTCTCTCCATGAAGTCTGCGATTTCTTCCTCATGGTCAAGGAAGTCTGCGTGTGCCTTCTCCTCCGGTTCAGTTCACGGAACAACAGCCTCCTGTGTACCTTGAGTTCTGGCGAGTCTGGATCTCCCGTTTCCTGAGGAGACACTCCAAGTCTTGGACATACGAAAGAATGGAGTCGTCCTCTACGGTATGGATGATATCTCCATTCCTTGCTCTGCGAGAAACCATGGCGAGGTCTGATGGATCGAGCTCGGCCCTGTACTCTTCTCGGAGATGTCCAAGTGCACGATAGATCGCCATGTCCCTTCCGAGGATCCAGTTGAAGTCGGTAAACTCAAAGTCAATAGGCTTTGTATGTCCTCCGAAGGTTCTCCCTGGAATATGCACTTCAATCCTGTAGCGGGTATCCGTCGGAAGTGCATTGGTAGGCTTCCGGTGATCGAGGCGAGCAATCTTCAGCTTCTTCACCATCTGGACCAGCTTCTGCCAAGGGCATCGTCTCATATGGCTGGCAAAACTCCGATAGCAAAACTGGGGTGAACTCGACGGCCATCTAGAATGTTGAAAATCGGAGAGAAGTCGAGAAATGAGCAGGGAGAATTACGGAATGATAAGGATATAAAGTAAATAGTCTCTTCCTATGGCTTTTCGATCCTAGGGGTTCGTCCTACGGTCGGCGTGTGCTCGATACCATCTCTGTGGCGACCGACCCAAAATCGGTCAAGTCTACGTATGCATACCATCCCAAGATCATCTTTGGTACTCACGGTACATTGATGAAATAATCAAAGTTCAATCACACCTTAATTTATTACGATTCTCATATAGAGTCTTTATTACAATAGAATAAATTCGCCAAAGGCCAACTCATGAGAAATAAACTAAGTATAGCTGCGAAGCGTGAAGAATAGCGAGTCCATCCGACTCCAAAGGGCAATCGCCAAGCGCGGCGTAGCCTCACTCTGATCGAATACTCCTCTGCAACATAAGGCGTTGCAGCCGTGTAGGTCAGACATTTTGAATATCTTTGGCAAGTCATGAAGAGAGAATAACAATAATAAAATTACTAACACTATATGCATTTTGGCTGTGGGGCTCTAAGTTTCATCATTTTGCGAAAAGCCAGTTTTCCCTACTACAGTGGACTTGCTTGCAAATACTACAAAATTGTTGGTAGTTATTGAGATGGTTCCGCCAACCAATGTCTCATTCCCAAATTATTAAGTCATAACCCCTCAAATTAATTTATTAGTTTTAGTGTTGAGATTTCGAATACTTCCAAGTTCGAGGCTCAAATTGTCCGTAAATCGGGACACGGCTAATTGATTAGATCTTTAACTCTGCAGAGGTTTGCGCACTTTACCCGCAAGAATCATTCCCTCCTTTTAAGTCTTCGCACTTCATGGTGTTTGAAGGCGGGATGAATAAACAGGGTCTTCCAAGAGTTCTTCGGCCACCGCGGTACCCATCCAATCCTACCGTTCTTCTACATCTCGTAGTACCGTCCGCCAGCGTCACAACTAGGGTTGACCAAGCGAGCCCATAATGGCTTGCGGCTGCACAGTAAGCTTCCGTCAATGGGGCATCCATCCGTCTCTTTGTGGCTGGGTGAAGCTTTCCAAGATGTCATGGCACTTCTCCATGCATCCCGCCAACCACTGGGTTCTCGGGTGCCCGTCAACCGTCCTCCACCCAATAGTGAATTCCGAAGTCCATCTTGAGCTTTAAGTTCATGGGGTTGTCATCATCTTGACTCTCACATCTTTCTTATGAATTCACTCAACCAACCCCGTCTACGAGCATAGCAAAAGTAAACTACTTCGTCCCGGGTCATGGTAACAAGGGGATTAGGTTCATCCTACCACATGATACTACTCAAGAAACATAACTTCAAAATTTCACCTACTGCATGCATGGTGGGGAGGTATAATTTCTAATGCAATAAAATCATAGGTATTGTAAAGAAAACATGATCAATGACTTGCCTTGCTGACGATCCTCGTAAGCTAGGGACTCGTAGTAGCAAGCTTCGCACTCCGGAAATTCTACCGAGGCAAACAATAATCACAATAAGCATATAGCATATGATCACTTAACACAATAGCATAGTAACATAACACACCAAAACAAACGAATCAAAACCCAAAGGAAAACTCGAAGAAATCCAACTCAAAGTTTTCCTGCTTCAAGCAACAACTAAAAATAGTTTTACATAACAAAAATTTTCTCAACATAATCTAAGCATGGATTTATGTTAACTTAACAGAAAAGAATGCATTAAGCAACTAGGAGCAAAAAGAATCAATTAAAAATCTATTATAAAACTCCTATTAGGCCTAATTCAAATTTTATTAAGAAAAATAAAAGTTTTATTTATTATAAATAAAAGTTCATGCTCTAAAGTGACAGAAACTAACCTAGAATAATCAATCACATGTGAAAAATAAATTTATTTGCTAATTAAAATAATAGGTAAACAGTAGCTAGTTAATTAATTAAGAATAGCATGATACTGCTAGAAACTATTTTTTATAAATCCTAAAATGCCCAAATAAATTCCTACGGTTAGGTAATGTCAAAACAAAGTTGGGACAAAAGAATCATTAAAAATAATTTTCCTAACTCATTTTATAGCAGATTTACTATTCTGACTAAATCTAAAATAAAGCAATTATAAATAATTTTAACATAGCTAATTATATTTCCTACAGAAACTATAAGAAATTTGCAAACCAACAAAAAATAATCACTTAAAAATATTAAGTAGATTAAAAGTTATGAATTTTTAAATCTGAAACTATTCATTAAAACAGAAAACGAAAATAAAAGAAAATGGCCTAATGGGCCTAACTAGCATACATGCGTAATATAACTAAACGGGCCTAGGGTTTAAGCAGAATCGGGCGGCTCAAATAAAACCTAACTAAACAAAATAAACCGGAATAAAACACGGTTCACTTACTAACCTAATAAAACCATACCCCTTGAGGATCTAATCTCCGTAGAACATAGATCGGACGGCGGGAGAGGTCCGCGAGTTACCGGTCGGCGACGGCGATGGCGGCTCGGGCGGCGAGTGCTCAGCGTCTCCGGTGGTCGAGGCGTCGTGAGTGCTCCGGCGTGTGCTGACGGGCGAGGGGTGGGTCTGTGGAGTCAGCGGGGCTCGGGGTGACCGGGCGAGCTCAGGCGGCAAATGGCGGCGGCGTTCGGCTACTCTGGCGAGGCATGCGGAGGAGAGAGAGGTCCGGTGAGGCGAGGGGAAAACAGGGTCGGGGAGTATTTATAGGGGGTCCTCGGCTTGGGCGAGGGAAGCAGGCGAGGGATCTCGGGATCCGGATCTCACGGATCTCCGGCGGCGGCGGTGGGGGGGGCGTGGGCGGGTAGGTGACGGGTGGGGTCCACCGTCGGTGAGAGGGCGGGGGATTGGTCGGGCGACCGACGCGAGACCGTTCGGGCGAGGGGTTGGCGACCGTCGGTCATTGGCTCATTGGGCCGCTGGTGGGCCGATCTGATGGGCTGCCAGTCTTTGGCTGGGCAGTCGGCTGGTGGCGCTGGGTATTTTCTTTTTCCATTTTATTTTTTAAAAAAATAAAATAGAGATATTATTTAAAATATAAATATTTTATATAGGACATATATATATCAAAATGATCAGGAATATTCCTATCATTTGAACATTTTCGAGGCAAAATCCAAACTTTATAGAAATTCATTTTTTTCAAAATTCAAATAAAACTCAAATTTGAATTCAAAACTTTTGGCAATGTTTTTTCCTTTGATATTTTTGGAGTGTCATGTTTACTCCTCTCATACTTTTTCTCAAGCATTTATCAGGCATAGTTTTTGAAATGATTTCCACTTGCCAAAATTTGAATTCAAATACCAACAAGTCCAAAGCTTCTGAAACTTCAAATGCCACTCAAATTCAAACAGAATGCATAGATGCTTAGCTATAATTGTAAAACATTCCAAATAGGAAATTTGGGATGTTACAATTTACTTACAACTCAAGAATTACAACTCGATACTTAGAACAAAATATGACTCTATAAGAATGCCTCCGGCGGTGTACCGGGATGTGCAATGACTCATGAGTGACATGTATGAAAGAATTATGAATGGTGGCTTTGCCACAAAATTCAATGTCAACTACATGATCATGCAAAGCAATATGACAATGATGGAACGTGTCATAATAAACGGAACGATGGAAAGTTGCATGGAAATATATCTCGGAATGGCTATGGAAATGCCATGATAGGTAGGTATGGTGGCTGTTTTGAGGAAGATATATAGTGGGTGTATGATACCGGCGAAAAGTGCGCGGTATTTAGAGAGGCTAGCAATGGTGGAAGGGTGAGAGTGTGTATAATCCATGGACTCAACATTAGTCATAAGGAACTCACATACTTATTGCAAAAATCTATTAGTTATCGAAACAAAGTACTACGCACATGCTCCTAGGGGATAGATTGGTAGGAAAAGACCATCGCTCTTCCCCGACCGCCACTCATAAGGAAGACAATCAATAAATAAATCATGCTCCGACTTCATCACATAACGTGTAACATCCCAAAATTTTAAATTTTGCAATGTTATAAACAAATAGATAGTTTTGATTGATTGTTTGATTGCTTGAGTGAAATTGAGTGAAATTCGAAACTTTATGGAAGTTAAATGAGAGGGAATAAAAGGACTTTCCCAAACTTTCTTTTTCATTTATGATCTCCATGAATTCAAATTCATTTCATCACAAAACCCTAGAGAGAAGATGACATGACTTCTTCCATTTATTTAAATGACATGGGGTGTTGAAAATATTTGAATTACATATGAAATTATTTCCAATTTAAAAACTTCATGCAACTCAATGATTTTCATGAGAGAAGATAAAATGACTTCTTCAAAACATATGAAATATGAGTTGGGAGTTTAAAACAAATCCAATTTTAAAATCCTTTTGAAATTATTTTCAATTGGGAGTTATTTGGGTTTTATTCAAATTATTCTTCTCCAAAAATAAAAATATATGGAAATTAGGGTAACATGATTCCCTACATCAGAAAATTGGAGAGAAATAAATTTGAATTAATTTTGGTATTTTTAAAATGTTTTTGTTGGATTTTGTTAGAGAAGTAGCACTCTTGGTGTTATTTGAATTATTGAGGAGTTTATTTAATGCTAGAAAAATGTTCATGTAGTAGGAAATGTTTTTATGAAAATTTTGATATATTATATGCCTATATAATATTTTTATTTACTTGTTATCTTTTTTTTGTGTTTGTCTGGAAAAATGTTTTTTTAAGATCTCTGGACCGACCGGACCGGGCCGGCCCAGCCGGCCCAAAGCCGCGCGCGCCTCGTCCCCGAGCTCGGGACGGAGTCCCGAGCGACCCCGCGCCGCCACCGTGCCCTGCATGGACTCGCCGGAGTCCGGCATTTCCCCGCCGCCGGATGTCCCCTCGCCCAAGGAAGGCCTCGGCCCCGTGCCTTTATAAGGCCGGCCCCGGACCCCCTCTCCCCATGATCCCTGCAACCGCCGCCTTCCGCCGCGGCTTGCTGCCCGTGCCGCCGGTGCCGCATCACCGCCGCCGCCAGCCTTGCCGCCGAGCCACCAGCGCCTTGCCCGCCCACGAGGACGGTTGCCGCTGCCGGTCGAGCCGCATCCGCGCCTCGCCACCGCGCCATCCCGCCGTCGCCGCACTTGCCGGAGACGCGACTCACCGGAGCCTCCACCGCCGCGGTAAACCCTAACCCGATCCGCCGCCAGTTTTTATAATAAAAAACCACCTCCGACCGGAGTGATCCAGAACGGTTTTTTCTATAAAATAAATTGTTTCGTTTTTTATTTAGCGAACATTTTCTGTTTAGGTACTTTCAGCGAACGTTTTCGTTCGTTAGGATTTCGTAACGAACGTTCACTATTTTAGTATTTTCTTTTTCTGTTTTTTTACGTCAAGGACCTATCCGTGAATATATTTATTTACAAATTAGCCCTGGTTTTCAAACGACCATAACTTCTTGCTCGTTAGTCGGAATTAGACGAAACCAACGCCTAATTCTTTGCTATGATCCCCTCTATCCATTAAAACAACTTAAACATGTTTTTGAAAGTTTTAAAATTTGAATTCAGATAGTTTAGTATTTGAACTTCATTTGATCGTAACTTGAGTTCTATAACTCCGTTTGAGTTGATTCTTTTTGCAAATCGAAGCTCTTGACCTAAACTTTCTGATAAGGCCAAATTCATATAATTTTGGTACTGTTAGAAATTTGTTTTATGTTGCAAGAGTTATTTGCTTGGTTTTTATGTTTTCTGAATCGTACTCTTTGTTCTTTCCGATCTTTTGAGTGATTGCTTATGTGTGGTTACTATTGCTTGCTCACGATAGATTGACCGGATTGTGACGAGTAGAACTATCAAGAGTTTTGAGTGCGAACCATCTTCATCAACATTGCAGGCAAGTTCACACTTTGATCATATCCCTTTCATACCCAGTTTTTTTTATGCATTAGATTCAACCCCTCAAACATTGCATGGTTAGGATTTATAACATGTGGGTATTGGGAAGTAGTTGAAGAGGTAGGAACCTATTGCCCTACATTCGAACCTTGGGAGTTACTATTACGTTTGCTTATATTGCCATGCTATGCTAGTAGACGTGGATTGGGTGAGTGTATCCATGACAAATGTGAGTTTGTTAATTAATGGTTTATTTAAGGTGGCAACTTTAATACACATCTGGGTGGATTGAGGTACTTGGGTATTCCAGGATTGCCTGTTTTCCTTTATGGACCGCCACCCAGGCTCAAAGGGATCATGAGATTATTCATGCTAGAAACTTCCGTGTGCAGCCACAAGCTACTATGGGCTCTAGCATAGTTGATTAAGTCGTGCGAACTCTTATAGTGGTAGACTAGCAGATGTAGGGGATGTAGGTGTAACGGTCTACCCATCATAAGGTGCTAGCGCTTCTGAAAGACTGTGTCTCGGTCATCCGTTTCTCAAACACCATGTAGTGCGAGAATCCCAACGGAGGAGATCGAGTCTTGTGGGGAAAAGTGCACAAACCTCTGCAGAGTGTACAAACTAATCATGGTTAGCCGTGTCCCCGGTAATGGACATCTTGAGTATCTAGTACTTGGATTATCATGTGAATCTCATCATGTTACTTTAATAAATTTTGTTGGGTTTTAATGATGTTACTTAATTGGGATTGAGAATGCTGTCAACCATTCTCAATGTTTAACAACCACCATGATAGTTAAATAAAATATATTCCTTTGCAGTAGGGAAAATTTTGGCTTTTCACAAAAACATTATAACCATAGAGCCTCCACCAGCCAAATATGCATGTAGTGATAGCCTTTATTCATCATTGCTCTATGGTGTGAATTTGCCAAGACATTCAATGTCTTGACCCTTTAATGGCTGCAACGTCTCATGTTGCGAGGATTCTTCTGACAGTAAGTGATACGTTAGGGTTACGATTTCTACACTCAACTTTGCCGTTGGTGTTGATGGGAATCCACAACCTTGTTACTTCCGCTATTTGGATTAAGGTAATAGTATTTACGTTACTTTATACATGTGATTTACCTCTGTTATAAATCCTCGAGTATTGTGTGTGTCAGCATTACTATCCAGGGATGACACTTAAGCACAGAGACTTGGCCCATTCGGGTCGGGTCGCTACAAGATGGTATCAGAGCACATGTTGACTGTAGGACGTGACCCTAGAAACTGGCAAGCCCATAGGAAAGATTTTTCTCTACAACTTTCTTTTCAAAAGAATATTTTACCTCTCTTCTCTTCTGAGCTTATTCAAATATTCCCTTTTAGTGAGACCATACCCCTTTCCCCTTTTGACCCCTCGAAGATTCGACTGATGAGACCACTCCAAGAAGGACCAGATATTGGACAACTAAGACCACTTCGGAATAAAGAGGATTTTACCGAGCATTATAATGATGGAAACTACGACGGATAAAGACTTCGAAGACTAGGAGAATATGAAGAATTTCCAGATTTGGTATGACCAAGGAAGGCTACACTTATGGAACTTGACAGACTATGGAAGCTGTCAATACCCGAGATCAAGGTGTATCGGAGAAAGACCTGAACATGGAGCATTAGAACTCAAAGTTTTGTCAAGAAAACCCTAAGGCAGGAGATATCAACTATGGAATAAAAGTTCATGTCAATGACTAGGGCAGAAATATGGATATCCAAGATGTTATCGCTCTCTTATGCTATTATTACCGTGTTGAGTTAAGCATGCATTCCTTCGGAAGTATTGGATGATAGAAAGCTGATGGAGCACCCATCGACAAAGGATCTGATTTTAACCTTAGCCGTGTATCGCCGAGGATCTGAGTATTACATCAAGGATTTTAAGATGGACTTTAGGAAGTCATATTTGACAAGGAGGCAATTCGTGAAGAACGCAGGAACCAGAAGCTGAAGTAGCCAAACTGGAGGAACAAAACCTTGAGATACCGGAGATTTGTCAGGAACTGAAGAACATTAGGACCATGGTTCATGCCAAGGATGTCGAAACCCAGAAGTTTGGAATGCAACCCCAGAAATATTAAAGGATGTCATGAGAGACTTCGCGTCAACAGAGATGATTTGGCAAAAGAACTTGAGAAGGACAAGCATGATCAGAAGGAGCCATCGGAGACATGACTAAGACTTGAAGAGTTTGATGATGTTGAGATCTATAGACCATTAGAAGACCCAACCCCTGTTATATACTTACGTTAGATGCGACGATTGTGAGCTGTCATTTGTTTGTTGTTTTTCCGACAGCCACAATAAAATCTGCCTTTTCAAAACTTTTGTTTGTATTCTGTGCATCCCTCTCTATCTCTCTTATCCCACCCCAATACCCTTGGACCCAATAGAGGATGAATGGAGATGAGATCGTATTTTCTGGACCGATGAGTCAATTAGAGACGGACCGATGGATTCAGAACATGGAGGATCACATGAAGAATAACCTCAGAGTCGGAAAGGATATGACCCAAAGATGCTCTTGATTGCTTTGTAAGAGTTGCTGCTACTTGGTGGAGGATGTACCAAGCCATCAATGGATGGAAAAGAGTAACCACTTGAGAAGAATTTAAGTTGACTCTGCAAAGGTCTCATCTTGTGTCCCAGAAGTTGAGGCCTTATGGAAAGGATATGAAGAAACCTTGTGCATACAAGCTTTGTGGAGAAATAGGACACAACCATAAATAAAACAAGGATGAATACCCTCATAAGCGGGGGATTGCCAAAGGAAGTTAGCCGAGGATCTCAGGGAACTTCGGTTGGAGATTGTTCCAGAAGGTTTTGTTGTAGCAATGGAAGTACAGTCTACATTGTTGGGAAATATTCGTGAAGCTCAGAAGTATGACAAAGAGATTGCTGAGATAAAAGAGAGGATGAGCAAACGAAAGGCCAAAGGTTTTCGTAACGATGAGCACGACATCTTATGGTTCGAGGACCGTGTATATGTTCCCAATAATGCAAAGATCGGGAAGTAAATACTTCAAGAGGCTCATGACTCACCATACTCGATTCGCCCTGGAAACACCAAGATGTATTTGGATTTGAAGGAGTGTTTCTGGTGGACTGGTATGAAGAAGGATATTACGGAGTATGTAGTCGTAGGTGATGTATGCCAGAGAGAGTGAAAGCAGAGCATCAGAAGCCAGCAGGATTACTACAGCCTATGCCGATACCCGAATGGAAGTGGGGATAAGCTTGGCATGGATTTCATTACCTGATTTCCCAGAACCGGAACGAGATATGACTCTATCTGGGTAGTAGTTGATTCGCTTGACCAAAGTGGCTCACTTTATCCCAGTGCAAACCACCTATACAAGTGCGAAGTTGGCCAAGATATATTTGACCAAGATCGTATGGAGTTCCGAGGACCAACGTATCAGATAGAGGAACACGGTTTACCTCAAAGTTTTCGCCACACTTTGGGTACTAGGCTAGAGTTCAGTACAGCCTTTCATCCGCAGACAGATGGATAGACTGAGAGAGTCAATCAGATTCTGGAGGACATGTTGAGAGTGTGTGCGCTAAATTATGGATCTAGTAGGGATGATAATCTACCTTACGCGGAGTTCTCATACAAGAACAGTTACCAAGCCAGTTTGAAGATGGCCCCTTTTAAAGCTTTGTATGGGAGAAGGAGCCAGACATCGTTGATGTGGGATGAAGTTGGAGACCGTCAGTTGTTTGGATCAAATGTGATCAAGGATTCAGAAGAGAATGTTAAGTTGCTTCGAGATAGAGTGAAGGTAGCTCAGTCCTGGCAGAAGAGTTATGCAGACTCAAAAACGCAAGGAGGAAGTCTATGAAATTGGAGACAGAGCATGTCTTCATGTGTCCCCTCTGTGAGGAGTTAAATGATCTGGAGTTAAGGGAAAGTTAGCCCCGAGATTTGTAGGACCATATCGAGTTTGGAGCGTATGGGAGAAGTGGCCAATAAGTTGGAGTCACCCCAAGGACTGTCAGGAGTTCATGACGTGTTTCACGTTTCCCAGTTGAAGAAGTGTCATGCAGAGATGGCCAATATTCCCCTGTAAGGACGCTTGACCTTGGAAAGGATAATGATGTTCCACGAAGTGGAGTATGGACTTCATAAGTATAAGTTTTTATCTCGGTATGTGGGACATCCCACGAGAATGAAGAGATGTATTACTATTGGATATAAAGGAGGTATGATGTTGGAAATATGGATCGATGGAAATTCCATGATGAGTCTGAGTAATCACGTCTTAGTTTGGTACAAACAGAAGGAAGAAAGACATTACAATTGGATGGATTTTGAGTATGCTTGGAAGATGGAAGTTGAATGTTGGAATAACGATCAGTTGCCCAGAGGATGAGTTCAAGGTTTACAAGTGATGAGATGGGCCATAACCCACAGGCCCCAGGACCTGCCAAGAAGCAAGCACACTCTTGCTGAAGGAAAAACCCTAGAAGAGATTACGACCTTACCCACAGACGATTTTATAGGAGTAACGCAAAACCTGAGAGTTGTGAAGGACCGATAGATGTTTGTTTGGCTTGCAAAATCAATGGATTTATCCGAACTTGGTTCGTCGACAAGAGAAATTTTGTAATGCTTGTGAGGATGACCGAGTGTTAGAATGCGAGATTCGCTAAACCGTATACAAGGTAATGATTTGGGTGTGGGATGGATTGATCACCATAACAACTTACTCTTATTATTCGCCTTGCTATGTGGGATGGTAAATCTGAGTGACTTACCTATAGTAGAGCGACGACGATCAAATCCTTGGTTGAACATTAGAATGGTATAAGTATTCTTCCCTTTTACAAGGCAGTTGTTGCCAATCATAGGTCATATGGTGAGGTTCAACCCAGACCCGTTTCCTGCAGGAGAAACCATAAATTGTTGACCACCATGAGATATCGATAATTGTTTAGTATTGGCGCCAGACCCATCAGCTAAGATGACCCAGTCATGGAATAACCTTACCAAGATGGAATGGACACAGTAATTGAGGAAAAGGTTATGCCACCACCGGAAGAGCCCAGAGAAGGAATTTTCCTGAAAGATCTGAGAAGACCGACCCTGTCAACAAAAGGATGGAGTATATGAGTTTTGCTGGAACCGTAACCATGTTTTTAAGGGTGGTAGCACCCAAGACCTCCAGAGACGATCGATGGATTTTGAAGACCCCCCTACCCTAACCAATTTCTTGCTAGCCTCTCCAAATCTCGAGGACGAGATTCATTTTAAGGGTGGTAGGTTTGTAACATCCCAAAATTCTAAATTTTGCAATGTTATAAACAAATAGATAGTTTTGATTGATTGCTTGAGTGAAATTGAGTGAAATTCGAAACTTTATGGAAGTTAAATGAGAGGGAATAAAAGGACTTTCCCAAACTTTCGTTTTTCATTTATGATCTCCATGAATTCAAATTCATTTCATCACAAAACCCTAGAGAGAAGATGACATGACTTCTTCCATTTATTTAAATGACAAGGGGTGTTGAAAATATTTGAATTACATTTGAAATTATTTCCAATTTAAAAACTTCATGCAACTTAATGATTTTCATGAGAGAAGGTAAAATGACTTCGTCAAAACATATGAAATATGAGTTGGGAGTTTAAAAGAAATCCAATTTTAAAGTCCTTTTGAAATTATTTTCAATTGGGAGTTATTTGGGTTTTATTCAAATTATTTTTCTCCAAAAATAAAAATATATGGAAATTAGGGTAACATGATTCCCTACATCGAAAAATTGGAGGGAAATAAATTTGAATTAATTTTGGTATTTTTAAAATGATTTCTGTTGGATTTTGTTAGAGCAGTAGCACTCTTGGTGTTATTTGAATTATTGAGGATTTTATTTAATGCTAGAAAAATGTCCATGTAGTAGAAAATGTTTTTATGAAAATTTTGGTATATTATATGCCTATATAATATTTTTATTTACTTGTTATCTTTTTTTTTGTGTTTGTTTGGAAAAATGTTTTTTTTAACAAATGTTTTTTTAAGATCTCTGGACCGACCGGACGGGCCGCCCAGCCCAAACCAAAGCAGCCACACCTCGTCCCCGAGCTCGGGGCGGAGTCCCGAGCGACCCAGCGCCGCCGTGCCTACATGGACTCACGAGTCCCAGCATTTCCCACCACGGATGCCCTCGCCCAAGGAAGGCCTCGGCCCGTGCCTTTATAAGGCCGGCCTCGGACCCCTCTCCCACGATCCCGCAAATCGCCGCCTTCCGCATGAAGCTTCTTTACGCTTGTGGCGCCGGTGCCCATAAAGCCGCCGCCTCCGCACTTTGCCGCCGAGAGCCACCCGCCTTGCCTGCAGCCAGAGGACGGTTGCCGCCATCGAGCCGCATCCGCGCCTCGCCACCGCGCCATCCCGTCGTCGCCGCACTCGCCGGAGACGCGACTCGCCGGAGACGCCGCCGCCGCGGTAAACCCTAACCCTATCCACCGCCGGTTTTTATTAAAAAAAACCACCTCCGACCGGAGTGATCCAGAACGGTTTTTTTTATAAAATAAACTTTTTTGTTTTTTTTATTTAGTGAACGCTTTCTGTTTAGGTAGTTTCAGCGAACGTTTTAGGATGTCGTAACGAACGTTCACTATTTTAGTATTTTCTTTTTCTGTTTTTTTACGTCAGGGACCTATCCGTGAATATATTTATTTACAGATTAGCCCTGATTTTCAAACGACCATAACTTCTTGCTCATTAGTCGGAATTAGACGAAACCAACGCCTAATTCTTCGTTATGATCCCCTCTATCCATTAAAACAACTTAAACATGTTTTTGAAAGTTTTAAAATTTGAATTTAGACAGTTTAGTATTTGAACTTCATTTGATCGTAACTTGAGTTCTATAACTCCGTTTGAGTTGATTCTTTTTGCAAATCGAAGCTCTTGACCTAAACTTTCTGATAAGGCCAAATTCATATAATTTTGGTACTGTTAGAAATTTGTTTTATGTTGCAAGAGTTATTTGCTTGGTTTTGATGTTTTCCGAATCGTACTCTTTGTTCTTTCCGATCTTTTGAGTGATTGCTTATGTGTGGTTACTGTTGCTTGCTCACGATAGATTGACCGGAGTGTGACGAGTAGAACTATCAAGAGTTTTGAGTGCGAATCATCTTCATCAACATTGCAGGCAAGTTCACACTTTGATCATATCCCTTTCATACCCAGTTTTTTTATGCATTAGATTCAACCCCTCAAACATTGCATGGTTAGGATTGATAACATGTGGGTATTGGGAAGTAGTTGAAGAGGTAGGAACTTATTGCCCTACATTCAAACCTTGGGAGTTACTATTACGTTTACTTATATTTCCATGCTATGCTAGTAGACGTGGATTGGATGAATGTATCCATGACAAATGTGAGTTTGTTAATTAATGGTTTATTTAAGGTGGCAACTTTAATACACATCTGGGTGGATTGAGGTACCTGGGTATTCTAGGATTGCCAGTTTTTCTTTATGGACCGCCACCCAGGCTCAAAGCGATCATGAGATTATTCATGCTAGAAACTTCTGTGTGCAGCCACAAGCTACTATGGGCTCTAGCATAGTTGATTAAGTCGTCACGAACTCTTACAAAGTGGTAGACTAGCGATGTAGGGGATGTAGGTGTAACGGTCTACCCATCGTAAGGTGCTAGCGCTTCTGAAAGACTGTGTCTCGGTCATCCGTTTCTCAAACACCCTGTAGTGCGAGAATCCCAAAAGAGGAGATCGAGTCTTGTGGGGAAAAGTGCACAAACCTCTGTAGAGTGTACAAACTAATCATGGTTAGCCGCGTCCCTGGTTATGGACATCTTGAGTATCTAGTACTTGGATTATCATGTGAATCTCATCATGTTACTTTAATAAATTTTGTTGGGTTTTAATGATGTTACTTAATTGCGATTGAGAATGTTGTCAACCATTCTCAATGTTTAACAACCACCATGATAGTTAAATAAAATATATTCCTTTGAAGTAGGGAAAATTTTGGCTTTTCGCAAAAACATTATAACCATAGAGCCTCCACCAGCCAAATATGCATGTAGTGATAGCCTTTATTCATCATTGCTCTATGGTGTGAATTTGCCAGTACATTCAATGTACTGACCCTTTGTGGCTGCAACGTCTCATGTTGCAGGATTCTTACGATGAGTAAGTGATACGTTAGGGTTACGATTTCTACACTCAACTTTGCCGTTGGTGTTGATGGGAATCCACAACCTTGTTACTTCCGCTATTTGGATTGAGGTAATAGTATTTACGTTACTTTATACATGTGATTTACTCTGTTATAAATCCTCAAGTACTATGTGTGTCAGCATACCGATCCAGGGATGACACTTAAGCACAGAGACTTGGCCCATTCGGGTCGGCTCGCTACATAACGGTTCACCATACGTGCATGCGACGGGAATCACAAACTTTAACACAAGTATTTATCAAATTCACAACTACTCCACTAGCATGACTCTAATATTACCATCTTCATATCTCAAAACAATCATAAAGAATCAAACTTCTCATAGTATTCAATGCACTTTATATGAAAGTTTTTATTATATCCCTCTTGGATGCCTATCATATTAGGACTAGTTTCATAACCAAAGAAAATTACCATGCTTTTTAGGACTCTCAAAATAATATAAGTGAAGCATGAGAGTTCATCTATTTTTTCAAAATAAATCCACCGCCGTGCTCTAAAAGATATAAGTGAAGCACTAGAGAAAACAACAAATAACTCCGAAAGATATAAGTGAAGATCAATGAGTATTTTAATAATTATGCAACTATGTGAAGACTCTCTATCATTTAAGAATTTCATATCTTGGTATTTTATTCAAACAGCAATCAAAACAAAATAAAATGACATGACGCTCCAAGAAAAACACATATCATGTGGTGAATAAAAATATAGCTCCAAGTAAAGTTACCGATGGATGAGGACGAAAGAGGGGATGCCATCCGGGGCATCCCCAAGCTTAGTGTGATGCCCGGATAGTTAAGCTACAGTAACCCTTCGATAATGATGCCACATCACCACGATTACTGTTGTTAACCTTGCGATGATTCAAATCCCGTTCAAATTTTCAAATTTAAAATCAAGTCAAACAGCTAAAGTTTTCAAAAGTCAAAACTAAAATGTTCTAAATGTGTCAAATAAATCATAAGTAATTATGGTGGAGAAACCAAAAAATTTTAAAGTGTTAAATGCCCTAAAATAGTTACAATAGTGGCTAAAATAATAATTTAATAGCTTTTTAAATTATAACAATATCAAACTAATTTACTTTGGGTCCAAACTAAGTTTGGCAGTGGCCAATAATAATGATACTAATTTGGGTGCTAACTCGGTATTCTTATAAAGCAAAAATATATAAAACTAGAAAGAAAACAGAAAATGTAAAAGGTTAAACGAAAAATAAAATAAATAAAGAAAAGAAGCCAACCCCCCCCGGCCGCTCGGCCACCAGGCCAACCCCAGGCTGGCCCAGCTCCTTCCTCCGCCCAATCGCGATATAACCCCCCTTCCCGAAACCCTAGCCACTACTGCACCCCCACTCTCCCCACGTCGCCACTCCCCTCGCTCCTCGCACCCTCCTCTGGTCGAACTAGTTCGGGCACGACGCCGCAACCCCGCCGCTCGACGTCGCCGGCACCAACCCGTCGTCCCCTGCGCCCCATCGCCGGCGCTGCTCGTCGCCCATCGACATCGACGCCCACGACGCCGCGGCCACCGTTGCCTTCCTCTCCCTCCCGAGATCTCCTCCTCGCCGGCGTCGCGTGCCCGTCTTCCTCCCCGAGCACCGCTGTCTAGACCCCACTGACTCGTGGTGAGGCCCTAACAACTCCTCCTCCTCCCCTGCTCCGGCCACTTCGCCAAGGCTCGCCACCGGCGCCAGACGCTGCTGCCGCCTCCCAGTCGCCCCCTCCCTCGCTCTCTCGCTGTTGCTAACTGCCTCTGTTGCCGCTGCTGACTGCTCCGGTGCCGCCGCCGCTGCTTCGCTCTACTGCTGCTGGTGCCTTTGCTTGCTGCCGCCCTACTCGACCCCGCTCGCCATCGCTGCGAGTCCTGCTGGCCTCAACCGCATGCAACGCTTGCCGCCACGCCCTCGTGTTTGCTACCCGCGCTGCCCGCGTCCCTCTGCAGACGCCGCCACCGCTCCGTCGCCATTAACCCGCCTCAGCCACCGCCTCTTCACTTGTCGCACTCCGCCGTCCTCGTCGGCCCTTCATGACCTCTGCTCATTGGCGCTTTCACAAGCCTGCATTGCTCTCATAACGGTGGGCGCTAGCGCTCGATGCCCGCGCCAGAATTCGCTTGTGCCGGCACCGTTAAGGCCCTCGTGTTTATGACATGAGGCCCAGGCCCTAGAACGAAAATTAAAAAAGATTTAATAAAAAGTAAATAAATAAATAAATAAAATAATTAAAATATTAATTAGTTAATTAATTAACTTAATTAATCCTGATTAGATTAACCTAATCACCTAGTTTAGTTAATTAATCTGTTAGGTTAGTTAACAGTCAATGGCATGCGGGACCCACACGTCAATTTGACCTAGTCAACCCGCTGTTGACTGCTGACATCATGCTGACGTCAACAAACACTATTCTGGATAATGTTAGTTTAAATTAATTAAATAAATTCTAAAAATGATTTAAAACTTTAGAAAATATAGAAAATAAACCGTAGCTCAGATGAAAATGTTTTCTACATGAAAGTTGCTCAGAACGACGAGACGAATCCGGATATGCAGCCTGTTCGTCTGCCACGCATCCCTAGCATAGGAAACATGCAACTTTTCCCCTCCGATTCATCTGTCCGAAAACGCGAAACACCGGGGATACTTTCCCGGATGTTTCCCCCCTTTGCTGGTATCACATATCCTTGCGTTACATCACACCTAGCACAACGTATTGCCGCGTCTGGCTTTGTGTTACATTTGATTGCTCTATTATTTATTGTGTTCCCCCTCCGTTACTTCTTTCCGGTAGGCTCCGAGACCATTGTCGATACCCGTGTGATTGGCTACATCGACGACAACCCCTTCTTCTTGTCAAAGAAACCAGGCAAGCCCCCCTTGATCACCAGATATCGCCTATTCTTCTCTATACTGCTTGCATTAGAGTAGTGTAGCCTGCATCGCTTCCGCTTATTCTATCCCGATGCATAGCCTGCCCTTGCTACTATCGTTGTTACCTTTACGCAATCCTAAATGCTTAGTATAGGATGCTAGTATTCCATCGAAGGCCCTACCTTCTTGTCATGCGCCATGCTATACTATCGGGTCGTGATCACTCGGGAGGTGATCACGGGTAAATACTATATACTTTATACATGATACATGTGGTGACTAAAGTCGGGTCGGCTCGTGGAGCACCCGCGAGTGATTCACGGATTGGGGGCTGCAAGGACCTTTGTCCCAATGGCCCTCTGTGTGGATCTTTGTGGCGGAGCGACAGGGCAGGTTGAGACCGCCTAGGTTAGAGGTGGGCCTGGCCCTGGTCGGTGTTCGCGGTTACATCATTAACACGCTTAACGAGATCTTGGTATTTGATCTAAGTCTGTCCATTTGGTCTATACGCACTAACCAACTACGTGGGAAAGATATGGGCACTCGGCGTCGTGGTAACAGCCGAAGCCTTCGTGACGTCAGCGACTGAGCAGCGCGCGCCGGATTGGACTGGAACGCATGCTAGGCTAGGTCTGCTTCCGGCTGCGTTCGCAACATGCAGGTGTGCTAAGGGCGATGGGCCCGCACTTCGTCGCGCTTAGGTTTAGACCGGCGTGCTGACCTCTTTGTTGGCCTAGGTGGGGCTGCAACGTGTTGATCTTCCACGGCCGGGCATGACCCAGAAAAGTGTGTCCGGCCAAATGGGATCAAGCGTGTTGGGTTATGTGGTGCACCCCTGCAGGGAAGTTAATCTATTCGAATAGTCGTGGTCTTTGGTAACAGGACGACTTAGAGTTGTACCTTGACCTTATGACAACTAGAACCGGATACTTAATAAAACACACCTTTCCAAGTGCCAGATACAACCCGGTGATCGCTCTCTAATAGGGCGACGAGGAGGGGATCGCCGGGTAGGATTATGCTATGCGATGCTACTTGGTGAACTTACCATCTACTCTCTTCTACATGCTGCAAGATGGAGGTGGCCTGAAGCGTAGTCTTGACGGGATTAGCTATCCCCTCTTATTCTCGCATTCTGCAGTTCAGTCCACCGATATGGCCCTTTACACATATACCCATGCATATGTAGTGTAGCTCCTTACTTGCGAGTACTTTGGATGAGTACTCACGGTTGCTTTTCTCCCTCTTTCCCCCCTTTCCTTTTCTTCCTGGTTGTCGCAACCAGATGCTAGAGTCCAGGAGCCAGAGGATCCCGAGGATGATTCTACGTGGAGTTCGACTTCGAGGAGTAGTTAGGAGGTCCCAGGGAGGAGGCCGTGCCTTTTCGATCGTTGCTACTTTTGTGCTAGCCTTCTTAAGGCAATCTTGTTTAACTTATGTTTGTACTCAGATATTATTGCTTCCGCTGACTCTTGTGTATTCAAGCTTATGTATTCGAGCCTTTGAGGCCCCTGGCTTGTAATATAAAGCTTGTATTATTTTTAATTTGTGTCTAGAGTTGTGTTGTGATATCTTCCCGTGAGTCCCTGATCTTGATCGTGCACGTTTGCGTGTATGATTAGTGTATGATTGAATCGGGGGCGTCTCACTTAGGCTCTTGGTTGTCCTTGAATATTACCTTGGGGTGCCTTGGTCATCCCCAAGCTTAGCACTACAAAAAAAATACACTTCCGTGATGATACGTGTTTGTCACAGTAGGTCGCGTTTTTTGTCCTGCATGTACATCCATGACAAATTTATGACAGAATCAAGATAGTCATACCTGTGCTGTCGTAGAAGTGTTCCATGACATTACCAAAATTATCATCACGGAAGTGTCCACTTCCATGACGATAAATCGCGTCCACGAAGTGCTTTAGTCAAGGGTGACCGACACGTGGCATCCACCGTAACGGAACGCCGTTAAGCTATCGGGTCGGGTTTTGGATCCGATAACCCATTAACAGCCCCGACCAATGGGGATTTTCCACATGTAAAATCATCATTGGCTGGAGGAAACACGTGTCGGCTCATCATTGGGATAGATGTCATCCACTCATTGGACAGAAGGCGCCTATGATACGTCGACACGTGGCACGGCCCAACAGAGGCCCATTCCTATGAAAAGGCCGGCCCGTTTGACATGGTCAAAATGTGGCGGGCTGGCCCATGGAAAGCCTGTTAACGGCCTGTTCGCATATAGCCCATTTACAGCCCGCTAACCCAAGGCCTGTTACGCCCTATCCGAATTAGGACCAGTAGCGTCATCTGGGCCATCCAATATGACTCCAGCCCGTTTTCCCTTCTGGCCCATGTATGGCCCATGAAGTCTTTATTCCCATATGAGGACCTATGTAACTCTTGGCCTTTTAACGGCCCGTGGTGAAACTGGCCCGCAATGAACAGTGTATCACTTTACACCCATTAACGGCCCGTGGTGAAACTGGCCCGTAATGAATAGTGTATCACTTTATACCCATTAAGGGCCCGTTATTCAGTTGGGCCGTTTCCAGCCCATGTTATCTTTTGGCCTTCTCAGAGCCCATTTATACTTGGGCTCATTTCCAACATTCGTTTACTTACGGCCCGTTACTGTCATTTTCTGCTTGTGGGCCAAATTTAGCCCGTGGTTACAGTCGGCCCTTTTGTGGTCCGTTAATACGTTGGGCCGTTTTCATAGCGTCATCAAATACGGCCTATTAACGATGACCCGTTATGGTCGGCCCATGAACAGGCGATTCCAACTCTAGCCCGCTTACGGCCATAATGCGACTGTTATTGGCCCATGTTTGTGTCGATCATACGGCCCGTATAAGGCCCATTGATGATATGGCCCGTAGAAGGCCCATTGTTTCTACGGCCCATAGAAGGCCCATTGTTTCTATGGGCCATAGAAGGCCTACTGTTTCTATGGCCCGTAGAAGGCCCATCGCTTTCTACTGCCCGTGGGAGGCCCAAAGTCACTACAAGAATATTAGCCCATGGTTATTGTGGCCTAGTTTTAAAGAATAGGTTATTGCAGCCACTAGCAAACCGCGGAAAAAGAACTGCACTGACTACAAGCAAACAAAAAAACAAGACAACAAGGAAATAAATAAGAAAGCAACTTATGCTAGGCTATTACACATATTACATCCACTGGGCATCAAAGTTCGCCACCAGTGCAAATATAGGGAACAAAGCAGCATATCATATACATCGGTTGTCAAAGTTGGCGATCAGCGCAAATAAACGCCGCAAAGAAAAACAAATCCAGAACTGAAACCACTTCGAAGATCTCAAAAACAATATCACAGGGACCCATAATGCGGGCAAGATGCTTAGCAAGCTTATTAACTTTCTCTTGTTTGGCGCTTAAATCCTCCAAATATTGTCATTGCACCGAAAAATATGCATCTGAATTCGTGGGACTTCTCGGTCCTTCACTTCTGTCAGCAAGATCTCGATCGATGTCTTTCAACTTGAAGTTGATACTCAAGAAGACGAACTGAATCAGCAGCGAGTTCAAGAGCTTGTGCCAGCAGAGTGGCCAAGAACTCGAACACTACATCAAGACAGACTTTTGGGTTCCTCACTATCGTCAAGATAGTTTTATCAGCTTTCTTGGAGACCAACAGGATGTCTCACTATCTTGAACCTTATCTGCATTACTTTCTTTACCATTGGATAACGCGTATCGTTCTCCAATATTTTGTCCGCATTCTAAAAGAGAAACAAGCATACACATCACATGTTTACTATGTTGTATATGAAACTCATTTTGGTAAATGAGTTCAGTAGTAAAGTGGACAGGATAACAACATGAAACAAACATATATCTATGTACCATGGTCACTTTATGGTCTATATCATTCTAGTTTTTGTTGCCAAATCAAGATAGAGACACAGTTCAAATAATATTTGTTCAAGACAAAGCGGAATAGACAGAATATAAGTGTGGGTAACTATAGAGCAATAACAACACTTGTAATGTGCATGACATGAGAACATAACTGTTTATTCAATTGAAACTGAAATCAACATAGAGCAAGTTACAACAAAGAAACCAGTTAAAGGAACAAGTTTAAAACATACACATTGCGCCATTGGAGTTTCAATTCCATCCTTCAAATTTGAAAATAGTTGGTATGAGTAAATACAGAATGCAACAAAGAAAGGAGTATGAACCATAGCTACTGTAACCTGACCGAGAACAAATCTTCTTCTCCTTTAAGTGTTGAGTTGGGATTCGGAGTGGTGGTCCTCGTGCTTTGGGCACTGTAGTTCCCTTACTAACTGCTCGTGTTTGGGTGCTCTGTGGTGGAGACGGTGTTGTGTCAACTGGAACTGGGTTACTATCTGCCGGGTTGGGGTTAGAAGGGGTATAGCTGGTTCTCTGTCCAACTGGTAGGGGTACAATCATGAGAGTCAGGTTATGTGTGGTGGATCTGGTCCTTGGGCAAGTACAACCGTGGTTCTATCTGCATCAACTGGTAGCACTTTCTTTTCTGAAGACCGTGTTGTTACTCCCATAGATACTGCCATCACGCTCTCCAATTCAAATGGCTGATAAACAAGAAAATTAAATGAAAGTATAGACATTGTATGATAGACAGGTGCAATGGATAGTGGGGAATAAAAGAGGGCATGAAATAATTCATATTTATGTTGTCTAACCAAACAGGATAGCATGACACAATTTCACATATATGATGGCTAACTAAACAGGATAGCATGACACAATTTCACATTATGATGGCTAACTAAAAAATATGGAAAGACATAGTTCAAAATATGAGACTATGTAAACAGGATGACATGACATAACTATATAATGTGTTTATTAAATAGGTTGGCATGCCATAATTCACATACATTCACGGATAGAATGCCATAATTCAAAATATGATGACTATAAACACTAAACAGGATGAGATGATATAACTATATGATGTCTTCATTAAATGGGTTGCCATGCCATAATTCAGATAGATGATGTGTATGTACTATGTAAACATGATGGCATGATATAATTCAAATATATGATTTACATTTTAAGCAAGTAAGCAGATGGCAATCCATATATGATGTAAAAACTAAGCAATGCAAGACAACATGCATGACATGGGTAATATAACCCTGCCAAGTTTGAGAATAGACCTCAAGGGGGAAATAGGACTAGTCATCAGTCTCTGAATCCTCCTCTGAGGAGCTCTCTGTAACCAGGAAGATGTCTGCTTCAACAGGTAGCATTGTCTGCTCTGAATACCTTGTTTTCACTCCAGATACTTCCATCACCGCTTTAAATGGCTGATGCACAGGAAGAGTAGTTGAATATACAAATGTTGTCGACAAATGGAACACGTAATACAAAAAAATGATAGCATGATATAATTAACATACATGATGATTGGCTAAACAGCATGGCATTGCATAATTCACATATATAATGCCTTTGCAACAAGATAGCATTGTATAATTCACATATATAATGTCTTGCAACAAGATGGCAATGCATAATTCACATATATGGTAATTAGACACTGAACAGGTGGCATTCACACAAAGCATGTCTAAACTAATCAAATGACATAGCAATGCGAGACACCATACGCACGATATGAGCAACATAACCCTACCAAGTTAGAGCATACACCTCGGGGAATAGGACTGGTCATTTGTCTCGAATCCTCCTCGAGGAGCTATCCATAACCAGCGAGATATGCGCTTGTCGAGATAGCATAGTCTGCTCAAGACCTTGTTTTCACTCCGAATTTGCCATCACTGTGTCAAATGGCTGATGCACACGAAGAGCAGTTGAATGTACTAACATTGTTGACAAATGTAATATGTAACAAAAAAAAAGGATGGCCTGATATAATTTACATATAAGATGACTGGCTAAGCAGGATGGCATTGCAAAATTCACATATATGATGCCTGGCTAAACAAGATGGCGTTGCATAATTCACATAAACGATGAATAAACTAAACAGATGGCATTCACACAAAGGATGTCTAAACTAAGCAGATGACATATTTGATGTTTTAAGTAAGCAATGCAAGACACCATATGCATGATATAACCAACATCAGCATGCCAAGTTAGAGCGAAGACCTCTGGGGGTAAATAGGAGTTGTCTTCTCCTTCTGAATCCCCCTCGGAACAGATATCTTCCTCTCGATTACAATCCGAAATGCATGGAGGGGGGTTGCCTTTGCGCCTACCATGGAGCGACGTCTGCATGAAACTTTATTGCCACGCAAGGCTCGTCTCTTTTGCTCTACATGTTCAGTTCCATTGTTTACAATAACTGCCATGCATAGGAATAAAACATAGTGAGATTATGTAAGGAGTGCATGCAGAAATCCAGAGTGATGGTAGCAACCCGTGGATAGACCCAAAACCAATAATAGCAGGCAGATAATGGCTTCAGGTTAAAAATACAGATAATGGCTTCTTTCTGCTTTGTTTCCCACCCAACATGAAACTCATAGTAGACACCGGAGATTAACCAAATAGTAGATAGATACTATTGATAGCGGCCCCGATATGTACCGCACAACCATTTAAAAACTCAAGTTTGACCATTAATTTGGAGCGACTCGAGTCTAATCGGTGAACAGGATGATAAAGTAGCATGTAATATTAAGCGATGCATAACGTGGCGGACACAAAGAGTGCGACCTCTCTTGCGGACTCGTAGTCCTCGAGGTCATCTGCTTGGTTGATGATGGTAATGCAGTTTTCATGGCTGCCGGTGGGGGGAAGAAGATCTGAGGCGGCGAAAGACAGTCCGAGGCGAATCCTGTTGTCTGGACCCTTCATTGTGAGCAAGCGAGCTGGGGTGCACGACGGCGCAGCAGGAGCGGGACAAACCACGCAAGGTTTTATTTGACAACTATCTATAATAGAAGTAATTATGTAAGTGCTCGTTTGAATTGGAGGATTCCAACAATGCAGGGATAGGAAATAGACAGGAATATGATTGGAATGCACGTGCAAAACAAAGAATTTAAAAACACAGGATTTCTGCCAATCTGGGTATTTGATTCACAACAATTGGAAGATCACAGGATGCAAAGAAGCATGGTGAGACTAAGTCAAACCACAAGAAAATGTACGGTTATAATGCTATTATGCTACTATCTCTTAGTCTTCTGCTTCATGAATAGGAATTTGAAAAGGAGGACACGTGAAAATTAATTCCTACGTTTTTTCTTTCAAGGAGACACTAAAGGAACAAATCCGTGTGCTCAGTGGACAATATATATAACATGTAGAGTAAAAAAGAGATGCAACAAGTGTACAACCTCTTTGGAGAAGCCATGTCGATCTCAACATGATTGGGTTGGCCAGTGAGGATGCTCCAGCTGACTTTCCTGTCGGAGGAGGGGAAGAAGATCTTTGGCGTCTGGAGATGGAGCCAGAGGTACTGCTCCGCTGTGATGGAGGGTTTCGTCGTTGGAGCAGCTCCGGTGAGTTGTACGACGCCGAGGCTGAAGCAGGACAAGAGAGACAACGAACAACGTTAACCCAAGTGGAATTCTAATAGCATCGCCAATACATAACGTAAAACACATAACCACAAAGTGCTAGATGTAAAATACATCAGCCGCTCATCTCTGAACTTAACTGTCGAAACTGGCGAAACTGAACTTTGCTGTCGAAACTGAATTTTGCTGTCGAAACTGAATGCACTAGCAAAGTGAGGCTACACGTCGGTCGACTGACTTTTTCCATCTCTGGTCAGTCGATTTTGCAGCCGTTGGATACGAAATCAAGGGCCTGCGGTTCATCTTCAACCTCCACCCCCCTGAGCCGCCAGCCACCACCGACCAAACAGCAGCCCCCCGCCGTCCGCGGCCGGCGGTGTGCCGCCCCGCCCGCCCCGAAAACACTCCCCACCGCCGGTCCGCCGCCGCCCCGACCATCCCTCTAGGCCCCCACGTGCCGAGCTTTTTCTCCGGTGATCCCCACGCCAACGCCCCGCCACCGCCGGCGACCACTGCCCCCATCCTGAACCCTAAGATAGATAGTGCGGTACCTCTCCGGCGCGCCCTCCTCCCCGCTGCGGCTAGTTCTTCCTTCACCCCGGTGATCCCCCCCCCCACCCCCTGAAAATCGACTGACCCAAAAGTCAATTCAGTGACTGAAGTGTAGCTAAATCGGAGCAGCATCGCAAGCAAGAGCAAGAGCAAGAGCGAGAGCAGCAGCGCGAGCAAGAGCAATAGCAAGAGCAGACCAGGCAGGGGACCGAGAGAAAGAGCAGAGCAGCAGCGCGAGTGAGAGCTAAAGCAGCAGCAGCTCCTACTGATGTGGACGTCGCCGCCGAGGGAGCGACGCCGTGGAGGAAATGGTCGGCGACGCCGCCGTGGATGGAGCCACACCGTGTCGGCTCGGGACCGAGCGTCGGCAGCACCGTGAGATCGAATCAAGAAGAAAATGCGGCGATTAGTGTACAACCTCTTTGGTGGCGCCGATTAGGCCGCAGCTTCATCCGAGGAAACGGTGATGATGATGCTCTTCCGGTGGTGCAGGTGAAGGCGGCGGTGTGGGAATGGAGGTGGTGCGAAAGATGAGGGGAACGTCAGGGCAGCTCCTTGGAGGTGGAGGACGGGGTGGCTGAACCGGCGGGACGATGAGATCGACGACAGATCCTCATCCGGTACGATGGATGAGGGACGTCGAGGTGTTGTTGTGGACGACGTCGTCGGGGAAGAGGCTCCGGCTGGGTGGCGGACGGAGCAGGTGTGGGGTTTCGTCTCGGGTTTCGCGGCCTCGGTACGAATGAGTGGGCGGATGGGATGGCGTGGGGAACCATGGCTTGAGACGCGCTTGTCCGAAATGTGGGGTAAGTTAAAAGTACCCCCACCGATTTAAGGCGGTTCTTCGGTTCAGGGTACCACGGGCATTTCACATGTCGGGATTTCACAGAGGTGGGAGTTTTCGCTTGTAATTTCGAATAGCAAGGCGCGGGTTGAGATGGAGGAGTTGTCGAAGCACAACGAGACAAAGATATATCTTAAATATTTCGGCTAACAAGGCGCGGGTTGAAATTTCGGACAAGCCTAACGTAATCTGTACCAAATCAATGCGCACTACAAATGTCATTCAAAACTTTGAAGTCATGTTATGTTCAATTAAAATATTCCGCCACGTGTATAATGCATGCAACCTACTACTCAAATGAACGTTTTAGTGCATTCCAAACGTATATACTACCGCTTCAATATGAACTAAATTTGAATTCGTTTCTCTATTTGAATAAGATCTACAATAATGATTGTTGTGAAGTCAAAGCATTTGAATTCGTTTCTCTGTTTTAATAAGATCTACAATCATCATTATTGTCAAGTTAAATCATCGTTTGTGTATTATCTTCACAGCACACCACATGATTAGTCTCGAGTTACATATGAACTATGTGTACTATATGAACTTGAACTAGATTTTTTGAATCCACTTTATTTTGATTTCAAATCACATTACATTTCTAGCTCTAGCTAGATCTTCATAATCTAAACCATGTCTCACATGTATAATGTGTTTATCACATTATGTATGGTGCCCCGCCCCCTACGCCTACAAGTATTTAGATGTGAGTTGCAAACACCACACATTGCCACAAATTCAAATAAAATGTGAGAATGTTCAATATATAGTATTGTTTAGATTGTTCGATATTTAGTTGTAAGCTGCAAACGCCAAATATTATCACAAATTCAAATAAAATGTGAGATTGTTTGATGTATAGTATGGTTTAGATTGTTTGGCATTTAGTTGTGAGCTGCAAACGCCATGCATTATCACATTATGGTATAACACGTGCACAGCACGTGTATCACCGCTATATTCATGCATGCAATGTTTAAAACACTATGATATCCTGTTCAAATATATGAATCCGCTTTCATATCAAATTATGATCTTTGTTAGTCTCTTACACCCACACAATCCTCTAACCTTTGTAGCTACCACTAACTTTCTCTCGTGCATGCACACGCCCTCCTCGCCCTCCCCCTCCCTCGGCATTCTATCCACTGGGCACATTCATTTTTTTCTTTAGGTCGTTCTCCCAGAGTCTCCACAACTCCTTTCCGACACACACCGATCGATAAACCTCTCCAGCGATGCCTGCCTACAACATACACACACACCTTCAATCTCCTCCTTTATGTGTCCTTGCCTCGTGTCTCTCATACGGCCAGACACACGTGTAAACTCTCGCCCCTATTTTCATCGATCTCACAACAGCACACTCCTCCCCCTATCTAGCTAGTAGTTCGGCCTCTCACACCACCTCCTAGCTCCATTCTCTCTGTCTATCCGTCTCGCTGGGCCTTATTTTCCTCTAACAAATGGACGTACACCGACCGATCTCTCGCTATACATATAGCTAGCTAGGTCCTTATAACTCGTTTTTACCCACACGTCGATCGATCTACCTCATTAGTTGTGTCTCTCCCTTCCTCCGACAAACAACAATTGATCTACCGATCTAGTTAGGTTTGCTTACCAAACACATGGTTCCCCTTCATCATCCATGGATGCGTCCCGACAGATCTATCACGCATGTGCACACACGTAAACACATCCCCACTCTTATTGATAACATTGCAGTTCCACCCTCAGTTTGTCTAGTAGGCCTCTCCCGCCATCTCCGAGAAGCAACTCCATCACCCATCCAGCACTCTACCCCTCTCCCTCCCTCTCCCTCCCTCTCTCTCCTCTCTCTCTCTGTCCCATCATATTTCCTGTCCTTCAGTTATGTATGGATGTCGACCGATCTCCCTCAAGACATAGCTGGGTCTCTCCTTCTCAACACATATACGAGTCATTCTACCTCTATAGTTAGGCCTCTCCCTACCCCTCCCCCCCCTCCCCCCCCCCCACACACACACCGATACATCGAGCGCTCTAGTCATGTCTCCCTGCCACACACAAACTTGACATGTGCCCTCTACGTTCCGTAGGCCACGCCCTATATCTTTGACTTGCACACACACACAATTTCGATGGCTCTCTTCATCAATCTCGCACCCACCCACTTGATCCTCTCTTGACTCTATCGATAGCTATGACCCCTCCCTCTCTTCTCGTGGATTGCCCGACCCTCTATGTATGATATGGATAGGCCTCCATTTCACACATATTGCATGCAAAATTTTGTTTGAGATGTCATCGACACATATTCCCACAAATAATTCATGAAATCAACCCCCACCCCACCCCCACCCCCACCCCAAAACAAAAAACACTCACGAACGCGGTTTGTATCTCTCACACACACCCACGTAGGTGGGGGACGTGCAGGAAGAGAAGAGGTGCATGCACGGTGCACGTACTCCCGTCTCTTTGCGGGTACACGGTGGAGCTCAATTCTGTACGAAAAGGCAGCCCACGTGGTAATTTGGCACGTGTACTGGTTGTCCACTTGGTGGAGGGAGGATCGTCTACCACGGGTGAACAAACAAATTGCGACTTGACGTGTTATGTTAAAAAAAGAGGCAAACCATGTGGGGCCTACATTAGAGGCAAGACTTTTGATGTGACCCGTCAACTTGCAGAATGAGGAGAAGCTTGCTTAGTACGCCGTCTCCCCCGCCCACGGGCGCGGTGGCTCGCAGGATGAGGTGAAGCTTGCTCCGCCTTATGCCCGCTCCCTCACCCATGCGTGCGGTGGCTCGCAGGACGAGGAGAAAAATTTACTACTCCCTCCGTTTACTCCTCGTCCCTACTACCTTGGTTATAGAGATTATATCATATTGTTTGGAATATATATGTCCTTTAGTAGATTTCAATATGAACTACTAGTACATACTCCAAACACTGATGTATATAGACGTATTTTAGAGTGTAGATTCACTCATTTTGCTCCGTATGTAGCACTCTCCCTCGACCCTCGACCCTCGCCCACGTGGTGGTGGACGTGCAGCAATTCATTCGGTCTCATATAGCCAGAACGATATATACTGCACTACCATTATTGCTCGACTTCCCGAAGAGGCGAAGAGCCAATCGCAAGGTTAATATTTTGGAGATGCCAAGCGCAAGGTTATAGGAGAACGAGTAGTACGTGCCGCGTCATTTATAAATAAAGTTTTTTTCTTCAAAGGGCACGTCGCAATATGATAGGTTCATATGGAGAGAAAAGGAAACCGCTCCACTATATACATAGTCAGGACGGGCCAGCCTACATGGTTGCTTGCTGGGCTTGCTCTCTTCACACTCTCTCGCACAAAACGACTATGGCCACATCTCTAACATCTCGGCAGATCACGTCCGCTTGGGGAAGGGGTGGATGCTTAGTGTAGATGCGGTGGCCGTCGCCGACGACGAAAACCCACTGTCGGCATGTCCCGATCAGGGGTCCCCGCCGTTCTCTCTCACAAAGCCGGTGAGGTTGCCTTCGTCCCTTGCTCACTGCCGCGACATGGGCAGTTGCTGCCTCCCGCTGCCCTCCTCAAGGTTGAGCTACGTCCCTCGTGTACAACTCCCTTACAGCCGGCTTGCACCATCGCTCCAGCTGCCCACATCACTCCCTGTGGATATTTCTCTACTTCTTTGCCCTTTTATACCTCTCTCGGCTTCTACGCATCGTATTTGTGATGAGTTTATGTCTCATCAACTAGTCCCAGTAATCTTATTCTAATCACACTTCTTCAATTTCTTTGCCACATGGATGCTCATCTCGATTTTGGTGAAACTGCACAAAATGATCCGATGGTCAAAAGGTTGCAAACTTCATTTATTAGGAAGCTCAAACGCTGCCGAAGAAATTGAAGGCTGGTCGGGGTTCACGGTTCAAGGGCTAGGGACTGCATGGATCGTTTTTTCTTTAGCTGCCTCTGCTCCAAAATAAGTGTCAACTTTAGTAGTAGTACAACTTTGTACTAAAGTTTGCACAAAGTTGAGACACTTATTTTGGAACGGAGGGAGTACATATTTGCTATGATCTCGTCAATCATTGAGATGCAATAGCATGCATGTTAGTCTCCTTTGTATTTGATGAAATGTTGCAACGGGCAACCTTGGACGCAAGATACATGAAATAGGAGCTGAAGCTTCATAGCATTGTACAAATTTATCTCATTGATAAATTACAAGACGTACTATACTAGTACTTCCTCCGTTCCTAAATATAAGTCTTTGTAGAGATTTCACCATGAACCACATGCGGATGTATATAGATGCATTTTAAGTGTAGATTCATTCATTTTGTTCCGTATGTAGTTCACCTAGTGGAATCTCTACAAAGACTTATCTACTAGTAATAGCTAGCCCCCACTACTAGGAATTCTCTATCCTCTCCTTGAGCCACATCATCAAAATTGATGCAGCCATTAGATGAAGTAAATCAGTCCATAATAGCCGTCTGATCTAGACGTTGAGAGGCTCCGCACTAAGCCACATGCAAGCATGCAGAAATACCGTGGCACATGCATGTGAGTGGGTTTTAAATCACATCAACATGTCTGCATGCAAGCATGCACCGGTAGCATGCATATAAGTGAGCTTTTAGGTCCCATTAACATGTCAAAAAGAAAATTATAATCCCATTATGCAGTAGGAGTTGGTTGATCTTTTTTCCTTACGTGGGATGATCTAAATGATGATGGGAGTTTATTTAGTTTGGCTACCACATTTGTCATGCGGTTATAGAGTTTTTTTTAGTTCTATGAAATTGATAATTTTGCGCAGACATATATGCCACTGTTCTACGGCAACATGCGGGGACTCATCTAGTAATATTTAGGAACGGAGGGAGTACTATGTAAAGAGTTAGGTGTCGCACGGTGATAGTGTGAGGTGGGCCATGTAATCACCGAGCTGCGTGTTTTCACCGCTCTTGCACTCCTCCACTGTAAGAATGGAGAAAATTGTAATCTAGTACGCCAAAGCGTGGGACATCCAAAGAGTCCTACCACCTCAAGAATAAAGACCAATGAGCCAGTAAATCACATAGACCCAGCAAGAAGTTGGACGGATGAAGCAACCATCACTCTTGCGCCAGTGAGAGGTCGCGTACGCTCTGCCTGGGCATGAATGCGGCACCGATTCTTTGGAGCGGTGCTGACTATTTCGGGCGGGAAGCGCGCGCATGCGATGGAGATGACTTTACTTGGAGAGGATGACAATGGGGACCCACCAGGTCCATAGCCTCACGTACGCAAGTGCCTCCTTATTATATATATATATATGACTATAATTTATTTTGCTTCCTCCTTGATTCCTGACATCACGGTCCACACCATTGTCAACCTCCTGGAGTAGTCAATAAACGAGAGAATTGCACAAGAAGCGGCCGACAGCTGGGACCAAGCAACTTGAGCAGTATTTGTGCGAGTTTTTGATGTTTAGCCCAGATATTAATTTTTCTCCTCCGAACAACAACGAAAACATCGCTGCTGGTATTAACTTGGCGGTGTGGGCCCATCTAGCCCAGCCGATATCCAGCCCAGCGATATCCAGCCGGATATTAATTTTTTCAAGCTGAAAATGGCTAGCCGAGCTATACTTTTTTAGGAATACCTGTGCAAGGTCAAGTTGTTATTCTCCGCTTGGCTGGCTGCAAATCTTTCCTAGGAGGGATGCATTAGGCTTAACAAGAAAATGGGCTTTAAGAAATAATAAATGGGATGTAATTGTAAAAACTGGGCAAGAATTATAAAAAATGCACCAAACACGTGATTACTTTATAAATTATTATTTTGGATATTGAAAATTTTAATTTCATTAATTGTTCTGAAGCGCAATGTTTCTTTGGATTTTTACGTAATATAAATTTATATTGAAACTGTATTTAATCTGACTAGAAATTTCGGGATAAAATATTTGGATCCCATCAAAATGTGGGAAATTTTATTGAATTCTGTTTTGAACAGTTGGTTGAAATGGGCTGTACTTTTAACAAACTGTAAATGGGCTGTAGTAAATTCCATTAGAATTCAAAAATGGGCTACACATTCTTACAAAACTCAAATGGGCTATAAGTTCTTTGCCACACACTTCTGGCCTTACTAAGTTGACGCGTCCCCTAAAAAAACAGAGTTGGCGCGTATGCAAGGCTTTGTCAACTTATAGTCAACACACGGTTCTAGCAGCAGTGGCCATTGGATGTCCATCCAACGGATGCCGTGCTTCTTCTTCAATCTCGGATATTCTAGCTTCACCCGCCAAAAATGATTCCTCCCCGACATCCGGGTGCACCGCTTCGAAGTCGACACAGGGGCCTACTAAGTTGACGTACCAAGGGATTTGTCAACTTAGTCAATATAAACGATTCTAGCTGCAGTGACCGTACGATGTCCATCCAACGGCCGTCGTGCTTCTTCAACCTCTGGTCTTCTTGCTCTAGCCGCCCAAAGCAGCGCCGGTCGTGCCGCCTGCTCCTGCCTCCCGTGGCCGGCTGTGCTGCCGTGGAGGCCTCACCGCCCCCTACTACTCCCACCGCTGGCCAGGCCATCCCTCCACTCACCCACACCCCTTGTTATTCTGCGGCGACGGCAGCACAGCCGAACCAGTGAACCCTCGTACTCCTCTCCGCGTGTGCATCCACTGCCGTGTCTTCCCCAGCTCCGCGTCGTCCCCTTCCTAGGCCTCGCCGTCGTCCACCGTCGTGGTGCTCTCGGCGCCGCGTGGTCAACGTGGTCAAGGAATGACTTCCATCGGACATGGAATGTACGTGGAGAGGCTGACAGTTGGGTCCACGGCAGCCGCAAGGAAGTGCCTCCTTATTACGCGCAAAATAATTATTCCTCCACCTGATAGCGGGGACCCACCGGACGGGCCACCGTATTTCACGAAAAATATGATTCGCCCCCTGACTGCTGGGACCCACGAGCTACATCTTCGCACGCAAGGAAGTGCGTCCGGGAAAAAAATGATTTGCCCCCCTGACTGCTGGGACCCACCAGCTACATCTTCGCACGCAAGGAAGTGCGTCCGAAAAAAAACGATTCGGCCCCCGACTGCTGGGACCCACCTGCTACACCATCGCACGCAAGGAAGTGCGTCCGGGCAAAAAAAACGATTCGCCCCCTGACTATTGGGACCCAGCGGCTACTTTTTGTAGTGTAGGCTCTTGCCACTCCTTATTCCATAGTCCATCGAATCTTTACCCAAAACTTGAAAACTTCACAACACAAAACTCAACAGAAAACTCGTAAGCTCCGTTAGCGAAAGAAAACAAAACACCACTTCAAGGTACTATAATGAACTCATTATTTATTGGTGTTAAATCTACTGTATTCCAACTTATATATGGTTTATAAACTATTTTACTAGCCATAGATTCATCAAAATAAGCAAACAACACACGAAAAACAGAATTTGACAAAAACAGAACAGTCTGTACTAATCTGTAACTAACGCAAACTTCTGGAACTCAAAAATTCTACCAAAATAGGACGACCTAGAAAATTTGAGTATTGATCTGCTGCAATTGGAATCAGTATTTTATCACATTCTGGTGATTTTTAAAAATTGCCTTCGTGAACAGAAAGTTTCTGGAATTTTCAGCAAGATCAAATAACTATCATCCAAGAAGATCCTATAGGTCTTACTTGGTACAAATACTAATTAAAACATAAAACCACATGTAACCAGAGGCTAGATCAAATATTTATTACTAAACAGAACCAAAAAGCAAGAAACTAAAATAAAATTGGGTTGCCTCCCAACAAGCGCTAACGTTTAACGCCCCTAGCTTGGCATGATGATTTCAATGATGCTCACATAAAAGATAAGAATTGAAACATAAAGAGAGCATCATGAAGAATATGACTAGCACATTTAAGTCTAACCCACTTCCTATGCATAGGGATTTTGTGAGCAAAAAACTTATGTGAACAAGAATCAACTTGCATAGGAAGGTAAAACAAGCATAACTTCAAGATTTTAAGCACATAGAGAGGAAACTTGATATTATTGCAATTCCTACAAGCATACATTCCTCTCTCATAATAATTTTTCAGTAGCATCATGAATTAATTCAACAATATAACCAGCACCTAAAGCATTCTTTTCATGATCTAATTGCATAGAAAATTTACTACTCTCCACATAAGCAAAATTCTTCTCATTCGGAATAGTGAGAGTATCATAAGAGACTCGAATACTATAAATTGTTTCCACATTAAATGAGTAATGTTCAGAAAAAGGGCAATCATAATCATGACAAGTTTTACAAATATAATCATCACTACTCTTTATAGCATAAGTTTCATCACAATAATCATCATAAGTAGCAACTTTGTTCTCATCATAATCAATTGAAACCTCTTCCGAAATAGTGGATTCATCACTAAATAAAGTCATGACCTCTCCAAATCCACTTTCATAATTATTATAAGATTCAACATCCTCCAAAATAGTGGGATCATTACTTCCTAAAGTTGACACTCTTCCAAACCCAATTTCATCAATATAATCATCATAGGTAGAAGGCATGCTATCATCATAACAACTTTGCATATCAAAACTTGGGAGGCTAAAAATATCATCTTCATCAAACATAGCCTCCCCAAGCTTGTGGCTTTGCATATCATTAGCATCATGGATATTCAAGGAATTCATACTAACAACATTGCAATCATGCTCATCATACAAAGATTTAGTGCCAAACATTTTATAGATTTCTTCTTCTAGCACTCGAGCACAATATTCCTTTCCATCATTCTCACGAAAGATATTAAAAAGATGAAGAGTATGAGACAAACTCAATTCCATTTTTTTCGTGTTTTCTTTTATAAACTAAACTAGTGATAAAACAAGAAACTAAAAGATTCTATTGCAAGATCTAAAGATATACCTTCAAGCACTCACCTCCCCAGCAACGGCGCCAGAAAAGAGCTTGATGTCTACTACACAGCCTTCTCCTTGTAGACGTTGTTGGGCCTCCAAGTGCAGAGGTTTGTAGGACAGTAGCAAATTTCCCTCAAGTGGATGACCTAAGGTTTATCAATCCGTGGGAGGTGTAGGATGAAGATGGTTGATGTCTACTATGCAACCTTCTCCTTGTAGATGTTGTTGGGCCTCCAAGTGCAGAGGTTTGTAGGACAGTAGCAAATTTCCCTCAAGTGGATGACCTAAGGTTTATCAATCCGAGGGAGGCGTAGGATGAAGATGGTCTCTCTCAATCAATCCTGCAACCAAATAACAAAGAGTCTCTTGTGTCCCCAACACACCCAATAAAATGGTAAATTGTATAGGTGCACTAGTTCGGCGAAGAGATAGTGATACAAGTGCAATATGGATGGTAGATATAGGTTTTTGTAATCTGAAAATATAAAAAACAGCAAGGTAACTAATGATAAAAGTGAGCGTAAACGGTATTGCAATGGTAGGAAACAAGGCCTAGGGTTCATACTTTCACTAGTGCAAGTTCTCTCAACAATAATAACATAATTGGATCATATAACTATCCCTCAACATGCAACAAAGAGTCACTCCAAAGTCACTAATAGCGGAGAACAAACGAAGAGATTATGGTAGGGTACGAAACCACCTCAAAGTTATTCTTTCCAATCAATCTGTTGGGCTATTCCTATAAGTGTCACAAACAGTCCTAGAGTTCATACTAGAATAACACCTTAAGACACAAATCAACCAAAACCCTAATTTCACCTAGATACTCCAATGTCACCTCAAGTATCCGTGGGTATGATTATACGATATGCATCATAAAATCTCAGATTCATCTATTCAACCAACACATAGAACCTCAAAGAGTGCCCCAAAGTTTCTACCGGAGAATCAAGACAAAAACGTGTGCCAACCCCTATGCATAAGTTCATGGGCGGAACCCGCAAGTTGATCACCAAAACATACATCAAGTGAATCATGTGATATCCCATTGTCACCACAGATACGCACGGCAAGACATACATCAAGTGTTCTCAAGTCATTAAAGACTCAATCCGATAAGATTACTTCAAAGGGAAAACTCAACCATTACGAGAGAGTAGAGGGGGAGAAACATCATAAGATCCAACTATAATAGCAAAGCTCGCGATACATCAAGATCGTGCCAAATCAAGAACACGAGAGAGAGAGAGATCAAACACATAGCTACTGGTACATACCCTCAGCCCCGAGGGTGAAATACTCCCTCCTCATCATGGAGAGCGTCGGGATGATGAAGATGGCCACCGGTGAGGGTTCCACCCTCCGGCAGGGTGCCGGAACAGGGTCCCGATTGGTTTTTGGTGGCTACAGACCCGAAGTTTTTACGGTATATGGGTATATATAGGAGGAAGAAGTACGTCAGGGGAGCCACGAGGGGCCCACGAGGGTGGAGGGCGCGCCCCCTACCTCGTGCCTTCCTCGTTGCTTCTTTGACGTGGACTCCAAGTCTCCCCGGTTGGTTTCCATCCAAAAATAACTTCTCCAGAAGGTTTCATTCCGTTTCGACTCGCTTGATATTCCTTTTCTTCAAACATCAAACAAGGGAAGACAGAACTGCACTGGCTCGGGTCAATAGGTTAGTCCCAAAAATAATATAAAAGTGTAAAATAAAGCCCATAAACATCCAAGATAGATAATATAATAGCATGGAACAATCAAAAATTATAGATACGTTGGAGACGTATCAGCATCCCCAAGCTTAATTCATGCTCGTCCTCGAGTAGGTAAATGATAAAAACATAATTTTTGATGTGGAATGCTACTTGGCATAATTTCAATGTAATTCTTCTTAATTGTGGTATGAATATTCAGATCCGAAAGATTCAAGACAAAAGTTTAATATTGACATAAAAATAATAATACTTCAAGCATACTAACAAAGTAATCATGTCTTCTCAAAGTAACATGGCCAAAGAAAGTTATCCCTACAAAATCATATAGTCTGGCTATGCTCTATCTTCACCACACAAAGTATTTAAATCATGCACAACCCCGATGACAAGCCAAGCAATTGTTTCATACTTTTGACATTCTCAAACTTTTTCAATCTTCACGCAATACATGAGCATGAGCCATGGACATAGCACTATATGTGGAATAGAATGGTGGTTGTGGAGAAGACAAAAAGGAGAAGATAGTCTCACATCAACTAGGCGTATCAACGGGCTATGGAGATGCCCATCAATAGATATCAATGTGAGTGAGTAGGGATTGCCATGCAACGGATGCACTAGAGCTATAAGTGTATGAAAGCTCAAAAGGAAACTAAGTGGGTGTGCATCCAACTCGCTTGCTCACGAAGACCTAGGGCATTTTGAGGAAGCCCATCATTGGAATATACAAGCCAAGTTCTATAATGAAAAATTCCCACTAGTATATGAAAGTGATATCATAGGATACTCTCTATCATGAAGATCATGGTGCTACTTTGAAGCACAAGTCTGGTAAGAGGATAGTAGCATTGTCCCTTCTCTCTTTTTCTCTCATTTTTTATTTTTTTTATTCTTTTTTGGGCCTTTTCTCTTTTTTTATGGCCTCTTTTTTTATTTTTTTCGTCCGGAGTCTCATCCCGACTTGTGGGGGAATCATAGTCTCCATCATACTTTCCTCACTTGGGACAATGCTCTAAAAATGATGATCATCACACCTTTATTTTCTTACAACTCTACAATTACAACTTGATACTTAGAACAAAATATGACTCTATATGAATGCCTCCGGCGGTGTACAGGGATATGCAATGACTCATGAGTGACATGTATGAAAGAATTATGAATGGTGGCTTTGCCACAAATACAATGTCAACTACATGATCATGCAAAGCAATATGACAATGATGGAGCGTGTCATAATAAACGGAATGGTGGAAAGTTGCATGGCAATATATCTCGGAATGGCTATGTAAATGCCATAATAGGTAGGTATGGTGGCTGTTTTGAGGAAGGTATATGGTGGGTGTATGGTACCGGCGAAAGTTGCGCGGCACAAGAGAGGCTAGAAATGGTGGAAGGGTGAGAGTGCGTATAATCCATGGACTCAACATTAGTCATAAAGAACTCACATACTTATTGCAAAAATCTATTAGTTATCGAAACGAAGTACTAGGTGCATGCTCCTAGGGGGATAGATTGGTAGGAAAAGACCATCGCTCGTCCCCCACCGCCACTCATAAGGAAGACAATCAATAAATAAATCATGCTCCGACTTCATCACATAAATGTTCACCATACGTGCATGCTACGGGAATCACAAACTTTAACACAAGTATTTCTCAAATTCACAACTACTCAACTAGCATGACTCTAATATCACCATCTTCATACCTCAAAACAATTAGCAAGTATCAAACTTCTCATAGTATTCAACACACTCATAAGAAAGTTTTACAAATCTTGAATACCAAGCATATTAGGATTATCTAAGCAAATTACCATGCTATTTAAGACTCTCAAAATAATCTAAGTGAAGCATGAGAGACCAAAAGTTTCTATAAAAAAAATCCACCAGCATGCTCTAAAAGATATAAGTGAAGAACTAGAGCGAACAACAAACTACTCCGAAAGATATAAGTGAAGATCAATGAGTAGTCGAATAATTATGCAACTATGTGAAGACTCTCCCATTTTAAGAATTTCAGATCTTGGTATTTTATTCAAATAGCAAGCAAAACAAAATAAAATGACATGACGCTCCAAGCAAAACACATATCATGTGGTGAATAGAAATATAGCTCCAAGGAAAGTTACCGATGAACGAAGACGAAAGAGGGGATGCCTTCCGGGGCATCCCCAAGCTTAGGCTCTTGGTTATCCTTGAATATTACCTTGGGGTGCCTTGGGCATCCCAAATCTTAGTCTCTTGCCACTCCTTATTCCATAGTCCATCGAATCTTTACCCAAAACTTGAAAACTTCACAACACAAAACTTAACAGAAAATCTCGTGAGCTCCGTTAGCGAAAGAAAACAAAACACCACTTCAAGGTACTGTAATGAACTCATTCTTTATTTATATTGGTGTTAAACCTACTTTATTCCAACTTCTCTATGGTTTATAAACTATTTTACTAGCCATAGAGTCATCAAAATAAGCAAACAACACACGAAAAACAGAATCTGTCAAAAACAGAACAGTCTGTAGTAATCTGTAACTAACGCAAACTTCTGGAACTCCAAAAATTCTAAAATAAATTGGTGGACCTGAGTAATTTGTCTAGTAATCATCTGCAAAAGGAATCAACTAAATATCACTCTCCAGTAAAAAGTTGAAGCTAATTTTGTGAGCGCTAGAGTTTCTGTTTATTACAGCATGATCATAAAGACTTCACCCAAGTCTTCCCAAAGGTTCTACTTGGCACAAACACTAACTAAAACACAAAACCACGTCTAAACATAATCTAGATGGATTATTTATTCCTAAACAGAACCAAAAATCAAGAAACTAAAATAAAGTTGGGCTGCCTCCCAACAAGCGCTATCGTTTAACGCCCCTAGCTAGGCATGATGATTTCAATGATGATCACATAAAAGATAAGAATTGAAACATAAAGAGAGCATCATGAAGAATATGACTAGCACATTTAAGCCTAACACACTTCCTATGCATAGGGATTTTGTGAGAAAACAACTTATGGGAACAATAATCAACTAGCATAGGAAGGTAAAACAAGCATAACTTCAAGATTTTAAGCACATAAAGAGAAAACTTGATATTATTGCAATTCCCACAAGCATAAATTCCTCCCTCATAATAATTTTCAGTAGAATCATGAATGAATTCAACAATATAACCAGCACCTAAATCATTCTTTTCATGATCTACTTGCATAGAAATTTTACTACTCTCCACATAAGCAAAATTCTTCTCATTCGGAATGGTGGGAGTATCATAAGAGACTCGAATGTTATAAATTGTTTCCACATTAAAAGAGTAATGTTCAGAGAAAGGGTACTCATAATCATGACAAGTTTTATAAATATAATTATCACTACTTTTATAGAATAAGTTTCATCACAATAATCATCATAAGTAGCAACTTTGTTCTCATCACAATCGATTAAAACCTCTTCCGAGATAGTGGATGCATCACTAAATAAAGTCATGACCTCTCCAAATCCACTTTCATAAATATTATAAAATTCAACATCCTCCAATATTGTGGGATCACTACTTCCTAAAGTTGACACTCTTCCAAACCCACTTTCATCAATATAATCATCATAGGTAGAAGGCATGCTATCATCATAACAATTTTGCATATCAAAACTTGGGAGACTAAAAATATCATCTTCATTAAACGTAGCATCCCCAAGCATGGGACAAACATTAATTTCAGCAAATATATTCTAAAATATGTCATCCTCATCAAATATAGCTTCCCCAAGCTTGGGCCTTTTCATATCATTAGCATCATGGATATTCAAGGAATTCATACTAACAACATTGCAATCATGCTCATCATTCAAATATTTAGTGCCAAACATTTTAATCATTCTTCTTCTAACACTTTGGCACAATTTTCCTTTCCATCGTACTCACGAAAGAAATTAAAAAGATGAAGCGTATGAGACAAACTCAATTCCATTTTTTTGGTAGTTTTCTTTTATAAACTAAACTAGTGCTAAAACAAGAAACAAAAAGATTCGATTGCAAGATCTAAAGATATACCTTCAAGCACTCACCTCCCCGGCAACGGCGCCAGGAAAGAGCTTAGTTGACGGGGTGTGAGTGCCGCTTACCTAGCTTCCCTGGCAACGGCGCCAGAAAAGAGCTTGATGTCTACTACCCAACCTTCTCCTTGTAGACGTTGTTGGGCCTCCAAGTGCAGAGGTTTGTAGGACAGTAGCAAATTTCCCTCAAGTGGATGACCTAAGGTTTATCAATCCGTGGGAGGTGTAGGATGAAGATGGTCTCTCTCAAGCAACCCTGCAACCAAATAACAAAGAGTCTCTTGTGTCCCCAACACACCCAATACAATGGTAAATTGTATAGGTGCACTAGTTCGGCGAAGAGATGGTGATACAAGTGCAATATGGATGGTAGATATAGGTTTTTGTAATCTGAAAATATAAAAACAGCAAGGTAACTAATGATGAAAGTGAGCGTAAACGGTATTGCAATGCTAGGAAACAAGGCCTAGGGTTCATACTTTCACTAGTGCAAGTTCTCTCAACAATAATAACATAATTGGATCATATAACTATCCCTCAACATGCAACAAAGAGTCACTCCAAAGTCACTAATAGCGGAGAACAAACGAAGAGATTATGGTAGGGTACGAAACCACCTCAAAGTTATTCTTTCCAATCAATCTGTTGGGCTATTCCTATAAGTGTCACAAACAGCCCTAGAGTTCATACCAGAATAACACCTTAAGACACAAATCAACCAAAACCCTAATGTCACCTAGATACTCCAATGTCACCTCAAGTATCCGTGGGTATGATTATACGATATGCATCACAAAATCTCAGATTCATCTATTCAACCAACACATAGAACCTCAAAGAGTGCCCCAAAGTTTCTACCGGAGAATCAAGACGAAAACATGTGCCAACCCCTATGCATAAGTTCATGGGCTGAACCCGCAAGTTGATCACCAAAACATACATCAAGTGAATCACGTGATATCCCATTGTCACCACAGATACGCACGGCAAGACATACATCAAGTGTTCTCAAGTCATTAAAGACTCAATCCGATAAGATTACTTCAAAGGGAAAACTCAATCCATTACAAGAGAGTAGAGGGTAGAGAAACATCATAAGATCCAACTATAATAGCAAAGCTCGCGATACATCAAGATCGTGCCAAATCAAGAACACGAGGGAGAGAGAGAGAGAGAGAGAGAGAGAGAGAGATCAAACACATAGCTACTGGTACATACCCTCAGCCCCGAGGGTGAACTACTCCTCCTCGTCATGGAGAGCACCGGATGATGAAGATGGCCATGGTGAGGGTTCCCCCCCCGGCAGGTGCTCAACAGGTCCCGATTGGTTTTGGTGGCTACAGAGGCTTGCGGCGGCGAACTCCCGATCTATTCTGTTCCCGATGTTTTAGGGTATATGGGTATATATAGGAGGAAGAAGTACGTCGGGGAGCCATGAGGGGCCCACGAGGGTGGAGGGCGCTACTGGGGTGGGCGCCCCTACCTCGTTGCTTCTTTGACGTGGACTCCAAGTCTCCCGGTTGCTTTCCTTCCAAAATAACGCTCTCGGAAGGTTTCATTCCGTTTGACTCCGTTTGATATTCCTTTTCTTGGAAACATCAAACAAGGGAAAAACAGAATCGCACTGGGCTCTGGGTCAATAGGTTAGTCCCAAAAATAATATAAAAGTGTAAAATAAAGCCCATAAACATCCAAGATAGATAATATAATAGCATGGAACAATAAAAAATTATAGATACGTTGGAGACGTATCAATGGTCTCTCTCAAACAACCCTGCAAACAAAAAACAAAGAGTCTCTTGTGTCCCCAACACACCCAATACAATGGTAAATTGTATAGGTGCACTAGTTCGGCGAAGAGATGGTGACACAAGTGCAATATGGATGGTAGATATAGGTTTTTGTAATCTGAAAATATAAAAACAGCAAGGTAACTAATGGTAAAAGTGAGCGTAAATGGTATTGCAATGCTAGGAAACAAGGCCTAGGGTTCATACTTTCACTAGTGCAAGTTCTCTCAACAATAATAAAATAATTGGATTATATAACTATCCCTCAACATGCAACAAAGAGTCACTCCAAAGTCACTAATAGCGGAGAACAAACGAAGAGATTATGGTAGGGTACGAAACCACCTCAAAGTTATCCTTTCGGATCGATCTATTCAAGAGTCCGTAGTAAAATAACATAAAGCTATTCTTTCCGTTTGATCTATCATAGAGTTCGTACTAGAATAACACCTTAAGACACAAATAACCAAAACCCTAATGTCACCTAGATACTCCAATGTCACCTCAAGTATCTGTGGGTATGATTATACGATATGCATCGCACAATCTCAGATTCATCTATTCAACCAACACAAAGTACTTCAAAGAGTGCCCCAAAGTTTCTACCGGAGAGTCAAGACGAAAATGTGTGCCAACCCCTATGCATAGGTTCATGGGCGGAACCCGCAAGTTGATCACCAAAACATACTTCAAGTGGATCACGTGATATCCCATTGTCACCACAGATAAGCACGGCAAGACATACATCAAGTGTTCTCAAATCCTTAAAGACTCAATCCGATAAGATAACTTTAAAGGGAAAACTTAATCCATTACAAGAGAGTAGAGGGGGAGAAACATAAGATCCAACTATAATAGCAAAGCTCGCGATACATCAAGATCATATCACCTCAAGAACACGAGAGAGAGAGAGATCAATCACATAGCTACTGATACATACCCTCAGCCCCGAGGGTGAACTACTCCCTCCTCGTCATGGAGAGCGGGGATGATGAAGATGGCCATCGGTGAGGGTTCCCCCTCAGTGGTGCCTAATAGGGTCCCGATTGGTTTTTGGTGGCTACAGAGGCTTGCGGCGGCGGAACTCCCGATCTATTCTGTTCTCCGAAGTTTTTAGGTTTATGGATATATATAGGCGAAAGAAGTCGGTCAGGGGAGCCACGAGGGGCCCACGAGGGTGGAGGGCGCGCCCCCTGCCTCGTGCCTTCCTCGTTGCTTCCCTTACGTAGACTCCAAGTCTTCTGGATTGCTTCCGTTCCAAAAATAACTCTCCTGAAGGTTTCATTCCGTTTGGACTCCGTTTGATATTCCTTTTTCTTCAAAACACTGAAACAAGGGAAAAAACAGGAACTGGCACTGGGCTCTGGGTTAATAGATTAGTCCCAAAAATAATATAAAAGTGTAAAATAAAGCCCATAAACATCCAAAACATATAATATAATAGCATGGAACAATAAAAAATTATAGATACGTTGGAGAGCATGGATGCATATGATGACCTAATGATTAACATCCAAATTGAAAATTGGGATGTTACAAACCTACCCCCCTTAAAATGAATCTCACCGTCGAGATTCGGGTTGGCTAGAAAATAGGTGTGGGTGGTCTTTCCGTAGGTCTTCTTCTCGCTCCCAGGTGGCTTCCTCCTCGGTATGGTGGCTCCACTGAACTTTGCAAAATTTGATGACCTTGCTGCGTGTAACTCGGCTGGCAAACTCGAGAATCTTGACGGGTTTCTCCTTGTAGGTTTGGTCACTCTCCAACCGAATTGCTTCCAGGGGCGCTGTATCTCTCAGAGCAATATCATCCATCTCTGCATGGCACTTCTTCAACTGGGAAATGTGATATACATCATGAACTCCTAACAATCCTTTGGGTAATTCACTTGTAGGCCACTTCTCCCATACGTTCCAATCTCGGTATGGTCCTACAAATCTTGGGGCTAACTTCCCTTTGACTCCAAATCGTTTAACTCCTCGAGGGGGTGACACACGAAGATATGCTCTGTCTCCAACTTCGTAGACTACCTCCTTGCGTTTAGTGTCAGCATAACTCTTCTACCTGGACTGAGCTACCTTCAGTCTATCTCGAATCAACTTAACCTTCTCTTCAGAATCCTTGATTAAATCTGGTCCAAACAACTGACGGTCTCCAACTTCATCCCACATCAACGGTGTCCTGCACCTCCTTCCATACAAAGCTTCGAAAGGGGCCATCTTCAAACTAGCCTGGTAACTGTTGTTATACGAGAACTCTGCGTAAGGCAAATTATCATCCCAACTAGATCCCTAATCTAGCGCACAAGCTCTCAACATGACCTCCAGAATCTAATTGACTCTCTCGGTCTGTCCATCTGTCTGCGGGTGAAAGGTTGTACTAAATTCTAGCATGGTACCCAAAGTCTGGTGTAACTGGTTCCAAAAATTTGAAGTAAACTGTGTTCCTCTATCTGATACTATGGTCCTCGGAACTCCATGCAGATATACGATCCTGGTCATATATATCTTAGCCAACTTCGTGCTCGTATAAGTGGTTTTCACGGGGATAAAGTGAGCCACCTTGGTCAAGCGATCCACTACTACCCAGATGGAGTCATATCCTGATCGGGTCCTGGGTAATCCGGTGATAAAATCCATGCCAAGTTTATCCTACTTCCATTCGGGTATCGGCATAGGCTGTAGTAACCCTACTAGCTTCTGGTGTTCTGCCTCAACTCTCTGACATACATCACATGCTGCTACATACTCGGCAATATCCTTCTTCATACCTGTCCACCAGAAACGTTCCTTCAAATCCAAATACATCTTGGTGTTTCCGGGGTGAATTGAGTATGGCGAGCATGAGCTTCCTGAAGTATTAACTTCCTGATCTCTGGTTCATTGGGTATATATATACGATCCTCAAACCATAAGGTTTCATGTTCATCCTCAAGAAAACCTTTGGCCTTTCCTTTACTCATCTTTTCCTTTATTTCTGCAATCTCCTTATCAGTCTTCTGGGCTTCTCGAATCTTTCCCAACAATGTGGACTGAACCTCCAATGCTGCTACAAAACCTCTAGGAACTATCTCCAAACGAAGTTCCCTGAGATCTTCGGCTAACTCCTGAGGTAATCCTCCGGTTAAGAGAGTATTTACATAACTCTTGCGGCTCAAAGCATCTGCTACAACATTGGCCTTTCCTGGATGATAGTGCAGCTTCATATCATAATCCTTTATGAGCTCCAACCATCTCCTTTGCCTGGGATTCAACTCCTTTTGCGTGAAAATGTATTTCAAGCTCTTATGATCCCTGTATACATCACAACGGTTTCCAATAAGAAAATGTCTCCAGGTCTTGAGCAGATGCACTACGGCTGCTAACTCCAAATCATGAGTGGCATAATTCAACTCATGAGGCCGAAGCTGACGTGAGGCATATGAAACAACTCTTCCGTCTTGCATAAGTACACCTCCAACTCCTTGGCGAGAAGCGTTGCAATATACTTGGAAATCCTTGCGTATATCCGGAAGAATTAGCACTGGGGCTATAACTAAACGTTTCTTCAACTCCTGAAAACTGGCCTCACATTCCTCAGTCCATTTGAACTTGGTGTCCTTCTTCAATAACTTTGTCATGGGCTTCGCAATCTTGGAAAAATTCTCAATGAACCTCTGGTAATATCCTGCGAGTCCAAGAAAACTGCATATCTCTCCAACTGAGGTGGGTGCCAACCACTTAGTGACAGACTGAACCTTGGTAGGGTCTACTGCTATACCTTCTCCTGATATAAGATGTCAAAGAAATCTAACTTCCTTCAACCAAAACTCACATTTGCTGAACTTGGCATATAGCTGATGTTCCCTGAGATTCTCGAGAACTAAGCGCAAATGCTCCTTGTGTTCTTGTTCATTCTTCGAGTACACCAATATGTCATCAATGAACACCACAACAAACTTATCCAAGAACTCCATAAACAACTTATTCATTGTACTCATAAAATAGGCAGGGGCGTTAGTCAATCCAAAAGACATGACCGTGTACTCATATAGCCCATACCTTGTGGTAAAAGATGTCTTAGGAATATCTTGTTCTCGGATCTTCAACTGGTGGTATCCTGATCGTAGATCGATCTTGGAGAATACTTTGGCTCCCTGTAGCTGGTCAAACAAATCGTTGATCATCGGTAGTGGGTACTTGTTCTTGATCGTCACCTCATTCAATGTACGATAATCAACAACCATTCTCAAAGATCCATCCTTCTTCTCAACTAAGAGCACTGGGGATCCCCACGGTGATGAACTTGGTCGAATATAACCTTTCTCCAATAACTCCTTAATTTGCTTCTTAGTTTCCTCCAGATCATTCGCGGGCATCCGATATGGTCTCTCTAATATTGGTCCGGTGCCTGGCAATAGTTCTATCAAGAATTCTATATCTCGATCTGGTGGCATGCCTGGTAGTTCCTCCGAGAATACTGATACGTCTCCAACGTATCTATAATTTTTGATTGCTCCATGCTACTTTATCTACTGTTTTGGACTATATTGGGCTTTATTTTCCACTTTTATATTATTTTGGGACTAACCTATTAACCGGAGGCCCAACCCGAATTGTTGTTTTTGCCTATTTCAATGTTTCAAGAAACGGAATATCAAACGGAGTCCAAACGGAATGAAACCTTCGGAACGTGATTTTCTCACCGAACGTGATCCGAGACTTGGACCCTACTCCAAGAAGTAACAGAGGCGGTCACGAGGGTGGGGGCGCCGAGGGCGAGCCCCCGCCTCGTGGGCCCCTGTTGCTCCACCGACGTACTCCTTCCTCCTATATATACCTCACGCACCCCAAACGATCGAACAGGGCCAAAACCTAATTCCACCGTCGAAACTTCCTGATCCACGAGATCCCATCTTGGGGCCTGTTCGAGCTCACGGAGGGGGCATCCACCACGGAGGGCTTCTACATCATCACCATAGCCCTCCGATGAAGTGTGAGTAGTTTACTTCAGACCTTCGGGTCCATAGCTAGTAGCTAGATGGCTTTTTCTCTCTTTTGGATCTCAATACAATGTTCTCCCCTCTCTCATGGAGATCTATTCGATGTAATCTTCTTTTTGCGTGTGTTTGTTGAGATCGATGAATTGTGGGTTTATGATCCAGCTTATCTATGAATAATATTTGAATCTTCTCTGAATTCTTTTATGTATGATTGGTTATCTTTGAAGTCTCTTCAATTATCCGCTTTGGTTTGGCCAACTAGATTGGTAGTTCTTGCAATGGGAGAAGTGTTTAGCTTTGGGTTCAATCTTGCGTGTCCTTACCCAAGGATGTAAAGGGTTGCAAGGCACGATTGTATTGTTGCCATCGAGGATAACAAGATGGGGTATTTATCATATTGCATGAATTTATTCCTCTACATCATGTCATCTTGCTTAAGGCGTTACTCTGTTTTTAACTTAATACTCTAGATGCATGCTTTGGATAGCGGTCGATGAGTGGAGTAATAGTAGTAAATGCGTAATCGCTTGGTCTACTTGTCTCGGACGTGATGCCTATATACATGATCATACCTAGATATACTCATAACTATGCTCAATTCTGTCAATTGCTCAATAGTAATTTGTTCACTCACCGTAGAATACTTATGCTCTTGAGAGAAGCCACTAGTGAAACCTATGGCCCCCGGGTCTATTCTCATCATATCAATCTCCATCACTTTTATACTTTCTTTGTTTTTACTTTGCCTTTTACTTTTTACTTTGCATCTCTATACCAAAAATACCAAAAATATTATTTGTCATCTCTATCAGATTTCACTCTCGTAAGTGACCCGTGAAGGGATTGACAACCCCTAATCGCGTTGGTTGCGAGGAGCTATCGTTTTGTGCAGGTACGAGGGACTTGTGCGTGGCCTCCTACTGGATTGATACCTTGGTTCTCAAAAACTGAGGGAAATACTTACGCTACTTTTTTTGCATCATCCTCTCCTCTTTGGGGAAATCCAACGCAGTGCTCAAGAGGTAGCAAATACATCGGAATAATCCTTCAGAACTGGCACTTCATCCTGAACAACTCCCGAAAGTGAATTCACCTGAGTCCTCCTTGGCGCATGCCTAGATACATACTTGATCCTTTTTCCCTCAAGGGTGGTGAGTAGTATCGACTTACTATTGGGGAATGCAATAATTTCAAAAAAAATCCTACGCACACGCAAGATCCATCTAGGTGATGCATAGCAACAAGAGGGGAGAGTTTAATTTGCATACCCTCGTAGACTGAAAGCGGAAGCGTTATGACAACGCGGTTGATGTAGTCGTACGTCTTCACGATCCGACCGATCCTAGCACCGAAGGTACGGCACCTCCGCGATCTGCACATGTTCAGCTCGATGACGTCCCACGAACTCTAGATCCAGCTGAGGTCAAGGGAGAGTTTCGTCAGCACGACGACGTGGTGACGATGATGATGAATTTACCGGCGCAGGGCTTCGCCTAAGCACTTCAACAATATGACCGAGGTGGAAATCTGTGGAGGGGGCACCGCACACGGCTAAGACAACTGTCAACTTGTGTGTTCTAGGGTGCCCCCTGCCCCCGTATATAAAGGAGCAAGGGGGAGGCTGGCCGGCCCCTAGGGCGTGCCCCCAAGAGGGGAATCCAACTAGGACTCCAAATCCTAGTAGGAATCCACCAAGAGGGAGAGAGGGGGAAGGGAAGGAAAGGGGGGGTGCCGCCCCCTTCCCCTAGTCCAATTAGGACCCAAGGGGGGGGGCGGCCAACCCCTCCTGGCTTTCCTCTCTTCCCACTAAGGCCCATAGAGGCCCATTAGTTCCCCCGGGGGTTCCGATAACCCCCCCTCCCCCGGCACTCTGATATTTATCTGGTGACCCCCGGAACTCATCTGGTGTCCGAATAACATCGTCCAATATATCAATCTTTATGTCTCGACCATTTCAAGACTCCTCGTCATGTCTGTGATCACATCAGGGACTCCGAACAACCTTCGGTACATCAAAACACGTAAACTCATGTGCGGTCCCTACGGGTTCAAGAACTATGTAGACATGACCGAGACTCATCTCCGATCAATAACCAATAGTGGAACCTGGATGCTCATATTGGCTCCCACATATTCTACGAAGATCTTTATCAGTCAAACCACATAACAACATACGTTGTTCCCTTTGTCATCAGTATGTTACTTGCTCGAGATTCGATCATCGGTATCTCAATACCTAGTTCAATCTCGTTACCGGCAAGTCTCTTTACTCGTTCCGTAATGCATCATCCCGCAACTAACTCATTAGTCACATTGCTTGCAAGGCTTATAGTGATGTGCATTACCGAAAGGGCCCAGAGATACCTCTCCGAAACACGGAGTGAAAAATCCTAATCTCGATCTATGCCAACCCAACAAACACCATCAAAGACACCTATAGAGCATCTTTATAATCACCCAGTTACGTTGTGACGTTTGATAGCACACTAAGTGTTCCTCCGGTATTTTGGAGTTGCATAATCTCATAGTCATAGGAACATGTATAAGTCATGAAGAAAGCAATAGCAATAAACTAAACGATCATAGTGCTAAGCAAACGGAAGAGTCAAGTCAATCACATCATTCTGTAGCGACCCGACCTCAGACGGTCAAGCCTGCGTATTCTTGTGCCATCCTCGGATCAAGATGTCGGCACACACAAGACATTAATGTATATATCAAAGTGCAATCACATGTATAAATAACGTAAATGATATATACCTCATAATAATCAGCGGAAACAATCAAACGGGTGTGGAGTCCCATCAACGCCATCGGCAGGTTGAGTGTAGACCGTAACCTGTATCGTAACTCTTACTCGTCGAGGAAAATATCTGCAACATGATACGTTGCAGCCGTGTAGGTCAAGACATTGAATGTACCGCAAGATCACAACATGAGAAAACAGATGATAAAACTATACTATATGCAATATGGCTTTATGGCTCAGATCTGAATTTTGTTTATGTAAAAGCTGGTTTTATTTTCCCTACATCAAAGGAATAAATGAAGTCTGTACTATGGAGTTTTCTATCATGACATGGTTCCGCCAACCGATGTCTCATAGCCCAAAATCAACATAAGTTGCCCACAATTAAGTTATCAATCCGTGTTGAGAGTTCCGAGATAGATCCAAGTCCAGATGCTCAAATTGTCCGTGAATCGGGACACGGCTAATCGATTAGGTTTTAACCTCTGCAGAGGTTTGTACACTTTACCCGCAAGATTCGATCCTCTTTTACGCTCTCGCACTTCAGAGTGTTTGAGAACAAGATGACCAAACATGGTCTTCCAAAGAGTTCCTCCGACCACCGTCCGGTACCCATCCAATCCTACCGTAGTTCTACATCTGCTAGCACCGCCCCAGCCAGAGTCACCACTAAGGTCAACCAAGCCAGAGCCCATAATGACTTGCGGTTGCACAGTAAGCTTCCGGCATGAAGTATTCTTCCGTCTCTTTGGGTCTGGGTGAAGCTTTCCGAAGATGTCATGGCGCTTCTCCATGCATCCCGCCAACCACCGGTTTCTCCAGATGCCCACAACCGCCCTTCACCCAAAGAGTGTGTATTGAATTCTTGTCTCGAGTCTTGAAGTCTTGAGGCCTTGAAGATGCAGTCCTTGCAGATTCCATCATGGAGTTGTCGCCATTGACGTGGATCCTCCATTCTCACACCACTCCGAGCACTCATACCAAACCCCGTCTACTATAGCGTAGCATTAAATAAAATATCGTCCGGGCTTGGTAACAGGGGTGGGTTCCTACCTCATGCATATTACTCAACTACAAGGATTCAATAACACTCTTGAGGGGTGGTTGCAAGGGTGCCACTAAATGCAATAAAAACATAGGTATGAAAGCAATGATCAAAGTGAACTTGCTCGGTTGATGATCTTCAAAACTAGGGATTCAGTAGTAGCAATCTTCGCACTCGAAATTCTACCGAGGCAAACAATAACTATAATAAGCACATAGCATAACATAACATAACAAAGTAACACACCAAAACCAACAAAGCAAAACCCAAAGGGAAAACTTAAAGAAAAAAACAACTCAAAGTTTTCCTACTTCAAATAACAACAAAAATAGTTCTATATAACAAAATTTCTTAACATCACCTAATCATGGTTTTATGTTAACTAAACAGAAAATATTTCATTAAGCAACTAGGAGCAAAAAGAATTAAATAAAATCTATTATGAAACTCCCGAATAAGCAAAACAAGCTTTAATTCAAATCTGATCTAACTCAATTTTTATAAATCCAAACATAGACAAATTATATATTTTTGGAAACTACAAGAAAATTGTGATCTAACGCAAAAAGAATCAGCATCATTGGACTTCTAGATCAAAAGTTATAAGCTAAACAAGAACAGAACTAAATCTGTTACGGAAATAAATCTGAAAACGAAAACGGAGTTACCTGTACGAGAGGTAGAGATGGCAGGAAGGAGACGGCGATGTGTAGGGCTGCTCGGCGAGGGGCGAGGTCGCCGCAGGGTGGGGTGGCGGAGGAGGGGTCGGCGCTTGGGGAGGTGGCGCTGGGCGATGGGAGGTTCCAGGAGAGCTCCCGTGAGCGTTCTAGGCAGGAAAAGGAGGACGGTGGTGAGAAGGCTACGGGCAGGAGGGGCGTGGTGATGGGAAAAATGGAATGAGGAGAGGAGGGGGTTTATAGGCGGTCTCGGGAGGCGCTGGGATGGAAAGACGAGGGAGATCGGGAAGGTGGAGATTCTGTCTCCATGGATATGGAAAGCTTGTGTAACGTGAGAGGAAACAGAGGAAGGAGATGATCTCTTGTTGGGCTAGAGTAGGAAAGTGCTTAATGGGCCAGGTTTTTCCTAATAAAACGATTCCATTCCTATTATTAAAACTAGGAAACTAAAACAATAAAAAGGAAATCAAATCAATTCAGAATAAAGAGTTTTATATACTAAAATTATCAGAAAAATAAAATGTAGATGATGAGCATTATTCCACGGCCAAAATAAAACTTAAAAAATGTTTTTCAAAAATCCCTAAAGGCTTTATTTCTTTTTGCAAATAATTTTTTAAATAAAAACTTTGGTTTTTCTTGGCTCAAATATTTTCAAAATGCCCCTGATTTTGGAGGGTCATTTTCCTCCGCTCTTTCTTGCTTGCAAGAATTTATTTTTCGGGTATTTCTCGGGAAGAAAAATAGAGAAGCAAGTGCAAATATTTGAAAGAATTAAATTGCAAAACTCCGTTCAAATTCTTTATAGTTGAAGAAGTCATGTCATCTTCTCTCATTGATTTTAATAGGATGAATTTGAATTTACCGGAGAAGGGGAAAGTCATTTTATTCCCTCTCATTCAAAAGTTTTTGAAAAGGTTCAAATTTCACTCAAGTTTAATTCACTCAAGCAAACAAACAAACAATTCAATTAATTATATTAACATTCCAAAATTTGGGATGTTACACATTCTCTAATGATGTGATCCCGTTAATCAAATTACAACTCATGTCAATGGCTAAGTAACTTAATCATCCTTGATCAACGAGCTAGTCAAGTAGAGGCATACTAGTGACACTCTGTTTGTCTATGTATTCACACATGTACTAAGTTTCCGGTTAATACAATTCTAGAATGAATAATAAACATTTATCATGATATAAGGAAATATAAATAACAACTTTATTATTGCCTCTAGGGCATATTTCATTCAGTCTCCCACTTGCGCTAGAGTCAATAATCTAGATTACATTGTAATGATTCTAACACCCATGGAGTCTTTGTGCTGATCATGTTTTGCTCGTGAGAGAGGCTTAGTCAACGGGTCTGCAACATTCAGATCCGTATGTATCTTGCAAATCTCTATGTCCCCTTCCGACACTTGATGACGGATGGAATTGAAGAGTCTCTTAATGTGCTTGGTTCTCTTGTGAAATCTGGATTCCTTCGCCAAGGCAATTGCTCCAGTATTGTCACAAAAGATTTTCATTGGACCCGATGCACTAGGTATGACACCTAGATCGGATATGAATTCCTTCATCCAGACTCCTTCATTTGCTGCTTCTGAAGCAGCTATGTATTCCGCTTCACACGTAGATCCCGCCACGACGCGCTGCTTAGAACTGCACCAACTAACAGCTCCACCGTTCAATATAAACACGTATCCGGTTTGCGACTTAGAGTCATCCGGATTAGTGTCAAAGCTTGTATCGACGTAACCTTTTACGACGAGATCTTTATTACCTCCATAAACAAGAAACATATCCTTAGCCCTTTTCAGGTATTTCAGGATGTTCTTGACCGCTGTCCAGTGATCCACTCCTGGATTACTTTGGTATGTGCTTTGTGAAAGTCCAATTAAGTGTCTTGATCTATCTCTATAGATCTTGATGCCCAATATATAAGCAGCTTCACCAAGTTCTTTCATTGAAAAATTCTTATTCAAGTATCATTTTATGCTATCTAGAAATACTGTACCATTTCCAATCAGCAATATGTCATCCACATACAATATTAGAAATGCTACAGAGCTCCCACTCACTTTCTTGTAAATGCAGGCTTCTCCAAAAGTCTGTATAAAACCATATGCTTTGATCACACTATCAAAACGTTTATTCCAACTCCGAGAGGCTTGCACCAGTCCATAAATGGATCGCTGGAGCTTGCACACTTTGTTAGCATCCTTTGGATCGACAAAAACTTCTGGTTGCATCATATACAACTCTTCTTCCAGAAATCCATTCAGGAATGCAGTTTTGACATCCATTTGCCAAATTTCATAATCATAAAATGCGGCAATTGCTAACATGATTCAGACAGACTTAAGCATCGCTACGGGTGAGAAAGTCTCATTGTAGTCAACTCCTTGAACTTGTCGAAAACCTTTCGCAACAAGTCGAGCTTTGTAGACAGTAACATGGTTACCGTCAGTGTCAGTCTTCTTCTTGAAGATCCATTTATTCTCGATGGCTTGCTGATCATCGGGCAAGTCAACCAAAGTCCACACTTTGTTCTCATACATGGATCCCATCTCTCATACATGGATCCCATCTCAGATTTCATGGCTTCAAGCCATTTTGCGGAATCTGGGCTCATCATCGCTTCCTCATAGTTCGTAGGTTCGTTATGGTCTAGTAACATGATGTCCAGAACAGGATTACCGTACCACTCTGGTGCGGATCTTACTCTGGTTGACCTATGAGGTTCAGTAGTAACTTGATCTGAAGTTTCATGATCACTATCATTAGCTTCCTCACTAATTGGTGTAGGAATCACTGGAGCTGATTTCTGTGATGAACTACTTTCCAATTCGGGATAAGGCACAATTACCTCATCAAGTTCTACTTTCCTCCCACTCACTTCTTTCGAGAGAAACTCCTTCCCTAGAAAGGATCCATTCTTAGCAACGAATATCTAGCCTTGGGATCTGTGATAGAAGGTGTACCCAACAGTCTCCTTTGGGTATCCTATGAAGACACATTTCTCTGATTTGGGTTCGAGCTTATCAGGTTGAAGCTTTTTCACATAAGCATCGCAGCCCCAAACTTTAAGAAACGACAACTTGGGTTTCTTGCCAAACCACAATTCATATGGTGTCGTCTCAGCGGATTTAGATGGTGCCCTATTTAACGTGAATGCAGCCATCTCTAAAGCATAACCCCAAAATGATAGCGATAAATCAGAAAGAGACATCATAGATCGCACCATATCTAATAAAGTGTGGCTACGACGTTCGGACACACCATTACGCTGTGGTGTTCCGGGTGGCGTGAGTTGTGAAACTATTCCGCATTATTTCAAATGAAGACCAAACTCGTAACTCAAATATTCTCCTCCACGATCAGATCATAGAAACTTTATTTTCTTGTTACGATGATTTTCTACTTCACTCTGAAATTCTTTGAACTTTTCAAATGTTTCAGACTTATGTTTCATCAAGTAGATATAACCATATCTGCTCAAATCATTTGTGAAGGTCAGAAAATAACGATACCTGCCGCGAGCATCAACATTCATCGGACCGCATACATCAGTATGTATTATTTCCAACTAGTCTGTTGCTCGCTCCATTGTTCCGGAGAACGGAGTTTTAGTCATCTTGCCCATGAGGCATGGTTCACATGTATCAAGTGATTTATAATCAAGTGATTCCAAAAGCCCATCAGCATGGAGTTTCTTCATGCGTTTTACACCAATATGACCTAAACGGTAGTGCCACAAATAAGTTGCACTATCATTATTAAACTTATATCTTTTGACTTCAATACTATGAATATGTGTATTACTACTATCGAGATTCAACAAAAATAGACCACTCATCAAGGGTGCATGACCATAAAGTATATTACTCATATAAATAGAACAACCATTATTCTCTGATTTAAATGAATAACCGTCTCGCATCAAACAAGATCCAGATATAATGTTCATGCTCAACGCTGGCACCAAATAACAATTTTTCAGGTCTAAAACTAATCCCGAAGGTAGATGTAGAGGTAGCGTGCCGACCGCGATCACATTGACTTTGGAACCATTTCCCATGCGCATCGTCACCTCGTCCTTAGCCAATCTTCGCTTAATTTGTGGCCCTTGTTTCGAGTTGCAAATATGAGCAACAAAACCAATATCAAATACCCAGGCGCTACTGCGAGCATTAATTAAGTACACATCAATAACATGTATATAAAATATACCTTTCACTTTGCCATTCTTCTTATCCGCCAAATACTTGGGGCAGTTCCGCTTCCAGTGACCAGTCCCTTTGCAGTAGAAGCACTCAGTCTCAGGCTTAGGTCTAGACTTGGGCTTCTTCACTTGAGCAGCAACTTGCTTGCCGTTCTTCTTGAAGTTCCCCTTCTTCCCTTTGCCCTTCTTCTTGAAACTGGTGGTCTTGTTGACCATCGACACTTGATGCTCATTCTTGATTTCTACCTCCACAACCTTTAGCATTGCGAAGAGCTCGGGAATTGTCTTATCCATCCCTTGCATATTATAGTTCATCACGAAGCTTTTGTAGCTTGGTGGCAGTGATTGAAGAACTCTGTCAATGACACTATCATCAGGAAGATTAACTCCCAGTTGAGTCAAGTGGTTGTGGTACCCATACATTCTGAGTATATGTTCACTGACAGAACTATTCCCCTCCATGTTGCAGCTATAGAACTTATTGGAGACTTCATATCTCCCAATCCGGGCATTTGCTTGAAATATTAACTTCAACTCCTGGAACATCTCATTTGCTCCATGACGTTCAAAACGTCGTTGAAGTCCCGGTTCTAAGCCGTAAAGCATGGCACACTGAATTATCGAGTAGTCATCAACACGCGACTGCCAGGCATTCACAATGTCCGCAGTTGCCGGTGTGGGTGGTACACCTAGCGGTGCTTCCAGGACGTAATTCTTTTATGCAGCAATGAGGATAATCCTCAAGTTACGGACCCAGTCCGTGTAGTTGCTACCATCATCTTTCAACTTAGCTTTCTCTAGGAACGCATTAAAATTCAACGGAACAATAGTACTTGCCATTTATCTACAACAATATAGACATGCAAAATACTATCAAGTACTAAGTTCATGATAAATTAAAGTTCAATTAATCATATTACTTAAGAACTCCCACTTAGATAGACATCCCTCTAATCATCTAAGTGATCACGTGATCCAAATCAACTAAACCATGTCCGATCATCACGTGAGATGGAGTAGTTTTCAATGGTGAACATCACTATGTTGATCATATCTACTATATGATTCACGCTCGACCTTTCGGTCTCAGTGTTCCGAGGCCATATCTGCATATGCTAGGCTCGTCAAGTTTAACCCGAGTATTCTGTGTGTGCAAAACTGGCTTGCACCTATTGTATGTGAACGTAGAGCTTATCACACCCGATCATCACGTGGTCTCTCGGCACGACGAACTGTCGCAACGGTGAATACTCAGGGAGAACACTTGTACCTTGAAATTTAATGAGATATCATCTTATGATGCTACCGCCGAACTAAGCAAAATAAGATGCATAAAGGATAAACATCACATGCAATCAATATAAGTGATATAATATGGCCATCATCATCTTGTGCCTTTGATCACCATCTCCAAAGCACCGTCATGATCACCATCGTCATCAACTTGACACCTTGATCTCCATCGAAGCATCGTTTTCGTCTCGCCAACTATTGCTATCACGACTATCGCTACCGCTTAGTGATAAAGTAAAGCAATTACATGGCGATTGCATTGCATACAATAAAGTGAAAACCATAAGGCTCATGCCAGTTGCCGATAACTGTTACAAAACATGATCATCTCATACAAAAATTTATATATAATCACGTCTTGACCATATCACATCACAGCATATCCTTCAAAAACAAGTTAGACGTCCTCTACTTGTTGTTGCAAATTTTACGTGGCTGCTACGGGTTTAGCAAGAACCGTTCTTACCTACGCATCAAAAACCACAACGATTTTTCGTCAAGTGTGTTGTTTTAACCTTCAACAAGGACCGGGCGTAGTCACACTCGATTCAACTAAAGTTGGAGAAACTGACACCCGCCAGCCACCTATGTGCAAAGCACGTCGGTAGAACCAGTCTCACGTAAGCGTACGCGTAATGTCGGTCCGGGCCGCTTCATCCAACAACACCGCCAAACAAAAGTATGACATGCTGGTAAGCAGTATGACTATTATTGCCCACAACTCTTTGTGTTCTACTCGTGCATATAACATCTACGCATAGACCTGGCTCTGATGCCACTGTTGGGGAACGCAGTAATTTCAAAAAAAATCCTATGCACACGCAAGATCCATCTAGGTGATGCCTAGCAACGAGAGGGGAGAGTGTAATCTGTGTACCCTCGTAGACCAAAAGCGGAAGTGGTATGACAACGCAGTTGATGGAGTCGTACGTCTTCACGATCCGACCGGTCCTAGCATCGAAGGTACGACACCTCCGCGATTTGCACACGTTAAGCTCGGTGACGTCCCACGAACTCTAGATCCAGCTGAGGCCGAGGGAGAGTTTCGTCAGCATGACGGCGTGGTGACGGTGATGATGAAGTTACCAATGCAGGGCTTCACCTAAGCACTGCAACGATATGACCGAGGTGGAAATCTGTGGAGGGGGCACCGCACACGGCTAAGACAACTGTCAACTTGTGTGTTCTAGGGTGCCTCCTGCCCCCGTATATAAAGGAGCAAGGGGGAGGCCGGCCGGCCCTCCTTGCCTTTCCTCTCTTCCCACTAAGGCCATAGAGGCCCATTAGTTCCCCCGTGGGTTCCTATAACCCCCTGGCACTCTGATATTTATCCAGTGACCCCCAGAACTCATCTGGTGTCCGAGTAACATCGTCCAATATATCAATCTTTATGTCTCGACCATTTCGAGACTCCTCGTCATGTCCGTGATCACATCCTGGACTCCAAACAACCTTCAGTATAAAAACACATAAACTCATAATTCTGATCGTCATCGAACGTTAAGCGTGCGGACCCTACGGGTTCGAGAACTATGTAGACATGACCGGGACTCATCTCCGGGAAATAACCAATAGTGGAACCTGAATGCTCATATTGGCTCCCACATATTCTACAAAGATCTCTGTCGGTCAAACCGCATAACAACATACGTTGTTCCCTTTGTCATCAGTATGTTACTTGCCCAAGATTCGATCGTCGGTATCTCAATACCTAATTCAATCTCGTTACCGGCAAGTCTCTTTACTCGTTCCATAATGCATCATCCCGCAACTAACTAATTAGTCACATTGCTTGCAAGGCTTATAGTGATGTGCATTACCGAGAGGGCCCAGAGATACCTCTTCGAAACACGGAGTGACAAATTCTAATCTCGGTCTATGCCAACCCAACAAACACCATCGGAGACACCTGTAGAGCATCTTTATAATCACCCAATTATGTTGTGACATTTGATAGCACACTAAGTGTTCCTCCGGTATTTGGGAGTTTCATAATCTCATAGTCATAGGAACATGTATAAGTCATGAAGAAAGCAATAGCAATAAACTAAACGATCATAGTGCTAAGCTGACGGATGGGTCAAGTCAATCACATCATTCTCTAATGATGTGATCACATTAATCAAATGACAACTCATGTGAATGGCTAGGAAACTTAACCATCTTTGATCAACGAGCTAGTCAAGTAGAGGCATACTAGTGACACTCTGTTTGTCTATGTATTCACATGTACTAAGTTTTTGGTTAATACAATTCTAGCATGAATAATAAACATTTAGCATGATATAAGGAAATATAAATAACAACTTTATTATTGCCTCTAGGGCATATTTCCTTCACTTACTAGCACAGTCGATGTTTCCTCCATACTTCGATAGCCAATCCATACCTAGTATTATATCCAATCCTTGTGACTCCAAAATTATTAGGTCTAAGGGAAAAACATGGCTACCAATGGTTAATGGTAACCGATCACACCATCGACTGGCCATATACTCCGCTCCTGGTGAGCTTACTAACATGGGTGACCTAAGGGCTAAGGTTGGCAATTTAAACTTGTCCATAAATCCCCTTGATATGTATGAATGTGATGCACCAGTGTCAAAAACCGAGAGCGGTAAATGACTTAATAAAAAACTTACCAATCACTGTGTCAGGCTGCTCTTCAACTTCCTCCACGTTGATGTGGTTCACCTGACCTCTGGTGAAGGGATTGGGCTTCTTTCCAGAGCTTCCATTTCCATTGACATTCTTTATCTCAGGGCATTCATTGGCGTAATGTCCAGTCTTCCCACACTTGAAACAGGTAACGTGACTCAGATCCTTCTTGGCGGGTGTTGCTGGGTTGGAACGTCTCTGGCTGCTGTTTACTCCATTCCCATTTCCATTCTTAGGGCCACTGTGGTTATGTGAACTCCCTCCATTGTGATGTGGCTTCCATGGCTATGATGGGTATGTCCTCCCGAGTTCGGGGTAAGACAAGGCTTCTGTTGAGCTCCAGAGTTGTACTTCCCCTGTCCATACTTTCGTTTGCAGTTCTCAATCTGCTGCTGCTTGCCTTCAATCATGAGTGCCCTATCTACCAACTCCTGGTAGTTGGCGAATGTTGCCACCATCAACTGCATACTCATCTCATCATTCAGCCCTTCAATAAACTTCTCCTGCTTCGCGACATCTGTGTCCACATCATCTGGGGCATAGTGAGCTAACTTGCTGAATTCATCCACATACTGTGCCACAGTACGGTTCCCCTGGCGCAAGTTGTGAAACTCACGCTTCTTCATACTCATGGCTCCAGCTGAAACATGTGCGGTGCGGAATGCTTGCTGAAACTGATCCCAAGTGATATTCTCCATGGGGAAAGTGGTTGTGTAATTCTCCCACCATGAGGCTGCGGCTCCATCTAGTTGAAGTGCGGCAAAGCGCACCTTCTCAGCATCTGTGCAGCCTGCGGTGCTCAGCTCCCTTCCAATCTTGCGGAGCCAGTCATCAGCAACAATCGGCTCAGTGCTACTAGAGAACACCGGCGGATTTAACCTCAGAAAACAGGCTAAGTTGTCCACTGGAGGTGGTGGCGGTGGGTTGTTGTTGTTGCTGTTGCCTTGGTTCTAGACTAGCAACTGCATCAAGGCATTCTGCTGTTGGATCAACTGAGTGAGCTCCGGTGGGAAGACAAATCCGGGGTCACGTCTCGGAGGCATCTAATAGGTTTTAGAGGGGTGAGAATAGAATAGAGTGAGGTCTAAAGAGAAATCACTACCCATATGCACATGAGACAAACATATTCATTTCACACCACTCAATTCAAACAAGATCATACAATCGATCTAAGTTAGCATTACATAATACTTGGACTATTACTATATACATGGAAGAACACTGCTGATAATATGGTGGTCGACTAGAAATTTTGATTAATGGATGACTCCATGATATCTGCTCCAGCTTCGTCTTCATAATCATCATTACTGTCGGGGTCGGAGTCGGTGTCATCTAGTATGACGTAGTCTTCAGAATGGATGTCCTCCTCAGGCTCAGGATCACCCATGAATATTCCTAGCTTCTTCTTCAGGTCTTCATTCTTCTACAGTAGTACATCAATTTCTTCTTCATATCCATCGTGTGTAGACTTGAGTTCCTCTTCTAGATCCATGTTCCTGGTCATCACCTTCTTCATGTCTATCATATTGACGCACATTTGGTTCTCCTGACGACGAATGTGCTGATTTAACTCCTGGATGTAGGGTGCAATGGATTTATCCCTCCTGGTGCAAATCATCTCCCATTTCTCATCTCGGTGTCCACATATCTGGTAGATAGTGTCCTTAAGATCCTTGTTGTATACCGTGCCGATGCATCCAATGGCGATGTGGGAGGACATGCTCTTTCCTAGACTCTAAGTTGGTGCATCAAAGGAAAACTCTATGGGCTCGGTAACTGGCGCGAACGTCCTTCCTAGAACATGAACTCGAATCATCCAACGCTCCTCTTCGGGTAAAGTGGCGGTGTAGGTCCCGGTGAAGCTTGGTATGCCGATGCTCAGGTACCTAGTGACTTCATTCAAGTGTCGTCTGAAAGGGGTGTCGTCATCCGGTTGAGTGAACTTGTTCCTTGGGTCTGCCATCTATAGAGTACAAATGGATAAGAGTCATAAATGAGTAGAGGAGAGTATCATGTGGTTTGTCCTAGTGGTCGCGTCCTACAGTCAGCGTGTGCTCTGATACCATCTTGTAGCGACTCGACCTCAGACGGTCATGTCTCTGTGCTTAAGTGTCATCCCTGGATCGGTATTACTGACGCACACAGTATTCGAGTATTTATTGTAGATTTCAATCACACACTTATTACATCGAGAGTCTCGAAAATAGTACTTATCACAATAATGTGGCTGAAGGCCATCTAAATAAGATAACCGCAGAAGCTTCAAAGATAAACGAGTCCATCCAACTCCACGGCAATGTTGAGTGCACGACTATGACCTAGCGCACCTTACTCTTCGTCTGGAAACTCTACAACATGATACGTTGCAGCCTGTGTAGGTCAGCACATGGAATATGCTGGCAAGATAACACTATAGAGCAATGAACAGAATAACAGCTAACACTACATGCATATATGGCTGGTGGACGCTCTATGGTTATCATTTGCATAAAGCTAGTTTTTCCCTACAACAAAGGAATATATTTTATTTAACTATATAGTCTATTGAAATCATTGAGAAGGTAACCCCAACTCAATCCCAAAATTAGGAATTAATAACCTGACAAATTAATTAAGTAGAGTGATGAGATCAACATAATAGTTCAAGTACCAGATACTCAAGATGTCCATAACCGGGGACACGGCTAACCATGATTAGTTTGTACACTCTCTAGAGGTTTGCGCACTTTTCCCCACAAGACTCGATCTCCTCCATTGGATTTCTCGCACTACATGATGTTTGAGAAATGGATGACCAAGACACAGTCTTTCAGAAGCATTAACTCTTTACTATAGGTAGATAGTACCACCTACATCTCCTATATCTGCTAGCCTACCACTGAAAGAGATCACACAATATACTCAACTATGCCAGAGCCCATAATGGCTTGTGGCTGCACACGGGAGTTTCCAGCATGAATAACAGTATGATCCCTTTGAGCCTGTGTATATCCCCAGGTGCCCACAACCAATCCACCCAGATGTGTATTAACGTAGCCACCTTAAGTTCCCTTAGTTAATAATAACTCTCACATCTTTCATGAATTCTCTCAACCCAAACCACGTCTACTAGCATAGCAAAACAATATAAGCATAATGTAGTAACACCCAAGGTTTGAATTTAAGACAATAGGTTCCTACCTCATCATCTACTTCCCAATACCCACATGTTATCAAATTCCTACTCATGCAATGTTTGAGGGTTGAAACTAATGCATAAAAATTGGGTAATAAAGGGATATGATCAAAGTGTTACTTGCCTTGTTGACGATCATAAAACCCTAGTGATTCGTAGTAGCAAGCCTCGCACTCCGGAAACTCTATCGTGAACAAACAATGGCATACATAATCACTCAAGCATAAGATGCAAAGGTAAAACCCAAAAGAAAAGATCTAAACAGAAAGTTCGAATGAAGAGCTTCGATTTGCAAAAAGAATCAATCGAATCGGACCTACGAAACTCAAACTACAATCAAAAGAAGTTCAAATTCAAATCTTATTGAAACCAAATTTTAAATTTTCAAAATGTTCAAATTCTTTATCTGAATAGAGGGGATCGAGACGAAGATTTTGGCATTGGTTTCACTGGATTTGGATAAACGAGCAAAAAGTAGCGAAGGTTTGAAGATCATGGACTAATCTGCGATGAAAGTAATTATGGATAGGTCCCTGGACGAAAAAATAAAACTAAAAAGAAAAACCTAACAAACGAACGTTCGCTAACAGAAACTAACGAACGAATTCATTCGCTAACATAGAAGATCGGGTGAATGTTCGCTAATTAGCGAACCCTTAAAAAATAAAACCGATCTAAACAAATAAACCAAAAAAAGGGGCGGGCAGTTCGGTTTTTACCGGTTCGGCAAAAGAAACCGGCGGCGGCGGTGGCTTCCTCCGGCGAGCGGTGGCAGCGGCGAGAGGCAGCGGCGTCGGCGGAGGAGAGCAGCGTGGAGCGGGCGGGCGCTGCAGGCGGCGGCGATGGCGGTGGTGGCCTTGGCGCCTGGCGGGAGGCGGGGCTGCGGCGACGGTGGTGATGAGGACGGGGTGGCGGGGCCTCGGCTTATAAAGCCCGGGGAGGGGCGGCTTAGAGGAGGGGGCACTGTGACGGAGGCGGAGTCTGGTCGAGACTCCGTCGGCGGCGGCGGTCGCGGGCCGGTTGGGCCGTTGGCCCAGTTCGGTCCAAGGGAAAAGTTTTTTTTAATAATTTCACCGAATGGAAAAATCCAAAAAAATTAATCCTAAAAATTCCAAAAATAATTTTCGCGGTCCTCTCTTAATATTTAGGACAGCATGAACATTTTTCTTGGCTAAAATGCAATTTTTCCTAATTTAACCGAGTAAAATCTCAAATAAAAATCAAATAAAAAATATTTTTTGTTTAAAATTAAATTTCCTTTATTCTATCTATTTTGAAGAAGTCATATTATCTTCTCTCATTGTTTTTTTTATTTTGAAATAATTGAAAAAATTCAAACAAATCACCTTGATCCAATTTACCAATTTTGAAAATTCAAAAATGGATTTTTTGAAAAAACCTCCAACTCTCTCAATTGATCCTTGAGTTGCTTAAGGTCGATTGGATCAAAAATGACCAAATAAACCAAATTAAAAATGCAAAGAGCATGTGCATATGATGACCTGATAATTAACATCCAAATTGAAAATTGGGATGTTACACTTCCACTCCATCCCTTCTCCCCCTTGCTTTGCATCCGCACCCTACACCTCCGCCGCCGCTGTTGTACGTCTTCGTCCGCCACATAGGAATTGCCGGACGTCCGCAACCAGCACCGACGTGCCCGCTTGTCTCTACGACGGCGCTGTCCATCCTAGAGCCGTTTGTACCCAGGTACACTCTGCCCCATGTAGATGGCCTTCATGGCGGACAGCACACTCGGCAGGTGTTTAGTCAAATGCCATTGAGCTTTTTTTAACGCTATGTAGTTTTTTAGAGTACGAAGGATGACGAGCTACTCGACATGGAGGATGAGTTGTTGTGCGATGCATAGTTGACCTTATTTGTGGATTTTGTAGGCAGGAGGGGGGTGGTACCTTCTGGCATCAAGTGCATGAATTGTTTCACCATGCATGAAAGCACATTGCGCCCTACGACATGTACATCATTCAACAACACAGTGTGAGGTCGTTATCGTATCACTGGTACGCTATCCAGACCAGTGTCATCAAATTTTGTAACGTGGTTTGTCAGCTGGAGGCAAGGTGACCATTGCACGCGGCAGAAGACGGGATCGTAAGTTTTGCTTTCTCTTGCTCAATTCATTCACTCAATGTTGGTGTACACATTATGTAGCCCGCACGCGCTGCTGATGTACCACATCACAGAGGGGCGGTCATTTACATACACATTGTTAGATGAAGCTGAAGGAAGAGTATGCGTGGGAGGGCATGATCTGTTGATAAAAAAATGTTGGACATCAAGTTAATCTAGTCGAATTTAAGACATTGTTGTACTAGATTTAATTTGCATGCTATGTATGGATGATTTGTGCTATTTTCTATTCGAATTTTGATGAATATCGGCCGGTTTACATGAATTCTGTCCGATTAGTTCAAATACAAGTTAAATTGTATGCGGGTAACGTTAGATGGCGGCTTTCCGTATCTGTGTTCGTGGTCTAGTCCCAGTCCGTGAACGGATGCAGGAGGAAATTTACGAATCGGCGTCGGAGATGCCCTTATATTTGTACATATCTCACTGTGATTAAACCGAAGAACAAACGATTCGATCGATGAAAACGTAAACTGGGAGGCTCACCGGCTCGTTCTTGGGTCCGATTTTGAAAACCACTAGATCATTGATGGCGCGTGTTGCTGCGCCCGTCCATTTTTACAATATAATGATAGGAATTATGTAAATATGTGAGGACGGAAAACATGAAAGTAATATTTACATGAACATACATGGTTGAGTGTAGTTTGTGTTGGTTCAAAAATTAACAGTAGTGAAACCATATTGGAGCTCGACATTGGTTGCATTATCATTTCCCAATATTTGAGGCAAAAGCAGTGCACCACTGAAACTACATATGCCTACAACATGAAGGCACTTGAAGAAATAGTAATAGAAGCATCGTGACATGTTATGTCTCAAACCCACTTTATCATCCACAAATATTTTTGATAGAGCTAAAAATTCATCAGATCATATTCTTCCCTAAGAAAGCCTAGTAGTAAGAATTTAAGCCCAGCTAATCTCTACTACTTAACAAAAACGTAATGTTCTCATTTCACCTTTCTTTCCACCACCCCTTCGTCCAACCTTCCTTATATGATAATAAATCAACTTAATTTACTTACCTTCTGAACCAGTTCCGCTTTAATTTACTTACCAAACTTCGGATCAAAATATATGGTAATTCATAGGCAGAATTTAGTGATTATTTATTTACACAATCGTATTATTATAGACAGGTAATCACAAACCAACGTATTAGAATATTTATATCCCGTTGCAACGCACGGGCATTGCTCTAGTATTTGAAAAGAAAGGTAGGACACAGTCAAATATAATAGTTTCAATCATTCTGAATCACATGGGAAAAACAAAGATACAACGGTACTTGTTTCAATCATCCCGAATCACATGGAAATTGAATAATCGAGTTTCATTTCATTGTCTATGAATAGTTTGAGAAAAATTTCAGGGAGAGGACACAATATTCCAGGTATGCTTCTTCTTCAAAGTTTTGTAGCAGATACCTCAGTTAAAATATCTTTCTCTACAAAAGATTTATTCCCATAAGGTGAAGCCATGCCCTAAAATTATTATACCGACTATCTAGAAGTGACATAAACAAAGAACATAGAAAAGGGGAGAAAGGCAAAGTAAAATAATTGGCAATCAACCTTTTTATACATTTTTTGTTTGTGTTGCAGATTATCAACACACATGTGGTGAAAACACGTTCAGATTTTCCACAAGATGCGGTGTAAGATTATATCTTGATGAGATGACACCATGTCCGAGTCTAAATCTGAATGGGACTATTTAACTATTTTATCTGCGAATTCTCTTCATTCGACCGAGGCACGTCAACTGCATCGACAAAGCTCGAATCGGAGATAATATGGCAGACCACAAATCAACTACGCCATAATGTTAATTGTGCGGAAATTAAAATTAATATAGGGAATCAAGTAGTGAAGGTACCCATGAATCAATTGGAGATATTATGGACATAATTTTAATTTCCATGGAAGAAATCACAAACACAACTAAAATTACCTATGTCATCATTGTTTGGAGAATAAAGAGATCTGAGTATGAGCGCACAAAACAGATACTCATGCAGTTCTTAAGAGTATGCAAGTCCTAACAGAATATGAAATACCGGCGGTGTGATTAGAATGATAGGCTAATTGGACACAAAAAGAAAAAATGACAGAGAATTATTGTATTATTTGACATCGATCGGTGGCACGAAGTACCTAGTAAAGTGGGATGCATGTCCATGCTTTCACTGAGAAGATCATGTTTTATTGTTTTGAAGTGCTAGTTGTCAAAACAAATACTACAAACAACTACCCAAGCCGAAAATCACATTCCAAACTTGTCAAATCAATTGTTAGATCAGAAATCCTGAAATTCTTGAACAATATAAGGATCAATGGAGTCTATTGATGAACCATCCGCCTTAATTGGACAGGTCTTGTGTTCCCTATGTCGATCCAAATGCTGAATATAGGGCATATTAGTGTTGATATAAATATATATGGCCTGATCGGCATACCGCATCCACGGCCGATATGTTTGGTGACTTGATGAGGATGATGTGAGACCCAAATAATGTCTTTCAGATGACCTTTTACCAAACGTGCAGCATCGGGGCACTTGTTGCCGACAACCATGCTTCAGAAACATCATAGTAGTAAAATTATGGATATATAGCCCACAAGAATCCTCCAAACCAACAGATCAGAACCAGTCCGTGGCATTTGTAGTCCTCGTCGGCTGGATCGGCTCCCCTCACGTGCCTCGGCTGATGCGCGTCGCGCTGAATTCCCTATGTGCACCTGCCCTCTGGATCACTTCGCGCACCTCAACTCCCTTGCTCGTCTGGAGGTGCTTTCCTACCACGGTGGCCGACGGCTCCCTCGCTATCACCGGTGAGTCGTGAGGCACTGCAATTGCCCCTGCCTCCTTAGGTAGTACTACCCGAACGCAATGGCGTGGATTCATCACGGCAACCTCGCAGAGGCGTCATCCTCGGTGTCGCGGGTGTGCCTACAACAGATTAAGAAGCGCGGCCGGCGAGACCGCCGTTGCTAGGGTTTACGCGGGGCGCGGGGTGGGTGAGAGGATCTAATAGAGTAGAGACATCGATGATGAAGCGATTATGAAAGGATTCATCTAAGCGATCGGGAGATTGAGAAACAAAGGAGAGGTTGCTTGGTTTCGTTCGTACCTTGAGTAAAGAAGTTGAGTCCTCCGCCCCAACCCTGCTAGCTCACTTTGCCAAGTCATCTGCTGAGTACCGCCACCGCCGCCGCCACCGCAAAGTCCTTTATCGCCACTAGCCCTCCGCCCGTTACTCCTCCTTCCATCACCGCCATCGGATCGAGAGACGACGCCGACTCCCTCGAGCGCTGGATCCCTCGTGCGGTTGGCGTCCGCTAGATCCCCTCGACCGCCGCTTCCCTCGCTAGAGGATTGAACATCACTAACCCTGGCCGCCACGCGCAGGAGTGGTTGCGGTTGCGGGAAGGAGCAACGATGGGAAGAGGAGACGTCTCGCACATCTGCTGCTTTTCCCGATAGGCCGTGCTTGCCCCAGTCCAGTCTGCGACACGAGGATGATTCCAGCCTGGTAGGCCCAATTTAATCGAAGCCGAAAAAAGCCACCAGAGCAGCGGCCCAAAACGGATTAGCGCTCGTTAGGATCGAACGAAACGACTCGCGATACGATTAAGAAACAATCGGGTGGCAGAAAATGACCGCAAGTGACATCCAACGGCCACGAATGCTAATAGCCTGAGAGGGCAGGAAAAGTGCTTAGTTATAATTTAAAACATAAAAGAGGCTAGCCAACTCGCTACCAGGGAGCTCCCTCGATGGCAGGCTTAGTTGGCCCTTCGATCTTCGGAAGTCCGATCTTTGACTTCGTTTCAGGCGTTGGATGTTCACTGGCTGTTCACTGCTCGTTTTTACTGCACGATGACTATGTATAGCCAATGACCGGTGGGCTCTTGCAGCGCCCGTGTTGGCTGGGCGAACTGATTCGAGGTGCAGAATCACCCTCTCCCCGCCCGCCGCGTGCGCGCCGTGCCATCTGCGGGAGTGTGGGCCAGGCCTCGCCCAATCCCCCCGCCCGCACCACTCCCTCCCTGCCCCACGCCCAATCCCCTCGCCCGCACCGCTCCCTCCCTCCTTGATCTCTCTCCCTGGCCAGCCGCCATTGCTGGGAAACCCTAGCCCGCCGCCACTCGCGCCCGTCTCCTCCGGCCGGCCTCCGCCCGCAACCTCCCCCCTCCCGTTTTCAGAAGGGAAGGGAGGGAAGGGAAGAGAAGAGGGGTAGCGAGCGGGTCAGGTGGCCATGGTGCTTGCAGATCCACCGGCCCCGTCGTCGCCGCTGCGCTCGCAGGTTCCGATTCTTGTGAGCTACCCTTCTGCCCGTCTTCCTGCCGCACCTCCTCTTCCTCTCTTTTTGAGGGCGCCAGGAGCATGGCCTCGATCTGGAGCAGGAGAGGCCAGGAGTGACATGGTCACATGGGAGCAGCTCGGCTGCTTGCCGGTGGTGACGGATGCACTCAGACCTGTGGCCCGGTCTCTCCGCCGCGCGCCGTCCACCTCCCCGCAGGCATGCCGGCCACCTCCCCATCTGACGTACATCTTCCCCATGGGGCCATGGTACACGGTGAGCAGCAGTGGTACGAACCCCAAAATACTACCATGAGATTAGTTAAATTCAGTTGAAATGAGGAAGCTGTAGTGTTGCCTTTGTTCCTCAGTTAAATTTGTTTAATACGAGGAGCCAGTAGTGTCGCCTTTGTTCTTCAGTTAAATTCAGTTGAGACATTATGGGAATTACAACAACTTCATGTTTTTTCAAAAAATGTATTATCTCATTTTGTGTTGCGATGAGTTCCATACATTTTGAAGCTACAAACACCGGAAACCAGTGAAGAATGAAGAAAGGTGGATCCACCAGCAGCTTGAGTAGGATGAGGAGATCTGGATGGAGTTCGTGTTTCAAAGAACCATGGTAGCGCGTCCTCCCACCTCGACCTAGGTAAGCTCCTTCTTTTAGTGATGTTAGTAAGTCAGCTTTCTCTACCTAGCTCCATGCGGCACCTGGCCAGCTGCCTTGTTCTCTCCACTTAATCCTTGCTATTTGTAGGCGGAGCCAAATTCAGTTTTATGCGCATTCAACTCTGTGCTCTTTAATGTATTTTTGTAAGTGGAATCTGACTTCTCATGGTCTGCCTAAACAATGATTAGTCTATCGTATAATTGAACTAGGTCCATGGCTTTAAGAAATTGAGCGAAATCTACTTTTTCAGGCTTAAACCCAATCATTCATATTTGTTGCGACCAAATGTTCTGTTATAACTTTAAAATTGAAAACCAAGTTTCCCTGGACAATTGTACTTTTCTGTGAGCTTATTATTCACAAGTTATAGTAATATGGTATTATGGGCTTTGCTCCCAACATGATAAGGAGGAAAGAACCGCGGGCTATATTGTTCGTTGACATTCATGATCCGCGCTCGCAGGTTCCGACTCTTGTGAGCTACTGCTGCAGATGATATTTGGTCCCCATCCTTGCTACTGGCTCCTAATTTTTGTGTGATGAACAAATGGTTTAGATTTACCGTGTAAAGCTGAGATTCTACATTGGTTTGGAATTTAACTGGTTACCTTTGTTTAATTTAATGCCATGCGAAACCTAATATAGATGTTCATGTCTTCCCAATGATGTTAGTAGGAAGATTTTTTTTTTGCTTTCTTCATAGTGTAAATCTGTTGTTCAAGCTTCAAATTTATCTTGTTTATTATCTTTCCTTTTCTGCAAACTAATGGACCATATTTCTACTCAAACAGAGGCAAAGACGTCTTCTTAATGTTTCAGAAGTTTGGAGGCATCAAGGTCAGTCTTAATGCACGTAATGACTAATGCTTCCGCATTGTAATCTCTAATTTGTTATCGAGCTTCTATGCTTCAACACATCTAAAATTTCAAAAGCTTTTCCGGGTCGATACGGTTACTTGAGAATCGTACCAAAGATAGCCTTAGCAGTTCATTCCGTACCAAACTTGAGCAACACAAAAGTTAAGTTAGGTGACTGTTCTTTATAGGAATGCATCCTCCTCTTGCTATGCAAACTGAGGAAATCAAAGTGATGGGAAAGCATTGTACAACAGCTGTTGACTTCAGGATATTTCATGGATGAGTTATACTCCTTGACTCCCATGTAAAGTTAACTTATTATGCTCTCTGCATTAGTATGTTCCAAATTAACCACACACAATTTAATTAGGTGACCGTTCTCTGTAGGAGTGTATCATCCGCTTACTATGCAAACTGAGGAAATCAAAGTGGCAAAGCAATTGACTGCATCTGTTGACTTCAGGATATCTCAAGGACGAGTTAGAATCTATGATGCTCAGGTAAAATTAACTTATTTTGCTCTTTGCATCGGTATGTTCCAAATTAACTGCACAAAATTTAATTAGGTGATTATTCTCTATAGGGATGCATCCTCTGCTTGCTACACAAACTGAGGAAACCAAAGCAGCAAAGCATTGTACTGCAGATGTCGACTTCGGAATATCTCATGAACCAGTTATACTCCTTGATGCTCATGTAAAATTAACTTATTTTGCTCTCTGCAATTGCATAATAGAACGGTTGAGCTACACATCTCGCTGCTGATATTTTCAAATGTATTGCAACCACTGTACAACCCATCCATCGTAATTGATATGTTGAGACTGGATCGTAGTAGTTGTTCTGCCTCATCTATCACTATCTGTGGGATTGCTTTGATTATGTGTCTCCCAACTTTCTGTAACTAAAAAGCAGCCTGTAAATGTAGCTTGAATAAAAATGGTACCTTTCAGTTTTGTGCAAGTTCAAAGTATTAGTAGTTTCAGTTTGTCCAATTTTTGCAGGGATATTGTGTGAGGTCTGGTACAAACTTTTAAGACAATCACTTAATACATTCATGGGATCACCAACTTTTGGCTTTTGTTGATACTAGCTAGGTGGGGCCATGAATTCCTAGAGGATTGTGGCAATTATCCTGCTTCGCTTGCAAGATTGGTTCTAAAAATATCATGGTAGTTGTAATTTCAGATTGCTGCTGATTTGACTAAATATGTCACGCCCAATATGCGACCCTATCCAAAAGGAACTCGAAGGTCCCACCAAGGATAGACCCGCATATTGAAACGCTTTTGCAAGGTGGATATCATTACATCAACATTACATAATAGATGAGGATACATACAAAAGGGCATACAATGCCACATGAATACAACAATACATCATATACAAGATCAACATCCGGCTATGGATGAAACATAAACAGAAACTCAAACAACATCCACCCTGCTAGCCCAGGCTGCCGACCTGGAACCTATCCCCTGATCGAAGAAGCAGAAGAAGAACTCCAAAACAAGCAAACATCGCTCTCGCGTCATGATCATCGCAAACCCGTACCTGCAACTGTTGTTGTAGTAATCTGTGAGCCACGAGGATTCAGCAATCCCATTACCATGGGTATCAAGACTAGCAAAGCTTAATGGGTAAAGAAGGGGTAAGGTGGTGAGGTTGCAGCAGCGACTAAGCATGTATGGTGGCTAACTTACGCAAATAAGAGCGAGGAGAGAAGCAAAGCAAGCGGTCGTCAACTAGTAATGATCAAGAAGTGATCCTGAACTCCTACTTACGTCAAACATAACCAAGAAACCGTGCTCTCCTCTCGATCAACCCCGAAAAGAGACACTCACGGTTACACACACGGTTGGTGTATTTTAGAAGAGTTTACTTCAAGTTTACTACAACGGATATTAACAAATACCCATCTGCCACATAACCATGGGCACGGCTCTCGAAAGTTTATACCTGCGGGGTGTCCCAACTTAGCCCATGATAAGCTCTCGCGATCAAGGGATATTCCTTCTCCGGGAAGACCCGATCGGTCTCGGAATCCGGCTACAAGACATTTTGACATAATAAAACAAGACCAGCAAGACCGCCCGATCTTGCGACAATCCCGATAGGAGCTGCACATATCTCGTTCTCGGGGCAACACGGATGAGACAGACTCTGAGTAAAACCAGGCCTCGAGTTTCCCATGGTGGCCCTTGGTAGGCTCGATTCGGGCCAACACTTAGACAAGCATTGGCGGGGGGTTGCTAAATAAAGATGACCCTTGGGTTAATTACTCCCAAGGGAAAGTAGGTGGTGGTGAGGCAAATGGTAAAACCAAGGTTGGGCCTTCTTTGGAGGAGTCTTATTCAAAGCGAACTGTCAAGGGGGTCCCATAAATCACCCAACTGCGTTAGGGACGCAAAATCCGGGAACATAATACCGATATGATGGAAACTAGGGCGGCAAGAGTGGAACAAAACACCAGGCATAAGGCCGAGCCTTCCACCCTTTACCAAGTATATAGATGCATTAATTAGATAAGAGATATTGTGATATCCCAACATAACATAATCCAACATGGAGCAATCTTCATCTTCACCTGCAACTAGCAACGCTAAAAGAGGGGCTGAGCAAAAGCGGTAACATAGCCATACAATGGTCTGCTAGGAAGGGTAACAAAGGTCAGAGGTTCATGGCAATTTGGGAGGCTTGATAAGCAAGTGGTAGGTAGCGCAGCATAGCGAAAGAACGAAGCAACTAGCATAGCAATGATAGTAATGAGATCCAAGGTGACGGTCATCTTGCCTGAAATCCCGCTAGGAAGAAGAATGAGTCCATGAAGAAGATGAAGCCACGAAGACGAACCAAGCGGAGACGAACGAATCCTCACGATCGCAACGAAACGGGAACTATCGAAAAGAAGCACACAACGAAGTAAACACACCACACATAAACGAGACATGATGCACAACCAAGCATGATGCATGACAAAGCTACATGAAGCTACTCATGGAAAGAGATGATGCATACAAGAGCAACACATCAAAGCAAGTTTAAATGAGGCCGGAAGCAACATATAACAATTCCGGTAAGTCCTCATATGCAAATTTCGAAATTGGTCCAGATCTGAATAAACCTTATGTTCAAGTTGTTAAACAGCAAGTTAAGATGCACCACGACGATCTACACGGAATTCTAGTCAAGTTACATATAAAGTTCATTAAATTCGGAGCTACGGCCTAGAAGATATGAGCAAAACAAGATAAGCATGGCATTGATACAAAATGCATCCAAACATCAAGAAAACACCTCAAAACAAGGATGCAACATGATAATATGAAACTACATGCAATTCTAAGCAAGTTTCATATAGAGCACACTCAAAATGGAGCAACGGTTCAACACATACACCCTATACAAGTTTAAAGGACAAACTGTCCAAAACAGCAACTAGGCATATTGCAAGCATCAAAACACTATGCTACAGCATCTCAACGTAAGAACAAAAGGCATGGGCACGAAGTACAGGTAAAGCATGACAAAACATGAACACTGAGACATCTCCAGAAATCACTAGAACATGCTCAAAAACACATGGCAAGATTGCAAATAATAAGTGTTTCAGACTTTAGCAGAAATAACATCAGGTTGCAAAGTTTAGAGCTATCAAACAACATGCTACAGGAACTTATCATGGCAAACAAAGGCATGAAATGAATCTACTAATTGCATCAAACAAAAGTCCTTTAGTGACCATGAGCCAAAAAGGATCAGAAGATATGATGGCACCCATGTAAACATGGCAAAAGATATGACAGATTCATACATGGCAGGAACAACGATAAGTAGGCATGTTGGTGAGCTTGAAACACTCACCACAGAGCAACACATGGCATGACAAGGTAACCAACAGTAATAACACATGTTTATGAAGCTAAGAATGGCAAGAGCAAGTTTATAGAGTGCACGGATCACTAACAACAATCATGGCAACATTGAACTTAATGATAACAGGCTGACAGCAACATTATTTAGCAACTTTGGAGCAAGATAACGACAAGTTACAGCAGGCTATAAATGCAACCAGGGGAATGGATGGATAGAGCATGACATGTATAACAAAACATCCTTAGAGGACATCTCCAGATTATGCATAGAATGACTTGTAGCAGCAGGCTTACATAGCATCATAATATAACATGTCGACCTAGCAAAACAAACAACAGCAAGTACCCTACTTAACAAGCTCGATGCACTCACTACAAGACCCACAAAAATCCATGGATGGCACCACTGTGAAGATGGCATGACATATCACAAAACACATGTAGAGCTCATGCTCATAAGATGCACACATCAAATGCAACAAAAATGACAAATCATCAAGTTATAACAGTTTCAGCAGGTTAACATCATATAGCACTCTTGCAACGAAGATTCAGGCATCAAGATGAACTCAAATGAACATGGTGCAATGGAATCAAATGAATTACTCGTTGAGACGAACAATTTGACATATTATACACACGAAACGGAGCAGCCTGCAGCAAGTTATGATGCGATGAACAGGGCAACATTATGCAAATAAATCAGGGACTTAGACGAAAAACGGGGTCAACCTGCGATTGGATCTGGATCTGGGGTTGCACGGGAACCGAGGCGGCCGGAGTTCTCGCCGGAGAGCGGCCGGGGGGAGGTCGGAGGAGGCGGCCCCGGCCCGGATCTCGCCGGATCCGGCGGTGGCGCAGAGAGGCGGCGACGGCGAGATGGTCGCAGGAGGCGCGGACGCCGGAGGCGGGTGGCGAAGGCGTCGTGGCGGCGGCGCCACGGCGGCGCCCGCGGCGAAGCAGGCGGCGGCGCGCGCAGGCAAAGCGGCGGCAGACGGCGGGCGCTGCTCATGCGGACGGCAGCCACGGAGCGGGGCCGGCGGCGCGCTGGGCCCAGATCGGCGGGGCGGGCTGCGGCGGGCCTCGGCGGGCTGCGGCGGGGAGCCCGATCGGCGACGTGGCGCTCCCGTTGGCTGGAGCGGCGGCGGACGCGTCCGGCGCCGTCCGGACGTGTCCGGCGCGCGGAGGAAGAAGGAGGCTAGGGTTAGGGGGAGAATTCATCCGCGAATTTCGGGGGGAGGCACATATTTATAGATAGAGGGAGCTAGGAGAGTCCAAATGGGGTGCGGTTTTCGCCCACACGATCGTGATCGAACGACCGAGAGCATGGAGGGGAGTTTGCTGGGCTTTGGGCCACTTTGAAAGGGGTGTTGGGCAGCAAAGAGAAGGGGGCTTTTACGGTTACCCGGTTAACCGTTGGAGTATCAAACGACCTCCAAATGGCACGAAACTTGACAGGCGGTCTACCGGTGGTATACCAAGGCCGCTTGACAAACCTCGGGCCATTCCGAGAAAGTTTAACACCCACTCATGAAAAGAGACAAAAGGGGACGCCGGATGACATAGGAGTGCCGGATTGCAAAACGGACAACGGAGAAAATGCTCGGATGCATGAGATGAACATGTATGCAAAATGAAATGCACATGACGACATGATATGAAATGCAGATGATGACATGGCAAAGTGCAACACGCAAGCACATGACATGGCAAAGACGGCGAATAACTGGAAGCCACCTGGCGCATCAAATCCGGGGCATTACAAAATATGTTTTGATTGCTTTTAAGCTTTGACTCTTTACTGTGTGCACAACTAATTCATTCCTAATTAAATCTTTCAATGGTCGATGGGAACACTACAGATCTTGATTCTCTGCTTTTTAATGTTTCATATGTTTTCATGTACAAACCGAGGCATGCGGATGCGGGCGCGATGGCGGGCATCTCCGGCAGCGGCGGCGACCTGCAGGCAAGAGGCAACGACTGAGGTGTTCGATTCGATCCAGCACCATGGCCCGGTCCCTCCAGGAGAGAGAGATGTGGGACAGAGAGAGAAGGAAGGAGAGGAGGGAGAAAGAGAGAGGGAGGTAAGATGCCGGATGTTACTATAGTATTAGAAGAATTCCTGATATATTTATTTATAGGATTCTATGATATTTGATGCAAAATATGTTGGGGAACGTAGTAATTTCAAAATTTTCCTACCCACACGCAAGATCATGGTGATGGCATAGCAACGAGAGGGGAGAGTATTGTCCACGTACCCTCATAGACCATAAGCGGAAGCGTTATGACAACGCGGTTGATGTAGTCGCACGTCTTCACGATCCGACCGATCCAAGTACCGAACGTACGGCACCTCCGAGTTCAGCACACGTTCAGCTCGATGACGATCCCTGGACTCCGATCCAGCAAAGTGTCGTGGATGATTTCCGTCAGCACGACGGCGTGGTGACGATGATGATGTTCTACCGGCGCAGGGCTTCACCTAAACTCCGCGACGATATGACCGAGGTGGAATATGGTGGAGGGGGGCACCGCACACGGCTAAGGAACGATCCGTAGATCAACTTGTGTTGTTCTAGGGTGCCCCCCTGCCCCGTATATAAAGGAGGGAGGGGGAGGTGCGGCCGGCCCTCTAGGGGTGCGCCTGGAGGAGTCCTACTCCCACCGGGAGTAGGACTCCCCCCTCTTGCCTTGGTGGAGAAGGAAAGGGGGGAGGGGAAAGAGGAAAGGGGCGCGCCGCCCCCCCCCCCTTCCTTGTCCTATTAGGACTAGAGGGGGAGGGGGCGCGCGGCCTGCCCTGGCCAGCCCTCCTCTTTTCCCTCATGGCCCATCAAGGCCCATTAACCCCCGGGAGGGTTCCGGTAACCCTCCGATGTTCCGGTAAAATCCCGATTTCATCCGGAATCATTCCGATATCCAAATATAGGCTTCCAATATATCAATCTTTATGTCTCGACCATTCCGAGACTCCTCGTCATGTCCTTGATCACATCCGGGACTCCGAACAACCTTCGGTACATCAAAACTTGTAAACTCATAATAAAACTGTCATCGTAACGCTTAAGCATGCGGACCCTACGGGTTCGAGAACTATGTAGACATGACCTAGAACTGTTTCCGGTCAATAACCAATAGTGGAACCTGGATGTTCATATTGGCTCCTACATATTCTCGAAGATCTTTATCGGTCAAACCGCATAACAACATCGTTGTTCCCTTTGCCATCGGTATGTTACTTGCACGAGATTCGATCGTCGGTATCCAATACCTAGTTCAATCTCGTTATCGCAAATTTCTTTACTCGTTCCGTAATACATCATTCCGTAACTAACTCATTGGTTACAATGCTTGCAAGGCTTAAGTGATGTGTATTACCGAGAGGGCCCAGAGATACCTCTCCGACATTCGGAGTGACAAAACCTAATCTCGAATTACGCCAACCCAACATGTACCTTTGGAGACACCTGTAGAGAACCTTTATAATCACCCAGTTACGTTGTGACGTTTGGTAGCACACAAAGTGTTCCTCCGGTAAACGGGAGTTGCATAATCTCATAGTTGTAGGAACTTTGTATAAGTCATGAAGAAAGCAATAGCAACATACTAAACGATTAAGTGCTAGGCTAACGGAATGGGTCAAGTCAATCACATCATTCTCCTAATGATGTGATCCCGTTAATCAAATGACAACACATGTCTATGGTTAGGAAACATAACCATCTTTGATTAATGAGCTAGTCAAGTAGAGACACACTAGTGGCATTATGTTTGTCTATGTATTCACACATGTATCATGTTTCCAGATAATACAATTCTAGCATGAATAATAAACATTTATCATGATATGAGGAAATAAATAATAACTTTATTATTGCCTCTAGGGCATATTTCCTTCAGTCTCCCACTTGCACTAGAGTCAATAATCTAGATTACATAGTAATGATTCTAACACCCATGGAGTCTTGGTGCTGATCATGTTTTGCTCGTGGAAGAGGCTTAGTCAGCGGTCTGCAATATTCAGATCCGTTTGTATCTTGCAAATTTCTATGTCTCCCACCGAACTTGGTCCGGATGGAATTGAAGCGTCTCTTGATGTGTTTGGTCCTCTTGTGAAATCTGGATTCCTTTGCCAAGGCAATTGCACCATATTGTCACAGAAGATTTTCATTGGTCCCGATGCACTAGGTATGACACCTAGATCGGAAATGAACTCCTTCATCCAGACTCCTTCATTTGCTGCTTCCGAAGCAGCTATGTACTCCGCTTCACATGTAGATCCTGCTACGACGCTTTGTTTAGAACTGCACCAACTTACAGCTCCACCGTTTAATATAAATACGTATCCGGTTTGCGATTTAGAATCGTCGGATCGGTGTCAAAGCTTGCATCGGCGTAACCTTTACGACAAGCTCTTTGTCACCCCATAAGCGAAAACATATCCTTAGTCCTTTTCGGTATTTCAGGATATTCTTGACCGCTGTCGATGATCCACTCTGGATTACTTTGGTACCTCCTGCTAAACTAATAGCAAGGCACACATCAGGTCCGGTACACAACATTGCATACATGATAGAGCCTATGGCTGAAGCATAGGAACTCCTTTCATTTTCTCTCTATCTTCTGCGGTGGTCGGGCATTGAGTCGACTCAATTTTATACCTTGTAATACAGCAAAAACCCTTTCTTTGCCTGATCCATATTGAACTTTTTCAAGATTTTATCAAGGTATGTGCATTGTGAAAGTCAATCAAGCGTCTTGATCTATCTCTATAGATCTTGATGCCCAATATGTAAGCAGCTTCACCGAGGTCTTTCATTGAAAAACTTTTATTCAAGTATCTTTTATGCTATCCAGAAATTCTATATCATTTCCAATCAACAATATGTCGTCCACATATAATATTAGAAATGCTCTGAGCTCCCACTCACTTTCTTGTAAATCTGAGGCTTCTCCAAAAGTCTCATATAAAACCATATGCTTTGATCACACTATCAAAGAGTTTATTCCAACTCCGAGAGGCTTGCACCAGACCATAGATTGATCGTTGGAGCTTGCACACTTTGTTAGCTCCTTAGGATCGACAAAACCTTCGGTTGCATCATATACAACTCTTCTTCCGTAAATCCATTCAGAATGCAGTTTTGACATCCATCGCCATATTTCATAATCATAAAATGCGGCAATTGCTAACATGATTCGACGGACTTAAGCATCGCTACGGTTGAGAAGGTCTCATCGTAGTCAACCCCTTGAACTTGTCGAAAACCTTTTGCAACAAGTCGAGCTTTGTAAACAGTAACATTACCGTCAGCGTCAGTCTTCTTCTTGAAGATCCATTAATTCTCTATTGCTTGCCGACCATCGGGCAAGTCAACCAAAGTCCACAATTTGTTCTCATACATGGATCCCATCTCAGATTTCATGGCTTCAAGCCATTTTGCGGAATCTGGGCTCACCATCGCTTCTTCATAGTTCGTAGGTTCACCATGATCTAGTAGCATGACTTCCAGAATAGGATTACCGTACCACTCTGGTGCGGATCTTACTCTAGTTGATCTACGAAGTTTAGTAACAACTTGATCTAAAGTTTCATGATCATCATCATTAACTTCATCACTAATTGGTGTAGGTGTCACAGGAACCAATTTCTGTGATGAACCACTTTCCAATAAGGGAGCTGGTACTGTTACCTCATCAAGTTCTACTTTCCTCCCACTCACTTCTTTCGAGAGAAACTCCTTCTCTAGAAAGGATCCATTCTTAGCAACGAATGTCTTGCCTTGAGATCTGTGATAGAAGGTGTACCCAACTGTCTCCTTTGGGTATCCTATGAAGACACATTTTTCCGATTTGGGTTCAAGCTTATCAGGTTGAAGTTTTTCACATAAGCATCGCAGCCCCAAATTTTCAGAAGCGACAACTTTGGTTTCTTGCCAAACCATAGTTCATAAGGAGTCGTCTCAGCGGTTTTGATGGTGCCCTATTTAACGTGAATGCGGCCGTCTCTAAAGCATAACCCCAAAGCGATAGCGGTAAATCGGTAAGAGACATCATAGATCGCACCATATCTAGTAAAGTACGATTCGACGTTCGGACACACCATTCTGTTGTGGTGTTCCGGTGGCGTGAGTTGCGAAACTATTCCGCATTGTTTCAAATGTAGACCAAACTCGTAACTCAAATATTCTCCTCCACGATCAGATCGTAGAAACTTTATTTTCTTGTTACGATGATTTTCAACTTCACTCTGAAATTCTTTGAACTTTTCAAATGTTTCAGATTTATGCTTCATTAAGTAGATATACCCGTATCTGCTTAAATCATCTGTGAAGGTGAGAAAATAACGATATCCGCCACGAGCTTCAACATTCATCGGACCACATACATCTGTATGTATGATTTCCAACAAATCTGTTGCTCTCTCCATAAAACCGGAGAACGGTGTTTTAGTCATCTTGCCCATGAGGCACGGTTCGCAAGTACCAAGTGATTCATAATCAAGTGGTTCCAAATGTCCATCAGTATGGAGTTTCTTCATGCGCTTTACACCGATATGACCTAAACGGCAGTGCCACAAATAAGTTGCACTATCATTATCAACTCTGCATCTTTTGGCTTCGACATTATGAATAAGTGTATCACTACTATTGAGATTTAATAAAAATAGACCACTCTTCAAGGGTGCATGACCATAAAAGATATTACTCATATAAATAGAACATCCATTATTCTCTGATTTAAATGAATAACCGTCTCGCATCAAACAAGATCCAGATATAATGTTCATGCTCAACGCTGGCACCAAATAACAATTATTTAGGTCTAAAACTAATCCCGAAGGTAGATGTAGAGGTAGCGTGCCGACCGCGATCACATCGACTTTGGAACCGTTCCCATGCGCATCGTCACCTCGTCCTTGGCGATTGCTCGCTTATTCCGTAGTCCCTGTTTTGAGTTGCAAATATTAGCAGAACCAATATCAAATACCGGTGCTCTGCAAGCTCTAGTAAGGTATACATCAATAACATGTATATCACATATACCTTTGTTCACCTTGCCATCCTTCTTATCCGCCAAATACTTGGGGCAGTTCCGCTTCCAAAGTGACCAGCTTGCTTGCGGTAGAAGCACTTTCGGTTTGAGCTTAGGTCCAGACTTGGGTTTCTTCTCTTGAGCAGCAACTTGCTTGCTGTTCTTCTTGAAGTTCCTTCTTCTTCCCTTTGCCCTTTTCTTGAAACTAGTGGTCTTGTTGGCCATCAACACTTGATGCTCCTTCTTGATTTCTACCTCCGCAGCTTTTAGCATTGCGAAGAGCTCGGAATTGTCTTGTTCATCCCTTGCATATTATAGTTCATCACGAAGCTCTTGTAGCTTGGTGGCGATGATTGGAGAATTCATCGGTGACACTATCATCCGGAAGATTAACTCCCGGTTGAATCAAGTGATTATTATACCCGGACATTTTGAGTATATGCTCACCGATGAACTATTCTCCTCCATCTTGCAGCTATAGAACTTATTGGAGACTTCATATCTCTCAATCCGGGCATTTGCTTGAAATATTAACTTCAACTCCTGGAACATCTCATATGCTCCATGACGTTCAAAACGTCGTTGAAGACCAGTTCTAAGCGTAAAGCATGGCACATTGAACTATAGAGTAGTCATCGCTTTGCTCGCCAGACGTTCACAACTTACGGCGTTGCTCTATGTGAGCTGGCACCCAGCGGTGCTTCGGGGCGTAATTCTTCTGTGCAGCAATGAGGATAATCCTCAAATTACGGACCCAGTCCGTGTAATTGCTACCATCATCTTTCAACTTTGCTTTCTCAAGGAACGCATTAAAATTCAACGGAACAACAAAGACGAGCCATCTATCTACAACAAACATAGATAAGCAAAATACTATCAGGTACTAAGTTCATGATAAACTTAAGTTCAATTAATCATATTAGTTAAGAACTCCCACTTAGACAGACATCTCTCTAGTCATCTAAGTGATCACGTGATCCAAATCAACTAAACCATAACCGATCATCACATGAGATGGAGTAGTTTTCAATGGTGAACATCACTATGTTGATCATATCTACTATATGATTCACGCTCGACCTTTCGGTCTCCGTGTTCCGAGGCCATATCTGCACATGCTAGGCTCGTCAAGTTTAACTTGAGTATTCGCGTGTGCAAAACTGGCTTGCACCCGTTGTAGATGGACGTGAGCTTATCACACCCGATCATCACGTGGTGTGCGGGCACGACGAACTTTGGCAACGGTGCATACTCGGGAGAACACTTCTTGATAATTTTAGTGAGAGATCATCTTAAAATGCTACCGTCAATCAAAGCAAGATAAGATGCATAAAGGATAAACATCACATGCAATCAATATAAGTGATATGATATGGCCATCATCATCTTGTGCTTGTGATCTCCATCTCTGAAGCACCGTCGTGATCACCATCGCCACCGGTAGCGACACCTTGATCTCCATCGTAGCATCGTTGTCGTTCGCCATCTATTGCTTCTCGACTATCGCTACCGCTTAGTGATAAAGTAAAGCAATTACAGGCGTTGCATTTCATACAATAAGCGACAACCATATGGCTCCTGCCATTGCCGATAACCGGTTACAAAACATGATCATCTCATACAATAAAATATAGCATCACGTCTTGACCATATCACATCACAACATGCCCTGCAAAAACAAGTTAGGCGTCCTCTACTTTGTTGTTGCAAGTTTTACGTGGCTGCTACGGGCTGAGCAAGAACCGTTCTTACCTCGCATCAAAACCACAACGATAGTTCGTCAAGTTAGTGTTGTTTTAACCTTCGCAAGGACCGGCGTAGCACTTTCAGTTCAACTAAAGTTGGAGAAACAGACACCGCCAGACCACACATGTGTGCAAAGCACGTCGGTAGAATGTAACATCCCAAATTTTGGAATGTTAATATAATTAATTGAATTGTTTGTTTGTTTGCTTGAGTGAATTAAACTTGAGTGAAATTTGAACCTTTTCAAAACTTTTGAATGAGAGGAATAAAATGACTTTCCCTTCTCCGTAAATTCAAATTCATCCTATTAAAATCAATGAGAGAAGATGACATGACTTCTTCAACTATAAAGAATTTGAGCGGAGTTTTGCAATTTAATTCTTTCAAATATTTGCACTTGCTTCTCTATTTTTCTTCCCGAGAAAACCCGAAAATAAATTCTTGCAAGCAAGAAAGAGCGGAGGAAAATGACTCTCCAAAATCAGGGGCATTTTGAAAATATTTGAGCCAAAAAAACCAAAGTTTTTATTTAAAAATTATTTGCAAAAAGAAATAAAGCCTTTAGGGATTTTCTGAAAAACATTTTTTAAGTTTTTATTTTGGCCGTGGAATAATGCTCATCATCTACATTTTATTTTTCTGATAATTTTAGTATATAAAACTCTTTATTCGAATTGATTTGATTTCCCTTTTATTGTTTTAGTTTCCTAATTTTAAAAATAGGAATGGAATCGTTTTATTAGGAAAAACCTGGCCCATTAAGCACTTTCCTATTCTAGCCCAACAAGAGATCATCTCCTTCCTCTGTTTCCTCTCACGTTACAGAAGCTTTCCATATCCATGGAGACAGGAATCTCCACCTTCCCGATCTCCCTCGTCTTTCCATCCCAGCGCCTCCGAGACCGCCTATAAAACCCCTCCCTCTCCTCGTTCCATTTTCCCATCACCACGCCCCCTCCCTGCCCGTAGCCTTCTCGCCACCGTCCTCCTTTTCCTGCCTAGAAACGCTCACCAGGAGCTCTCCTGGAACCTCCCCAAGCGCCGACCCCTCCTCCGCCACCCCACCTGCTTGGCGACCTCCCCCCTCGCCGAGCAGCCCTCCACATCGCCGTCTCCTTCCTGCCATCTCTGCCTCACGTCAGGTAACTCCGTTTTCGTTTTCAGATTTATTTCCGTAACAGATTTAGTTCCGTTCTTGTTTAGCCTATAACTTTTGATCTAGAAGTCCAATGATGCTGATTCTTTTTGCGTTAGATCATAATTTTCTTGTAGTTTCCAAAATATATAATTTGTCTATGTTTGGATTTATAAAAATTGAGTTAGATCAGATTTGAATTAAAGCTTGTTTTGCTTATTCCGGGAGTTTCATAATAGATTTTATTTAATTCTTTTTGCTCCTAGTTGCTTAATGGAATATTTTCTGTTTAGTTAACATAAAACCATGATTAGGTGATGTTAAGAAATTTTGTTATATAAAACTATTTTTGTTGTTATTTGAAGTAGGAAAACTTTGAGTTGTTTTTCTTTAAGTTTTCCTTTGGGTTTTGCTTTGTTGGTTTTGGTGTGTTACTTTGTTATGTTATGTTATGCTATGTGCTTATTATAGTTATTGTTTGCCTCGGTAGAATTTCCGAGTCGAAGATTTGCTACTCTGAAACCCTAGTTTTTGAAGATCGTCAACAAGGCAAGTTCACTTTGACCATGCTTTCTTACCTATGTTTTATTGCATTTAGTGGCACCTTTGCAACCACCCTCAGTAGTGTTATTGAAATTCTTGTAGTTGAGTAGTATGCATGAGGTAGGAACCCATCACCCTGTTACCAAGCCGGGGCGCTATTTATTTTAATGCTACGCTATAGTAGGCGGGGTTGGTATGAGTGCTCGGGAGTGGTGTGAGAATGGAGGACCTCGTCAATGGCGACAACTCCATGATGGAATCTGCAAGGACTACATCTTCAAGGCCTCAAGACTTCAAGACTCGAGACAAGAATTCAATACACACTCTTGGGTGAAGGATGGTTGACGGGCACCTGGAGAAACCAGTGGTTGGCGGGATGCATGGAGAAGCGCCATGACATCTTGCGGAAAGCTTCACCCAGACTCAAAGAGACGGAAGAATACTTCATGCCCGAAGCTTACCTGTGCAACCGCAAGTCATTATGGGCTCGGCTTGGTTGACCTTAGTGGTGACTCTGGCTGGGGCGGTGCTAGCAGATGTAGAACTACGGTAGGATTGGATGGGTGCGGACGGTGGTCGAGGAACTCTTTGGAAGACCATGTTTGGTCATCTTGTTCTCAAACACTCTGAAGTGCGAGAACGTAAAAGAGGATCGAATCTTGCGGGTAAAGTGTACAAACCTCTGCAGAGGTTTAAACCTAATCGATTAGCCGTGTCCCGATTACGGACAATTTGAGCCTCTGGACTTGGATCTATCTCGGAACTCTCAACACGGATTGATAACTTAATTGCGGGCAACTTATGATGATTTTGGGCTATGAGACATCGGTTGGCGGAACCATGTCATGATAGAAAACTCCATAGTACAGGCTTCATTTTATTCCTTTGATGTAGGGAAAATAAAACCAGCTTTTACGCAACAAAATTCAGATCTGAGCCATAAAGCCATATTGCATATAGTATAGTTTTATCATCTATTTTCTCATGTTGTGATCTTGCGGTACATTCAATGTAATTGACCTACACGGCTGCAACGTATCATGTTGCGAGATATTTCCTCGACGAGTAAGAGTTACGATCTGAGGTTACGGTCTACACTCAACCTGCCGATGGCGTTGATGGGACTCCACACCCGTTTGATTGTTTCCGCTGATTATTATGAGGTATATATCATTTCGTTATTTATACATGTGATTGCACTTTGATATATACATTAATGTCTTGTGTGCCGACATCTTGATCCGAGGATGGCACAATAACACGAAGGCTTGACCGTCGAGGTCGGGTCGCTCTGAAATGGTATCGAGCACATGTTGACTGTAGGGCGTGACCCTAGAAACCGGAAAGCCCTAGGACAGGAAATTTCTAAAACTTTATTTTCAAAAGGACTCTTACTTCTCATCTTTTCAGATTTTATCAAATAGACACTCTCACCTCAAATAGTTAGAATATACCCTTTCCTTTTGACCACACGGAGGATCAATGAAGACGCTCCAAGAAGGATTTGATATCGGAGAACTGATGACCCCTTGAGTAAAGAGGATTTCACCATGTATTAGAAGCTAGAACAGTTGAAGACTCAAGACTTGAAAGGATCTGAAGAATTATTTGACCCATAGAGACCAAACCCTGTTATATACCTCGTTAGATCACGATGATTTGTGAGCTGTCATTTGTTTGATGTTTTACCGACAGCCCCAAAATAAAAACTTGTTTCTTCAAAACTATTGGTTGTATTGTGTGTATATCCTCCCCACCTCTCTCTCATCTCACCCTAAAACCCTTGAACCCGTAGATGATGAATGAAGTTGGACTGATATTCTCGGACCAAGACTCAACCCGAGGCGGAGCTATGGATCTGAGAACATGGAAAATCACTTGGGAGCAATTTGGTTTCAAGGAAGTATGAGGTTCAATATGCTCTTCAATACCTTACGAGAAAGTGCTGCAACTTGGTGGAACATGCACCAAGCCATACAGGATTTAATGGAGCAAGAACTTGGGAGGAATTCAAGAAGACCTTGTTGAAATCACGTCTTATCCGGAAGCACAATGATGCACCAAGAAGTAAACCTTGTGCTGCAAGATTTGCGGAGAATTAGGACACACCGGGAGGAACACAAAGATGGATGCCCTCATTGTGAGGAGAAACACCCAGGTGAGGAATGCCCAACTAGCTAGGTGACTTGCTTCTGTGTGAAGGAACCACCCACTACCGGTCAATGTCACATTTACTCCACGGTGCAACAAACTATTCAGGAGCAGGAAGAAGGAATGAAAGAAGCCCTCAGAAGTTATGAAAGAACACATGATGAAGGAATGTGTTGAAGACCACGATGGAGAAGGCCTCAACAGATTTTACTCCAATGCACTGCTATTCATGTGGAGAAGAAGGACATTTTTCGCAATGTTGCACCAAGGAAAGAAAAGAGTATCTGGGATATTTCCCAACAGCGAAGTGAAGTTTGACCCTCGGAAATAGAAGCTCGATCATTCTGAGAAATCCAGAAGAGAAAAGAAGGCAACCCGAAACAACACAATTTTCGCAGAGAAGGACCTGAGTCATATCACTTGTTACAGGTGCAAGGATTTAGGTCATTACGCTAGTAAATGTCGAGAAAAGAAGCCAAGAATCCAAGGAGCCTACATAATCACAAAGAAGCCCGAGACATGTCGGAAGTCATTTGTTTTCGCTGCAAGGAAGCAGGACATTATGCTACTAAATGTCACAACAAGATGAAAGCTGGAGTTGAGTAGTTGGAATTTTAATATTGGAAACAAGAGTAGTAGAAAGCAATTTCATTTTCATGAGTTCAATGAGTTGAGTTATGTAATGGGTGCTCGAGTTTGTAATGGATTCATGAAATCAATAAAGTTAAGGTGACATGTTTTCATATGTTTAATTGTATGAGTTGTTACTCTATGAACCCGGATTTGACCATTTTCGAGGATATGAGAAATATGGTCTATGGATAGATTTGTGAATTTCATTTTAAGGGTGATAGTACCCTATGAAGAACACTAGACCAATGGAAATGGAAATGTGTCCCACAGGTTGGAGTTTGGAAAAAATGAGTTGGAGTTTTATCTTTGATATGATGGTATGAAGAAATGAAATGTTATTGGATTTAAAGTGGTGTAATGTTGGAAAATGGAACAATTGTAACTCCCACAATGAGTTCAAGCTGTGCAAGTATTGAAGTGAGCCCATAACCCACAGGCCCAGAAATTAATAAGGATCAAGAATTCACAGGAAGAAGAAATATTGGAACAAGCTATGATTTGATCAGCAGATATTTACGTGGGAGATTACATAAAAACCTAAGAGTGGTGAAGTAACGATAGATGTTTTGTTTGGCTTGCATAAACCATGGATTTACTCGAACCCAATTCGAGGACAAGAGAAATTCTGCAATGCTTGTGAGTATGCCCAAGTGTTAGAATCGTGATTCACTTTGTTTACGTATGTGGTAATGATTCAAATGCAGGGATGGATTGGCCCCATACGAAGACTTCTATCATGAACTATCATATGTTGATGGAAAATCGAGAGAGTCTCAAAACCTTTGAAGAGTGTCGACGCTATAAGCCCTAAAACCATAGAATGGTAGGGCGATGGAACCCCTTTACGAACAGCGATGCCAATCGTAGGTTATACGGTGAGGTTCAACCAGACCCGTTTTCTGCAGGAGAAAACCATAAATTGTAGACCACCATGAGTGTTTCGATAGTTGTTTAGAATGGACACAGACCCATCAGCTAAGAAGATCCGGTCTCGGACGAACTTCAACTTTGTGAACCGACCCAAGCTTTTGAGGAAAACTCTATGCTTCGACGTAAGAGCTTTAATGAAGGAGCTATTGTAAGATATGTGAAGAGACCTACATTGTCAGCCCTCGGAGGAAATATCTGAGTTTATTGGAACCATGACCTTGTTTTTAAGTGTGGTAGCACCCCGACCTTCGACCAAGACATTTGCTAGAAGACCCCAACCCCTAACCTTTTCTTGCTAGCCTCTTGAATCTCGAGGGCGAGATTCATTTTAAGTAATGGTAGGTTTGTAACATCCCAAATTTTGGAATGTTAATATAATTAATTGAATTGTTTGTTTGTTTGCTTGAGTGAATTAAACTTGAGTGAAATTTGAACCTTTTCAAAAACTTTTGAATGAGAGGAATAAAATGACTTTCCCTTCTCCGTAAATTCAAATTCATCCTATTAAAATCAATGAGAGAAGATGACATGACTTCTTCAACTATAAAGAATTTGAGCGGAGTTTTGCAATTTAATTCTTTCAAATATTTGCACTTGCTTCTCTATTTTTCTTCCCGAGAAATACCCGAAAATAAATTCTTGCAAGCAAGAAAGAGCGGAGGAAAATGACTCTCCAAAATCAGGGGCATTTTGAAAATATTTGAGCCAAAAAAACCAAAGTTTTATTTAAAAATTATTTGCAAAAAGAAATAAAGCCTTTAGGGATTTTCTGAAAACATTTTTAAGTTTTATTTTGGCCGTGGAATAATGCTCATCATCTACATTTTATTTTTCTGATAATTTTAGTATATAAAACTCTTTATTCGAATTGATTTGATTTCCTTTTATTGTTTTAGTTTCCTAATTTTAAAAATAGGAATGGAATCGTTTTTATTAGGAAAAACCTGGCCCATTAAGCACTTTCCTATTCTAGCCCAACAAGAGATCATCTCCTTCCTCTGTTTCCTCTCACGTTACAGAAGCTTTCCATATCCATGGAGACAGGAATCTCCACCTTCCCGATCTCCCTCGTCTTTCCATCCCAGCGCCTCCCGAGACCGCCTATAAAACCCCCTCCCTCTCCTCGTTCCATTTTTCCCATCACCACGCCCCCTCCCTGCCCGTAGCCTTCTCGCCACCGTCCTCCTTTTCCTGCCTAGAAACGCTCACCAGGAGCTCTCCTGGAACCTCCCCAAGCGCCGACCCCCTCCTCCGCCACCCCCACCCTCGCCGGCGACCTCGCCCCCTCGCCGGAGCAGCCCTCCACATCGCCGTCTCCTTCCTGCCATCTCTGCCTCACGTACAGGTAACTCCGTTTTCGTTTTCAGATTTATTTCCGTAACAGATTTAGTTCCGTTCTTGTTTAGCCTATAACTTTTGATCTAGAAGTCCAATGATGCTGATTCTTTTTGCATTAGATCACAATTTTCTTGTAGTTTCCAAAAATATATAATTTGTCTATGTTTGGATTTATAAAAATTGAGTTAGATCAGATTTGAATTAAAGCTTGTTTTGCTTATTCCGGGAGTTTCATAATAGATTTTTATTTAATTCTTTTTGCTCCTAGTTGCTTAATGGAATATTTTCTGTTTAGTTAACATAAAACCATGATTAGGTGATGTTAAGAAATTTTTGTTATATAAAACTATTTTTGTTGTTATTTGAAGTAGGAAAACTTTGAGTTGTTTTTTCTTTAAGTTTTCCTTTGGGTTTTGCTTTGTTGGTTTTGGTGTGTTACTTTGTTATGTTATGTTATGCTATGTGCTTATTATAGTTATTGTTTGCCTCGGTAGAATTTCCGAGTGCTAAGATTTGCTACTCTGAAACCCTAGTTTTTGAAGATCGTCAACAAGGCAAGTTCACTTTGACCATGCTTTCTTACCTATGTTTTATTGCATTTAGTGGCACCTTTGCAACCACCCCTCAGTAGTGTTATTGAAATTCTTGTAGTTGAGTAGTATGCATGAGGTAGGAACCCATCACCCTGTTACCAAGCCGGGGCGCTATTTATTTTAATGCTACGCTATAGTAGGCGGGGTTGGTATGAGTGCTCGGGAGTGGTGTGAGAATGGAGGACCTCGTCAATGGCGACAACTCCATGATGGAATCTGCAAGGACTACATCTTCAAGGCCTCAAGACTTCAAGACTCGAGACAAGAATTCAATACACACTCTTGGGTGAAGGATGGTTGACGGGCACCTGGAGAAACCAGTGGTTGGCGGGATGCATGGAGAAGCGCCATGACATCTTGCGAAAGCTTCACCCAGACTCAAAGAGACGGAAGAATACTTCATGCCGGAAGCTTACCTGCAACCGCAAGTCATTATGGGCTCGGCTTGGTTGACCTTAGTGGTGACTCGCTGGGGCGGTGCTAGCAGATGTAGAACTACGGTAGGATTGGATGGGTACGGACGGTGGTCGAGGAACTCTTTGGAAGACCATGTTTGGTCATCTTGTTCTCAAACACTCAAAGTGCGAGAACGTAAAAGAGGATCGAATCTTGCGGGTAAAGTGTACAAACCTCTGCAGAGGTTTAAACCTAATCGATTAGCCGTGTCCCGATTACGGACAATTTGAGCCTCGGACTTGGATCTATCTCGGAACTCTCAACACGGATTGATAACTTAATTGCGGGCAACTTATGATGATTTTGGGCTATGAGACATCGGTTGGCGGAACCATGTCATGATAGAAAACTCCATAGTACAGGCTTCATTTTATTCCTTTGATGTAGGGAAAATAAAACCAGCTTTTACGCAACAAAATTCGAATCTGAGCCATAAAGCCATATTGCATATAGTATAGTTTTATCATCTATTTTCTCATGTTGTGATCTTGCGGTACATTCAATGTACTGACCTACACGGCTGCAACGTATCATGTTGCAGATATTTCCTCGACGAGTAAGAGTTACGATACAGGTTACGGTCTACACTCAACCTGCCGATGGCGTTGATGGGACTCCACACCCGTTTGATTGTTTCCGCTGATTATTATGAGGTATATATCATTTCGTTATTTATACATGTGATTGCACTTTGATATATACATTAATGTCTTGTGTGTGCCGACATACTTGATCCGAGGATGGCACAAGAACACGAGGCTTGACCGTCGAGGTCGGTCGCTACATAGAACCAGTCTTGCGTAAGCGTCTGCGCGTAATGTCGGTCCGGCCGCTTCATCCAACAATACCGCCAACCAAAGTATGACATGCTGGTAAGCAGTATGACTTATATCGCCCACAACTCACTTGTGTTCTACTCGTGCATATAACATCAACGCATAAAACCTAGGCTCGGATGCCACTTTGTTGGGGAACGTAGTAATTTCAAAATTTTCCCTCGCACACGCAAGATCATGGTGATGGCATAGCAGCGAGAGGAGAGTATTGTCCACGTACCCTTGTAGACCGTAAGCGAAGCGTTATGACAACGCGGTTGATGTAGTCGTCGTCTTCACGATCCGACCGATCCAAGTACCGAACATACGGCACCTCCGAGTTCAGACACGTTCAGCTCGATGGCGATCCCGGACTCGATCCAGCAAAGTGTCGTGGATGAGTTCCGTCGACCGACGGCGTGGTGACGATGATGATGTTCTACCGGCGCAGGGCTTCGTCTAAACTCCGCGACGATATGACCGAGGTGGAATATGGTGGAGGGGGGCACCGCACACGGCTAAGGAATGATCCGTAGATCAAATTGTGTTGTTCTAGGGTGCCCCCTGCCCCCGTATATAAAGGAGGGAGGGGGAGGTGCGGCCAGCCCTCTAGGGGTGCGCCTGGAGGAGTCCTACTCCCACCGGGAGTAGGACTCCCCCCTCTTGCCTTGGTGGAGAAGGAAAGGGGGGAGGGGAAAGAGGAAAGGGGGGCGCCGCCCCTTCCTTGTCCTATTCGGACTAGGGGGGATCCCATCAAGGCCCATTAACCCCCGGAAGGGTTCCGGTAACCCTCCGGTGTTCCGGTAAAATCCCGATTTCATCCGGAATCATTCCGATATCCAAATATAGGTTTCCAATATATCAATCTTTATGTCTCGACCATTCCGAGACTCCTCGTCATGTCCTTGATCACATACGGGACTCCGAACAACCTTCGGTACATCAAAACTTGTAAACTCATAATAAAACTGTCATCGTAACGTTTAAGCGTGCGGATCCTACGGGTTCGAGAACTATGTAGACATGACCTAGAACTGTTTCCGGTCAATAACCAATAGTGGAACCTGGATGTTCATATTGGCTCCTACATATTCTACGAAGATCTTTATCGGTCAAACCGCATAACAACATACGTTGTTCCCTTTGCCATCGGTATGTTACTTGCCTGAGATTCGATCGTCGGTATCCAATACCTAGTTCAATCTCGTTACCGGCAAGTCTCTTTACTCGTTCCGTAATACATCATTCCGTAACTAACTCATTGGTTACATTGCTTGCAAGGCTTAAGTGATGTGTATTACCGAGAGGGCCCAGAGATACCTCTCCGACAATCGGAGTGACAAAACCTAATCTCGAATTACGCCAACCCAACATGTACCTTTGGAGACACCTGTAGAGAACCTTTATAATCACCCAGTTACGTTGTGACGTTTGATAGCACACAAAGTGTTCCTCCGGTAAACGGGAGTTGCATAATCTCATAGTTGTAGGAACTTTGTATAAGTCATGAAGAAAGCAATAGCAAGATACTAAACGATCAAGTGCTAGGCTAACGGAATGGGTCAAGTCAATCACATCATTCTCCTAATGATGTGATCCCGTTAATCAAATGACAACACATGTCTATGGTTAGGAAACATAACCATCTTTGATTAATGAGCTAGTCAAGTAGAGGCACACTAGTGACATTATGTTTGTCTATGTATTCACACATGTATCATGTTTCCAGATAATACAATTCTAGCATGAATAATAAACATTTATCATGATATGAGGAAATAAATAATAACTTTATTATTGCCTCTAGGGCATATTTCCTTCAAAATATTGATGGCCAGGTGAATGCACTGGACTCTTCAAGATCGAGCGCACCATTGGAAAGGCCGAGTACGTCCATCGACAGCCTGCCCAGTGTCCGGATTCACCAAGCAGTACAACCGGAGACGCTGTCGGCTGCCTGCAGGTCTGGAAACCAGACAACATCTCTGAAACCCACTATCCTCTGATGCATGAATCTCTATGCTCAATTTGGCTACATCTAATTTGCCATCGTTTAATCCTCCATAATGCAAACATCCTGTTTTTCATCAAGAGAAAGAACATTAAGAATTTTCGCACATTCTGTTGTAGCAATATCGACTGTATGAATACCAGTAGTGTGTTTGGCAGTTTGTTCTTGTGACTTCCAAAAGAAACCTGGAATGTTTGTTCTACAACTCTCTTTGGCTAGGACATTTTGGCTTCAAATAGCATAAATGAACCTAAAACTTCTTAATATTTTATATCACTTTTTGTATTGATGTTCTTCATGCATGCTCATCTGCCAAGAGGTTAATCACATAATGTCACACGTTCCTCAGCAGGCACCAAGCCGTCCGCTGTTGTCTCTGCCTGAAGAAGGATTATGGTTCTCCACCTCTTTGCTACTCATATTAAAATTCCGGTATGTTCTTTCTTTCTTTATTTTCTTTCAAGAAAAAGGTGGAACCTGTTCTTAATTTCCTATGATGATTTCAATGGCAATTTGTCAGTGTATTTCTAGCTGGAATTGTATGTATATCTTACAAATTTGCATTGCAACAAATTAATAACGAGAATAGAAGCGTTTGCACCCATCTAACATATTTGTATGGTATTTTTCAAAAGCTCAAGCTTAAAGATGTGGCACTGTATGAGGCTATCATTAGGATGGAAGATAAATTTAATGTTAAAATATTGCTTGAATTTCCTTTGTTCTGTAAACGGCAATACAAGATATGTTGCGCCATGGTTTTTTTCCAAAAAAAATAACAACTAGCAATTAACGACACATCAAATGTTCTGTGGATTATTTTGTCAGGTTGGATTTAGTAGGTCATAATGGTTTTATTCTACGACAGGATTAATTTTGTTTGTACTTTAACCAGTTCAAGGTTTGGTGGTCGAGCACTATGATCTTTGCACACTAAGGTTCGGTTGTGTTCTTTGAGAAATATATGTCCTACAAGTCTCATGTGTCTTGTCTTGTTTTCGCTTTCCAAGCTACAAGCTTTTGATATACTTCAAACGTGATTCTTTATATGTTGTTTGTTCCATCAATCGTAAAATGTAAATTAGCAATTAGGCGTCGACATAGTATAGTGGAACCATTGTGCTTGATGCAGTTTTATTTTAGTGTTGAAATGTTTTTCTTAGTTTGTTTGGTGTTGAGAAATATATTCGTTTTCCAACAAATGTTTTCTAAATCCTATCAACACATTACCTGATATGGCCTTTGAAGTTTCTGTTTTATAACGATCTTTGTTGCAGTGGTCAACTTGAGTATGGTATAGCTTATTCTTTTCTGTTGCAGCTATTCCGGAGAAGTTTAGAGCTTCTGCAACCTTTTGAAGACACGATTTGTAGTTGCGGAGATGAAACAATCAATCAGTTGCGATGCATTACATAATCTTTTTGCTCTGGACATTGATGGGTATTATTTTGCCACAATGGATATGAGTTGTGCCATTTGACTCAAAGGATAAAGCGTTCATCACAAGGGGGTGGTCTTTAGGATGTACACAAAAGAGGAAATTTCCTTTTGTATAGAACCAAATTATATGATGTAATTGACCATTCTCTTGTACACAATGTTTATCATGTACAGTATTAAGTACGTTTTATTGTCAAATATGTTTACTTTTTTTTAGCGCACAAGTTCATAACTCCTTGGACTTTCTAATTGCAGGCTTAACTATTTGAAATCACTGATCTGATTTTGTTGGGTCTGTGTATTAGTGTATGTGTGTATTGAAGTTTGATGAGTCTCAGGAAAAACCAAACTTTTGTTCCTATCTCATCATATGCTATCTTAAATGCAAAATGTTAGCTACTTCAATCTCATGTTTAAAAATATAATTGATTACAAATTGTGCATGCTCAAGTACGTAAATATTTGTAAAGAGAAATCATTATTAAGTTTCGATTAAAATGATTTGCGTTGGTATCAAATGGTTACTCACACCTAAAATTACAAAAAGAAAACAAATATTTTCAATGCGCCCATGGTTTTAAATGGGACTTTGCGCTATTTAACCCAACGTTTCTACTCCAAGCGGCCAACCCAAAAACTCTATTTTGTTTTAAATGGGACTGCTACCAAAATAAAATGTGTATATATATCTAATTATAGACACGAATCCATCATGTTTCATATTAAAAGGGATTCAACCATGGATATTTTTTTCATCGCAAACATGGATTTAGCGTGCCTCTGCGCCATTTGGCGCAACGGCAAGCTACCGTTTATCCAGACTAAAGGAGATTAAATTTGTTGCCATATGTGCTTGCCCACAACTAAACCTTGAATATCTTTTCATCGCGCACATGGAATAAACATGTTTTCAATATAATATGATTTAACACATGGCCTTTCTACTACCAATATCGAATATGTTCTTGCAAAATGAAACTATTTTCATCGACAACATGGCTTTAGCGGGTCTCTGCGCCATTTGGCGCAACGGGTCAACTAGGGTTATCTTTCCCCCTTTTTTTTCCAAGAAATATATGCATGGCCAGATTTTTCATCATGATAACCATGTTTTCAAACTTGCTAAAAAAATACAACCATGCCAACTTTACTCTTTCATTGTAGTGGCCATTTTTTCAAATTGAACATATTCATATTATGCAAAATTTCCCTTTACCCAGAATATTATTTAACAACGCAATAAACATGTTTACAAAATACCATAATTTAGTTGAAGGTTCTTGCAGCATGAAACTCTTTTTATCGGCAACATGTCTTCAGTAGGTCTCTGCGCCGTTTGACGCAACGGGTCAACCAGTATATTTAAAAATGCTCGGAGACGCTTAAGCTAATCCGCGTCTCGTCAGATGCCGCTTGAGTGCTGGAGAAAAAGCGCAAACGCGATGCGTCGCTGGGCCGTATCCCCCTCCCTTCCTCCTCCGGCGGCGTTTGCGGCCGCGACTCTCGGACTCGGCGTCGGGCCTCCTCAAGCCCGAACCCTGGCTTCCGCTGCCACCTCCCCTCCACTCGGACACTGCTCTCCGCCATGCCCCAGCCCCCGCCGCCGCCGCAGCCTGTGCTCCTCCTCCCCCTCCTCGGCTGCTATGACGGCACTGGCGGTAGAGGAGGCGCGGCGCGGGCGGAAGCAGTTGGGCATGGACCCGCCGCTCTACGACTACCTCCTCTCCAACGTCCGCGAGCACCCCGTGCGCCCCCTTCCCTCCCCCTTTCCGTCCCCACAAATTCGCTGCTGTTCGCCGCGGCTCTGACCCAGCGTGTGCTTGTTTATCCTGCCCTTACCCTGTGTGATCGTTAGGTGCTTCGGGATCTGCGGGAAGAGACGGCATCCATGAGGGGGAGCCAGATGCAGGTACATAGGCAGCACACATGACACATGAACTCAACTGCGCATAGCCGCTTACGTTGCATTGAGTTGAGAGTGCGTGCCGACTACCTGCATTGCATCCACAACAGTGCAACTCAAGCTGCCTTGTTGTGGCACCTCTGTCCTCTACTCATGCGTTAAGACTTGAAAAAACTCACGTTCCGGTTGACTATAGATCCAGTGTGGCATTTTCCACTTTTATTTTCGTAACTTCAGAAATGCCTTACTATGGTCTTGCTATTTTAGCAAGTTCAAACTTGTGTGTATTCGGGGCATGCTTGGAATGCATGTGTATACCACTGTCTCGGTTTGATGATATACTATACATTGTTTTTATTCTTGAAAAATATGTAGATACTTTACCAAAGTTCAGTATAAGCTGATTGCTTTCTCTTGCTAGGTTTCTCCCGCGCAGGCTCAGCTTCTGGCAATGCTTGTGCAAATTCTTGGTGCAGACCGATGTATTGAAGTTGGCGTCTATACTGTATGTGAGCCAATTGTTTTTTAATCTGGATTTTCTTGCCTTCCAGTCTTCCACCCCCAGCAAGTAAACACTTATCAGTACTTGTAAGTTGTAACCAAAGGATGCTGTATTGACGTATATACTTATTGTACTAAACTAGTAATTGCTGATGTGTTATCCTAGCACTAGCAAACTAAACGTAGAATGTGCGAACAATAACTAGTGTGCATGAGTCGGTCAGCAAATCATCCTTCGGTACTGTATCTTCTGAAAAGCATATGCACAATAAACCTTCGGATGGTATTTTGCTGATACTAAAAGCCTATCTTACATCCTCCCTTGAGCAGTATTTTGACAACATACCCATGGATTGTGCATTGTGCATGTCAACTTGTCAAGTGCTGCAATTACTGATAATCATTTCAGACCTTGTGAAGGAGATACTCTTGTACAGAACAGAAGTAACAAGATCGTTGGAAATGCACTGAGCTTATTTTAGCATTGCTTAATCTTTTTGCAGGGATATTCGTCACTAGCTGTCGCATTAGCACTTCCTGAATCAGGTCGTTTGGTTGCTTGTGAAAGGGATGAAAGGTCTCTAGAAGTTGCCAAGAGATACTATCAGCTTGCTGGGGTTGCACACAAGGTGATTGTTTTCAGCCTCTTGCTTGATATGATCAGTTGGTGGTAACAACTTAACTACATCATTCTATCTACTTGTAGTTTACTTCATGGTCCATAGCATGTAATTTTCAGTTAATTGCATGTAACTTTCAGTAGGTTGGACAACCTATTTTTGGTTTAACGTTAAATTTCTCAACCATTTAGATAATGGAGGGAAACTCAGAAATGGGGAGGACAACAAAACCTTCTTTTTAGTTTCACTTCTCCCTCCTTTATTCATTATGATTTACTCCCTCCGTTCCAAAATAGGTGTCTCAACTTTGTACTAAGTTTAGTACAAAGTTATACTAAAGTTAAGACACTTATTTTGGGACGGAGGGAGTATTTTCCATGCCTCTGTTATTAGATTTATTTAACCTTGTACTTATGTAGTTATAGTTTCTGAAATTAGATTACCAACATATACTACTTCACATTCGTTTCATAGGTAGGTGTAGGGTTAACCAATAATAATTGCCTCCTTTTGTTTTCTAAAACTTACAATTGAAATATTGGCCCTTTTTGGGATCTCCTAGAATGTATAGAGTACCAGTATGCAAGGACTAATCTGTAGTCTTGTATGCTAGATTCTGTGCTTACCTGTCTAAAAATTGCTTAGGTGGATGTCAAGCATGCTTTAGCTGTAGATTCCCTAAGGTCATTGCTCGAATGCGGTGAAGCTTCCAGGTATAATAACTTCTGTATGGTATAACCCTTCATCTTATTAGTTGACTGTTTACATGTTCTAACTAATCATTTGTTTTTCTAGTTATGACTTTGCATTCGTTGATGCAGACAAGAGAATGTACGAGGAATATTTTGAACTTCTACTTAAGCTAGTAAGATTCTAAATGCAGTTTACCTTTTTGGTTTGCTTGTTCAGATATAATACCTGTGTTCTTTCAGCTTATGATTGCCATAGTGTTCTCTCATAGTTTCATACAAGATTCCCCATGGCAAACCTTTTATGATTTTAGCTACAATTTTCATACACAGCGATCGTAGCATTTATGTTTTCTATATGATGAGCATTATATATATCTATGTTTGTTATGTTTCAGGTAAGAGTTGGTGGTTTAATTGTAATGGACAATGTCCTATGGTATGGAAGGGTTGCTGATCCGCTAGTGAGTTTTGTTTTCTTTCTTTTGAGCTATGCCATGATAAAGGTGTTACATGGTAGATTTTATATTAGATTAGATAACACTTTTGGCATTTTTTCCTTAGGTGAATGACCCAAAGACTATCAGTATAAGGGACTTCAATAAGAAACTTTTGGAGGATAAACGTGTCACTATCAGCATGGTAGCTCTCTCTCTCATATGTCTTGTCCATCTCATACTTGTTTACTTATTAGTCACCATTTTCAACTGTTGGTTGTAAATTCTTGGGATATCTGTACTTTAGTCTGTTGTTTAGAGCATGTGAGGGGCACCAGCAATAATGTGTCGTAGTAGTGCAGTACATAACCAAATTTCAGAAATTTATTTTCCTGATATTGTGGCATGTTCATACTGCTCTCATACATATCTTGTGGACCTTAGGATTTAGTTTACTTTGTGGACCTTAGGATTTAGTTTATTTTGTGCATACTATATCTGTATTTGTTCAACTGTTTCAAAATTTTATTTGATATGCTGATACATTACCGAAAAAGGTTTTCGCCCCGATATGCTTATACATTTGGTGCATCATCCTTCTCATGTTTTACTTAGTACTTGATCTTAATTAACAAAGGACGAGTAATTTGTAGGTGCCAATTGGGGACGGGATGACAATTTGTCGAAAGCTAGAAGATGACTGACTTTGCAACATGATGTGTACTCCATAGATGTTGTATACTTACCTTGTCAAGGTCAAGCTCTTGAAAGTCAAACTGCTTTTAGGCAATCAGGCAAATTGATGGCAGCTTTTTTTGGCATAAAAATGGATGACAGCTTTGGATGTAGTTGGACCGTCTTCAAGACTACTAATCACCAGGGAGACATGGATGAGATAGAGTTTCCTCAGATCATCTATAGCCACATCAGGAATGAAAAGCACATCTGCGCGCCTGAGCCAATGGAGTCGCTCAGCAGTTACTAATACAATCACACATCAGACATATCATGGTCTTGAATTGATGGACTCATCATATCTCTGTTCGCATTATGCAGTTTCTTTTGTTTCTTCTGGAGGAGGCAACTAACAGCATGCCTGGCATGGGCCGATTGCGACAAGATCTTCCAAAAGTGGGTGGATCAATTGGTCGTCCATGTATGATGTACTAAAATTTTGCGTGTTTTCCCTCCTTTTAAGGAAAGTGATGAGCCAAAATGCCGATGTTGTTGGTTTTGGGGAATATGTTAATCACTAACCAGTCAGCTGGTAACCAATGTTCAATTGAGTAACTTAAGTTCCTCTAACTGGTATATTTATGTTCCTCTGTTGTTTTGGGGGTGGCCTGAGGAACACTGAAGTCGAGAATCTATTACTATCGTATTAGTGATAAATGTAATCTAGTTTCTCTAAATAATTGAATAAGTAAAGCTTGTAGACTTAAAAGCGCAGTGTGATATTTTTTATTGCTTAAGACTGCGGAATCTCCGGAATTTGCGTGTTCAGTATGAGATTCAACTGCCTGGTGGTAGTAGAATTTCAACCAACACTGAAGACTCCTCTTTATCTTTCTTACCCAGCTGATGAGATGGTGGGTATTGAAGGAGAAAAATAATGCTGATACAATGGTTAGCTGCAAGAACAAGTTGGACCTCGGTCATCACCCTTTGGGGCATGCATGGGACGATCTATGATAACCACTCTTGTCATTGATCATAAAGACTTGACCACTTTGATTGTCATATTTGGATCACAGTATCGCAGAAGTTGGATGTGCATGCGATCATAAGGGAAGATGATTCGGAACATCCTGAAAGGTGCATGTCCATTTGATACAATTAGCGGGAGAGATCTCGTAGAAATCCTTGGGTGAACATTGCAACAGAGAATGCATGCTTGTACTAGATGATTTGTGGAATACAGATGTTTGAATGGACCTAGAACTAGAACGCTTAGTAGGCCACAATAATTTCAATGGAAATAAGGTGGTCATAACCAAGTTGCTTCTTTAGCAAGTGAAGATGAGGCTCTTGAGTTGTAGACACTGAAAAGAGGCTAATGCACCTACTCGCCTCCTCTATTCGGAGTCGTTGAGAGGTCCAAAGGGAGTGTCGGTGTCAATGGAGATGCAAACTCTTAACAAGTACTCCCTCCATTCACGAATTGAAATGAGTAATGAGTGAAGAAACACACTAAAATGCGTTTATATACATCCAAATTAGAAAAAAGTTAGAACATCTTATACTATTTGTGAACAGAGGGAGTATTGATCTTTCCACTGTCCACTACTTTGACAGGAAGACGCCTAAACAAGGTCCCTGGCTTTGCAGCAGGAGCGCGGATGGGACAACGAGGATCAAGGACCTACGTACAGTGATGCTACTTGTAATGTGGGAGCTTTGGAAGCATCGAAATGCCATTGTTTTCGACGGCGTTTCCCCATCGATTGAGAGGCTCATCCAAAAGGTGAGGCCATGCTATGGGCTAAGGCAGGGCTAATCAAGAGGGAGTTAGGGAGTTTCCAAGGTAGTTTGTATAGGTGGGCTATGAGGGAGTAGGTTACGTGTATCTAGGTGGAGTGGGTGCGTGCTAAGCGCCGCACAGGCATGTAAATGTAACTGTTGGTGGAGGCTTTCTTTGCCGTTCTTCTTTAATATATGATATGCACATTCATGCATATTCGAGAAAAAAAGGTTTACAAGTGCCAAATCTACTTAATAACATGTCTACAAGTATATCCATCAATGAAATTGCATTTGTTGCACTGCTCGGGTATACGTATTTATGCAAATGCATTCATCATGCACAAAATTCAGTATAAATTCCAATTGCTCATAGGTTAGCAGCAGTCACCAGTAAATCAAGCATCAAGGACTAGAAGAGAACACGTACAAGTAAAGAAACTAACAGCGTTTCATTTCCAAGTATAAATACTTTGGCCTTTGGCAAAGTGCTTCTCAAGAACTTAATAGTCACCATTAGAATCTGTAGGAAAATTTAAAACGCATCCTGTTACAGTCTATATATGGTTGACGTCCCCATGTATGTTCTATCAATCCCCACGATTCCTAACTAACAACTTTTCGCAGTTTGTCAAATTTAACTGCAAATCACAGCCGTGACAATCAATGACACGGCTGCGAGAAGCTGGGTGCTCCATCGAGCTACGGCATGCCCTGATGACTTCTTGCTTGTCTCATGTATCTGTGGCCTGAAAGGTTTTCACAATAAAAAGGCACAGTAAGAAATTGCAGCGCAAGAGCGGGGGTGCAGTAGAGGGTAAATCAAGTGTTTCAGCTCAGGACATACTTTTGCAAGTGTTCCAGCAGACCACAGTAGAGAGTGTTGTCTGGAGCGATCATTTCGGTGACGTTGTAGCCCAGTGGATCAGCAACTTTCACATAAACCTCTTGCCCATTGTACCAATTGTCCAGCTTTTCGGCACGTATATTCCAGATGCCTACGTTGTCGAGCGACACCAGAACCGCAGTCCACCCTCCTGGGAAGACCTGATGTTGATTTGGAATGGAAAAGAAAAAGAAGAGAATTGTGTATCAGAATGACCATGAATGCATTTGTCTTCACAAGTGTAGTATGGCTTTGACACATGATGGTCAGATGATGTCTTTTACCTGTGTAGTACTGCGAGAGATGGCATCCCACTTGTTGTATGAACCCCTGCTGTTTGGCGTCCACTCACCATAGTCCATCCTGGAATTCACAAAATGATAGTGCCCATTTACATGAGTAACTACTCGCTGGTTTCAAGACTATACAAAGTGCATCCTACAAAGAATGTTGCATACCCGACTACAAAGAATGAATAACCATCCAGATGGTAGGTCTGAACATCGGTTTCATTGTTCTGGAAGACCATCTCGAGGAAGCCCTTGTAAGAAGCATTTAGCACAGATGAAGCCCTCCTTGGTGGCGCATTGCTTGGCATTGTGGGGAAGTCAGTTTTGTAGACCCCTGTAAGGTTGTGGAGATCAGCAAGCCTCAGTGGAGTCTCAGGAGGTGAGTATGACACTCTGTTTATCGTCCTTCGACGCTTCCCGTCAATGCGCAAGGGCAACTCGTTCTTCAAGACAAAGGTCTGCGTGATGTTGATCGAGCCGTAGCGGAATGATCCCTGTGGATTTGGACGTGCAGCACCGGAACTCACATTCATCCTGGAACAACAATGCAAGGACTCATCATGGAGACAAGTTTCAAGAGTTGATGGTTAAGAACAAACATGTTTCTAAGTTACATGAACAAAATATTATTACAGCAATGTTGTCAAGTCATCCATCAGTCACTGACCTGATAGACCTTGCCTGGTTCATGGAATAGTACTTGTCGTAGAAGTCATCTGGAGCATTAGGGAGGGGGCCAGAAGCACTGCCTTTGGAGTTTGAGTACTGCAGGATTGCTACACCATTGACATCGTGCCAGCGAGCTTCGCTGCTCACAAACCTCGGGCTTGCCACAATGTAATAGTCTGTGCTTGCATTTTGGTCCATGGTCACCAAGAAAGAGTACGACTGTCCGACATGTATGTCGAGGTTGGTGTAATTCTGCTGATAAGTGTATGTTCCTTCAGCCTCTACGAGACGCATGTTGTGGTTCTGGATTCTGAAGTTCAGGCTGGTTGAGGTGCCAACATTGTGAACGCGGAAGCGATATGTTTTGCCTGTTTAGAGCATTGGGTTTTTGGAGTATTATACTTCATATGATAGAGTTTGGGAGCAGTGGTGCTGATAACTATGTATGTTAACAATCTTGACACTGATATCTTAGTGTAGCTAGAATTTTCTAATCTCGTTTCCTTCACTCGTGCAATTTCCAGGTCACGCTAAGATATGTAATAAATCTGACCATTTTGTAACAACGATAATATGCCATACTATTGTGCTCAGCACTAGATACAATTCATTTTCTAGTCACATTTTTGCCAAATTCCAACTCAAACAGTTCACAATTATATTCACTATACCTGGAGACTTTGAATAGCTGTCGATTACAACATGGTATAAATAACTAGCTTAAACCAGGAACATGAAATAATCCAGAAAATATGAGAATTGGGCACACATATACAAGTGCAGATTCGAAGGTCATTATTTTTTGTGATCAAAGACAAGTTACCTGGTTCAACTCCAACAATCTCATATTGAAGGCCTTCTGGAACCAGTGTGGTGTCATATCTGTAAGGGCCCTTTGCATTTATCAGAATCCCATCAGGTATCCCAAGATCCTTGCCATCATCTAGCATGTCCCTCAGTTCCTGCAAGTGACAGAGAGCACTTCTCAAGCACAAAGGCAAAGTGTTTAAGAAAATCACAGTCCATGGATCAGACAACTCATTGGATGATATACTTGTATTTATTGCTGTAAAAACATATTATTCCCTTGCCAACTATTATTGGTCTAAGGCAAGAATAAACCGGGAAATGAATTTCTAATCAATACTAGATTGATTTTCCCTATATCTTGCCAGAACAACAATACATATCAACGCTATATGGTAATGTGCTTCTGCCAGGAATCAAGAAAGATAGTGTCAGGGGTCAAGAACTCAGTGTTCTCTCAGACTATTTATGAAACACTGACAGACAATAAACTGAACATTTTTGCAAAAAGAAAAAAAAAAACTAAACTGAATATTGCAACCGAAGAATCAGGACTTACCGTGTGGCTCTTGGTGTACCAATCTCCGATGAACAAGGTGATGTCGCCATCAGGCTGGTTGAAGGGGACGGGCACAATGGCGCGGTTGTTGACGGTTACGGGGCCGTAGCCGCCGGCAGCCCGCTGTAGGCCGAGCGAAGGGAAGTAGAAGAAGCTTCCGATCTGGTCCTTGAGCTGGAACTGGTAGGTCCAGTTCCATCCGGGAGGGATTGGGCAGTTGGTGCCGGCGACGCCGTCCTGCCATGAGTTCATCCTCATCTGGATGCCATCCCTGCCAGCCATACATATGAGATGAGAGCACTCCCAGTTATTCACTTGATCAGAATTGGCGCGCAAGGACCTCCATATGCACATTTAAATGTTGGAATGTGCAGAAAGGGCCCTCGACAAGTAGCATTTTAACATGTCCCAACTTACTTATGAGTAAGCATTTCAGGTGTTGACGTGTTGTTTGTTATATGTAGAACAGCGATTACTGGATGTATAGGAAATACGTATTGAAAGAAAGGGCTGTACAAAACTACAGATACAGTGAAATAAGTTAGCATTTTCTGCAACAATAAATGTATGAGCTAATGATACAGAGAATTGTCCACAGATGAGTTGAGCAAATACATGGAAAAAAGCATAGTGATGTGCACATATGGTTATGCCATGGCGTGATCGTATTAATAAGCTTATAAACGTCCCCAAATAGAGAAAGCATTTGCGTGACACAATGCCTAATACTCCTGCCACCATGCAAATGAGACTACAGCTAAAGATGGGAATTCGTCACAGATAACAGAAACTACTAAAGATGTAGCTGTACATTTCCTTCATTCGCACGCCATGTTCACAAATTTGTGCACATTCCAACATATATCTAGCTAAAGAATGGAAAAGAAATGCAATGCAGAAGGAATAATTATTTTGAATCTGGGATGGTAGGATACAAACCAGGTGAGGAGGAGAGGCTCATCCAGGTTGTTTTGGACGTTCACCCTCACGTTCCAGTTGGTTGTCACGTTCAGGAGTGGCCCAGGGAACTGGTTGTTGATTGCAATCACCTGCAAAAAAGAATTTTATCATCACTTGTAATTTTGCATCCACACCAGATATGAATAAATAAATTCTGTAAAAAAATCCCTTTCTTTCTGAAGGGAGCTGTAAAAAATACTCCTGCTTGGCATGAATAATAAATGAACAAACGAATTTGATGTAAAAACAAAACCTATTTTTTCCACGAAATTAATGCTAGAACCTCGAGAAAGAGAGGCAGTAATCCAACCCACAAAAAGATTGATGATCTATGAAAAGTCAAGTACAATACGGCAACTTGCTATTTTTAGGACAAGAAAATCGCGAGGCCGCTACAGATTTATTTCGAGATTTAAGGCCGTCACTCTGTCTCAAATTAAGACAAAAACCCGCATAGGTTATTTATTTATTTTGCCTACAATGATAAAATAATTCCTTGAAAACAATTAAGACAAAAAATCCATCAGATCAACGCCCCCCTGCAACAGGAACCGAAGGCAGCACGACGGGATCGTGCGTTCGAGGCCGCGAAATTAGCAATACGGGGGAGAAGAAGAAGGAAAACAGGCAAAGGTAGCATTTCCAACACGAGTTCCTCAAAACAACGGCAAAAACGACACCTTTTTTTGCTGAAATTTCAAGAAGAAAAGAACATGTCCGAAGACGGAATCAACATCACATACACAGGAGAGAGAGAGAGAGTGCAGTTGTTGTTCCTTGCACGCGAACCTTCTGCGAGACGCCGAGCGGCGCCACCGTCATGTACCCGACCTCCCACCGAACCGGATACGTGGCGTCGCGGGCCGCCGCCGCGGACGCCGACGCCACGACGGCGGCGAGCGCCAGGACGGCCGCCGCGACCACCCTCGCCAACATCGGCCCTCCCGCCCGCCACCAACTCCCCTGCTCTCGTATCGCACGTACGACGTCCTGCGTCCTGCGTCTGCGCGCAGCAGGGAAGGTTTTGTTTTCCTTTCTTTCTTTCTTTCCTTCGGCGTGGGTTTTGAAAGGAAAAGAGGAGAGAGGAGCAGCGGCAGCAGCCTTTTCCAGAGAGAGAGAGAGAGATGTGTAGAGGATCCATTTCCATATTAAAATGGGAGTTTCCAATCGTGCGCTTTTAATGCATTTCCATGAGCAAATAAATTAGCAGATACAGTCGTTGATCTGGCGGTGCTCCACAAGAAAACCCCCCTTTATTTTATATTTTATTAAAAGAAAACAGCAACAAAGAAATTCATAGGTTGTAGTATTTTAGTGACTGCATTCACAGAGAAAATCGAGAGGAAAGAGAAATAGTGCCTATTCCAAATTGGTTGTTGGTAAGATGCACGCAAATATTGTGCACTGCCATATCCCAGATTTACAAATGTTAGCGGCAGGTTAATTGAGCCTAATTCTAAAAATTCTGAGATTTTTTTTCTAAACCTTGCTTGTTTAACTTATGTAACATAAATGATGGGGAATGTACGGATTGAAGTTACATGTAAGGGGTGGTTGATGGAAGGGAGGATAGGGAGAGAAAATGTGACTATGGACCCTATTAGAAACCATATGAAGGTTTTTTTTTGAATGGTGAGGGTAGGGAGGGCATGTACAATGCATAACCTCAAGGTGATGCCTCGCATGCCATATAGGATCGGATATGACGTAAAGTAGATTCAGATAGGGAAGTGGGTGCTTGAAAGAAAAAGTGTGGTCTGATGACAAAAGCTGAAAAGGTTGAAGTGAAAAATAGAGATGCATGTGTGGTAGAGTCTTTATTTTCTATTTCTTAATGAGGCCCACTAGTTGTATGCTTGCATTGGAGAGAAAAAATAAATGTAGATGCCTCAAATTACTTTTTATCATGGGGCATATGTATCCATATACCACCATTGTACATGCCCTGAAGGAGAAGTGATACACATGGGAAACTGCTTTTTAGCGGTCCATGGGGAAGTATAGTGTAAAGTGGAGTGGGCATCATGGCGAAGGTGAGATGAGCGTCATCCGATTTTAAAGGAGAGGGATCCATCGAGAAATGTCCAACTACGATGTTAAACTGAACGGGAAGGAGGGTCCAGCAGAGAAAATGAAAGAGTGCATACATCTGGGGTGGAGTTTTGTGTTGGGACTGCGCTTGGAAATAATATGGTGGATAGTCCGAATAACCACATTTCTTTCTCACATATGGGCTATATTGGAGAGAGTCTGGACTATCCAGACGGTTGAATTTTGGAGAGCCCGCTGGACCCCTGTTTTATGTCCGAACACGCCTGGAAGTATGAGAGAGAAATGAGCTTCGACTTTGAGTATGACTTTAATCATCTGCTTGATTGATATATATGTATTATAGCCCGTAGCAACGCATTGCGTTCTACTAATAATTATTGTATTGCATTACGTTTTGGAGAAAAATTCTAGTAACTCAAACCTCTTGTTACAATTTATTTATGTTTCTTGTATAATGTCAGATACTTTTTGATGCAAATACTTTCGGTTTACAATCACACGTGATTCCACACTTTAATTATGTGTTTTCTCTATTCCCATTTTCCGGGAATCAAAGCAATAATAGTGTCAGGTTGAAGTCATGTCCCAGGCCAACAACATAGCTACAATGTAAAACAATGTCAAATATTAATATTATACCGACAGTCGACAAAGGATCAGCCCACCCTGGTTGCCAGGGGTCTGCCACCCGGTGCCCGTGAATCAAAGAGGCCCTAAGAGGTTGGGGGGGGAGAAGGGGGAGGATTGGGTGGGTGGGTGTAAAAGTACTATGATATGTTTTCGACCATCGTCTCTATGGGAGGGAGTTGATGAAATTTCATGGTGCTTATAAAAAAAGCAGTTCATGTTCAAAAAGAATGAAAATGCATTTATGAAACCTATGCGGATGTGCGCGACACCGCATCACACGTGGTTTGCAATTATGTTGGTAGAGTTGGACGGGCTGCTCAATCTTCTTAGTAGCTTCACCGATTCCAAAATAATTGAAGTTGGCTCTAGTGGTCTTCACTCTTGTGGTTTCCTCTTTCTCGATTTATGTTTTCTTATTATTCAGGATCTTGCTTTTCATGGTTCTTATTCCTCGGTAGAACTCCAATTATTTTGAAATAGAGTAACTAACAATGACACTCTCACATGGAAGATGTAACAAGCCGGTGATCGTAACTTGATGCCATGTTTTACTACAAATACATGCATTCTTTATTTATTATAGAAAAAATATAGTAACAAATAATAAAAAGACGACCCGTGCATTAAGGGAAACTATACAAACCGGGTTGATTATTACTCCCTCCGTTCCTAAATATTTGTTTTTTTAGAGATTTTAAATGGACTATCACATACGGATGTATATAGACATATTTTAGAGTGTAGATTCACTCATTTTGCTCCGTATATAGTCACTTGTTGAAATCTCTAAAAAGACAAATATTTAGAAACGAAGGGAGTAGTATATACCAAATTAAACTAAAGTGGGGCTGGGTGTTGACAATGAGAGCACGCGCACGTATGGTTATGACTATGGGTGTGGGTGGTGTGATCCATCCACCGGAACCAAACCATGGCATCGAAACCAATTCTACCACCTGTCTACTCTACATTGCATTTTGCATGTCGTACGTGAAAACTGTGTAACGTTGCATACATGGCTAGGCCACGTAAATACCGTGCCTCATTCTTTTCCCCGCCGATTGGTAAGGATCCACACAAATTCGCTGATTCATATACAGTCGGAGCCATCGCCGGATCTTCATCATCGTCATCATGGATTATACCATTTCAGTATATGTCCCATGATGAGTATATTCTCATTCTCGGTTCAAAAAGGATAAATGAAGGGAATTTGAAATTAAGCAATACGTGAGACCCTTTGCGTCCAGAGTTGTGAAAGGACAAAATTAGCCTTATTTTGCATCAAATTTGAACCTTTATAAATTAACTAAAATTCGGTTACAATCCGCCCGAACACTATTAGGAAATACTACTCCGTCCCATAATGTAAGATGTTTTTTTATACTAGTAGGGAGTACCTTATAGATAAAGGATGAATAGTAGCATGGGGTTAATAGGCAGCGCTAGTGTTATTTAGCAGTAGCGCGGGCCTTGCACCAGCATTGCAGGTGGGAATTAGCAGTAGGGCGGGCCTGCCAGACCAGCACTACTATTATGTGGCCCCCGCCATGCCCCCATGGGCTGGCGACAGTAGCAGCGCGGGCTATGGCCAGCCCGGGCCCAGTTGTCGTCCCCACTTAGTAGCAGCGCTGGCCTGGAACCTGCGCTACAGCTAATGGGTTTAGCAGCAGCTTTAGGTCGTGACCAACCCTGCTGCTAAGCCAACGTTATCCTCCATGTGCCGCTCGTTCCTCATTCTTCCTGTCCTCACTCTCTCACCGTCGCGTCTGTCCTCCTCCTGCCATCGCCGCATTACACCGCCATCCCCCAGCCTTAGTAAGCCTCCTCCTCCCTCTTCCAGCCGCCCCTACTCCTCCCTCCTCCCTCCACTAGCCATTGATATGTCTCCAACGTACCTATAATTTTTTTATTGTTCCATTTTATTATAGTATCAATCTTGGATGTTTTATATGCAATTTTATATTATTTTTCGGGGACTAACCAATTAACCTAGTGCCCAGTGCGAGTTGCTGTTGTTTTTTCTTGTTTTTAACTTTTCAGAAAATCAATATACGGAGTCCAAATGAAGAAAAAACTTTGGACTATTTTTTTATACCAGAAGGGACCCATGAAGGTCTGAGAGAAGATCAGAAGGGCCACGAGGGAGCGACAAGCTCGCTAGGCGCGCCCCAGGGGGCACCCCCGGGTTTGTGGGCTCCTCGTGGCACCTCTTGACCTAATTCCACATCTATAAATTCCCAAATATTCCCAATATACTAGAGAGCCACCTAAACAAAATTCCGCAGCCGCAAGCTTCTATTCTTCCGCGATCCCATCTAGAGGCATTTTCCGGTACTCTGCCGGAGGGGGAGTCGATCACAGAGGGCATCTACATCATCCTTGCTGCCTTCCGATGATGCGTGAGTAGTTAACCATAGACGTACGGGTCCATAGCTAGTAGCTAGAGGACTTCTTATTTCTCTTTGATCTTCAATACAATGTTCTCCTCGATCTTCTTAGAGTTCTATTCGATGTAATCTTATTTTGCGGTGTGTTTTTTGGGATATGATGAATTGTGGGTTTATGATCAGATTAGTCATGAATATTAATTGAGTCTTCTTTGAACTTTATTATTCATGATTTTTATATCTTTGTATTTCTCTCCGATCTATCCGTTTGGTTTGGCCAACTAGATTGATTTATCTTGCAATGGAAGAGGTGCTTTGTGATGGGTTCAATCTTGTGGTGCTCTATCCCAGTGACAATGTAGGGGAAAGAAACGTATTTGTATTGTTGCCATTAAGGATAAAATGATGGGGTTTATTCATATTAGTTGAGTTTACTTTGTCTACATCATGTCATCTTGCTTAAGGCGTTAATTAATACTCTAGATGCATGCTGGATAGCGGTCGATGAGTGGAGTAATGGTGCTAGATGCAGGCAGGAGTCGGTCTATTTGTCTTAGATGTGATGCCTATACACATGATCATTGGCTTGAATATCATCATAACTATGCGCTTTTCTATCAATTGCCCAACAGTAATTTGTTCACCCACTGTATGTTATGTGCTCGAGAGAGAAGCCTCTAGTGAAAACTATGGCCCCCGGGTCTACTTTTATCATATATAAAAAGACAAAAGACCTTGCTGCAATTTTATTTCTTTTATTTTGTTTTGGAATTTATCTTATTAGCTACCACTACGAGATTTAATCCTTGCAAGTAAATGTCGAGGGGATGGATAACCCCCTTGTTTGCGTTGGGTGCAAGTATTTGCTTTTGTGTGTGCAGGTGCTGCTAACGAGGTTCTGTGTAGTTCTCCTACTGGATTGATAACCTTGTTTCTTAACTGAGGGAAATAGTTATCTTTACTGTACTACTTCATCCTCTACTCTTCGAGGAAATCCCAACTCAACTCACAAGTAGCAGGAAGAATTTCTGGCGCCGTTGCCTTGGAGACATCACCAAAACCTATCAAGTATCTTCGCATAAACTATCATCTACTTGCTCTTATTTTCATTTGCCTCTCATTTTCATCTCCCTCACTTCTAAAACAATTTTACAAAAACACAAAAATATTTGTGTTTCTGATACGTCCCCAACATATCTATAATTTTTGATTGCTCCATGCTATATTATCCTCTGTTTTGGACATTGTTGGGCTTTATTATTCACTTTTATATTATTTTTGGGACTAACCTATTAACCGGAGGCCCAGCCCAGAATTGTTGTTTTTTGCCTATTTCAGAGTTTCACAGAAAAAAAATATCAAACGGAGTCCAAACGGAATGAAACCTTCGAAAACGTGATTTTCGGAACGAACATGATCCACAGGACTTGGACCCTACGCCAAGAAATCAAACAGGAAGCCACGAGGTAGGGGGGCGCGCCTACCCTCCTAGGCGCGCCCTCCACCCTTGTGGGCCCATGTTGCTCCACCGACGTACTCCTTCCTCCTATATATACCTCGCATTGCCCCAAGCGATCGAGATCTGAGCGAAAACCTAATTCCACCGCCGCAACCTTCTGTATCCATGAGATCCCATCTTGGGGCCTGTTTTGGAGCTCCGCCGGAAGGGGCATCGATCACGGAGGGCTTCTACATCAACACCATAGCCTCTCCGATGAAGTGTGAGTAGTTTACCTCAGACCTTCGGGTCCATAGTTATTAGCTAGATGGCTTCTTCTCTCTTTTTGGATCTCAATACAATGTTCTCCCCCTCTCTCGTGGAGATCTATTCGATGTAATCTTCTTTTGCGGTGTGTTTGTTGAGACCGATGAATTGTAGGTTTATGATCAAGTTTATCTAGGAACAATATTTGAATCTTCTGAATTCTTTTATGTATGATTGGTTATCTTTGCAAGTCTCTTGAATTATCAGTTTGGTTTGGCCTACTAGATTGATCTTTCTTGCAATGGGAGAAGTGCTTAGCTTTGGGTTCAATCTTGCGGTGTCCTTTCCAAAGTGATGGGGCAGCAAGGCACGTATAGTATTGTTGCCATCGAGGATAACAAGATGGGTTTTTATCATATTGCATGAATCTATCCTCTACATCATGTCATCTTGCTTAAAGCGTTACTCTGTTCTTATGAACTTAATACTCTAGATGCATCTGGATAGCGGTCGATGTGTGGAGTAATAGTAGTAGATGCAGGCAGGAGTCGGTCTACTTGTCTCGGACGTGATGCCTATATACATGATCATACCTAGATATTCTCATAACTATGCTCAATTCTGTCAATTGCTCAACAGTAATTTGTTCACCCACCGTAAAATACTTATGCTCTTGAGAGAAGCCACTAGTGAAACCTATGGCCCCCGGGTCTATTTTCCATCATATTAATCTCCCGACAACAAACTATTTCTTTTGCCGTTTTTATTTTGCTTTCTTTACTTTGCATCTTTATCATAAAATACCAAAAATATTATCCTATCATATCTATCAGATCTCACTCTCGTAAGTGACCGTGTAGGGATTAACAACCCCTTATCGCGTTGGTTGCGAGGATTTATTTGTTTGTGTAGGTGTGAGGGACTTGCGTGTAGTCTCCTACTGGATTGATACCTTGGTTCTCAAAAACTGAGGGAAATACTTACGCTACTTTGCTGCATCACCCTTTCCTCTTCAAGGGAAAACCAACGTAGTGCTCAAGAGGTAGCAAGAAGGATTTCTGGCGCCGTTGCCGGGGACTCTACGCAAAAGTCAAACATACCAAGTACCCATCACAAACCCTCATCTCCCGCATTACATTATTTGCCATTTTCCTCTCGTTTTCCTCTCCCCCACTTCACCCTTGCCGTTTTATTCGCCCTCTTTTTTCGTTCGCCTCTTTTTCGTTCGCCTCTTTTTCGCTTGCTTCTTGTTTGCTCATGTGTTGGATTGCTTGCTTGTCACGATGGCTCAAGATAATACCAAATTATGTGACTTTACCAATACCAACAATAATGATTTCCTTAGCACTCCGATTGCTCCTCTTACCGATACTGAATCTTGTGAAATCAATGCTGCTTTGTTGAAACTTGTTATGAAAGATCAATTCACCGGCCTTCCTAGTGAAGATGCCGCTACTCATCTAAATAGCTTTGTTGATTTGTGTGATATGCAAAAAAAGAAAGATGTTGACAATGATATTGTTAAATTGAAGCTATTTCCTTTTTCTCTTAGAGATCGTGCTAAAGCTTGGTTTTCGTCTTTGCCTAAAAATAGTATTGATTCTTGGAATAAGTGCAAAGATGCTTTTATCTCTAAATATTTTCCTCCCGCTAAGATTATCTCTCTTAGAAACGATATTATGAATTTTAAGCAACTTGATCATGAACATGTTGCACAAGCTTGGGAGAGGATGAAATTAATGATACGTAATTGCCCCACGCATGGTTTGATTTGTGGATGATTATACAAAACTTTTATGCCGGATTAAATTTTGCTTCTAGAAACCTTTTAGATTCGGCCGCGGGAGACACTTTTATGGAAATCACTTTAGGAGAAGCTACTAAACTCCTAGATAATATTATGGTTAATTATTCTCAATGGCACACTGAAAGATCTACTAATAAAAAAGTGCATGCGATAGAAGAAATTAATGTTTTGAGTGGAAAGATGGATGAACTTATGAAATTATTTGCTAGTAAAAGTGTTTCTTCTGATCCTAATGATATGCCTTTGTCTACTTTAATTGAGAATAATAATGAATCTATGGATGTGAATTTTGTTGGTAGGAATAATTTTGGTAACAACACGTATAGAGGAAATTTTAATCCTAGGCCTTATCCTAGTAATTCCTCTAATAATTATGGTAATTCCTACAACAATTATTATGGAAACTTTAATAAAATGCCCTCTGAATTTGAGACTAGCGTTAAGGAATTTATGAATTCGCAAAAGAATTTCAATGCCTTGCTTGAAGAAAAATTGCTTAAAGTTGATGAATTGGCTAGGAACGTTGATAGAATTTCTCTTGATGTTGATTCTTTGAAACTTAGATCTATTCCATCTAAGCATGATGTCAATGAGTCTCTCAAAGCCATGAGAATTTCCATTGATGAGTGCAAAGAAAGAACTGCTAGGATGCGTGCTAAGAAAGATTGCTTTATAAAAGCGTGTTCTTCTAATTTCTATGAAAACAAATATGAAGATCTAAAAGTTATTGATGTGTCCCCTATTAAATCTTTGTTTTGCAATATGAATCTTGATAATGATGGGACTGAATATGATCCACCTTTACCTAGAAGGCGTTCCAAAAATTCGGAGTTTTTAGATCTTGATGCTAAAATTGATAAAAGTGGGATTGAAGAGATCAAAACCCTAGATATTAATAAACCCACTATTTTGGATTTCAAGGAATTTAATTATGATAATTGCTCTTTGATAGATTGTATTTCCTTGTTGCAATCCGTGCTAAATTCTCCTCATGCTTATAGTCAAAATAAACCTTTTACCAAACATATCATTGATGCTTTGATGCAATCTTATGAAGAAAAACTTGAGTTGGAAGTCTCTATCCCTAGAAAACTTTATGATGAGTGGGAACCTGCTATTAAAATTAAAATTAAAGATCATGAATGCTATGCTTTGTGTGATTTGGGTGCTAGAGTTTCCACGATTCCAAAAACTTTGTGTGATTTGCTAGGTTTCCGTGATTTTGATGATTGCTCTTTAAACTTGCACCTTGCGGATTCCACCATTAAGAAACCTATGGGAAGAATTAATGATGTACTTATTGTTGCAAATAGGAACTATGTGCCTGCAGATTTTATCATTCTTGACATAGATTGCAATCCTTCATGTCCTATTATTCTTGGTAGACCTTTCCTTAGAACTATTGGTGCAATTATTGATATGAAGGAAGGGAATATTAGATTCCAATTTCCATTAAAGAAAGGCATGGAACACTTCCATAGGAAGAAAATAAAATGACCATATGAATCTATCATGAGAGCCACTTATGGATTGCCCACCAAGGATGGCAATACCTAGATCTATCCTTGCTTTTATGCCTAACTAGGGGCGTTAAACGATAGCGCTTGTTGGGAGGCAACCCAGTTATATTTTTAGTTTTTTGCTTTTTGCTTCTATTTAGAAATAAATACTTTTTCTAGCCTCTGGTTAGATGTGTTTTTATGTTTAATTTAGTTTTTGTGCCAAGTTAAACCTATAGGATCTTCTTGGATGATAGTTATTTGATCTTGCAGAAAATTCCAGAAACTTTCTGTTCACGAAAATAATTGTTAAAAATCACCAGAACGTGATAAATATTGATTCCAATTGCTGCTCATCAATAAACAATTTTTCTAGGTCGCCCTATTTTGGCTGATTTTTTGGAGTTCCAGAAGTTTGCGTTAGTTACAGATTACTACAGACTGTTCTGTTTTTGACAGATTCTGTTTTTCATGTGTTATTTGGTTATTTTGATGAATCTATGGCTAGTAAAAGAGTTTATAAACCATAGATAAGTTGAAATACAGTAGGTTTAACACCAATATAAATAAAGAATGAGTCCATTACAGTACCTTGAAGTAGTCTTTTGTTTTCTTTCGCTAACGGAGCTCACGAGATTTTCTGTTAAGTTTTGTGTTGTGAAGTTTTCAAGTTTTGGGTGAAAGATTTGATGGATTATGGAACAAGGAGCGGCAAGATCCTAAGCTTGGGGATGGCCATGGCACCCCAAGATAATCTAAGTACACCAAAAAGCCAAAGCTTGGGGATGCCCCGGAAGGCATCCCTCTTTCGTCTACTTCCATCGGTAACTTTACTTGGAGCTATATTTTTATTCACCGCATGATATGTGTTTTGCTTGGAGCGTCTTGTATGATTTGAGTCTTTGCTTTTTAGTTTACCACAATCATCCTTGCTGTACACACCTTTTGAGAGGGACACACATGATTCGGAAATTGTTAGAATACTCTATGTGCTTCACTTATATCTTTTGAGTTATATAGTTTTTCCTCTAGTACTTCACTTATATCTTTTAGAGCACGGTGGTGGATTTGTTTTATAGAAACTATTGATCTCTCATGCTTCACTTAGATTATTTTGAGAGTCTTTAATAGCATGGTAATTTGCTTAAATAATCTGTAGCGACCCGACCTCAGACGGTCAAGCCTACGTATTCTTGTGCCATCCTCGGATCAAGTATCTTTGGCACACACAGTACATCAATGTATATATCAAAGTGCAATCACATATATAATTAACGTAAAACTGATATATACCTCATAAGTCACAGCAGAAACAAATAGTCGGGTGTGGAGTCCCATCAACGCCATCGGCAGGTTGAGTGTAGACCGTAACCCTGTATCGTAACTCTTACTCGTCGAGGAAATATCTGCAATAATGATACGTTGCAGCCGTGTAGGTCAGTACATTGAATGTACCGGCAAGATCACAACATGAATAAACAGATGGTAAAAATATACTATATGCAATTTGGCTTTGTGGCTCTGTATTCTGAGTTTTGTTTGCGTAAAAGCTGATTTTATTTTCCCTACATCAAAGGAATAAATGAAGTCTGTACTATGGAGTTTTCTATCATGACATGGTTCCGCCAACCGATGTCTCATAGCCCAAAATCATCATATGTTGCCCACAATTAAGTTATCAATCCGGTGTTGAGAGTTCCAAGATAGATCCAAGTCCAGATGCTCAAATTGTCCAGTATCGGGACACGGCTAATCGATTAGGTTTAAACCCTCTGCAGAGGTTTGTACACTTTACCCGCAAGATTCGATCCCTCTCTTTACGTTCTCGCACTTCGTGGTGTTAGAGAACAAGATGACCAAACATGGTCTTCCAAGAGTTCCTCGACCACCGTCCGGTGCTCATCCCATCCTACCGTAGTTCTACATCTGCTAGCACCGTCCCAGCCAGAGTCACAACTAAGGTCAACCAAGCGAGCCCATAATGACTTGCGGTTGCAGGGTAAGCTTCGGGCATGGAGTATTCTTCCGTCTCTTTGAGTCTGGGTGAAGCTTTCCATAAGATGTCATGGCGCTTCTCCATGCATCCCGCCAACCACTGGTTTCTCCAGGTGCCCGTCAACCATCCTTCACCCAAGAGTGTGTATTGAATTCTTGTCTCGAGTCTTGAAGTCTTGAGGCCTTGAAGATGCAGTCCTTGCAGATTCCATCATGGAGTTATCGTCATTGGCGTAGATCCTCCATTCTCACACCACTCCGAGCACTCATACCAAACCCCGTCTACTATAGCGTAGCATTAAAATAAAATATCGTCCCGGGCTTGGTAACAGGGGGATGGGTTCCTACCTCATGCATACTACTCAACTACAAGGATTCAATAACACTACTGAGGGGTGGTTGCAAAGGTGCCACTAAATGCAATAAAACATAGGTAAGAAAGCATGGTCAAAGTGAACTTGCCTTGTTGACGATCTTCGAAAACTAGGGATTCGTGGTAGCAAGCTTCGCACTCCGGAAATTCTACCGAGGCAAACAATAACCTTAATAAGCACATAGCATATGATCACTTAACACAATAGCATAGTAACATAACACACCAAAACAATCGAATCAAAACCCAAAGGAAAACTCGAAGAAATCCAACTCAAAGTTTTCCTACTTCAAGAAACAACTAGAAATAGTTTTATATAACAAAATTTTTCTTAACATAACCTAGGCATGGTTTTATGTTACCTAACAGAAAAGAATGCATTATGCAACTAGGAGCAAAAAGAATCAATTTAAAAGCTATTATAAAACTCCTATTAGGCCTAATTCAAATTCTATTAAGGAAAAATAAAATAAAAGTTTTATTTAATATAAATAAAAGTTCATGCTCTAAAGTGACAGAAACTAACCTAAAATAATCAATCACATGTTAAAAATAAATTTATTTGCTAATTAAAATAATAGGAAAACAGTAGCTAGTTAATTAATTAGGATTAACAAGATTCTGCTTAAAACTAATTTTTTATTAATCCTAAAATACCCAAATTAATTCCTACGGTTAGACAATGTCAAAATAAAGTTGGGACAAAAGAATCATATAAAATAATTTTCCTAACTCATGTTATAACAGATTTACTATTCTGACTAAAACTAAATTAAAGCAATTATAAATAATTTTAACATACCTAAATATATTTTCTACAGAAACTACAGAAAATTTTCAAACCAACAAAAAAGAATCACTCAAAAATATTGAGTAGAATAAAAGATATGAATTTTTCAAATCTGAAACTATTTTGTTAAAACAGAAAACGAAAATAAAGAAAAATGGGCTAAATGGGCCTAACTAGCATACATATGTAATATAACTAAAACGGCCTACGGTTTAAGCGAAGCGGTCGGTACTAAATAAAAAAACTAACTAAACTAAACCGCAACGAACCGGGCGGTTTTAATTAAAAACATACCCTTGAGTTCTAATCCTAGCCGTTGGGCTAGATCGGACGGCGGGAGTGGTTCCGCTGACTTACGGAGCTCGGCAGGCGGCGGCGGCGGCGGCGAGTGTGTTAGCCTCTCCGATCGTCCGGAGGTCGGCGGAGTCGTCCGTGGTCTTGAGGCGACGAGGGGGGTTTCGTGGAGTCGACGAGGCTCGGGGAGGCTAGGCGGCGGCGGCGGCGAGGTGAATGGCGGAGGTGAGCTCGGGCTCCGCGAGCTCGTGAGGAGGAAGAGGGTTCCGGGGGAGGGGGGGAATGGGGTGCGGGGAGGGTTTATAAAGGGGGTGCCTCGGCTTGGGCAGGGGGCAATCGGGGAGATCGAATCCGGATCCGTCGGGATCCGCGATCGGCAGGCAATCTGGCGGCGTGGGCGAGGTTGAAGGAGGTGGTGGCCCACCCGCGAGAGAGGAGGGGGTGCGACGCGGTCGGGCGACCGAGCCGGAGCGGTTTCAGGCGAGGTGCGTCGGTTGGCGCTGGGTCGGCTCGGTGGCTCGATGGGCTGGCTCGGTGGGCTGGCTGGTATTGGTCAAGCGATGGCTTTGGCCGGCGCTGGGGGTGGGGGTTCTTTTTTAAAATTTATTTTTTAATAAAAACAAAACAGAGATAACTTATAAAATATAAATATTTTATATAGGACATATATATACCAAAATGATCGGGGAATATTCCTATCATTTGAACATTTTCAAAAGGCAAAATCCAAACTTTATAAAATTCATTTTTTCAAATTCAAATAAAACTCAAGTTTGAATTCAAAAACTTTTGGCATTATTTTCCTCTGATATTTTTGGAGTGTCATGTTTACTCCTCTCATATTTTTGCTCAAGTATTTATCAGGCATAGTTTTTGAAATGATTCCCACTTGCCATAGTTTGAATTCAAATTTGAAAACTCAAAACTCTGAAACTCCAAATGGCACTTTCAAATGACTTTCAATTTGATACCTTTTTAACTTCCAACTCATATTTCATATAATTGAAGAAGTCATTTTATCTTCCCTCATGAAAATCATTGAGTTGCATAAAGCTTTGAATTTGAAATATTCTGAAATGAAATTCAAATCTTTTCAAAACCCTTTTCATTCCAAATGGAAGAAGTCATGTCATCTTCACTCTAGGGTTTTGGTGTTGGAATGGAGTTGAATTCATTGAGATCCCAAAAAAGGGCAAAGGGGATAGTTTTGGGAAAGTCATTTTATTCCCTCTCATCCAAATTTCAAAAAAAAAATTCCAAATTCCACTCAATTTCACTCAATCAATCAAACAAACAATCAGACAACAAGCAAAGTTATTTATTTAATATAAAATTCCAAAATTTGAAATTTTGGGATGTTACAAACCTACCACACTTAAAATGAATCTCGTCCTCGAGATTCGAAGGGGCTAGCAAGAAAGGGTTAGGGGTTGGGGTCTTCTAGTAAGTATTTTGGTCGGAAAGGTCAGAGGTGCTACCACACTTAAAACAAGGTTACGGTTCCAATAAACTCAGATACTTTCTCTGGAGTGCCGACAATGTATGTCTCTTCACATATCTTACAATAGCTCCTTCATTAACGCTCTTCTGTCAGAAGCATCGGGTTTACCTCAAAATCTTGGGTTGGTCCGTCAAAGTTGTGGTTCGTCCGAGATTGGATCTTCTTAGCTGATAGGTCTGTGTCCATTCTAGACAACTATCGAAATACTCATGGTGGTCTACAATTTATGGTTTCTCCTGCAGAAAACGGGTCTGGGTTGAACCTCACCGTATAACCTACGATTGGCAACGGTTGCTTGTAAAGGGGTTCCATCGTCCTACCATTCTATGGTTTTATGGCTTATCGCGTCGACACTCTTCAAAGGTTTTCGAGGCTCTCTGATTTTCCATCAACATATGATAGTTCATGATAGAAGTCTCCGGTATGGGGGCCAATCCATCCCGTACTTGAATCATTACCACATACGTAAACAGTGAATCACGTATTCTAACACTTGGGCATACTCACAAGCATTGCAGAACTTCTCTTGTTCTTGAACTGTTTTCGAGTAAATCCATGGTTTCTGCAAGCCAAACGAAACATCTATCGTTACTTCACCACTCTCAGGTTTTGCGTAACCTCCTACGAAACGTATGCTGATTGGATCACTGATTCTTCCAAGTTTATTCCTTTATCAAGGTTACATCTGTTCCTTTCAAAATCCTGGGCCTGTGGGTTATGGCCCACTTCAACACTAGTGCAGCTTTAACTCATCCTTGGAGTAACTCTCTTGTTCCATATTACACCTCCTTTAAATCCAGTAGTACTCTGTTTCTTCATACCATCATATCAAAAGCAAAACTCCAACTTATTTTTGTCCAGCTTCCTTCTATGGACCGTCATGAATAACACCTTTTTTTTTCTTCATTGATCCTGTGGCTTTACGGAGTACTACGACACCAAAGAAAAATGCACTAGTTTATCCATAAATCTCTTTATTATCATATCAACCTTTTATTACATCCTTAACCACTTTTCGTGAATCCAAATACCAAAAGTTTATTACAAATGTCGCCACCCACATGGTTCGGTATGGTCAGACATTACTTCCAACTTTATTTATTTATCTTTCTCGAGGATTCTTCAGTCCCACTGGAATTGTGCTACATGCGCCTTGAAATCTTCAATCTTCTGTTTCATCGTGGTGGCCTTGAGCTTGACCTCCATCATCTCTGCATGCACTTCGCTTAGGTATTCCTGAGTATAACGGAGTCTTGCTTCAAGTATTTCTCCGATCTGGCGTATGGCTTCCATGGCTGCTTCACGAACAGCATCGAAGAAAGTTGCTTGTGGCACACGTGAAATGAAAAAGTACTGCCCCATCATCTTTGGGCAAACTCCTTCCAAATGGTGGAGGTGTACCTCCACATACCAAAGTTCCACTCCCTTTTGCATGAAAGGGTAGCCTTTGTAGACTGCATCTCCTTCGAGGTGAATATGCTTCATCATGTCCTTCAAGATCTTCGGGTAATCATGATCACTTGTCAGGGTCATGATTGTTTTCGGACCTCTAAGGAAAGACTCATAAAGGGTCGTCATCTGTAGTTGTAAAACAAAAATGGTGCTCAGAATAAGGTACATATCTCCTGGGGCACACATTCATATCATCCAAACAAAACTTCAAACTCAATTTCCAATTTCCCGTTTATGCATCACAACTCACTTTCTTCCATGTTCATCCAGAATATTAATTTCCAGGATGAAATATGACAACTTCTTAAAGCCTTTCAGCATGTGACATTACAACTTTATTGAGTCATGATCTATTACAATCTTAGAGTAATCTATTACATAACTCAACTCATCGAACTCATGAACATGAAATTGCTTTCTACTACTCTTATTATCCATATCAAAATTCCATCTACTCAACTCCAGCTTTCGTCTTATTGGGACATTTTATAGCATAATGTCCTGTTTCCTTGCAGCGAAAACAAATGACTTCCGACATGTCTCGGGGCTTCTTTGTGATTATGTAGGCTCCTTGGATTCTTGGCTTCTTTTCTGGACATTGACTAGCGTAATGACCTAAATCCTTGCACCTGTAACAGGTGATATGACTCAAGTCCTTCTCTGCGAAAATTGTGTTGTTCTGGGGTTGACCTCTTTTTCTCTTCCTGGATTTCTCTGTAATGATCAGAGTTTCTATTTCCCGAGGGTCAAACTTCACTTCTGCTGTCGGGAAACACCCCAGATACTCTTTTCTTTCCTTGGTGCAATACTGTGAAAAATGTCCTTCTTCTCCACATGAATAGCAGGCATTGGAGTAAAATCTGTTGAGGCCTTCTCCATCAGGGTCTTCAACACATTCCTTCATCACAGTTCTTCTAGACCTTCCTTGAGGGCTTCTTTCATTCCTTCTTCCTGCTCTGAATAGTTTGTTGCACCATGGGGTAAATGTGACACTTGAGTCGGGTAGTGGGTGGTTCCTTCACACAAGAAACAAGTCACCCGACTAGTTGGGCATTCCTCACTGGGTGTTTCTCCTCACAATGAGGGCATCCATCCTTGTGTTCCTCCCAGTGTGTCCTATTTCTCCATAAATCTTGCAGCACAAGGTTTATTTCTTGGTGTATCATGGTGCTTCCGGATAAGGCGAGATCTTGTCAGAGTCTTCTTGAATTCTTCCCAAGTCTTTGCTCCATTCCATCCCTGTATAGCTTGATGCATCTGCCACCATTTTGCAGCACTTCCTTCAAAGTACTGAAGAGCGTATTGGACCTCATACTTCCTTGAAACCAAATTGCTCCCGAAGTGATTTTCCATGTTCTGCATCCATATCTCTGCCTCCGGCTGAGTCTTTGGTCCAGAGAATATCAGTCCAACTTCATTCATCATCTATGGGGTTCAAAAGTTTTAGGGTGAGATGAGAGAGAGGTGGGGAGGGATATACACACAATACAAACAATAGTTTTTGAAGAAACAAGTTTTTACTTTGTGGCTGTCGGAAAACATCAAACAAATGACAGCTCACCAATTGTTGCATCTAACGTAGGTGTATAACAGGGTTTGGTCTTCTAAAGGTCAAATAATTCTTCAGATCCTTCAAGTCTTCGGAGTCTTCAACTGTTGTAGCTTCTAATACATGGTGAAATCCTCTTTACTCAAAGAGGTCATCAGTTCTCCGATATCAAATCCTTCTTGGGCGTCTTGATTGATCCTCCGGTGATCAAAGGATAAGGGTATATTCTAACTATTTGAGGTGAGAGTGTCGAAGAGATGAGAAGTAAGAGTCTTTTGAAAATAAAGTTTTAGAAATTTCCTGTCCTAGGGCTTTCCGGTTTCTAGGGTCACGTCCTCTGATCAACATGTGCTCGATACCATATCTCAGAGCGACCCGACCTCGATGGTCAAGCCTACGTATTCTTGTGCCATCCTCGATCAAGATATCTTTGGCACACAGTACATCAATGTATATATCAAAGTGCAATCACATGTATAATTAACGTAAAACTGATATATACCTCATAAGTCACAATGAAACAAATAGTCGGTGTGGAGTCCCATCAACGCCATCGGCAGGTTGAGTGTAGACCGTAACCCAGATCGTAACTCTTACTCGTCGAGGAAATATCTGCAATAATGATACGTTGCAGCCGTGTAGGTCGATTACATTGAATGTACCGCAAGATCACAACATGAATAAACAGATGGTAAAACTATACTATATGCAATTTGGCTTTGTGGCTCAGTATTCTGAGTTTTGTTTGCGTAAAGCTGATTTTATTTTCCCTACATCAAAGGAATAAATGAAGTCTGTACTATGGAGTTTTCTATCATGACATGGTTCCGCCAACCGATGTCTCATAGCCCAAAATCATCATATGTTGCCCACAATTAAGTTATCAATCCGGTGTTGAGAGTTCCAAGATAGATCCAAGTCCAGATGCTCAAATTGTCCGTAACCGGGGACACGGCTAATCGATTAGGTTTAAACCCTCTACAGAGGTTTGTACACTTTACCCGCAAGATTCGATCCCTCTCTTTACATTCTCGCACTTCAGGGTGTTAAAGAACAAGATGACCGAAACATGGTCTTCCGAAGAGTTCCTCTGACCACTGTCCGGTGCTCATCCCATCCTACCGTAGTTCTACATCTGCTAGCACCGTCCCAGCCAGAGTCACAACTAAGGTCAACCAAGCGAGCCCATAATGACTTGCGGTTGCAGGTAAGCTTCCGGGCATGAAGTATTCTTCCGTCTCTTTGAGTCTGGGTGAAGCTTTCCGCAAGATGTCATGGCGCTTCTCCATGCATCCCGCCAACCACTGGTTTCTCCAGGTGCCCGTCAACCATCCTTCACCCAAGAGTGTGTATTGAATTCTTGTCTCGAGTCTTGAAGTCTTGAGGCCTTGAAGATGCAGTCCTTGCAGATTCCATCATGGAGTTATCGTCATTGGCGTAGATCCTCCATTCTCACACCACTCCGAGCACTCATACCAAACCCGTCTACTATAGCGTAGCATTAAAATAATATATCGTCCGGGCTTGGTAACAGGGGATGGGTTCCTACCTCATGCATACTACTCAACTACAAGGATTCAATAACACTCTTGAGGGGTGGTTGCAAAGGTGCCACTAAATGCAATAAAACATAGGTAAGAAAGCATGGTCAAAGTGAACTTGCCTTGTTGACGATCTTCGAAAACTAGGGATTCGTGGTAGCAAGCTTCGCACTCCGAAAATTCTACCGAGGCAAACAATAACCTTAATAAGCACATAGCATATGATCACTTAACACAATAGCATAGTAACATAACACACTAAAACAATCGAATCAAAACCCAAAGGAAAACTCAAAGAAATCCAACTCAAAGTTTTCCTACTTCAAGCAACAACTAGAAATAGTTTTATATAACAAAATTTTTCTTAACATAACCTAGGCATGGTTTTATGTTACCTAACAGAAAAGAATGCATTATGCAACTAGGAGCAAAAAGAATCAATTTAAAAGCTATTATAAAACTCCTATTAGGCCTAATTCAAATTCTATTAAGGAAAAATAAAATAAAAGTTTTATTTAATATAAATAAAAGTTCATGCTCTAAAGTTACAGAAACTAACCTAGAATAATCAATCACATGTTAAAAATAAATTTATTTGCTAATTAAAATAATAGGAAAACAGTAGCTAGTTAATTAATTAGGATTAACAAGATTCTGCTTAAAACTAATTTTTTATTAATCCTAAAATACCCAAATTAATTCCTACGGTTAGACAATGTCAAAATAAAGTTGGGACAAAAGAATCATATAAAATAATTTTCCTAACTCATGTTATAACAGATTTACTATTCTAACTAAAACTAAATTAAAGCAATTATAAATAATTTTAACATAGCTAAATATATTTTCTACAGAAACTATAGAAAATTTGCAAACCAACAAAAAAGGAATCACTCAAAAATATTGAGTAGAATAAAAGATATGAATTTTTCAAATCTGAAACTATTCTGTTAAAACAGAAAAACGAAAATAAAGAAAAATGGGCTAAATGGGCCTAACTAACGCCCTTTGCATAATATAACTAAAACGGCCTACGGTTTAAACGAAACGGGCCGGTACTAAATAAAAAAAAACCTAACTAAACTAAACCGCAACGAACCGGGCCGGTTTTAATTAAAAGGCATACCCCTTCGGGGTTCTAATCCTAGCCGTTGGGCTAGATCGGACGACGAGGAGTGGTTCCATGGCTTACGGAGCTCGGCAATGGGCGGCGGCGTGTGTTAGCCTCCCGGTCGTCGGGAGGTCGTGGAGTCGTCCGTGGTCTTGAAGCGACGAGGGGGGTTTCTGGTGGAGTCGACGAGGCTCGGGAGGCTAGGGCGGCGGCGAGGTGAATGGCGGCGGAGGTGAGCTCGGGCTCCATGAGCTCGTGAGGAGGAGGAGGGTTCGGCGAGGGCGAGGGGGTGCGGGGGGGGGAGGGTTTATAAAGGGGTGCCTCGGCTTGGGCAGGGGGCAATCGGGGAGATCGAATCCGGATCCGTCGGGATCCGCGATCGGCAATGGCGCGGGCGAGGCGGGCGAGGGTTGAAGGAGGTGGTGGCCCACCTGGCGAGAGAGAGGGGGGGTGCGGCGCGGTCAGGCGACCGAGCCGGAGCGGTTTCAGGCGAGGTGCGTCGGTTGGCGCTGGGCCGGCTCGGTGGCTCATTGGCCTGGCTCGGTGGGCTGGTGGGTATTGGCTGGGCAGATGCTTTGGTGGCGCTTCTGGGGGGTTTCTATTTTTAAATTTTTTTAATAAAAACAAAACAGAGATAACTTATAAAATATAAATATTTTATATAGGACATATATATACCAAAATGATCAGGGAATATTCCTATCATTTGAACATTTTCAAAGGCAAAATCCAAACTTTATAAAATTCATTTTTTCAAATTCAAATAAAACTCAAGTTTGAATTCAAAAACTTTTGGCATTATTTTCCTCTGATATTTTTGGAGTGTCATGTTTACTCCTCTCATACTTTTGCTCAAGTATTTATCAGGCATAGTTTTTGAAATTATTCCCACTTGCCATAGTTTGAATTCAAATTTGAAAACTCAAAACTCTGAAACTCCAAATGGCACTTTCAAATGACTTTCAATTTGATACCTTTTTAACTTCCAACTCATATTTCATATAATTGAAGAAGTCATTTTATCTTCCCTCATGAAAATCATTGAGTTGCATAAAGCTTTGAATTTGAAATATTCTCAAATGAAATTCAAATCTTTTCAAAACCCTTTTCATTCCAAATGGAAGAAGTCATGTCATCTTCACTCTAGGGTTTTGGTGTTGGAATGGAGTTGAATTCATTGAGATCCCAAAAAAGGGCAAAGGGGATAGTTTTGGGAAAGTCATTTTATTCCCTCTCATCCAAATTTCAAAAAAAAAATTTCCAAATTCCACTCAATTTCACTCAATCAATCAAACAAACAATCAGCCAACAAGCAAAGTTATTTATTTAATATAACATTCCAAAATTTGAAATTTTGGGATGTTACATAATCCTAATATGCTAGGTATTCAAGAATAGTAAAAACTTTCTTATGAGTGTGTTGAATACTAAGAGAAGTTTGATGCTTGATGATTGTTTTGAGACATGGAGGTAGTGATATTAAAGTTGTGCTAGTTGAGTAGTTGTGAATTTGAGAAATACTTGTGTTGAAGTTTGCAAGTCCCGTAGCATGCACGTATGGTAAACGTTATGTAACAGATTTGAAATATGAGGTGTTCTTTGATTGTCCTCCTTATGAGTGGCGGTCAGGGACGAGCGATGGTCTTTTCCTACCAATCTATCCCCCTAGGAGCATGCGCGTAGTGCTTGGTTTTTGATGACTTGTAGATTTTTGCAATAAGTATGTGAGTTCTTTATGACTAATGTTGAGTCCATGGATTATATGCACTCTCACCTTTCCACATTGCTAGCCTCTTCGGTACCGTGCATTGCCCTTTCTCACATTGAGAGTTGGTGCAAACTTCACCGGTGCATCCAAACCCCGTGATATTATACGCTCTTTCACACATAAACCTCCTTATATCTTCCTCAAAACAGCCACCATACCTACCTATTATGGCATTTCCATAGCCATTCCGAGATATATTGCCAAGCAACTTTCCACCATTCCGTTTATCATGACACGTTCATCATTGTCATATTGCTTTGCATGATCATGTAGTTGACATAGTATTTGTGGCAAAGCCACCATTCATAACTCTTTCATACATGTCACTCTTGGTTCATTGCATATCCCGGTACACCGCCGGAGGCATTCATATAGAGTCATACTTTGTTCTAGTATCGAGTTGTAATCATTGAGTTGTAAATAAATAGAAGCATGATGATCATCATTTTCTAGAGCATTGTCCCAAGTGAGGAATAAAAAAAAAAGAGAAAGGCCATAAAAAAAGAGAAGGCCCAAAAAAATGACAGAAAAAGAGAGAAGGGATAATGTTACTATCCTTTTACCACACTTGTGCTTCAAAGTAGCACCATGATCTTCATGATAGAGAGTCTCTTGTTTAGTCACTTTCATATAACTAGTGGGAATTTTTCATTATAGAACTTGGCTTGTATATTCCAACAATTGGCCTCCTCAAGTTCCCTAGGTCTTCGTGAGCAAGCAAGTTGGATGCACACCCACTTAGTTTCTTTTGTTGAGCTTTCATATATTTATAGCTCTAGTGCATCCGTTGCATGGCAATCCCTACTCCTTGCATTAACATCAATCGATTGGCATCTCCATAGCTCATTGATTCGCCTCGTTGATGTGAGACTTTCTCCTTTTTTGTCTTATCCACATAACCCCCATCATCATATTCTATTCCACCCATAGTGCTATGTCCATGGCTCACGCTCATGTATTACGTGAAGGTTGAAAAAGTTTGAGATTACTAAAGTATGAAACAATTGCTTGGCTTGTCATCGGGGTTGTGCATGATGAGAGAATTCTTGTGTGACGAAAATGGAGCATGACTAAACTATATGATTTTGTAGGGATGAACTTTCTTTGGCCATGTTATTTTGAGATGACATAATAGCTTAGTTAGTATGCTTGAAGTATTATCATTTTTATGTCAATGTGAACTTTTATCTTGAATCTTTTGGATCTGAATATTCATACCACAATCAAGAAGAATTACATTGAAATTATGCCAAGTAGCATTCCACATCAAAAATTCTGTTTTTATCATTTACCTACTCGAGGACGAGCAGGAATTAAGCTTGGGGATGCTTGATACGTCTCCAACATATCTATAATTTTTGACTGCTCCATGCTATATTATCCTCTGCTTTGGACATTATTGGGCTTTATTATTCACTTTTATATTATTTTTGGGACGACCTATTAACCGGAGGCCCAGCCCAGAATTTCTGTTTTTTGCCTATTTCTAAGTTTCGCAGAAAAAGAATATCAAACGGAGTCCAAATGGAATGTAACCTTCGGGAACGTGATTTTCGGAACGAACATGATCCAGAGGACTTGGACCCTACGTCAAGAAATCAAATAGGAAGACACGAGGTAGAGGGGCGCGCCTACCCCCCTGGGCGCGCCCTCCACCCTCGTGGGCCCCACGTTGCTCCACCGACGTACTCCTTCCTCCTATATATACCTACGTACCCCCAAACGATCAGATATAGAGCCAAAAACCTAATTCCACCGCCGCAACCTTCTCACCCCGAGATCCCATCTTGGGGCCTGTTAGGAGTTCACGGGAAGGGCATCGATCACGGAGGGCTTCTACATCAACACCATAGCCTCTCCGTTGAAGTGTGAGTAGTTTACCTCAGACCTTCGGGTCCATAGTTATTAGCTAGATGGCTTCTTCTCTCTTTTTGGATCTCAATACAATGTTCTCCCCCTCTCTCGTGGAGATCTACTCGATGTAGTCTTCTTTTGCGGTGTGTTTGTTGAGACCGATGAATTGTGGGTTTATGATCAAGTTTATCTATGAACAATATTTGAATCTTCTGAATTCTTTTATGTATGATTGGTTATCTTTGCAAGTTTCTTCGAATTATCAGTTTGGTTTGGCCTACTAGATTGATCTTTCTTGCAATGGGAGAAGTGCTTAGCTTTGGGTTTACCCTTGCGGTGTCCTTTCTCAGTGACAGTAGGGGTAGCAAGGCACTTATAGTATTGTTGCCATCGAGGATGGGGTTTTTATCATATTGCATGAATTTATCCCTCTACATCATGTCATCTTGCTTAAAGCGTTACTCTGTTCTTATGAACTTAATACTCTAGATGCATGCTGGATAGCGATCGACGTGTGGAGTAATAGTAGTAGATGCAGGCAGGAGTCGGTCTACTTATCTCGGACGTGATGCCTATATACATGATCATACCTAGATATTGTCATAACTATGCTCAATTCTGTCAATTGCTCAGTAATTTGTTCACCCACCGTAAAATACTTATGCTCTTGAGAGAAGCCACTTGTGAAACCTATGGCCCCCGGGTCTATTTTTCATCATATTAATCTCCCGACAACAAACTATTTCTTTTGCCATTTTATTTTGCTTTCTTTACTTTGCATCTTTATTCATAAAATACCAAAAATATTATCCTATCATATCTATCAGATCTCACTCTCGTAAGTGACCGTGTAGGGATTGACAACCCCTTATCGTGTTGGTTGCGAGGATTTATTTGTTTGTGTAGGTGCGAGGGACTTGTGTGTAGCCTCCTACTGGATTGATACCTTGGTTCTCAAAAACTGAGGGAAATACTTACGCTACTTTGCTGCATCACCCTTTCCTCTTCAAGGGAAAACCAACGCAATGCTTAAGAGGTAGCAGTTTCCTCGTTTGCTTGCTTTTTTCCTTCATGTCAACACTCAAAAACATTAAATGAAAGCAAAAATTTAAGATGAGTATGGGTCCACTTAAAGTCTTCTACTTGGATCATCTTCGATCTATTTGTGCTTGTGCTGAAACCCCAACTAGTTTAGTTGAAGGAAAATCATTAGATGAGCATGCTCATTTTGTTCACCATCATTTGTCTCAAAAAGGTAGACTCTTATGGAATCAAATAAATTGTTTGCTATGCTCGAAATCTATGTGAAATTCATGATTTTACTTGTGCTCCGAGGACCCTAAAAACACCTTCCCTACCTATGTGAGTTTAATGATAATAAAATCTTATCTTCTTATGCCAAGGGTGATTATAGTTACTATGATATCGAACAAATTTAAGAATTTGTTTCTTTTAAGGGTGCCTATGAAGTTGCTTCTTTGGTTGAAAAGTATGATGCTACTCTCTACAAATCTGATATTTTTGCCATACTTAAATATTGCTATGAAAACTATGCCTCTAATGCCTATGTTAGTGAATTCATAGGGAGAATGTCTACTGCTTTGGAAGAGAATAATTATATGCAGGAATCTATAGATAATTATGATCCCGTTGATTCGCTTGAAATGTCCCTTTTTGATGGATTTGATGGTTGCTATGATTGTGGCTATGATGCCAATATTAATGATTCTTATGGAGATGAACTTGCTATAGTTCTTTATGCTAAAAATGAAATTATTGTCGTTGCACCCACACTTGATAGCTCCTTGAATGAAAAGCATGATTGCAATAATGTTATTATAAATTTTATTAATGTCGGTTGTGCTAATGATATGCAAAGCTACAAGCTTGGGGATGATAATTTTGTTATGCCTACTACTTATTGCAATGATCATGATTGGGGTGATAATGCTTCTTATGATCTTGGAAATTTATTTAAGCCTCATGATGAATATGTTTGCAATAATATTAAGTGGGTTTGGAAGAGTATCAACTTTAGGTAAAAATAATCCCACATATTTGGAGAGTGTTCAATGTTATGAAATTTTTGATAAAAGTGGATTTGAAGAGGTCACAACTTTAGTTGATGTTAATCCCACTATCTTGGAAGACTATAAGGTTTGGATGCATGTGGATCATAAAGAGAATATTGTTTGTGGTGGCTACATTGTTGAATATAAATAACTACCTCTCTTCATGTTGAGATTGCTATTATTTCTTTCTTCCTTGCATATGTTACATAGTGCTTCTCTTGATAATTTTTTGCTATAAAATGCCTATGCATAGGAACAAGGTTAGACTTAAAATTGTTTGCTACATGTTTTATGATGCTCTTTTGTTTTAGCTAGTATCTTTTATGTGAGCATCATTGAAATCTCAAGCCTATCTTAATGGCTATAAAGAAAGAGCTTGTTGGGAGACAACCCAATACTTTTTTCTTTCTGTTTTTTTGTGTTCACAAAATTATGCTATTGTTATGATTTTGTTTTTATGTTTTAATTAGTGTATGGCGAAGTAAAGCCTTTGGGATGATTTGGTCGACAGTTGACTTGATTCTGTGAAAAAACAGAAACTTCTGCACCCAGTACATGAATTACTATGGCTTACTGGAATGTGATAGAATTCTAGAATTCTTACACATTATTGATATCAAAATTTCCCATGTTTTCCTAATTTTTCAGAATTTTTGGAGTTACACAAGTACTGTGTTTGTTCAGATCATTACAAACTGTTCTGTTTTTGACAGATTCTGTTTTCGTTGCATAGTTTGCTTGTTTTAATGAATATATGGATTGTATCAGGGGGGGGTATAAGTTATGGAGAAGTTAGATTAAAGTAGGTATTATGCAATATGAATGGGTTTACAACAATACCTAAAGTTTATGATTTGCTTGGTATACTAACGGATCTCACAGGTTTCTGTTGAGTTTTGTGTGCTGAAGTTTTCAAGGTTTGGGTGAGACCACGATGGATTAAGGGATAAGGAGCGCAAGACCCTAAGCTTGGGGATGCCCAAGGCACCCCAAGGTAATATTAAAGGATACCCAAGCGTATAAGCTTGGGGATGCCCCGGATGGCATCCCCTCTTTTGTCTACAAACCATCGGTATATTACTTGGAGCTGTATTTTTATTCATCATATGATATGAGTTTTGCTTGGAGTGTCGTGTATTATAAGAGTCTTTGCTTTGTTTGATTTTTAGTTTTCCATAATCATGTTTGCCGCAGATACCTTTTGAGAGGGACACACATTTATTGTGATATATTCGAATACTCTATGGGCTTCACTTATATCTTTTGAGCTAGGTAGTTGCTCTAGTGCTTAACTTATATCTTTTAGAGCACGACGGTGGTTTCATTTTAAAGAAATAGTTGCACTCTCATGCTTCACTTATATCTTTTTGGGAGTTGATAATAGTAATGGCAATTAGTACAAGCTATGAATTTGGTCCCAATATGATAGGTATTCAAGAGGGACATAATAAAAACTTTCATGTAGATCACTGAATATGATAACTTTGATTCCTTGCAATAGTTTTGTGATATAGGGATGGTGATATGTGGGTTGTACTAGTGAATAATCGTGGTTTAGTAAGAATATTGGTGTTAAGGTTTGTGATTCCCGAAGAATGCACGTATGGTCTTTAGTTATGCTAAGAAGTTGGAGCATGATTTATTATTTAGTGTCTTCCTTTGCGTGAAGCTCGGGGGCGCGCGATGGTTACTCCTGGCAACCTCCCACTTAGGGTCATGCGTAGTAGTACTTTGCTTTGAGGGCTAATCGACTTTTTCGAAAAGTATGTGAGTTCTTTATGACTAATGTGAGTCCACGGATTATACGCACTCTCAACTTTCCGCAATTTGCTAGCCTCTTTGGTACCGTTCATTGCCCTTTCTCAGCTCAAGAGTCCGTGCAAACTTTGTCGGCGCATCCAAACCCCGTGATATGATACGCTCTATCACACATAAGCCTCCTTATATCTTCCTCAAAACAGCCACCATACCTACCTATCATGGCATTTTCATAGCCATTCTGAGATATATTGTCATGCAACTTCCACTATTCCCTTATTATGACAAACATCATCATTGTCATATTGCTTTGCATGATCATATAGTTGACATAGTATTTGTGGCTTGTCCACCGTTATCATATCATACATATTACACTAGTATCATTGCACATCTTGGTACACTGCCAGAGGCATTCATATAGAGTCATATGTTTCAGTTTCATCGAGTTGTAATATCGAGTTGTAAGTAAATAGAAGTGTGGTGATCATCATTATTAGAGCATTGTCCAAGTGAGAAAATAAAGGGGGGGGGGGGAGAATAAAAAGGCCAAAAATAACCCAACAAAAAATGAAAAAATGAAAAAAAAAATGAGAGAAAAAGAGATAAGGGGCAATGTTACTATCCTTTTCCACACGTGTGCTTCAAAGTAGCACCATGTTTTTCAGATAGAGAGTCTTCTATGTTGTCACCTTCATATACTAGTGGGAATTATTCATGATAGAACATGGCTTGTATATTACAATGATGGGCTTCCTCAAATGCCCGAGGTCTTCATGAGCAAGCAAGTTGGATGCACACCCACTTAGTTTTCAGTTTGAGCTTTCATACACGTATAGCTCTTAGTGCATCCTTTGCATGGCAATACCTACTCCTCACATTGACATCAATTGATGGGCATCTCCATAGCCCATTGATTAGCAGCGTCAGTGAGAGACCATCTTCCTTTTTTGTCTTCTCCATATTAATCTCTACCAATGTACTCTATTCCACCCATAGTACTATATCCATGGCTTGCACTCATGTATTGCGTGGGGGTTGAAAAAGCTGAAGCACGTTAAAAAGTATGAACCAATTGCTTGGTTGACACCGGGGTTGTACATGATTTATATTTTGTGTTAAGAAGATGGAGCATGACAAGGTGATAGATGAGATCTTATACAACGAAGATTACTTGTTGAGATATTTATTTCGTGACGATCACACTTTTGATAATACTAAAAAGGAAGTACCTCCCTTAAATATATTCCAACAAGTTTTCAATGGTATTAATAAACAATATTCTTGGATTGTGAAGGGGAATCAAGAGGGGTTCGAGGATGGTCAACTTAGTAGTGCTAAAATTTCTATGTATGATGTGTTCCATATTTTCTTTGAAAATCCTCCTGATAAGAACACATCTTTAGAAGAGAAGATGAAAGATGACACACTTGAAACTATGCATTACTCCTAGCTAGGGGCGTAAAAGAATAGCGCTATTTGGGAGGCAACCCAATAGTTATCTTTTTTCTTGTTTCTTTTTCTGTTTTTTGTGTGCACACAATTATGTGATACGTCTCCATCGTATCTACTTTTCCAAACTCTTTTGCCCTTGTTTTGGACTCTAATTTGCATGATTTGAATGGACCTAATCCGGACTGACGTTGTTTTCAGCAGAATTGCCATGGTGTTATTTTTGTGCAGAAATAGAAGTTCTCGGAATGACCTAAAAATTCACGGAGATCAGTTTAATAGGTAGGAAACATGGTAGAGAAAGAGAACCACGGGTCGAGAAACCCATGCCCTTTCCTCCTAAGCCATCCAAGAAAAAGGATGATGAGGATTTTGAGCGCATTGCTGAAATGATTAGACCTATCTTTTTGCGTATGCGTTTGACTGATATGCTTAAATTGCCTCCTTATGCTAAGTATATGAAAGATATTGTTACTAATAAAAGAAAGATACCGGAAGCTAAAATTTCCTCCATGCTTGCTAATTATACTTTTAAGGGTGGAATACCAAAGAAACTTGGAGATCCAGGAGTACCAACTATACCATGCTCCATTAAAAGAAACTATGTTAAAACTGCTTTATGTGATCTTCGAGCCGGTGTTAGTGTTATGCCTTTCTATTTATATCGTAGACTTGAATTGAATAAGTTGACACCTACTGAAATCTCTTTGCAAATGGCTGATAACTCAACTGCTATACCCATCGATATTTGTGAGGTTGTGCCTGTTGTGGTTGCAAACGTTACTATCTTAACGGACTTTGTTATTCTTGATATTCTCGAGGACGATAGTATGTCGATCATCCTTGGTAGACACTTTTTGAATACTCCAGGGGCTGTTATTGATTGCAACAAAGGCAATGTCACTTTTCATGTTGACGGTAATGAGCATATGGTACACTTTCCGAAGAAACAACCTCAAGTTCATAGTATCAATTCTATTGGAAAAAAATCAACTATTACTATTGGAGGTTTTGAATTCCCTCTTCCTACTGTCAAAAAAATGATATTAATATTGTTGGGGAAATGCATATCCCCGTTGAGGTAACCTAGTGTTTCGAAAATTCTCCGGTTTCATGTCATTTGGAAGAAGTTTGTTAATAAGACTTGATCAACCTTATTAATGGATTCCTTTTGATGAGCATGAGATGGATGAATTTAGAAGGCACAACTCTATTTACCCATCTTTTACTTTCTGTTATTTAGATTAAATAAAGCAAAAATAGTATTTTCTGTCTGTTTTCTGAATTATCCTTGCAATAAAAATGTCCCGAAAATAAAAGTTCTCCAAATGCCCTAAAAATTTAGTATGATTTTTTATAGAATATTTGAGAATTTCTGGCACTAAACACACACCAGGGGGCCTCACCAGCTGTCCACAATGGTGGAGGGCGCGCCCTACCCCTAGACGCGCCCCCGACCTTGTGGGCCCCACGTGGCCCCCTCCACTTATTCCAGCACCCATCCACTTCGTCTTCCTCCAGGAAAAATCACTCCATAGCTCAAATTCGTGTTCTTGCTTATTTTGCTGCCATTTTTGATCTCCTCGCTCAAATCTCCATTCACAAAACTGCGTTGGGGGATTGTTCTTCGGTAGGTCCAATTAGTTTTTGTTCTAGTGCTTTATTTATTGCAATTTTTTGCTGCTGTGGTGACCTTGTTCTTGAGCTTGCATGTCAAATTTATATGGTCCAAAGTAGTTTTGATGCATGCTATAGCCTCTAGGCACTTGTAGGAGTAGTTGCTATCAATTTTGTTGAGTTTGGTTCACTTTTATTTTGAGTCACTAAATTTTTTAGAAATTTTCAAAGGAAGAAAATGTTGAGGAGATTGTTGAGAGGTTCCTCAAGCCGTGGCTCGAAGGAAAAATAAAATGAGGAGAAAGAGAAGCCCAAGTATAATCTTCCTCGTGCCGCGGAGATTCGGCCGTGTGAATGGCCATGTAATGCATTCTAACAGGCGACCGGAATTTATGATGATTTCTATTATTTGGCTGAGAATGCAGGCATCACCGACTTCCTCTCGACCAGTGTGATCAGTATCTCCTACTCACAAATACTTTGATGCAAAAATTTCATTTTCATGATAGGAGATCACCACCTATGGTAGACTTTTACTTATTGATGATTACAAGGAAATGACGCTTTATGACTTTTGTGAGGTATGTAAATTACCTTATGGGGGTAGCATCGAGGAACCACGTCCTAGTGATGTGGAGGATTTTATTGATGAAGTCACTGTAGGGGAAAGGAGAAGGGTGTCGGAAGCGAGAGTGACTAGTTTGCATTTTCCTATTTTGCGCTATTACTCATTATTTGCTAGGAGATGTTTAATTGGTCGCAGGGAGAGTGGAGGCCTTAGTGCTCCTGACCTTGCTATTTTGCGCCATGCTTTACTTCGTGATAAAACTTCCGGTTTAGGCACTATGGTTGCTAAACGGTTGAGTCTCAACCGTACAAAGGGTCCTATTTTCGGAGGTATCTTCGCCTCCCGCCTTGCTACACGCTTCGAGATACCCATTAGAGCATCTCCAATAGATGGTCCAAAATTTGGCGGTCCAAAACCGGAGATGTAAAATTTGGATCGCCCAAAAGTGTGTTTTGGAGCTCCGAAAAAAGCTCAACTCCAACAGATGGTCCAAATTGATGGTCCAAAAGAGCAACTCCAATAGATGGTCCAAAATGAAGATGTAAATTTCTTAAAATGATAAAGTACTAGTCCATTCAACATAGTTCAAACATCAAATTCAACATAGTTTCATATTTGAACTTCAACTACTACTTATTCAAACTACTAGATAAACTACTCCTCGTCGTCGGAGCTGCGGAACTGTGCCCAGAACTCCTCCTTCTCCGGGTCGTCGCACCCCCTCCTCCTCCTCCTCCGAGAAGTCTACCCAGTCCTCCTCGGATCACCGTCGAGGGACCGGACTCGTCCTCCTTCTTTGCCCCCTTCTTCTTCTGCTCCGCCTCACGCTTCCAGTAGTACTCCAGCTCGGCCTGGACGTACTCCGTATGCTCCCGAGCAAACCTCGCCATCGCCTCCTCGTCGGTCTCGCCGGCACTGACGACAACTGACGCCTTCTTCGTCGTCTTATTCTTCGTCGGGATCTCCTTCATCTTGATGCCCCGCGGCCCAAGCATCTCCGCTTCCGCCCGACTCGATCTCTGGGAAGTTGAGGTGCTCCCGAGGCCTCTCAGCACGCCACACCGCCACATCGTAGGCATGCGCGGCCTCGTGGGCGGAGGGGTACGTGCCAATCCACCAACGCCTCCCAGCGTCGGAGAACTCCACTCCGAAGTTACCAGAGGGCTTCTGCCTCATGCCGAAGAAGCCCGACTTGCCCTTCGGCATTTTCTTCGGCGCCATCGAAGAGCGATGGAGTGGCGGCGGCGTGCGGTCGGGGCGGTGGCGGACGGAGCCGGGCAGGGCGGAGCTGAGGGGTGGTGGCGGATGGAGCCGAGCACACGGAATGGCGACGGGCGGCGGCGTGCGCCATGGCGCGGCCGAATCCAGCGGCGGGCGGGCGGCGGGCGGCATGGAAACAGCGGCGAAGTGCGGTGGGGCCGGATCTGATGCGGGTGGCATGCGGCGGGGCGGCGGCGGGGTGTGGAGGCGGCGGGGCGGCGACGGACGGGCGGGAGGTCATGGGCGGGCGTGCGGGAAAGGAAAGGAACTAGCGGTTGGGCGTTCGCGGGCAGCGGCTGGTTTTGGACCAGATGCACCTCGCGATGTAAATTTGCACTGCGAGGTGTTGTATTTTACATCACGAGGAGGCCACTGTCCAATTTTTTTTACATATGGACCGTCTGTTGGAGCTGCGTTTTTGGCCTCAGACGGTCCAAAAGTTAGTTACTTTTACATTTGGACCATCTATTGAAGATGCTCTTAGGCATTATGAAAAAGAGGAGAAACTGCTACCCACTATATACTTAGGTTATGATAGCATGGCAGCACATAAGTTTATTCGCTATGATGAGGAAAAGAGACTCATTTATAACTTGATATTTAGCGAGGATACTTTTCAGATTATTACCTTGCCTGCACCTACTTTGTCGATATTCATTCAGGCAGGTACTTTGTTTTTCCCGTGGACATTCATGCATACTGCGAGGGGACATGATTCCCAGCTCCTGAGCCAGAGCCATCACCTAATCCATATCAGGAGTCTATTTATCACTGGGATCCACAGGAGCTCGCTAACCAGTGGAACCCCCAGGATCCTCCTCAGTACACCGGAGAGGGCTACTTTGATCCATGGTCTTAGACCAACTTAGGCCAAAAGCCTAAGCTTGGGGGACTACGTATTTCTCACCAACATTACATTCATGTTCACACACTCATTTCAGTTGTCGGTGTTCATACTTTTTCATTGTATTATCCATGTTAGTTTATTTATTTTTCTCTCTTTCTTCTTGTGTGTTTGAAAAACCTTAAGAGAAAACAAAAAAAATATTATTAGTTGTAGTTAGTTTGCTTTCTATGCATGCTTAGTTGTAATATTAAAAGAAAACCAAAAAGATTTCTCGTTCTTCTTTTGCTTGTTGGGAGCTTTCCCGTGTAAATAGTTCTTCTCGTTCTTGTTTTACCTTCTTCAGAGAAACAAAAACTCCAAAAACATTTCAGTGTGTTTCTTTGAAATTCTTTTCTTTTCTTTGGGGTTCGAGAGGAGAAGACCACGATGAAATGTTGAGTGGCTCTCATATGCATTATTGTTGATCTAACAAAGAGCCCATATTACCCTGTCTTCTCCTTTGAATAAATGTTTGCAGATTCCAGCTTAGTCCAATGCACGTGCACTATTATTATTATCCACACCGTTCGATCATGCAAGTGAAAGGCAATAATGACAATATATGATGAAATGATTGAGATGAGGAAAAGCTAGTATGAGCTCGACCTATCTTGTTTTTGTAAATATGATTAGTTCATCGTTCCTGATTCAGCCCATTATGAATGAAACATGTTTGTAATGACAATTAGAGATTATAGTTACTCATGCCATGCTTAATTAGCTAGGAGTTTATAATGGTTTACCTTGCATGCCAACATGGAAATTTAAATGGTTGTGATGTAGTATGATAGGATGGTATTGTCTGTGTGCAAAAGTAGGGGCTCTCCTTTTGACCCCTTTACTTGTGCATGGGCAGTCAGAGCCGCTCGCCACGGCCACGCATCACACGGCAGGGAAGAGAGGCCAGAGAGAAGCCGAAGGCACAAGACAAATAAAGCGACAACAAGGACCAAGGCCACAAAGGATCGGATGGGCGAAGCAGGTTTTCCCGGCAAGGACCCTTGCCGGGGCGCCTCAGCAGCCCCGGCAAGACCCTTGTCAAGGCAGTCCGCCACGCCACCGAAAGGAAGCACCCTTGAGCCCACCAACGCTCAAACAGACGCATTGGGACAGGGCTCGGGAGGCACCTCCGTGGTGGCATGCAGATCTTTGTGAAGACAAAGAATAGTCAAGATCAAATGAGGATAGGAAGGCAATCATCCTCACCAAAGAAACCCACAAGACCCCCAGCAAGATCCTTGCCGGGGACGCCTACGCGCCGTGGCAAGACCCTTGCCGCGCCACCCGACAAGGCCCCCGCCAGGCGCACCGGTAGGGCCGCTGCCAGGCCCGCACCAACCAAGTTTCCACCGCCGTTCGCATGCAGCTGCCGACCCAACCAGCTGGGCAGGCACCTGCGTGGCAACATACAACCCTTCCTGAAGGCTCCACCACCGCGCCACCTCAGCTGCCTGCCTGCCTACATGGCACCGCATGCATCGCTGGCCAGGTCACGTGTCGAAGCAAGGAGGAGCGGCGACGGATGGGACGGGCCTCGCTCCCGTCCCTGATAAAGCAAGAGGACACCTAAGCGATGCATTAAATGCATCTTGTCCTATAATACAAGGGATAACCTCGCGGCACTGTACCATTTCCACCTCCTGCTTGCCACTGTGGCAACCCCTTTCCCTATAGAAGGAGGCCCGAGGCAACCAGGAAAAGGATTCGGCTTTTTGGAGCTCGTTACACCCCGTAGCTAGCTCAAGAACTCAGAATACATCCACCAAAGCAGGACTAGGGTTTTACGCATCCTCGCGGCCCGAACCTGGATAAACGAACCATGTACTCTCTGTCAGGTCCACTCTTCTCTCAACCCCGCGCCCCGCAACCGCAGTAGGAATCCTTGTGATCCCATAGGTGTCGTTCCCACCGACATCTTTTGCGCGCCAGGTAGGGGGTGCAGTTGTGAGAATCGGCTTTAACAGCTAGTCCGGCGTTTTCTTCATCGCCATGGCGCCCAAGAAGAAGATGACGGTGGTGGTCGGCTCGTCGGGAGCCGAACGGCCTGTCCCGACATGGGCGAGCAGCGGCCTGGTCGTAGAGAGGACCAGGGGCGCGGCTCGCGAGCACCAACACCACCCCAGTAGCCGGAGCTTGGAAGGTGGCGACGTTCGTGTGCCTGGCAACGGGCCGCACGTCGCCAACTCCAAAGATGGAACCAGGTCCTCCGCATGCGGCGCGGGGCCCTCCAAAGGCATCGTCGCATCGCCCGAAGGCGATGCGGTGGCCTCGAAGACACCCACGCCGGTGCCCACAGCGCGCTCCTCTCAGGCCGCGTGCGACGAACAGCGTCATCATGCCGAAGATCCTGGGTGCCGCCGCGGGAAGAGTCCCGAACGTCACTCACAGAACGCAGGAGACCCGCCCGCTCGCCGAGGCACTGGTGAAAATGGCATGCGACCGCGGGACCATAATAAAGCTCCTTGTAACGTGGTTAGGAGTCGAAGCGCATCGCGGTCCGCGCAGGTTTCGCCACCGCCGCCACCGGCAGAGGCCCTAGCGCGCGCAGTTGCTCCTCGACTTCCCTCCCGCTGCGGGGAAGCTCGATGAATGGAGAGCCACCATCCAGAGCCCCGTTGCCGTCGCCAACAAAGGCGAACCAAGGCCGACAGGCCCTTCAGGCCAACGCTCCGGAGGAACACCACACGCTGGTGGCGGGAGGACTGGTGGCGCTGCGGCTACGATACACTCTCCTCCCCGCCAATTGCCATGGACGTTGACCCGTTGCAACGACGCGTGTGATGACATCTCCGTAGTGTCGTCTGACCCACGGACCCGCTACGACCAACGCCAAGTTCTTCGGGAGCGAGCCCATGAAGACGCTCGAACCACCATTGAGCGCCGCTGCGAAACACGTCAGCAGTCAGACAGGCGAGCATGGCCTACTGTGAACCACCCGGCTCCGGTAAGCCCTGGAGGTTTACCTTACGAGGTAGGCTGTCGGGCTTTTACCCGTGAGCTGTGGCAGTTCCAGTGGCCCACTCACCGTACCTTCAAGCCTGACGTTGGCGAGAAGTACAACGGCAAGACCCACCCGTCGGAGTTCCTCAGCATCTACACCATCGCGATGCAAGCTGCAGGAGCCCGCGACGATAAGGTGCTTGCGAATTACTTCCCATTGGCCCTTAAGCCCAACGCCATGTCATGGTTGACGCACTTGCTAGTAGATTCTATTTCTTCTTGGTCGGATTTGTGCCATGAGTTTGTTGGCGCCTTTACAGGAGGTCACCAAGCTCATGGCCAAGCAAGCGACTTGCATGTCATTCCCCAGAAGGAAGATGAGAGTCTGCGCAAGTACATACTGAGATTCAGCCGGGTACAATACAATATCCCAGATGTTCATCCTGCCGCCATCATCAGTGCGTTCCATCAGAACATGCGCAACCTCAAAATGAGCGAGGAGTTGGCGATGAACAAGGTGAAAGATGTGGCGGAACTCTACGTTCTTGCCGATAGATGTGCCCGGGCTGAAGAGGGAAGGAAGTACCCCGGCAAAGATGCCGGCGTGGAAACCGACTCTTCAGACGAGGATGCTGCCGCCCCGGTGAGGAAAAGCCGGCGCCATAACAAGAAGCGTAAGGGTAAAGCTGTGCTTGCCGTCGAGGGATCTGACGACACCGGCACCGCCAAGAAAACCAAGGCAGACGACCCCGGCAAGGAGATTGCCGGGTGCGTCGCCTGCCGGGCCTTGGCGGCTGCCGAGAAGCCAAGGAACTCCGACAAGCAATACTGCAAGATCCATCGCACCAAGGGCCATGACCTCCAGAACTGCCGACAAGTTGAGCTGCTCGCCGAGAAGCAAAAGGATGAATATGAAAGGAGGGACAAGGAGAAGGGCCAGGATGGTGCCGAGGGATCCGGCAAGAAGCATGACAGCCAAGCAAGCCGCCGCGGTAAAGATAAACAGCAAGAGAGGCCCGCTCGGGGCCGCGACAAGAAGCAGGAATACGATGATCATGACGAGGATGACGAGTCCAGCGACCATGAGTTTCAGAAAGCCACAAAGGCCATGTGCGTCGATGGTGGCGCCTCGCTGCATTCATCCCACCGCCAACTCAAGCAGTGGGCGCGGGAGATTACAGCGGTGGAGCCATCGTTCGACGCACGGAAGCCGCTGAAATGGTCCAGCACGCCCATCATCTTCGACACCGAGGATCACCCTGACCGCACCACTGCGGTCGGGTGCTTGCCGTTGTTGGTTTCACCAACAATACGCAACCTCAAGGTGACAAAGATGTTGGTCGACAGCAGGGCCGGCCTGAACTTGATCTCGCCTGTAGTGGTCAAAAGGCTGCAGATCCCTGATGGGGACCTCGAGGAGACGGGTATGTTCCAAGGGGTTAACCCGGGGAGGAGCCAGCCAAAGGGAAAGATCACGCTGCCCGTGACATTCGGAGGCGAGCTGAACCACAGGATGGAGAGGATTGTTTTTGATGTAGCCGAGATCCCCTTGCCTTACAACGGGATCCTCGGCCGCCCGGCACTGGCCAAGTTCATGGCGGCTTCACACTACGCCTACAACATGCTGAAGATGCCCGGGCCGATGAACATCATCACTGACTCTACCAGGAAGCAGTTGCAGCAGCTGCCGCTAAGGTACCTGCTCCTGCCGACGGAGCCCCTGGGGAGAAGAAGACCGGCGAGACTCCTAGCACCCACTCCGGCAAGCGCACCTCTTCGGGGTGTTGCGCTCACATTGAGGACGTGCCAGAGAGCTCCGCCGGCAAGAGCAAGAAGTCCAGAGCCACGCCACCAGAGACCAAGAAGGTGCCCGTCAAGGAGGACGGTACGGGGGGAGTTTTTACCATAAGCTCCACCCTCGACGGCAAATAGGAAAGCGAGCTCATCACCTTCCTGCGGGCGAATGTCAATGTGTTTGCATGGCAAGCCTCCGACATCCCCGGCGTTCCCAGGGAGGTGATTGAGCACCACCTTGCTGTCTGTCCTCATGTGCGGCCCATCAAGCAGAAGGTCAGGAAGCAAGCTCTGGAGAGCCAGGAGTTCATCACGGAGGAAATCAGAAAGCTAGAGGCAGCAGGCTTGGTAAGAGGAGTACTCCATCCAACGTGGTTGGCCAATCCGGTAGTGGTGCGCAAGGCAAATGGGAAATGGAGGTTGTGTATTGATTCAGACATCAATAAGGCCTTCCCAAAGGATCCTTTCCCGTTGCCGTGCATTGACCAGATTGTTGACTCCATGGCTGGGTGTGACCTCTTATCGTTCCTGGATGCCTACTCAGGGTACTGCCAGATCTTCATGACAAAGGAAGACGAGGAAAAGACAGCATTCATCACCCCATGTGGTACGTATTGCTTTTTACGGATGCCTTTCGGGTTGAAGAGTGTTGGCTCGACCTTTGAAAGAGTAGTACAAATTGTTTTTGAGCCCCAGCTACATAGAAATATGGAAGCTTATATGGATGACATAGTGGTCAAAACCAAGGACAAAGCAACGCTCGTGCAAGATCTGGAGGATACATTTGGAAACCTGCGCAAGATCAACCTCAAATTTAACCCTGAGAAGTGTGTCTTCGGCATCCCGTCCGGCAAGCTTCTCGGGTTCTTTGTGTCCCAACGCGGGATTGAAGCAAACCGAGATAAGATCAAGGCTATCGAGCAGATTGAGGCACCCAAACGGATCAAGGACGTGTGTCGGCTCACTGGCTGCGTTGCTGCCATGGGCCGGTTCATCTCCAAGTCCGCAGAGCATGCCCTTCCTTTTTCAAGATCTTGAAGAAAGTAGGGCCAATGGAGTGGACCCCAGAGGCTGAGGCAGCGCTGCAAGATTTGAAGAAATACCTTTCCTCTACCCTAGTGCTGGTTGCGCCCAAACCACAAGAACCGTTGCTGCTTTATCTAGCGGCAACGAATCAGGTGGTTAGCGCCGCACTAGTGGCGCAGAGAGAGATTGATGAGGAGACAGCAGCAGCGGCAGAGTCGACGATTGGAGGGCCGGAACCCTCCCCGGCAGGGCTCAGCCCCGGCAAGGCTGAACCCACGGCAGGGTTCGGCCCCAGCAAGCCTGGCGCCCGTGCGATGGGACCCACGCGACCAGGTGAAGAAGCGCAGAAGAAGAAAATGGTGCAACACCCAGTATACTTCGTCAGCTCCCTTTTGCAGGGGCTAGGTCGAGGTACTCAGGTGTGCAAAAGCTGCTCTTCGGCCTCCTTATGGCTTCGAGGAAGCTGCGCCATTACTTCCAAGCGCATGAGATCACGGTGGTCACCCGCTCCCATTGCAACGGATACGCATAACCCGGATGCAACGGGAGGATCGTGGAATGGGCCCCGAGCTGTCAAGCTTCGGTTTAAAGTTCGAAAGTACCTCGACGATTCAGAGCAGAGTCTTGGCGGAGTTTGTTGCAGAATGGACCTCGATGCCCGACGAAGAGGTACGAGAGACCACTCTCCCCGGCAAGGAAACGAGTTGCAACTGGATCATGTACTTTGATGGTGCCTTCTCGCTGCAAGGCGCCGGTGCTGGTGTGCTGCTTGTCGCACCCACCGGAGAGCACCTCAAGTACGTCGTCCAGATGCACTTCCCCCGGGAGATGTCAACCAACAACACCGTCGAGTATGAGGGTTTGCTTGCCGGTCTCAGGATCGCGGCGGACCTCGGGGTTAAAAAGCTCATCGTCAGGGGCGACTCACAGCTCGTCGTCAGGCAGATCAACAAAGATTATCAAAGCCCGTTGATGGAAGCTTACGTAGGTGAGGTGAGGAAACTGGAGGAACGCTTTGACGGTATACAAGCGGAGCAAGTCCCTCGGGCGGAGAACGACATCAACGACTACCTGTCAAAGCGCGCTGCCCTCAAGCTACCTGTGGAACCAGGTACTTTTGTGCTTCAGTTAACTCAGCCATCCATTGAGCCATCGACCGAGCAGAACAAGCGGAGGAAGCTAGGCCCTGGCAAGTACTTCCCCACCGAGCTCCCCGGAGCCGCCGGCGAAGATGTTGCCGTGGATGTCGATCCTGCCGCGGGGCGACCGACTCCGGCAGGACCTCAGGTCATGGCCGTGGAGGCGGCCGCCCCCGTAGCAGAAGAAATGCCTTTGGTCCTTGTCGTCGAGCCACAGGCTCCGGCATGGGCACAGCACACCGTCCGATTCCTTCAGAAAGGAGAGCTTCCTGAGGAGCAGGAAGAGGCGGAAAGAGTAGCCCGCCGGTCTGCGCTGTACCAGTCCGTTGGTAACGAGCTATACAGAAGAAGACCGAATGGGGTGAAATTGAAGTGCATCCCCTGGGAGGAAGGACTAAAGCTGTTGGCAGAGATACATGGAGGCATATGTGGCTCCCACATAGGGTCAAGGGCCCTTGCCGGCAAGGCTTTCCGGCAAGGTTTCTTCTGGCCCACCACCCTCCGTGATGCGATCGCACTAGTAACCAAGTGTGAAGCGTGCGGCCCATTCAAGAAGCTCCATCAACCAGCTCAAGCCCTTCAAACTATCCCTCTCTCCTGGCCCTTCTCGGTCTGGGGGCTCGACAGATTGGGCCCTTTTCCCCGTGCTATCGGGGGCTTTGAGTACTTGTACGTCACAATCGACAAGTTCACAAAGTGGCCAGAAGTGGAAGCAGTGAGGAAGGTGACAGCGCAGTCAGCCATCAAGTTCTTCAAAGGACTAGTGTTCCGTTTTGGGGTGCCCAACAGGATCATCACCGACAACGACACATAGTTCACAAGCCATGCCTTCATGCAATACATTGAGGATCTCGGCAGCAAGGTCTGTTTTGCGTCCGTGGCACATCCACGGAGCAACGGCCAAGCGGAGAGAGCAAATGCGGAAGTCCTGCGAGGCTTAAGAACGAAGACTTTCGACAGGTTGCGCAAGAGTGGAAGGCGCTGGATTGACGAGTTGCCGGCGGTTCTTTGGTCGATCAGAACGACGCCAAATCGAGCCACCGGCCAGACACCCTTTGCCCTGGTTTACGGGGCAGAAGCAATTCTCCCCACGGAACTCATATACGGGTCATCTCGAGTGCTCGCTTATGATGAGCTTGAGCAAGAGCGATTGTGGCAAGATGACGCGATGCTCCTTGAGGAAGATCGTCTCCGGGCGGCTGTGAGAGCAGCACGCTACTAGCAAGCCTTGCGCCGCTACCATAGCCGCAAGGTTCATGCCCGGAGCTTTGAGGAAGGCGACCTTGTTCTTCGGCACGTTCAATTGGCTAAGAATTCCAACAAGTTGACGCTGAAGTGGGAAGGCCCTTATCGGGTAGCACGAGTCACCAGGCCCGGCGCAGTTTGGCTGGAGACCGAAGATGCCATTCCAATGAGCAATTCCTGGAACATCGAGCATCTCCGCAAGTTTTACCCATAAGGCGCGGCTTGCTGGGCCTCCCGGCAAGCTACCCTTTTGTACAAGCCTTGCCGGCAAGGCATGCAACCCTTTGTACAAAGCCAGGCGCAGACCCTGAGCATAAATAAATGAAGTGCTGGTGCCCTAAGTTATAGCATGCATGCTAGGTTGAGTCTCATCCTTGGTTAGGGTCGATAGTGCTTAGCAGCGGCTAACCCCTAGCTTAGACGTCGAGTACGCATCTCTCTGTTCTTCTTTATCTTCTTTGGTTCGCAGGACACATGAGTATCCTTGCCGAGCTGCTTTGGAAGAAAGGGGACGGACCGGCATACGAGATGTTTTTAGTTTGTAAGCCTTCGGGCCTTAGTAAATGGGATTTCAAGCTTTAAATTCTACTAAGGCCCGAAGGCTTACAAACTAAAAAGAGATAAGGTGCCCGTAATCCCTTTCTTGTCCCTCTCCTCAGGAAATGGAACAAGAAAAGCAGGAGGGCAAAAGGGGCGCCTAGGCGAGCTACGGGTGGCAGAAGACACCAAGGGAACATCTTGGTGGCCGTCCAAAGGCTGGATGGTGATGGCGGCGCCGGAGGCAGAGCTCGAAGACGAGGCGGCAGGACGTCAAGATGCGTGATTTAAGGTGTCGGTGCCACAGACTCGACTTGACGGCCTTGCCGCCCGCCCTCTTCCTCTTCCGCAGCCCCCCAACGCCAGCCGCCCAAGGAGACGACCTCGAGAAGTTCAAGGAGCCGGCGACACGGATGATGGGGTCGCTGGTGCCGCCCAGAGCGGCGCCCGACGCCTAGTCGGACCCGTCATCCTGCCGCCCGCTGGCCTCGCCGTCGCTGCCGTTGTCCTCCTCGTCACTCTCACTCGAGGAGGAATCTTCATCATCAGAAGAGCTCTCCATGTAGCACCTTACGCGAGTCCCGAAGTGCCCGAAGATCTTGACGGAGAGGAGGCCACCCTCCATTATTTTGAAATGGAGAGTGAGCCCATCCGTCAAGCTGTGGAGGTGAGCGAAGGTCTTCCACCCTCGATGAAGATACATGACGCGAGGGGCGGGGATCTCGACGTCGGCCCATGTGCCGCTATTCCCGCAACCCCTCATATGCAACCGCAACGCCTGCGGCGAATCCAGCTCCATCTCCCGCGCGAATGGGGTCGGGAGGCGAAGGCGATGACGCGGTGGCTGGCGCAGCCTGACGAAGAATTCGCAAGGGTTGTCCCCGGCGTGGCCCTCCATTGGAGGAGGGGCTGCTGGCGGAGGCGAGGCTGATCTACCGCCCCGTCCTCCTCTCTCTCGAGCACCACGACGGTCTCGACCTCGCCCCCTCCCCCTCCCTCTAGCGGCCAGCTCTACCGCTATGAGCTCTTGGGGAGGAGCGACGTGTTGTCTGGCCGAAACCCTCGCTGCCACCGATGAAGCATCGCCACGCCCCCTCGCCATGGCAGAAGGAAGAAAGAAACAAGAATGAGGAGAGGCAGATGGCGGAGAGTTAAGAGGCACCGTTCCTCCTGCTCCCATCTTTATAAAGGAGTGGGGGCGAGACTCAACCGCCCCCTCTCGGCCAATCCGACCCGCTGAAGTGACAGCAAGCGGGGCCGTCAACCGCCCTCCCCGCTCCATTGAAGGCGCATGGGAATCGACCCACGCCACAAGACGACTTCCGTCCCCCCGCGCCATCATTTGCTCTGCATTATGCATGCAGCAAACATGGCGCAAGGGGCAGACGTAGTGGGACGCGTGGAGCGACGGTTCCCAAGCAGGGGCAGTAAATGGGAGGCGGCCCTGCAGTCTCAAAGAGACACACAAGCCGCCTCTTTACTATCCACCGCGAGGTGACGCCAGCATGCTTCCGTCACGCGCGCGCGCATGACCCCCACATCGCGCATTCAACGCAGGTCATGGAGAAGCACAGCGGACGGACCAGTTACCGCAGTAAAATCCGCCCCTCCTGCCCGCGCACCGTTCTGGGCCTGGCCCAACAACGTGTTGCGCTTATGTATGGCCCAGGCCCGTGGGCTCCTGTCGGTGTGCAAAAGTAGGGGCTCTCCTTTTGACCCCTTTACTTGTGCACGGGCAGTCAGAGCCGCTCGCCACGGCCACGCATCACACGGCAGGGAAGAGAGGCCGGAGAGAAGCCGAAGGCACAAGACAAATAAAGCGACAACAAGGACCAAGGCCACAAAGGATCGGATGGGCGAAGCAGGTTTTCCCGGCAAGGGAACCCTTGCCGGGGCAGCCTTAGCGGCCCCGGCAAGACCCTTTCCGGGGCAGCTCGCCCACGCCATCCTAGCGAGCCACCCTTGAGCCCACCAACGCTCAAACAGACGCATTGGGACAGGGCTCGGGAGGCACCTCCGTGGTGGCACGCAGATCTTTGTGAAGACAAAGAATAGTCAAGATCAAATGAGGATAGGAAGGCAATCATCCTCACCAAAGAAACCCACAAGACCCCCGGCAAGATCCTTGCCGGGGACGCCTACGCGCCGCGGCAAGACCCTTGCCAGGCCACCCGCTAGGCGCACCAGCAGGGCCGCTGCGAGGCCCGCACCAACCAAGTTTCCATCGCCGTTTGCATGCAGCTGCCGACCCAACCAGCTGGGCAGGCACCTGTGTGGCAACATACAACCCTTCCTGAAGGCTCCACCACCGCGCCACCTCAGCTGCCTGCCTGCCTACATGGCACCGCATGCATCGCTGGCCAGGGCGCGTGTCGAAGCAAGGAGGAGTGGTGACGGATGGGACGAGCCTCGCTCCCGTCCCCGATAAAGCAAGAGGACACCTAAGAGATGCATTAAATGCATCTTGTCCTATAATACGAGGGATAACCTCGCGGCACTGTACCCTTTCCACCTCCTGCTTGCCACTGTGGTGACCCCTTTCCCTATAAAAGGAGGCCCGAGGCGACCAGGAAAAGGATTCGGCTTTTTGGAGCTCTTTACACCCCGTAGCTAGCTCAAGAACTCAGAATACATCCACCAAAGCAGGACTAGGGTTTTACGCATCCTCGCAGCCCGAACCTGGATAAACGAACCGCGTACTCTCTGTCAGATCCTCTCTTCTCTCAACCCCGCGCCCCGCAACCGCAGTAGGGATCCTTGTGATCCCATAGGTGTCGTTCCCACAGACAGGTATCCTCCTTTGAATTATTCAAGTGGCTTGATTTGGCACATGTTCATGCATGTAGTTAAAACATAGCCTCCACAATATTTATGTTCATGGTGATTTATATCCTACTCATGCTTGCATTCAATGTTGGTTAATCTCAATGCATGTTTATGACTGTTGTCGCTCTCTAGTTGGTCGCTTCCCAGTCTCTTTCTAGCCTTCACTTGTACTAAGCGGGAATACTGCTTGTGCATCCACTTCCATAAACCCAAAGTTGTTCCATGAGTCCACCATACCTTCCTATATGCGGTATTTACCTGCCGTTCCAAATAAATTTGCATATGCTAAACTCTAAACCCTCAAATGATAATCTATTTTGTATGCTCGAATCGCTCATGTAACAACTAGGGCTGTCAATATCTTCCATGCTAGGTGGGTTATTCCCATGATGAGTGGACTCCGCTCATCATTCAGGAGAGAAAATGGCTGGTAATCGGGATGCCCAGTCCCATGCTCAAATCAAATCAAAATAATTAGAAAGAAAACTCCCCCAGGACTGCTGTTAGTTCGACAGTACCGGTTGTTTCGGGCCAGCCGTGGAGTGTGCTTGTTGGTGGTGGGGGAGTATAAACTTTACCATTCTGTTTGGGAACCACCTTTAATGTATGTAGCATGGAATATACCGAGATCTCTTGGTTGTTATGTTGACAATGAAAGCATGCCGCTCAAAATATTATTTATCCCTGTTTTCAAAACTCGAGCTCTGGCACCTCTGTAAATCTCTGCTTCCCTCTGCGAAGGGCCTATATATTTACTTTTACTGATGAGTCATCATCCTCTTATAAAAGGCACCAGTTCGAGAGCACCACTGTCATTTGTATGCATTGTTATTAATTTATATTGAGCATGACTGTGATTGGATCTCTTTTACCATAAATTACAATGTCTAGTCAGTCCTTGATCTTCAGGGGTGCTCTGCATTTATGTTTTTCGGTCTCAGAAAGGGCTAGCGAGATACCATCTTGTTATATCATATCATGATTGTTTTGAGAAAATGTTGTCATCCCAGATTTATTATTATTGCTCGCTAGTTGACTAAGCCATTGATATGAGTAAATGTGAGACCTAAATGTTATTGTGAACATGGTTAGTTCATAATCTTTCCTAAAAACTTGAATGCTAGCTTTACACATTTGCAACAACAAGATCAAATAGAGATTGTAAAAGTTTTTCTTTATCACTTTCAGTTTGTCAACTGAATTGCTTGAGGACAAGCAATGGGTTAAGCTTGGGGGAGTTGATACGTCTCCATCGTATCTACTTTTGCAAACTCTTTTTCCCTTGTTTTGGACTCTAATTTGCATGATTTGAATGGAACTAACCCGGACTGACGCTATTTTCAGCAGAATTGCCATGGTGCTATTTTTGTGCAGAAATAAAAGTTCTCAGAATGACCTGAAAATTCACGAAGATCAGTTTTGGAATAAATAAAAAAATATTGGCGAAAGAATCAACCGAAGGGGGCAAATGCTACCTCTTGAGCACTGTGTTGGTTTTCCCTTGAAGAGGAAAGGGTGATGCAGCAAAGTAGCGTAAGTATTTCCCTCAGTTTTTGAGAACCAAGGAATCAATCCAGTAGGAGGCCACGCACGAATCCCTCGCACCTACACAAACAAATAAATCCTCGCAACCAACGCGATAAGGGGTTGTCAATCCCTACACAAATCTTACTTAGAGTGAGATCGATAGATATGATAAGATAATATTTTTGGTATTTTATGATAAAGATGCCAAGTAAAATAGAAGCAAAATAAAAGGCAACGAAATAGCTTGTTGATGGGAGATTAATATGATGGAAAATAGACCGGGGCCATAGGTTTCACTAGTGGCTTCTCTCAAGAGCATCAAGATACGGTGGGTGAACAAATTACTGTTGAGCAATTGATGAAATTGAGCATATTTATGAGAATATCTAGGTATGATCATGTATATAGGCATCACGCTCGAGACAAGTAGACCGACTCTTGCCTCGCATCTACTACTATTACTCCACACATCGACCGCTATCCAGCATGCATCTAGAGTATTAAGTTCATAAGAACAGAGTAACGCTTTAAGCAAGATGACATGATGTAGAGGGATAAACTCATGCAATATGATATAAACCCCATCTTGTTATCCTCGATGGCAACAATACAATCGTGCCTTGCTGCCCCTCATCACATCGGGAAAGGACACCGCAAGATTGAACCCAAAGCTAAGCACTTCTCCCATTGCAAGAAAGATCAATCTAGTAGGCCAAACCAAACTGAGAGACTTGCAAAGATAACCAATCATACATAAAATAATTCAGAAGATTCAAATATTGTTCATAGATAAACTTGATCATAAACCCACAATTCATCGATCTCAAACACACCGCAAAAGAAGATTACATCGAATAGATCTCCATGAGAGAGGGGGAGGACATTGTATTGAGATCCAAAAAGAGAGAAGAAGCCATCTAGCTAATAACTATGGACCCGAAGGTCTGAGTAAACTACTCACACACCATAGGAGAGGCTATGGTGTTGATGTAGAAGCCCTCCGTGATCGATGCCCCCTCTGGCGGAGCTCCGGAACAGGCCCCAAGATGGGATTCACGGGTACAGAAGGTTGCGGCGGTGGAATTAGGTTTTTGGCTCCGTATCTGGTAGTTTGGGGGTACGTAGGTATATATAGGAGGAAGGAGTACGTCAGTGGAGCAATAGGGGGCCCACTACCTCGTGCCCTCCTGGTTGATGTCTTGACGTAGGTTCCAAGTCCTCTGGATCACGTTCGTTCCGAAAATCGGTTTCATTTCGTTTGGACTCTGTTTGATATTCTTTTTCTGCGAAACTCTGAAATAGGCAAAAAACAACAATTCTGGGCTGGGCCTCCGGTTAATAGGTTAGTCCCAAAAACAATATAAAAGTGTATAATAAAGCCCAATAATGTCCAAAACAGAATATAATATAGCATGGAACAATAAAAAAATATAGATACATTGGAGACGTATCAGCCAACACCCTGGCCACAAGGGTGGGGGCGCGCCCACCCCCTGGGGCGCGCCCTCTGTCCTTGTGGGCCCCTTGGACCTCCACAGACCTCAACTAAAACTCCATATATTCACGTTCGGGGAGAAAAAAAATCAGAGAGAAGGATTCATCGCGTTTTACGATACGGAGCCGCCGCTGATACATCCATTTTGCATCATGTTTTCTTACTGTTATTTATAATGTTTTTATCCATAATAATGCTTTTTGAGTAATTATAATGCCTTTTCTCTCATAATATGCAAGGTATACACAAAGAGGGAGAATTCCGGCAGCTGGAAATCTAGACCTGAAAAGGCTACGTGAGGCTACCTATTCTGCACAACTCCAAATGAGCTGAAACTTCATAATGATTTTTTATGGAATATATAAGAATTATTGGAGCAAATAACTACCAGAGGGGACCCACCATGTGGGCACAACCCACCTGGGCGCGCCAGGGAGCCCAGGCGCGCCCTGGTGGGTTGTGCTCACCCAGGCCCACCTCCGGTGCCCATCTTCTGGTATATAGGTCATTTTGACCTAGAAAAAAAAATAAGGATAGGACTTTCGGGACGGAGCGCCGCCGTCTCGAGGCGGAACTTGGGCAGGAGCACTTTTGCCCTCCGGTGGAGCGATTCCGCCGGGGGAACTCCCCTCCGGGAGGGGGAAATCATCGTCATCATCATCACCAACAACTCTCCCATCTTGGGGAGGGAAATCTCCATCAACATCTTCAACAGCACCATCTCATCTCAAACCCTAGTTCATCCCTTGTGTTCAATCTTGTTACCGAAACTATAGATTGGTGCTTGTGGGTGACAAGTAGTGTTGATTACATCTTGTAGTTGATTACTATATGGTTTATTTGGTGGAAGATTATATGCTTAGATCCAATATGTTATTGAATACTCCTCTGATCACGAGCATGTTTATAATTTGTGAGTAGTTACCTTTGTTCTTGAGGTCACGGGAGAAATCATGTTGCAAGTAATCATGTGAACTTGATATGTGTTCGATATTTTGATAGTATGTATGTTGTGATTCCCTTAGTGGTGTCATGTGAAAGTCGACTACATGACACTTCACCATATTAGGGCCTAAGGGAATGCATTGTGGAGTAGCAATTAAATGATGGGTTGCGAGAGTGACAGAAGCTTAAAACCCAGTTTATGCGTTATTCCGTAAGGGACCGACTGGATCCAAAAGTTTAATGCTATGGTTAGAATTTATTCTTAATACTTTCCTCGTAGTTGCGGATGCTTGTGGGAGGGTTAATCATAAGTAGGAGGTTTGTTCAAGTAAGAACAGCACCTAAGCATCAGTCCACCCACATATCAAATTATCAAAGTAGCGAACACAAATCGAACCAACATGATGAAAGTGACTAGATGAAATTCCCGTTGTCGGTGTCAAAACCGGCGGATCTTGGGTAGGGGGTCTCGAACTGTGCGTCTAAGGTCGATGGTAACAGGAGACGGGGGACACAATGTTTACCCAGGTTCGGGCCCTCTATATCGAGGTAATACCCTACTTCCTGCTTGATTGATCTTGATGAATATGAGTATTACAAGAGTTGATCTACCACGAGATTGTAATGGCTAAAACCCTAGTAGTCTAGCCTGTATGACTATGATTATGATTCGGACTAAACCCTTCGGTTTACATAGACACCAGAGGGGACTAGGGTTGTACAAAGTCGGTTACAGAGAAAGGAATCTTCATATCTGGACACGAAGCTTGCCTTCCACGCCAAGGAGAGTCCCATCCGGAAACGGGAGAGGGTCTTCGGTCTTGCATCTTCACAGGCCGGACGCCTGAGGACCCCTTAGTCCAAGACTCCCTCAGTAGCCCCTGAACCAGGCTTCAATGACGAGGTGTCCGGCGCGCAGATTGTCTTCGGCATTGCAAGGCGGGTTCCCCTTTCCGAATACTCCAAGATAGTCTTCAGACACAACGAACATGTACGGATCTACAACACAAGCACCGGGCACACACAACCACAAAAAGTATAATATTTCACGAGTCCAATCCGCCGACAACTTTTTTGCAATGTGACATCACGTCTGCCCGATCATTATTTCGAACCGTTTCTTGTCCCGCCGTTCCATGTTTCGAGGCGCGGTTTTTATTGGCACGTCTTGTCGAAGCAGAGATCGTGTCCCCTTATTACGGGATCCTCATCAATACGGGCATGGGTAACCCAACCGTCCGTCGGCATGGTTCCTTAGGGATAGGCAGGTTTCCAGGTTTAGTAGGAGGCGTTCGATATCTATTGCCTTTATAAAGGAGCCAAGGGTCGTCTCTTTCTTTTACGCCGAGCCCTTCCAACCTCGAGTTCCAGCACCCAAGGTTCGACTTCATTGCTTCCAGCTCCCCAGTCATGTCCGGACCCAGCCCACAAGGCCGATGGGTGGCTTCCTCCGTTACAGAGGAGGACATTGCGAAGCTCCGGGCAGCCAGATACCTGACCACGGAGATCCCCCACAGACTTCCTGCTCAAGGACAGGTTATTCCAACTCCCAGATCCGGCGAGAGGGTCGTATTCATCTCTCACTTCCTCCGAGGGCTAGGATTTGCTCTTCATCCCTTCGTCCAGGGGCTCATGTTTTATTACGGACTGGATTTTCACGATCTAGCCCCAGATTGTTTCCTCCACGTCTCATCGTTTATCATCACGTGTGAGGCCTTCCTTCGTATTCCCCCACTCTTCGGCTTATGGCTCAAGACCTTTAGTGTGAAGCCGAAGGTGGTCGACGGGAAACAGGCGGAGTGCGGTAGTGCTACAGTGAGCAAGCTTACCAATGCTCTTTGGCCAAAAGGCTCCTTCACCGAAACTTCCAACCTATGGCAGCGGGAGTGGTTTTACGTCACTGAACCCTGCGGTACCAAGTGGGCAGCTATACCTGCGTTCCGTTCTGGCCCTCTGTTACAGATTGTATCATGGATTAATAAGGGGCTAGACTGGGGATCAGTTGATGAAGTGCAGACTCTACAGAGCCGCATCCGAAGCCTCCTTGAGAAGGACATCGATCTTGTCAACGTGATTCAAGTAATGCAAGTCTGCCGAGCCTTGCCATGCCAGCGTCGGCCTCTCTGTATGTGGGAGTTTAATCCGGAAGGACCACATACCCTCCAACACTTGTTTGGCGCTACGCACAAAGGAATGTGGAAGTTGTTTTTCGGGAAACGAAAATAGTGGCCGGACACCACCGAGGACATCGGCCTCGACTGCAACCATCCGGATACCTCGGTAAGCGCTCGACTCCTGAACACTTTTTAGTTAAGTGTGCCATAATATGTTACTGAGCAAACTATCTTCTTCCAGGGCTGGATAAAGAAAGCGGAGCGAATAAGGTGTTCGGCCCTCCTTCCCGAAGACTCAACGGATCCCGTACTAACAAGATGCTGGCCCCGGCACCGCACCAGGTACCCATGAAGGAAGACAAGGCGGAGAGCGGGAAGGCCAAAGGTAGCCTCCATTCCGAGGGGATATCACACACTATGTCCGGGGAGATCAAGGTTCCCCCGCCCAAAGACAAAAGTGAAGGAGAAGCCAACATCCCTTCTCCCCATGGTAAGAAAAAGGCTGCCTCCGAAGATTGGGAGGAAAGGGCTCCTAAGCGAGGCAAGATGCCCCTGTCGGGTGGCTCGTGCTTGGAGGACGATGTCATCGCACAATCCCACGATGAGGACAAGCCTCTAGCCAAATAGTAAGTGAACAAGGGTGTTTTTAAACATATCCCGTTCCTTTCCTTTACCAAGGTAACATCTAGAATATATGTTTTTGCAGCTCGGCACACAGTCTTCTTCACCAATCCTCTTCCTCGGGGGATCTTCTCCGGAGATAATGGAAAGCGAGACACCTCCATCGGTCTGCTAGCCCAATAGGGCGGACGACTTTGAGGCGTCGTCCCGGAGGGTCTCTCCTGATCAACAAGTGGTGCGAGGGGTGATGAAGACACTACCCGAAGGTGATACTTCGGTAGCCCAGGGTCCGGGGGCCAACAATAAAGGCCCCGGACTGTCCGGTTTACAGCCGGAGACGACTCTAGGGACGAGTAAATGAATCCCTTCGAAGGGAGGCCGTACTCCTACAACAACTTCCGGAGATCCAGAAGCGCCGGATATATTGACGAACATGCTGCATCAGGCGTCCGTCTCAGAGGAACATCGTACCTTGATGGGTACGGTGGTTGAAAGGGTTCTGTCCGCAAAAGCGGATTGAATGAAGCCTTCACGAGCCTGCTAAGAGGCTTCGAGGTTTGTACTGTAATATTTTCGATTGTGTTTTATTCACAAAATGCACCCGTGTATAGATAGTAGCCCCTGAGACTCTGATTGGCTTCCCAAGGGAGGCGATCAGAGGATCAAAAAGATATGCCCAGGAAATAATCTAATTAATTGGAACACATGTTGTTTCCTCCCTGACGACTGCCCGAACTACAGAGGTTGCAGATCTACAGCGGAAGCTTGATGTAGCGGATGATGACATCACGCTTATCTATAGGCGGCTTGACGGGGTGCAAGGTATGTCCTGGGAGTAGTCATTGCATGCACGTGCTTATAATATAAGCCTGACACTAAGAATTGTATACTGAAATATTCATGACTGCAGATGGTGTCGCCGCAGTTGAGATCCTTCGGGCTGAGTTGGCCCGGGCCAAGGAGCAGGCCCGGATTAGAAATGCGGCTGCCGAAAAGGCATCGACCGAATTGAAGGCCGAACAGGCTGCTCGGCGCTAGTATGAGGAGAGAATATCCACGATGGCGCTTGAGATAAAGGATGCTAATAGACACTGCGAATTTCTCGAGAAGGATAATAAAGCCATAACGGCTGATCCTAACAAGGCCTTACGAGAGGCGAAAGAAGCGCGGTCCAAGTCTAGAGCGGCCCGAGAGGAGATCCGGCAAGCGGGGGATATCGCGGCTGGTAAGCCCTTTTTATTACAAACTAAGTTCGGCGATCCGAATTATGCCGCGCTGAATCAAGTGTGGAGTTCTCCAGACGCATTGTTGGACTTGTCGAAGAGTGTCTCCGATGCAACGCAGTTTTTCCAAGTGCAAGAAGGACGTGCAACAGAAAAGCTGTTCTGGTCGCAGTTTAGCATGCCGAAGCGTCCGCTGTTGCTGAACGAACAGATGGCTCAGTGGGCAGAGCTCCACAAGATATCGATCTGCCATGAAGGACGTCGTGGTCCGGCTATGGCCAACCGAGCCAATTCCGGATAGTTATTTCGGTTTGGTGCAGCGACTTGTTGATGCGGTGCCGCGTATCGACACCGTTAAGTGGTCAACGTGCATTGAAGATGCATGGATGGCCTTTGCCCGTGTTAAGACATACTGGGCGAAGATGAAGGCCACCGACGTTGCAGCGAAGAGTCCACCCAAGGGCAAGGACCACCACTCACCGGAGCAATATTTCGAGGATGTCTTAGAGGGTGCCCGCTTGATAGAGGGTCAGTGCTCGGAAGACATAATAATCGAGTGAAATGTATTGGAATTATAAAAGACAATATTATGATATAATAAAGTTATTTTTCATTGGCTCCTCCTGTGCGGCCGTTTTTGTATAATATGGAAGTTTTCCAGTCGTCGGCTTCAGCCCCCTCGTAGAATATACGGGGCTGTTCGGAAAAGCACCTGATCACTCTTAACCCAACGTGTTGGTCCATGAAGGAGGCAATGCGGCGAACTAGGCAATCGGACTATAGGGCATTAACACTTTCACTTAGCCATAGGAGTTTTACGGTGGGTCTACGATATAGACCCTGGTATGTACGCGGCTATCCCAATATGGTGCGTTACATGTATGACCTGAAGAAAGGTCCTTTATATAATACGGAGGGAATCACGAAAGATTCCGATGAGTCATCGAGTGGTTGACCAGCTCTCACCGCATCATGACAGTAAGTTTTCACTTTCTCTACTGAGGTGTTTGACCAGATGAACTGGAAACACATCGCAGTAGTTCTCCCTATACTACCCTAGCCGATAGAGCGGAACGTAAGGTAGTAAGCACAGGAGCCGGGCAACCCAACTATTGACCCAAGACATGATTCAGAGCTGATGCATATAAGGCCAAACTCGCGACACCGAAGTATGCTATAAAGTTGTTCGGAATTGTTGGCAACTCATTTTGTTCCCATACTGAGCCCCTGGCAAGTTATGTTGGGGTGCGCGTGTGAAACAACCAAAGGAGCAAAATTCAGTTCTTTAGAGAAAAGTGAATACCGAGTACAGATTATGTTTACTAGAACCCGAGTGATATGCCAATCGTCATTTTACAGATAATAATGCCGCAACCCCGGCTATTTGACATGCCATGGGTCGATGGCTGACGAAAAAGGCACTTGACAGGCTCAGAAATAGAGAGTGCGGTCTACAAAAAGTTGTTTTGGACCTCCTGTCGCACGTTTGTGTCGCCTTACCTTGGTGAAGGGGCTCCTTAACAGGAGTGGCCTTTGGGTGAATGTACGAACCCGAACTCCGATAGAGTCCGTGAGATGACCAGCCTTTTGAGCCACCTGTGGTGAAGGATAATGAAAAAGAAAGAGTAGTTAGAAAAGAAAAAAGAAGGAGTTTATGGGAGTAATTGTAGGCCTGTCCGTATTGTGCTTCCGGCGATGCCCAGGGTATTTGAAGTGCATAGTTATGTATGCGCGGTACTGCTACCTCTTGAGCACTGCGTTGGATTTCCTTGAAGAGGAAAGGGTGATGCAATAGAGTAGAGTAAGTATTTCCCTCAGTTTTTGAGAACCAAGGTATCAATCCAGTAGGAGGCTACACGCAAGTCCCTCGTACCCACACAAAACAAATAGCTCCATGCAACCAACGCGATTAGGGGTTGTCAATCCCTTCACGGTCACTTACGAGAGTGAGATCTGATAGAGATGATAGATAATATTTTTGGTATTTTTGATATAAAGATGCAAAGTAAAATAAAAGCAAAGTAAAAAAGCAAAGCAATAATAAAGTGATGGAAAATTGATATGATGAGAATAGACCCGGGGTCCATAGATTTCACTAGTGGCTTCTCTCAAGAGCATAAGTATTCTATGGTGGGTGAACAAATTACTGTTGAGCAATTGACGGAATTGAGCATAGTTATGAGAATATCTAGGTATGATCATGTATATAGGCATCACGTCCGAGACAAGTAGACCGACTCCTGCCTGCATCTACTACTATTACTCCACTCATCGACCGCTATCCAGCATGCATCTAGAGTATTAAGTTCAAGAAAACAGAGTAACGCCTTAAGCAAGATGACATGATGTAGAGGGATAAATTCATGCAATATGATAAAAAAACCATCTTGTTATCCTCGATGGCAACAATACAACATGTGCCTTGCTGCCCCTACTATCACTGGGAAAGGACACCGCAAGATTGAACCCAAAGCTAAGCACTTCTCCCATTGCAAGAAAAACCAATCTAGTAGGCCAAACCAAACTGATAATTCGAAGAGACTTGCAAAGATAACCAATCATACATAAAAGAATTCAGAGAAGATTCAAATATTGTTCATAGATAATCTTGATCATAAACCCACAATTCATCGGTCTCAACAAACACACCACAAAAAGAAGATTACATCGAATAGATCTCCATGAGAGAGGGGGAGAACATTGTATTGAGATCCAAAAAGAGAGAAGAAGCCATCTAGCTACTAACTATGGACCCGAAGGTCTGAGGTAAAATACTCACACTTCATCGGAGAGGCTATGGTGATGATGTAGAAGCCCTCTGTGGTGGATTCCCCTTCCGTGGAGCTCTAACAGGCCCCAAGATGGGATCTCGTGGATCTGTAAGGTTGCGGAGGTGGAATTAGGTTTTGGCTCCGTGTCGATAGTTTGGGGTGCGTGAGGTATATATAGGAGGAAGGAGTACGTCGGTGGAGCAAAGGGGGGCCCATGAGGCAGGGGCGCGCCCTCCACCCTCGTGGCCACCTCTTTTCTTTCTTGACGGGGGGTCCAAGTCTCCTGGATCATATTCGGTGAGAAAATCACGTTCCCGAAGGTTTCATTCTGTTTGGACTCCGTTTGATATTCCGTTTCTTCAAAACACCAAATAGGCAAAAAACAGCAATTACAGGTCTGGCCTCCGGTTAATAGGTTAGTCCCAAAAGTAATATAAAAGTGGAAAATAAAGCCTAATATGGTCCAAAACAGTAGATAATATAGCATGGAGCAATCAAAAATTATAGATACGTTGGAGACGATCGCATCCCCAAGCTTAATTCCTGCTCGTCCTCGAGTAGGTAAATGATAAAAAAGAATTTTTGATGCGGAGTGCTACTTGGCATAATTTCAATGTAATTCTTCTTAATTGTGGTATGAATATTCAGATCCGAAGGATTCAAGATAAAAGTTCATATTGACATAATAATAATAATACTTCAAGCATACTAACTAAGCAATTATGTCCTCTCAAAATAACATGGCCAAAGAAAGTTCATCCCTACAAAATCATATAGTTTAGTCATGCTCCATTTTCGTCACAGAAGAATGCTCTCATCATGCACAACCCCGATGACAAGCCAAGCAATTGTTTCATACTTTAATAATCTCAAACTTTATAAACCTTCACGCAATACATGAGCGTGAGCCATGGATATAGCACTATGGGTGGAATAGAATATGATGATGGGGGTTATGTGGAGAAGACAAAAAAGGAGAAGATCTCACATCAACGAGGCTAATCAATGAGCTATGGAGATGCCCATCGTTTGATGTTAATGAAAGGAGTAGGGATTGCCATGCAACGGATGCACTAGTGCTATAAATGTATGAAAGCTCAACAAAAGAAACTAAGTGGGTGTGCATCCAACTTGCTTGCTCACGAAGACCTAGGGCACTTGAGGAGGCCCATTGTTGGAATATACAAGCCAAGTTCTATAATAAAAAATTCCCACTAGTATATGAAAGCGACAAAACAAGATACTTTCTCTATCATGAAGATTATGGTGCTACTTTGAAGCACAAGTGTGGAAAATAAGGATAGAAGCATTGCCCCCTTTTTATTTTTTTTTATTTTTTTGGGCATTCTTTTTTTTCTTCTTTGGCCTTTCCTTTTTTTATTGGGACAATGCTCTATTAAATGATGATCATCACACTTCTATTTATTTACAACTCAATGATTACAACTCGATACTAGAACAAAGTATGACTCTATATAAATGCCTCTGGCGATGTACCGGGATATGCAATGAATCAAGAGTGACATGTATGAAAGAATTATGAACGGTGGCTTTGCCACGAATACTATGTCAACTACATGATCATGCTAGCAAAATGACAATGACGAAAGTGTCATGATGAACGGAATGGTGGAAAGTTGCATGCCAATATATCTCGGAATGGCTATGGAAATGCCATAATAGGTAGGTATGGTGGCTGTTTTGAGGAAGGTATAAGGAGGTTTATGTGTGAAAGAGCGTATCATATCACGGGGTTTGGATGCACCGGCGAAGTTTGCACCAACTCTCAATGTGAGAAAGGGCAATGCACGGCATCAAGAGGCTAGCAATGATGGAAGGGTGAGAGTGCGTATAATCCATGGACTCAACATTAGTCATAAAGAACTCATATACTTATTGCAAAAATCTACAAGCCATCAAAAACCAAAGTACTACGCGCATGCTCCTAGGGGGATAGATTGGTAGGAAAAGACCATCGCTCGTCCCCGACCGCCACTCATAAGGAGGACAATCAAATAACACCTCATGTTTCAAATTTGTTACATAACGTTTACCATACGTGCATGCTACGGGACTTGCAAACTTCAACACAAGCATTTCTTAAATTCACAACTACTCAATTAGCACGACTTTGATATTATCACCTCCATATCTCAAAACAATTATCAACCATCAAATTTTTCTTAGTATTCAACGCACTCAAAAGAAAGTTTTACAAATTTTGAATACCAAGCATATTAAGATTTTAAGAAAATTACCATGCTATTTAAGACTCTCAAAATAATCTAAGTGAGGCATGAGAGATCAATAGTTTCTCTAAAACAAATCCACCACCATGCTCTAAAAGATATAAGTGAAGCAGTAGAGCAAAACTATATAGCTCAAAAGATATATGTGAAGCACATAGAGTATTCTATCAAATTCCAATTCATGTATGGCTCTCTAAAAATGTGTGTAAATCAAGGATGATTGTGGTAAACTAAAAAGCAAAGACTCAAATCATACAAGACACTCCAAGCAAAACACATATCATGTGGTGAATAAAAATATATCTCCAAGTAAAATTACCGATGGAAGTAGACGAAAGAGGGGATGCCTTCCGGGGCATCCCCAAGCTTTGAATTTTTGGTGTCCTTGGATTATATTGGGGGTGCCATGGGAATCCCCAAGCTTAGGCTCTTGCCACTCCTTGTTCCATAATCCATCAAAAGATTTCACCCAAAACTTGAAAACTTCACAACACAAAACTCAACAGAAATCTCGTGAGCTCCGTTAACGAAAGAAAACAAAAGGCCACTTCAAGGTACTGTAATGAACTCATTATTTATTTATATTGGTGTTAAACCTACTGTATTCCAACTCCTCTATGGTTTATAAACTATTTTACTAGCCATAGATTCATCAAAATAAGCAAACGACACACGAAAAACAGAATCTGTCAAAAACAGAACGGTCTGTAGTAATCTGTAACTAACGCAAACTTCTGGAACTCCAAAAATTCAGCAAAAATAGGAATACCTAGGAAATTTGTTTATTGATCATCATCAATTGGAATCACTATTTTATCACATTCTGGTGATTTTTAACAATTGTTTTTGTGAACCAAAAGTTTCTGGAAATTACAGCAAGATCAAATAACTATCATCCAAGAAGATCCTATAGGTTTAACTTGGCACAGACACTAATTAAAACATAAAACCACATCTAAACAGAAGGTAGATGTATTATTTATTCCTAAACAGAAACAAAAGGAAAAAAAAACTAAAAATAAAATTGGGTTGCCTCCCAACAAGCGCTATCGTTTAACGCCCCTAGCTAGGCATAAAGCGAGGATAGATCTAGGTATTGCCATCTTTAGTGGGCTATTCTTCAATGAGGCATCTAACTTCTTTAGAAATTTCTTTATTTCTATTAATTATCAAACTTTTAGGCAAAAGGTCAAAAAATTCATTCGTAGCAAATGGTTCCTTAATGATAGCAAAAAGATTGGGATGAATACTTACAGATTTAAGATCCGCGGTTTCCTTACTAGAGGATTCACCCTTATTTTTAGGAACATACATGAGCTTAGCAACTTTAGTAGGTGGACTTGGAGTATTCTTTACGGAAGAAAAAGCGGTTCCCAAGTTGGTAATGATACCCTCAAGTTTATCGATTCTAGAGGAATCTTGATTTATTTTCTCATTAACTATGGGTTCCTTCTCCTTAATATTTTTCAAAGTTACTCCTACCTTAGATCCATATTGGGTAATTTGATTGTGGATATTTTTATCTAAATTTTCAATTAACTCAATGGTAGCAACTTTATTTTCAATAATTTCAAGTCTTTACATTACATGCTCTAAAGTTAACATAGTTCCATTAACCAAAAGAGGTGGTGAGCCAAATAAATCTATCATAGCATTATAAGAATCAAAGGTATGGCTACCCAAGAAATTCCCTCCGGTAATGGTATCAAGGATATATCTATACCAAGGATTAGCACCTACATAAAAATTGCGGAGAAGAACTGAAGTAGATTGCTTCCTGGTAGATCTATTTTGAGCATTGCAAATTCTATACCAAGCGTCTTTTAGATTTTCTCCCTCCCTTTGCTTAAAATTTAGAACTTCATTCTCGGGAGACAAAGGAGAATATATAAGACTAGCCATAACGACAAGCAAGTGAGAAAAATGCAAACGAAAAAGAGAGGGCGAATAAAACGACAAGGGTGAAGTGGGGGAGAGGAAAACGAGAGGCAAATGGCGAATAATGTAATGCGAGAGATAAGGGATTGTGATGGGTACTGGGTATGTTGACTTTTGCGTAGACTCCCCGGCAACGGCGCCAGAAATCTTCCTGCTACCTCTTGAGCACTGTGTTGGATCTCCTTGAAGAGGAAAGGGTGATGCGGCAGAGTAGAGTAAGTATTTACCTTAGTTTTTGAGAACCAAGGTATCTATCCAGTAGGAGGCTACACGCAAGTCCCTCGTACCTACACAAAACAAATAGCTCCACGCAACAAACGCGTTTAGGGGTTGTCGATCCCTTCACGGTCACTTACGAGAGTGAGATCTGATAGAGATGATAGATAATATTTTTGGTATTTTTTTATATAAAGATGCAAAGTAAAATAAAAGCAAAGTAAAACTGCAAAGCAATAATAAAGTGATGGAAAATTGATATGATGAGAATAGACCCGTGGGCCATAGATTTCACTAGTGGTTTCTCTCAAGAGCATAAGTATTCTACGGTGGGTGAACAAATTACTGTTGAGCAATTGACATAATTGAGCATAGTTATGAGAATATCTAGGTATGATCATGTATATAGGCATCACGTCCGAGACAAGTAGACCGACTCTGCCTGCATCTACTACTATTACTCCACTCATCGACCGCTATCCAAATGCATCTAGAGTATTAAGTTCAAGAAAACAGAGTAGCGCCTTAAGCAAGATGACATGATGTAGAGGGATAAATTCATGCAATATGATAAAAACCCCATCTTGTTATCCTCGATGGCAACAATACAATATGTGCCTTGCTGTCCCTACTGTCACTGGGAAAGGACACCGTAAGATTGAACCCAAAGCTAAGCACTTCTCCCATTGCAAGAAAAACCAATCTAGTAGGCCAAACCAAACTGATAATTCGAATAGACTTGCAAAGATAACCAATCATACATAAAAGAATTCAGAGAAGATTCAAATATTGTTCATAGATAATCTTGATCATAAACCCACAATTCATCGGTCTCAACAAACACACCGCAAAAAGAAGATTACATCGAATAGATCTCCACGAGAGAGGGGGAGAACACTGTATTGTGATCCAAAAAGAGAGAAGAAGCCATCTAGCTACTAACTATGGACCCGAAGGTCTGAGGTAAACTACTCACACTTCATCGGAGAGGCTATGGTGATGATGTAGAAGCCCTCCATGGTGGATTCCCCTTCCGTGGAGCTCGGACAGGCCCCAAGATGGGATCTCGTGGATCTGAGAAGGTTGCGGCGGTGGAATTAGGTTTTGGCTTCGTGTCTGATTGTTTGAAATGCGTGAGGTATATATAGGAGGAAGGAGTGCGTCGGTGGAGCAAGGGGGCCCACGAGGCGGGGCGCCTAGGGGGCGCCCTCCACCTCGTGGCCACCTCCTTTCTTTCTTGACGGGGGGTCCAAGTCTCCTGGATCATATTCGGTGAGAAAATCACGTTCCCAAAGGTTTCATTCCGTTTGGACTCCGTTTGATATTCCGTTTCTTCGAAACACCGAAATAGGCAAAAAACAGCAATTCTGGGCTGGGCCTCCGGTTAATAGGTTAGTCCCAAAAGTAATATAAAAGTGGAAAATAAAGCCCAATATGGTCCAAAACAGTAGATAATATAGCATGGAGCAATAAAAAATTATAGATACGTTGGAGACGTATCAGGTACAGATTTCGCAGGTATATGAGGCGGACGGCGGAAGCCAAACTGCTAGTCCAGCTCCAAATTTGGTTGGTCCTATTGGATGGAGACCAACGGCTTAATGGCCGACGAGGTATGCGGTTTAATAAGGCCGCTTTGTACTTCGGCTGAAGTAGCCGTAGTATGATCCTCTGTTCGGAGGGAGCTATTCTTACGCTCCCCTGTAGAGGTGTGTGTTACATATACCATGTTCACTGTTTTTACTTCGGGGGGAAATTGCTTCTGACCCCCGGTATTTGTTTGGTGAGTCTCTTCGTCATTGCTATCACTGGGCGGCCTCTTCCCCTTGTGTTCGGCGTTTAGTTTGCCGGCCTGTTTGAAGACCCAACAACTTCTGTTGGTATGATTAGCAGGTTTATCGGGGTTACCATGAATCTGGCAGGGCCGATCCAATATCTTGTCTAAATTGGATGGTCCATCTCTGTTTGACTTGAATGGCTTTTTCCGTTGACCGGATTTGGGGCCGCTGAATCCGGCGTTGACCGCTGTGTCGTGCGTTCTTTCATTATCAGTGCGACGTTTGTGTTTACTGCGTCGTGGCTTGCCTTTGCCATCTCGGACTTCGGAAGTGCCCGGATCGCTGGTGATGTTGCTTCTACGAGCGAGCCAGCTGTCTTCTCCCGCACAAAAGCGGGTCAACAGAGCGGTAAGGGCTGACATGGATTTTGGTTTTTCTTAACCGAGGTAGCGGGCAAGCCACTCGTCCCGGACGCTGTGTTTGAAGGCCGCTAGGGCTTCCGCGTCTGGACAGTCGATGATTTGGTTCTTTTTAACTAAGAACCTATTCCAGAGCTTCCTGGCTGACTCTCCGGGCTGTTGGACGATGTGACTTAAGTCATCGGCATCTGGTGGCTGGACATATGTACCTTGGAAGTTGTCGCGGAAGGTGTCTTCCAAATCCTCCCAGCTGCCAATAGAATTTTCAGGCAGACTGTTTAACCAGTGCCGAGATGGCCCTTTGAGTTTTAGTGGGAGGTATTTGATGGCATGAAGGTCATGTCCGCGGGCCATATCGATATGGAGAAGGAAATCCTCGATCCATACCACGGGGTCAGTTGTTCCATCATATGATTTGATATTCATGGGTTTAAACCCTTCTGGGAATTCGTGCTCCATTACTTCGTCAGTGAAGCAAAGAGGGTGTGTGGCGCCTCTATATCGGGCCACATCACGACATAGCTCCGATGGAGTCCGTATGTGGTTTTTGGCCCGAGCGTGACTGGGCTTGTCACGTCCGAATAGATAGCCGTCGTTGCGTGTCGGGGCGCGTCCTCGCGATCCGTAGATCGATCTAGTATGTCCTACTCTATTGTCCAGGTCCCGCCGAAGGTCATATGTATAACCCAGAGCTATTTTATCTCTGTCTTTATGGCGAGGTGGGGCGGGCTGGTGTTCGGCTTGAGTTGCCGCGTTGTCTCGACCACGTGGTGGTCGGTCAGCCGCATTGTGCGATCATGGTACGGGCTTCGGCGCCTCGTCATAGAACTGAGGTAGCAATTTGGCGCTTTGGGTAGCTTTTGGCTGGGCGCTTGAGGCCGTATTCTCCGGCTGCTAAGACATCAGTCCATCTATCATTGAGCATGTCTTGATCAGCTTGAAGCTGCTGCTGCTTCTTTTTCAGGCTCCTTGCAGTGGCTATTAGCTGGCGCTTAAAGCGCTCCTGCTCGAGAGGTTCCTCAAGCACGATAAAATCCTCGTTGCCAAGGCTCACCTCATCCTCGAAGAGCAGAAGATAATTACTATCCTCTGAGTCTTCGTGTATGGTCTGTTCATCAGGGCTGAATTGTCCGTCTTCCCATTCGTCCTGTTTGGAAGTTGTCTCAACGGGGTCTTCATTATGTTCGGCATCATCCGGAGTATTGTTCTCTCCCATGCCGGTATTGCTGTCTTTCCCATGACATGACTTAGAGCGGCGCCGCTGACGCTGGTGTTTTGGCTGTATCACAGGAGGTTCGTCCTCGACTGGATCTTCTTTGTCATCGTCGTTAGTTATTTTAGGTGTATCCACCATGTACACGTCGTAAGAAGAGGTGGCCGTCCAACGTCCGGTAAACGGTGGGTTTTGGCCCTGCTCCTCATCGGCATCGTCGTCCATACCGTCGATGTCTTCAGAGCCGTAATCGAGCATGTCGGTTAAATCTTCGACAGTGGCTATAAAGTGGGTGGTGGGTGGGAAGCAAAATTCTCCGTCATCAGCCTCCAGTTCAAACTGGATATAATTCGGCTGTGAGCCCTCCGCTAAGGACAACACTTTTAACAAGTTTAACACGTCGCCCAGAAGTGAGTGCGAAAAACTGTACGCGGAGCTGAATTTAACGACCGATGACTGATCGAGCTCGACGCATGTGGACGCACACGGTTCGGAACCTGTAGTTGGAAACGAGTCCGAGGCTCCGGTGACACAGGTTCCACTCGAAGTTGGGTCTATGTGCGGTTCTGACGCCACTGGGACTGCGGCATCCGAGGCGAGTTTGAGCTTCCCGTCTTCGGATGGCGCAATCTGCTCCGGATCTAAGGCCAGAGCAGTTACATGTGCTATCTCCTGGGTATGCGATGACAGATTTAAGTCATGTTCATCGTGGTGACGGGGAGCGGCTGTCGTGGACTCGAATCCGTCGAAGATCAAGTCTCCGCGGATATCCACGACGTAGTTCAAGCTCCTGAATCTAACCTGACGGCCAGGGGCGTAGCTATCGATTTGCTCCGGATGGCCAAGCGAGTTGGCCCGTAGTGCGAAGCCGCCGAACACGAAGATCTGTCCGGGGAGTGTTGGGGATACAACTACTGAGTGTGAACCATACGAGGGGCCGGTTTACCCTAAATCCATGATCCAGCCCACGGAGGAGGCCCGGAGCCCGTGAGGCGAATTAAGGTCCATTTATGTGAACCGCCTTCTTGTTGTAACTTGTCTTTGTAAGACAAGAGAGAAGAGACCGAGCTGGACACTTGTATGAGCGGATCGGGACTCAGTAGACGCCGAGGCGTCAACCCGTGTATATAAGGGGCGACCAGTGGCGGATGAGAGGATGACAATTCGAGGCTTAGGCGAAGCTATTGCTCCCAAGTCGCCGAAACTACATCAATCCCATCACAACTAGACGTAGGCCTTTCCTTCATCGAAGGGGCTGAACTAGTATAACTCCTGTGTCTTTGTGTCCGCTTTAACCCCTCTAAGTTAACCCGTACGATGGCCCTGCGACTAAGTCCTTTCACGAGGACATCTGCCGTGACAATCCCACGACGGTTGGCGCCCACGGGCTATCGCACGATGGTTTGATGATCTTAGAGGGCAAGTTGAAGCGACTCGAAGGCTATCTTGTGGGCGGATGACTAAGAGTCGTCGCGGCAAACTCTATCGACGATGCGGATGGGGCCCCGAAGCCGGCTCGATCGAGTCTGGTACAGGTCCCCTTTGGTGGCATACACGTGTTCATTGGCAAGATCGGCGAGCCAGGCTGGGCCGGACATCTGCACCGACCTCGTCGAGACGGCTCGTGGACGAAGAAGAGTCCTGCCCAGCTAAACCGGTACATCAAGCGTGCTTTCGTGGGAGTCGTCCACGGAGACTATGAGGGCGGATCAGCATCCGGCGCGAAACCGTTGTCTACTCCGGCGACGAGTCATCTGCCGGAGAAACCGAGTCTTTGTACCAGCCTGCAAGATGGCGGATCGGGGCTGTTCCGACGGCGAGTATTCCGGACTCTTTGATCTACCCAGCCGGGTTGGAATTTTCATGGCGATGCATAGCGACACTTCACTCTTCGACCGGGCGCCCATCGTCGGCGGTTCGATGGCGTGGTGGCAGCCGGGGAAGGAGGCCCTGTGCGCCCGCCGGCTCAAGTTTTATCAGAGTTATTTGACGCATTGGCTGCGCTCATGGCGGAGGCTAACCCGGCGGATCAGGACCTGCACAACGCAGAGATTGCAAGGGTGAAGGAACATATCGCTAAAGCCAAAGCGGATCTGGCAGCCGCAGACGTGAGGATGGCGGCGGAACGGGCTGCTTTGGATGCGCGAGCTTATAGGCTCATCTTTGGATCGAGTGCATCGCATGAAGTCATGAAAAGGAAGTCTGAGATCCCGTTTGCCTTTAGTTTTCGAGGGAGAGAGCTCTTCAATACCCGAGGCGGGGACGATAATCCGCCACCGGTAGTAAACCGCCGGAAGCACTGGGATGGCGCGCGGTTCAGCCTCGTGTGATAGATCAACCTCGCCATCATACCGGCGCGCCCAGTGTCGCAGACGCCACCGGTCACTACTCCAACCCGATGGATAACCTTGTCGCGGCTGCGGCACGATTGGAGGCGATTCGATCGAGGCAATTCACCACAGCGGTAGAAACTTCGCCGGTCAAGGAGCTCCTTAGGGCGGCCCAGCTCAGCGGAAGCATATTCATACGATCGGGATCGGATCCTCCACCCCGCCTAAGCCGGAGTTATAGCGGCGTGCAGATGAACCGGCCGTGTCAAGCAACGCGCGAAAGACGTCCGCCTCGAGGCAACAACCGGCTGGTGGCTTCAAGGCGCTCAAGTGGTGGTGGACGGGCTAGGAACGCAGGAGGCCGAGTTAGCAGCGCAACATGAGGACCATCAGCTCGCGCGGTTCGTCTGACTATCTTGAACCGGGGTCACGTCCGGATCATTGGGGTGCCTTGCCTCGTCCCGCTTTACGCAATGTGCATTTGCCCAAGGACTTCAAAGGGCCACGCAAGGTGCCCAATTACACGCCGATTTGGCTCGAGCGTGGATAGAAAGCTATGAGATGGCCATGGAGATGCTGGATGTGGGCGAAGCTGCGTGTGCGAAGTATTTCACCATGATGTTGGAAGGTACGGCCCGTACTTGGTTGAAAAATTTGCCACCCAACTCGGTTAGTTCATGGACCCGATTCACGGACCGGTTCATTCAAATTTCAAAGATACCATAAGCAGCCTATATCTGTGGTGGATTTAGCGGCTTGTGTCGAGCGGAGGAGAATCTACAACACATTGGGTGCGCCCGCGTTTGAGAGGTCTTACATTCATCGGACCGGATCAACCACGATTCTGCTATCTTAACCCTAGAAGCCAACTGCGGTTCGAACCGTTGAAGTTGAAGCTGGGTCGCATGAAGCGTTTTGCAATGACATGGAGCACGCTCATGGGCGTTTTGGTAAAGTATGCTGATTACGATAGTACCAAGGATCCCGAGTGCGAAGGTGGCGAAGTAGGGAAGGAAAGCGAAATGGCAATTCGAGAGGCCAGCAGCATCATCCGGCGAGCAATGGAAACAAGCGTAAGGCTAACGGTAACATGGGTTTAAGTGGCCAACACCAGCGCCGAGGGACAAGGGTCAGCGGCGCAAGGTAGGCAATCAAACCGGGGTGGTGCACAAGGTCACAATCCGGAGCGTTTGAATTACTTGTTGAATCAACCTTGTCCGAAGCATGGGACGAAGGAGGCACCGGCGAATCACCTCTGGAAGGATTGTTATATTATGCACGAGTTCAAAAATTCTAATGCTTTCCGGTATGATCAAGGGCCCGGCGGCGGTTCGAGTCCGCCCGAATTCTGATGAAGGAAATTCGGCCACAGGTTGGTGGTAATCCGGGCGGGCAAGGCAATCAAAACAATCAAAACAATCGAACAATCAGAACCAAGGGGTTACAATCAACAACAGCAGCGATCGGGTTACCAAAGTAATCCAAAACAGTTAAGCGATGGGCGATATCATGTCTTTACCACTAGCTTGGACAGACGTGACCGCAAACTTCAGCGGCGGGCGGTCGGTGTTGTTGAACCGGCCGCACCGCATTACTGCGCTGGTCGAGCAACCTATTGTATGGAGCGAGAGGATCATCCTCCCGAGTTTACAATCCGGGTCAGCTGGCCCTAGTAGTGGCACCTCGGTGGGAGGCTACAAGTTCACCAAGGTGCTTATGGATGGAGGAAGCAGCATCAACATCACGTATTCGAGACCTTCCGGCGTATGGGGTTGTGGATAGACATCTCGGGCCGTCCGGCACGGTATTTCACGGCGTGGTGCCCGGCAAGTCGGCGTACCGGTCGGTAAGATAGCTCTGGAGGTGGCTTTTGGGGATGAACATGACTCGGATCGGAAACATTGGCGTTTGAGGTGGTGAAAATCAAAGCCCTTACCACGCCTGTTTGGGCGGCCGGCTTATCTAAGTTTATGGCACGGCCTTGTTATGTTTATTTGCAGCTGAAAATGCGGGTCACAAAGGGCGATAGCGGTTCACGGGAGCCGCGGATCGCTTTGGAATCACGAGGAAGGTGGCGGCGGCTTATCTGGAGTCGGTTTGTGCCACCGAGGAGTTAAAGTATTATAAAGATAATGTTGATCCGGCCGATATGACCCGTTGAAAAAGCCAACTCTGAGCACGATCCGGTTTGAAGTTTAAATCGGTGGTGAGACTAAACTTGTTGATTTTGTGCGGCGATTCATCCAAGCAGTTCACCATCGGTGCTAACTTGGATCCTAAATAGGAAAGCGCGCTCATCGAGTTCATCCGTGAGAATCGGGACATTTTGCATGGAAGCCTTCGACATGCGGTGTACTGAGGTAACTCGCTGAGCACACTCTTAATGTTGATCCCAAGTACAGACCGGTAAAGCAGTTTCTCGCCGGTTTAATGAGGAAAAGCGCAAGGCCATTGGAAGGAGGTTGCGGGCTCTTAGCGGCAGGATTTATCGTTGAAGTTTTCCATCCAGAGTGGCTTGCTAATCCGGTGTTGGTCCTTAAGAAGAACGGCACTTGGCGCATGTGCGTGGATTATACAGATCTTAACAAGGCTTGTCCAGCAGATCCTTCGCCCTCCCGTATTGATCAGATTATTGATGCTACGGCGGGTTGTGAACGTTTGAGCTTTTTGGATGCATATTCCGGATATCATCAGATTAAGATGGCGGTTAAGGACCAGGAGAAGACGGCGTTTATCACCCCTTTTGGAGCCTTCTGCTATGTGTCTATGCCTTTTGGGCTCAAGAGCGCCCAAGCAACTTATCAACGTTGCGTACAGAATTGCTTGCATAAACAGATCGGCCGTAATGTGCATGCTTATGTGGATGATATTGTGGTCAAGTCAAGGGAGAAGGAAACACTGATTGAGGATTTGAGAGAAACCTTTGACAACTTGCGGGTGTACAAGATGATGCTTAACCCGGCCAAGTGTGTTTTCGGTGTTCCGGCAGGCAAGTTATTGGGTTTCCTTGTGTCCAACAGGGGGATTGAAGCTAATCCGGAGAAGATTACAGCTATCACCTCCCTGGCTAAGCCAAAGTGTATCAATGATGTCCAACGTTTGGCGGGCCGGATTGCTGCGCTAAGCGGTTTATCGGCCGCCTAGGAGAAAGGCCATTCCCTTGTACCGAATCTTTGAAGAAGGCGGATCGGTTAAATGCAGAGTTCAGCCGCTGATGAAGCTTTGGAGGACTTAAGCGGCGGTTGGCCAACCCGCTTTATTCTTGCCGCTCCCATTGACAAGGCCCGCTCTGTTATATGTTGCTGCTAATGCGGGCGCGATCAGCGTAGCCATTGTGGTGGAAACGGAAGGAGGCGGGGAAGGAGTATCCGGTTCAACGGCGGTCTATTACATCAGCGAGGTCCTTATTGAGTCTAAACAAAGATATCCGCATTGGCGAAGCTGGTATATGGAGTTTTTATGGCAAGCGGAAGCTGAAGCAATATTTCAAGGGACCCCATCACGGTGGTAAGTTCAGCTCCTTTGGGCGATATCATCTGAGCCGGAAGCGGCGGCGGATTGCTAAGTGGGCTATAGAACTTGGGCCGCACGGTTTAAGGTATGTGCCTCGGACGGCGGTAAAGTCTCGAGCACTTGTGGATTTCATTAATGATTGGGCGGAGTTGCAAGCACTGAAGAAAAGCTGGATCATACCTATTGGACCATCCACTTTGATGGGTCCGAGCAATTGGAGGCTCGGGGTGGAGTCGTATTAACTTCCCCACGAGGTGACAAGTTACATTCGTTCTTAAGCAATGTTCCCTGTACTAACAATGCAGCTGAGTATGAAGCTTTGCTCCATGGTCTCTGGATGGCTAAGGAGATGAATCTAAGCGGGTTAAGTGCTTTGGTGACTCGGACTTGGTGGCCCGGCAAGTATCGAGCACTTGGGATTCAAAGATCCACTCATGGTTGCGTGCCGTCGGGAGGTGGATATGGTTGCAGGACACTTTAAAGGATATCAGGTGGACCATGTGGATCGCCGGAAGAGCGAGGCGGCGGATGCTCTAAGCGGCTGGGTTCTCAACGTAAACCGGTCCCGCCTAATGTTTTCCTTGACGTCTTGCACAATTCGTCGATTAAACTTCTGATGAGGTCGATTTGGCTATTCTTGATCCGGAGGCTCACTTGGTGGCAGCCTTGCATGCCATTCGGATTGGGCGCTCCTTATTTGGCATACATGAACGGGCGAGTTACGGAAGATGAGGCGCTGGCCCGACGATAGTTCGGCGGTCTAAGTCTATGACCATACATAAGGGCGAGTTGCATCGTTGCAGCGTGTCAAAGGCGTTTCAGCGTTGTGTCCCCGAGGAAGGCCGTGAGATATTGCGTGAGATCCATGAAGGGATTGTGGTCATCACGCGGTTCAAAATCCTTGGTGGCCAAAGCGTTCCGCCACGGTTTCTATTGGTTGACCGCCCATCTTGATCGGAAGATCTGGTCGACGATGTGATGGTTGCCAAAAGTTCTCGGACGTGCTCATGTACCAGCCCAAGAATTGAGGATGATTCCAATTACTTGGCCGTTTGCGACTTGGGGCTGGATATGGTTGGACCTTTCAAAGGTCCAAGGACAAGAAGACCCACTGTTGGTGGCGGTTGATAAATTTACCAAGTGGGTCGAGAGCCTGTTAGCAAGTGTGATGCGGCCATGGCGGTTCAGTTCATCAAAAGGTGATTTTCGGTTTGAATTTCCACAGGTATCATCACGGACAATGGCACCAATTTGTCCAAGGGAGCTATGAAGGAATTTTGTGAGCGAGAGCACATCCGGCGATGTTTCTTCCATGGCCCACCCGCAGTCAATGGTCAAGCGGAAAGAGCTAATTAGGAGATCTTGAGAGGTATTAAACCCGGCTTATGGTCCCTTTAGTGAGGGCGCGGGTTGTTGGGTCGAGGAGCTGCCGTCGTGATATGGAGTATCAATACTACACCAAACAGATCCACTTGGATACCGCCGTTCTTTATGGTCTATGGGCGGGGCGGTCCTTCCTGTGATATCGTCATGACTACGCCCAGCGTGGCGGCTTATGTTGAGGCCGATAGTGAGGCAGCACGGCAGAACGATTTGGATCGGCTGGATGAAGAAGCGAGATATGGCGGCTGCTCGTTCGGCGATTTACCAGCAGGATCTTCGTCGGTATCACAGTCGGCGGGTTAGAACAAGAACCTTTCAGGAGGGAGACTTAGTGCTTCGGCTCATTCAAGACCAGACAGATATGCACAAGCTATCCCCACCTTGGGAAGGGCCCTTTGTGGTCGATGAAGAATCTGTACAGCGGGTCATACTATCGATTGATGTTCGAGGCGAAAAGACTCACGCACGTCGGAAGAGGAGACCAACGAGCCATGGAACATAGCTCATCTTGACCTTATTATACGAGCCATCGGCTCCACTTATGTACATATTAAGACAATGTATATATTATGAATAAAAGCAATAAACGGATCCTCGGCCAAAGCGGGTATCCGTTACATATAAAGTCGGTTTGGGTACATGGAGATGTTGTCATGAAGCGGCCGCGGTTTAACCCTTGGCCTTGCTTTTGAAGTTTTTGTCACTTGGGGGCTTGGTGGTGTCGAACCAATGCAACACCTCTTGACGGTAAAGCCACCAGATCACTTGGGGACATGGTCACGTCTGAACCATCCGCCTCTTGGTCGGCCTAAGGCCATAGAATCACTTGGGGCTTGGTGAACCGAACCATTGCCATGCCACTTGATCGGCATAATGCCACGATTTCAGTTGGGGGCTGGCTGACTTGAACCATCGCTACACCTTATGGGGAGCTTGGTCTGTCCGACCATGGTAACACCATCGATCGAGCTCGATAAAGCCTATTCTTGCAAGCGGTTTTTGTCATTGCCTTTGCTTCCATGTGGTTTTCATACCAATTATTTGATTTTCGTTTGCTTTCTTAAACCGACTAACCTCTTTAAACGGATTCAAGTTGTCGGAGTTCGGTCCATTTTAATCCGGTGATTTTGTTCGGTTTGATTTTTCTTTAACATCCCATTATGGAGTAACAGGGGCTTGTCATGCCCGACACGGTTTACACGGTAAACCGGCATTCTAAGCACAGAGTTATTTTCTCCTTTACGGTAATGGTTTATAAACCTCCGCCTCAAGATTGGCTAAGCCAACTGCATGCCCGACATTGGCGGTATTTTTGTATCATCAAGTCTGGTCATATACATCCATATTTTATATAAATATATGGCGACACAAGCCGATATGGCGGTTTAAAAATTTGTGATTGCGGCGAAATAAACTTATGGTTCATCAATCCACGATGCTCGGCACCACCATGCATAGGTTCTGGTGAGGTTGTAAAGGCATTGTTCAAAACAAAGTCTTGACTATCCTATTACAAAGCCTTTTAAGGCCGGTGTTTCATGTGGTGTTATGCCTTGAAGTTTGGGCGTCACCCGGCTTGACGGATTCGCTTCTTCGCCGGGTTGGCGTGAGGTAGAGGCGCTGGCGTCGGTTCAACTTCTTCTTCTTCCTCACCCAAAGCCGGAAGTCATTGGTAGACCAGTCAATCCGGGTTAAGGCACGAAGACAGCTTCTTCACTTATCAGCTCAGCGGATCAACGTCGAGGGCATAAGTGTGCTTACGGATTGGAGGAACAAGGCTCGCACTTCAGGAATGACAAACTCCACCCGCTTGTTGTTTGCGTCATAAAAAGCGGTGAACCGCCAGTTGGCCGGCTGCCGTTGACTTCGCCAGCGGACGCATTTCCTTTGTTATCCGTTTGAGCGTCGTTATCAAAGGCTTCACCGTTCTCTTGGCGCTGGAAACCTTTGGCTATGTCGGCGGATCAAGATCTGCTATCCACGCCTTGGCGCGAGTCGAAACGATGAGGGTGCCAGCCGAGCAGCGGATCGCTTCAACTCTTCAAGCTGCCCGGAACCATGGACAGCCGGTCCGGTGTCTCTCTGATCGGGGCGGCGCCGTGTTGTCGTATGATGTAGCACATATGACTCGCTGGCGCCGGTATACAGCTGTTCAATCAGCGTATAAGCGGCCTTGAGCTTCTTCCGCACATCGAGCCCATATCGCATATCGCTTGCTGCACGGTTTGAACAACTCGGGGTAAACCGGCGGAAATATCAAAATTGAGATAACGGTGCAAATTTTCTTACCAAAGGCGGCGAGAGGTCATGGCATGCACTTGGCGCTTGAGTCGGTAAGCTCTTGATCACCGGTTTAAGGGCTGCTTCACTTCTTCCGCCCGTTTTTCAAACCGGCCTTCTCGGTGTCCCGATTGGCCCGTTCGGTTTATACCACTCCTTCAGCTGTTCCATAGTGGCCAAGGCCGTTTTCAATTAAATCCTTGGCCTTAGTGGTTTCGCTTGTTGAGTTTCAGATTGGCTCGCGAGTCCTTGAGTTGCACGGTTTCTTTGGTATATTTCATTACGGTAACAAAGGGAGCACGTTAGTTGTTTCATTATAAAGTCCCAAGCTCAATATAAATATTCACCTTGGCACTTGGGGGCTAATGGCTAGTTGATCTCAGTTTGCTATGAGGATCTGAAATTAAGTCCCGGTTTAACTATGCTAAGTTGAACCGACCCTTGGGGGCTACAATCTGCAGTTTAAAGCGTATGTTCTTTATGTAAAGTTAAGTGCGGTTTAACTATGCTAAGTTGAACCGACCCTTGGGGGCTACAATACAGCCAAAGTACAGAAAAGACATAATTCATTACCTCATAGCGGTCCTTCATACGGTTTACGGACCAGCTTCAAAGTCACGGCTGGTATAGAGCGGTTCGAAACCGGAGTGAAGTTCTTGGGCGAGAAGTTGTCGTGGCGACAGATCAGTTTTTCCTTATCTTTACTCATGGCGGCAGACTCGTCCTTGGTGCTGTGTTTTGCTAAAGCGACCGGTTGGCGAGAGTGGTGAAGCGATGCCGTCACAATAACATCATCATTGTTGGTAGGCTGGCGGATTAGCGGTCTTCTTTGGGCTTGGTGCCTTCATACTCGGCTCGGCGGTTCAGCGATTCGACCGCTCTGTGGCGGACTTCGGTGGAAGCAGGATCGAGGTTTCCACTTGGGCCTCGGTTCGGTTTCTGGCGGATCGGCAATGTCGTCTCGGTACAACTCGCGAGCTATTTTGGTGACTTCAGTTTTTCATGGGTTTGCTCGGGTCTTTTCGGATCAACATCCATGATGGGATCAAGGGTTTTAGCTTTCTTACTCAAGCGAGCCTTGGTGCTGCAATATTCAGAATTGATTAAGACAAATTGACCAAGGCAATTGTAAATCGAATTGAAGGACAGCGATTACATACCTGCGGCAACCTTCAGCGGAGGCGATTGCGTGGTTGATGAACCGCCGGAAGAGTTGGAAGAGGCACGATAATTGGTCGAGACGGATTGAGAGGACATCGGAAGAAACCTTTTAAGGGATAACGCTTTTCAGGAGAACAAGTCACCTCGGGCGGCGCTTGGGTTGGTGTGTCAGTAAACGGATGAGGTAATCCGTTGGCCCTTGTCTTGGGTCGTCTGGCGCTCTTCACCCTCTGTGTCTTCAAGGAAAGATTTGGATTCAAGTAAGCACAGAATGATATTTTTCACTTTCCGGACGGTAGGCGAATTCTTTTAACGGCGCAAGATCGGATTCGGAAGAAAGAATGATTACCTCAACGAAGTCGGCATGGTGGCTTCACATCATCACAGGAGGTGAAATTGTCGATAAAAGGAATACGAGGGACAAATCATAAGCAGAAGAAACACAAAGCGGAAAGCGGTTCTGGCGGCTCCCGTAAGAATATCAAGTTTTACCTCAGCTTCGATTCTTAGTCCTCCGTGGATCGGAGGACTCGTGACTTTCTTCTTGCCTGCCTTCTTGGTGGCCTTGGACTTTACCTTGGCGCCCGAACCGGCAAGTACGTTTCGAAGGAGCTGTCGGCTGAAGTAACAAGGATTAATGCATATCAACAAAGTATTAAGGACCCAAAAGCGGTGAGTAGAGCTTTACCGCGGCGGTTTGTTGGCAACACAGAATGGAGCCAACCCGGTTAGGCTGCGACGGAGATCGGTTCATCAAGCATCTTCTTTACAATCTCGTGACCTCAAGTTCAGTTATGGGCAGCTCGTGGCGTCTTTGAGGGTCTTTGAGGCTGCGGTGTACTCATGCATCAATCCGGCGGCGGCTTAGTGGCAAGACGCCCCAAGAAACCCAACACCGCACAAGGTCCACGCCGGTTAAGCCATTGGCCATTAGAGCCCGGAGCTTGATTATTTGAGTAGCGAAGTTCTTCCGTTCATGGCGGTTAAGCGTAAAGGCAGCGGATGCTGGTTCTTGAGCAGTGAGGGCGATAACCCGGCAAGGGGTTCTCATTGGCAGGAGCGAGTTCGGGCGGTAGAACCAGGTTTGGTTCCAATCCTTTGGATGGCTGTGGTGTTTGGCGTGAGGAAAATCCACTTCCTTCCTCTTCGGATTGAAACGCCGCCCAACTACGTGTTGGGACCATCGAAAAAATTCTGTCTGACGGTTCAAGTGGAAAAATCCGGAACAGCTCCACAGATGGTTCTTCACGAAGATAGACTTCACGAAGACTTGAAAGTTGCATATGTTTGACCAGAGTTTGGGCGATATCCTGCGGATGGAGTTTAAAACTTGCAGGGCGTCCGGAAATTTTTGAACGGGCGGGCAGAATCCCGTCTAAGTGCTGCATAAACACAATTACTTCTCCCTCTTGCGGCTCGGAGGAAACTTCGCCATCCGGTACACGCCCGATGGAGGACATTTTGGAGCCAAACCGCCCGGTGGTGACATAGCCGTTGAGTTGCGTTTGAGTGATTTTGGACCGGACCCAATTGCAAGCTGAGAATTGAGGAGCCATTCGGAAGACTAAGCTGCGAAAGAAAGGGAGAAGCGGTTCACCATTAAGCGGTTCGGGCATATTATACATTGTTAAACGGCGATTCAGCAGCGGCTTCCTATTCGGTTTAGCGAGGACTAATGGAGTAGCGGATTAGCTATCAAAAGTTAAACCGCCAAATAAGGCGAGCTGAAAAATCTACTAAGTGTGGGCGAAACAGTTTTCACATGCGAATGGAAGTAATCGAGATCTACGAAGTTCGATAAGAAAAACCTTTACGACCTATGCAAACCTCATAAAGAGCGGGAGGGTTGGGTATTCTAAACTCGAGGATCTGAGCAAAAAGGAAGATCGTGAAGGGTTAAATGGATGGGCGGGGCAGTCACCGCACAGGATATCTGATGCGGCTGAATCGTATGGCCATGGCGGAGCAGGTGTGAAGAAACCGATATGAACTGCGGGATGAACAGGATCTCTGAGATGGGATCTAGGGCTTGAAAAGGACCTTACGATGAGCAAAGCCGTGGAGGAGCACCGAAAAACTACGATCTGATCAGGTTGATGCAGCGCCCGGCGTTAATGCGTCGTTGGAAGGTCGGAGGCGACGGCGAGCTTCGGGCTGGGCGTCGCGAGGAAGGAGAAGAGCGAAGAAGAAGAGAAAGGCGACGGTCTATTTATAAGGAACGGAGCAATCAGCGGGCGCGAGAATCGAGGAGTCAAAAGCGGCGGACGGTGCAGCGGCCGCCTCGATTTCCGGATAGCATTAAATGAAGGGAATCTTCTTGTTTGGATTTCTTTATTAAAGATGGCGTCAAGGCGCCACGACACGCGGATCGGAAGATGACATCACGGCGGTTCAAGCGGATGGCGGTTTACAAAATATGAAAGGAGATCAAGAGTTTCTGAAGGTGTTGAAGATTAACATGAACGGTTCAAGTCAATCTGGGCCTAATGTTGGGATACAACTCTCGAGTGTGAACATACCTGGAGGGGCCGGTTTACCCTAAATCCATGATCCGAGCCCACGGAGGAGGCCCGGAGCCCGAGAGGCTAATTAAGGTCCATTTATGTGAACCGCCTTCTTTGTTGTAACTTGTCTTTGTAAGACAAGAGAGAAGAGACCGAGCGGACACTTGTATGAGCGGATCGGGACTCAGAGACCGCCGAGGCGTCAACCCGTGTATATAAGGGGCGACCCGCGGCGGATTGAGGATGACAATTGAGGCTTAGGCGAAGCTATTGCTCCCAAGTCGCCGAAACTACATCAATCCCATCACAACTAGACGTAGGCCTTTCCTTCATCGAAGGGGCTGAACTAGTATAACTCCTGTGTCTTTGTGTCCGCTTTAACCCCTCTAAGTTAACCCGTACGATGGCCCTGCGACTAAGTCCTTTCACGAGGACATCTGCCGTGACAATCCCACGACAGGGAGGAAGACTTCTCCTTGGACATCATTGTTGTGGATGATTGAAGGGGCTATCAAACCTTTTGGGGATGGCACAGTGGAAGCACCAATGTCGGTGTCAAAGCCGGCGGATCTCGGGTAGGGGGTCCCGAACTGTGCGTCTAAGGTCGATGGTAACAGGAGACGGGGGACACAATGTTACCCAGGTTCGGGCCCTCTCTATGGAGGTAATACCCTACTTTCTACTTGATTGATCTTGATGAATATGAGTATTACAAGAGTTGATCTACCACGAGATCGTAATGGCTAAAATCCTAGAAGTCTAGCCTGTATGACTATGATTATGATTCGGACTAAACCCTCCAGTTTATATAGACACCTGAGGGGACTAGGGTTGTACAAAGTCGGTTACAAAGAAAGGAATCTTCATATCTGGACACCAAGCTTGCCTTCCACGCCAAGAAGAGTCCCATCCGGACACGGGAGAGAGTCTTCGGTCTTGCATCTTCACAGCCCATTAGTATGGCCCATGTCTAACAGGCCGGACGCCCGAAGACCCCTTAGTCCAGGACTCCCTCACCCGTGTACCCTCAAAAATGCTTTGCTTACTATAAGAGACCGTTTTGGCCTGTCCTTTGCCTCAAAAGGATTGGGCTACCTTGCTGCACTTTTGTTACTACTACCGTTACTTGCTCGTTACAAATTATCTTGCTATCAAACTACTCCGCTACTTACAATTTCAGCACTTGCAGACATTACCTTACTGAAAACCACTTGTCATTTCCTTCTGCTCCTCGTTGAGTTCGACACTCTTACTTATTGAAAATAGCTACAATTGATCCCCTATACTTGTGGGTCATCAAGGCTATTTTCTGGCGCCGTTGCCGGGGAGTGAAGTGCCTTTTGTAAGCGGAGTTTGGTAAGGAAACATTTATATAGTGTGCTGAAATTTATTGTCACTGATTTCATGCCTTTAGTTGACACATTGGAAAGGAGATTGACTGCTAGTTCTTGCATGCTAAATCAAGGCTCTCGTTTATAGATGTGAACTTCTGTCTTGACCTCTATGCCAATTTACTTCCTCTGCAGTTTGCAACTCCCTCCTGGTATTATCAAGCAGCTGGACAAAATATTCAGACAATGCCTATGGAGAGGAAGCAATGATGCTCCAAAGCAATCCCTGGCTACTTGGGACTTGGTTTGTAGGCCAACGGACAAAGGAGGCCTTGGTGTTATTAACTTGCACATTCAAAACAAGGGCCTCCTTCTCAAGCATTTACATAAAAATTTTTTAAGGCAGATATCCCCTGGGTGACCCTGATCTGGAATAGTTATTATGATGATGGAATCCCACATGCTACAACTCTAGTTGGCTCATTTTGGTGGAGAGATATTCTCAAGCTTTCTGATGCTTATACTGCCATTGCCTCAGTGCACATCAATATGGGAGACTCTGCCCTTTTTTGGATTGATGCTTGGCTCTTTGGTGGTTCTTCCAGACCTTTGTGTTGGAGACTACCTAGGCTTTACTCATTTGTTAACAATGATAAAATCTATATGCATGAATTCCTCATATCTTAGGATATCTTCTCAATGTTCTACCTGCCATTGTCTCATGAGGCTGCCCTGGAGTTGCAAGTGCTGGAAGGTTGGATTTTGGATTTAAACAGAGACCCCAACATACCAGATGTTTGGATATGGCCTGGCGAATCAGGATGTTACACTACCAAGAGTTTTTACATGCTTATGCACTCACATTTGCCCACCATTCTACCATGTAAATGGTTGTGGAAAAGTAGGTGCACCATGAAGATCAAAGTCTTTGGCTGGTTTCTCTTCTTTGATAGACTCAACAACAAGGACTTGTTGATACACATGCATTGGAGATCTCCTTTAGATGACAATCTTTGTGTTATTTGCAATGAATATGTGTACGAGGATAGGTTGCATTTGTTCTTCAACTGCAATTTCAGCCGCAGAGTCTGGTGTTATCTTTGCATTGACTAGTCCAGGGGACCTGATATTCAGCATGCAAGATCCAGGTTCAAGCATCCTTTCTTCTTTGAAGTAATGCTCACTGCGGCTTGGAATATTTGGATCCTTAGGAATGGCAGAATTTTAGAGGGGAGAATGTCACTTTTGGTGCTTGGAAACGTAATTTTGTACATGATCTTTCCCTTTTAGCTCATAGGCTAAAGGTAGACACCAGGGTCAAGCTGACTGCTTGGATCAATTCCCTAGTTTAACTTCAGGTAGGTAGATGTAGTTTTGTAACCTAGTTCTTGTACATACTCTGTTCCCCCCTGTTTGTACAGTTGTTGTTCTTTAATAAAGGGCTGTGGGGCTTTGACTCACAGTAAATATTCAAAAAAAATTATTGTCACTCGTTACTATGGAAAACAATCCTTTGAGGGGTTTGTTCGGTGTATCTTCACCTCGTCCGAAACCACAAATAGTTACCCCTCAACCTACTGCACCTACTGAAAATATTGAATATGAAATTCCTCCGGGTCTGATAGAACAACTGCTAGCTAATCCTTATGCAGGAGACGGAACCGAATAGCCTGATATGCACTTGATATATGTAGAACAAATTTGTGGATTGTTCAAGCTTGCAGGTTTACCCGGAGATGAAGTTATGAAGAAGGTTTTCCGTTTATCTTTTAAGGGAAAAGCATTGGCATGGTATAAGCTATGTGATGATATTGGATCTTGGAATTGGGATCGTCTGAAATTGGAGTTCCACCAAAAACTTTATCATATGCATCTAGTTCATCATGATCGGAATTATATATATAATTTTTGGCCTCGTGAAGGAGAAAGTATAGCTCTAGCTTGGGGGAGGCTTAAGTCAATGTTATATTTATGCCCCAATCATGAGCTCTTAAGAGAAATTATTATCTAGAATTTTTATGCTCGGCTTTCTCGTAATGATCAAACCATGCTTGATACTTCTTGTGCTAGTTCTTTTATGAACAAGACTATTGAATTCCGGTGGAATCTTTTGGAAAGAATTAAATGCAACTCTGAAGATTGGGAACTCGACAAAGGTAAAGAGTCAGGTATTAAACTTAAATATGATTGTGTTAAATTTTTTATGGATACCGATGCTTTTCAAAAGTTTAGCACTAAATATGGAGTTGACTCTGAGATAGTAGCCTCCTTTTGTGAATCATTTGCTACTCATGTTGATCTCCCCAAAGAGAAGTGGTTTAAATATCACCCACCTATTAAAGAAGAAATTAAAGAACATGTACCAGTTAAAGAAGAAACTATACTATACAATGTTGATCCAGTTGTTCCTTATGCTTATATTGAGAAACCACCTTTCCTTGTTAGGATAAAGGAACATGCTAAAGTTTCAACTGTGGTTAACAAAAGCTATATTAGAACACCTAACCTGATGAACAAATTAAAGTTGAACCTAGTATTGCTATGGTTAAAGATCTCTTGGAAGAAGATATGGATGGGCATGTTATCTACTTCTGTGAAGAAGCTGCTAGAATTGCCAAACCTGATAAAAAAGGATAAACATAGACCTGTTGTTGGCATGCCCGTTGTCTCAGTTAAAATAGGAGACCACTATTATCATGGTTTATGTGACATGGGTGCTAGTGTGTGTGCTATTCCTTACACCTTATATCAATAAATTATGAAAGGCATAGCACCTGCAGAAATAGAAGACATAGATGTTACTATTAAACTTGCTAATGGAGACACTATATCACCAATTGGGATTGTTAGAGATGTTGAAGTATTGTGTGGGAAAATAAAATAGCCAACTGATTTTCTTGTTCTTGGTTCCCCACAAGATGACTTTTGTCCCATTATCTTTGGTAGACTTTTCTTCAATATAGTTAATGCTAAGATAGACTATAAGAAACAAACTATTGGTGTTAGCTTTGGTGATGAGTCTCATGAGTTCAATTTTTCCAAGTTTAGCATAAAGCTTCATGAAAAAGAATTGCCTAGTAAGGATGAATTAATTGGTCTTGCTTCTATTATGAAAGAATTGCCTAGACCAATATTTTCTAGACCATGAAAATGATTTACATATGCATGAAAGAAATGAAATAGATAAGATTTTCTTTGAACAACGTCCTCTACTTAAACACAATTTGCCTATTGAAACTCTAGGAGGTTCTCCTCCACCTAAAGGTGATCCTGTGTTTGAACTAGAACAATTGCCAGACACTTTGAAATATGCTTATCTTGATGAAAAGAAGATATATCACTACAAAAAAAGACACATCCATGACATTTTGGGCCGAACGATTTTTTTTCCTGTCATACATATGACACTTCTATGACGATAATTGTGACAAAACCCGATATCATCATAGATGTGGTGGGCTCCTACTTCTATGACAAAAAATCATGACAGAAAATGGGCTTTTCGTCCTAGGCGGGCCGGAGACGCAGCTGCATGACATACTTTGGGCCGTCCATGACAGAAAAAACCGTGGTAGAAGCGAGGGGGAGGAAAATTTCGGGGAGTTGACGGTTACGGTGGGAGGTCGGGGCGGCGATCGCGTTCTCGTACACGCGCTGCAGCGTGTGTGCGGCGTTAGCTCTAATCGAACCCGAGCGAGACATTGGGCTCTAATCGAACCCGGCGATTGCCCGCAGGCTACGTTCTGCGAACCCGGCGATCGATCGATGGATGTTAAGCAACCCGATCGGCGATTCGCCGCTCGCTGCTAATCAAGCCGATCGATGCTGCCTGGGATGAGCGGTGAGTGTTGCGGGGGGTTGGATGAGCAGTGGCGGTGGCGTTGCCTCTGGATGAACAGGACCCGTGGTGTGGTGGAGGCTGGATGAGCGATGAGCGATGGAGGGTGCCCGTGGAGGGTGGTTGAGCAGGACCCGTGGTGTGGAGGGCTGGATGAGCAGTGAGCGGTGGAGGGTGCTCGTGGAGGGGTGGTTGAACATGACCCGTGGTGTGGAGGGCTGGATGAGCAGTGAGCGGTGGAGGGTGGTTGAGCAAGAGCTGCGGAGTAGCGCGCGGTGGAGGCTGGATGAGCAGGAGCCCGTGGAGGTGGAGGAGCTCCACGGTAGCCCGTGGAGGCCGGAGGAGGTCGACGGTGGAGATGAACAGTATCCGTGGAGTCCGTTTTGCGGTATGCCACACCTCCCGATGAACAGGACCCCGTTTCGACCGTAGGAGGTCCGTTTAAATCCGTTTATGCGATGCGCACACCCCTCCCGATCAACAGGACCCCCGTTTTGACCGTAGGAGGTCCGTTTCCTCCGTTTTGTGGTACGCCACACCTCTCCCAATCAACAGGACCCCATTCCGAACGTAGGAGGTCTGTTTCCTCCGTTGTGCGGTACGCCAGGCCTCGTTTCCATCGCTGTTTCCGTCCAAGCCCTCCCGATGAACACGACCACGCATTCCGTTCCGACCCAGCGGTTGGCTCCCACGCGTTCCGTTGCCTCTGATGAACACGGCGCATTGATTGCCTCCCCATGAACACGATGCACTCCGTTGCCTCCCCATGAACACGATGGCGGCGCTGTTTCTCCGTTCCGACCCAGCCATGTACACGAGCCACAGCCATACGTGTGTCGCGAGTAGGCGTTGAGACCCGCCCGTATGTACACATATGTGGCGTATTTTCTTTCTTGCACCCGGCGGCTATGCGTGCGTGTACATGCTATGTGCGCGCCTCTACAACGACCGGTATGTGCGTTACACGTTCGCGACCAGAATGACAACGCTCGTGCGCTTGACCAGGTGGGTCCGGTACCGCCGAGCACTTCCTTGCGTGCGAAGATGTAGCTGGTGGGTCCCAGCAATGTCGGGCGAATCGTTTTTGCGGGACGTACTTCCTTGCGTGCGAAGATGTAGCCGCTGGGTCCCAGCAGCGAAGGGGCGAATCGTTTTTTGCCCGGACGCACTTCCTTGCGTGCGAAGGTGTAGTGGTGGGTCCCGGCAATCGAAACAAATCGTTTTTTGCTCGGGCGCACTTCCTTGTGTGCGAAGGTGTAGCTGGTGGGTCCCAGCAGTCGAAGCGAATCGTTTTGTTTTTTTTGCCCGGACGCATTTCCTTGCGTGCAAGGTGTAGCTTCTTTGGGTCCCGGCATCGAAGCGAATCATTTTTTGCCGGGCGCACTTCCTTGCGTGCGATGGTGTAGCAGTGGGTCCCAGCGTCGGGCTAATCATTTTTTTCGACGCACTTCCTTGCGTGCGAAGATGTAGTGGTGGGTCCCATCGACCGAGGGGCGAATCGTTTTTTCGGAAGCACTTCTTTGCGTGCGAAGATGTAGCTCGTGGGTCCCGATGGTCGGGGCTAATCATTTTTCACGAATCGGTGGCCCGTCCGGTGGTCCCCATTGTCGGTGGAGGAATAATTATTTTGCACGTAATAAGGAGGCACTTCCTTGCGGCTGCCGTGGACCCAACTGTCAGCCTCTCCACGTACAGTCCATGTCCGATGGAAATCGTTCCTTGACCACGTTGACCACGCCACGCCGAGAGCACCACGGCGGTGGACGATGGCAAGGCCTAGGAAGGGACGACACGGAGCCGGGGAAGACGCGACAGTGGATGCACATGCGGAGAGGAGTACGAGGGTTCACTGGTTCGGCTGCGCTGCCGTCGCCGCAGAATAACAGGGGGTGTGGGTGAGTGGAGGGATGGCCTGGCCAGCGGTGGAGTAGTAGGGGGCTGTAACACCCCGGATGTAACTTTCCATATTTGTAACTCCAACTCTTGCCATTTTCGGCATTGTGATATGATATTCCCTCCGTGGTTGGGTTTTTCTTCTTTTTGCATTTTGTCCATGTCATGCATTTCATATCATGTCATCATGTGCATCGCATTTGCATACGTGTTTGTCTCATGATTCCGAGCATTTTTCCCGTTGTCCGTTTTGCAATCCGGCACTCCTATGTCCCCCGGCGTCCCCTTTTACGTTTTTCTGTGAGCGGGTACTAAAATTTCTCGGAATGGACCGAGGCTTGTCAAGTGGCCTTGGTATACCACCGGTAGACCACCGGTCAAGTTTCGGGTCATTTGGAGCTCGTTTGGTACTCCAACGGTTAACCGCACTCTCGCAAAGGCCTCTTTTAAGTTGCAGCCCAACACCCCTTCAAAATAGTCCAATAACCCATCTAAGTCACTTCCATGCTCTCCGTCGTTCGATCACGATCGTGTGGTCGAAAACCGCACCTCATTTGGACTCTCCTAGCTCCCTCTATGCCTATATATACACCCTCATTCCAAATCCGGATCAAACCCTAGACGCGTTTTCCCTCCGCCGCCACACGTCCGGCCGCAGCCGGACACGTTAGTCGCCCGCCGCCACGCAGTACGCCGCCACTCGCCCGACCACCAGCGCCACCCGCCAGCCCGCCATGCCCGCCGCCCGGCCCCGTCCTCCACCGCCACCGCCGCCGCTAAGACCGCCCCGCCCGAGGCCCGCCGCCCGCCCGCGCCGCTGCCATTGTTGCCACACAGCCCACCACCCATCAGGTCGCCGCCTCCGCTTCCGCCCGGCCTCGTCGGCCCGCATTGCCTCGCCGCCATCGCCGCCTCACCGCCGCCGCCCGACCACCGGCGCCCGGCCTCCTCTCCCTCGCCGGCCCGGCCCCTGCCGCCAGCGCCGCGCCAGCCCGCCGCATCTCGAGCTCGGCGGATCTGAGATCCGAGTCCCGGCGGTTGACTTCTTCCCCTCATTTCGTCTAAGTTTTTAAATTCGGTGATTATTTTGTGGCATTTTCAACGCATCATAACTTTGCATCTGTAGCTCCGCTTTAAATGCGTGTAATATGTCAAAATGTTAAATCTCAAAGAGTAGATCATTTCGACTCATTGAATCATTTTCATTTGAGCTCATCTTTATGCGCGAAATGCTGTTGTAAGAAGGCTATGTGATGTTAGTTTCTGTTTCTTAACAGAAGATGCACTTTGTCATTTTGCTATGATTGATGTGTGCACCCTATGAATTTGAGTCCTACATGTGTTTTGTAATATGCCATGCCATCTTTCCAGGGTGTATGCCATGTATTTTTGTGATCTATGTGGTGACTAGCACAAGCATGCAAAATAGGCTTCTGATGTTGCTGATTTCACTGCTGTTTCTTGATATTTTGATGCCATGTTAACTTGATGCTACCGAGAGATCCATGCATATTTTGAGATACTTGAGAAGGATGTTTTGAACATATGGTTATGATCTATCCATCCATGCCTTTGTTTGCAATTATGGAGTGCCATAGCTTGAGTCAATCGAGCTCTACTTTTGCTATAAAATGTTTCCTGGCAGATTGTTTACATGTTATTCAATTTTGCCAAGGTTGTTGTGGTTGATCCGTGTGTGATATGATGTTGTTCTTGCCATGTATGTCTTCTATGCCATGTCTTATTGATGTATATATGCTTAGTTTATCATGTAATGCTCTGTAGTGAGTGCTTTGAGCTCTCAAACATGCCTACTTGTTATCTGTTTTTGACATGCCATGTTGCTGAATCTGTTAATGAAACTTGCTATATTGACATGGGTGTTACTATATTTTCCGATCCTTTTGGCTTAAGGTCAGAAGGGACTTTTGTTCTATTCATGCCATGCCTTGTTTTTCTATTATAAGTTCCTGTAGCATGTTGTTTTCTTGCTCAACATTGCTACCGATGCTGTTTTTGCCATGTTCGATAATTTCACTAAGTCTGTGAAGTCGATATGTTTTGCACTTTTGCCATGCTTGTTTGAACCTGTTGTGATGTGATTTAGCCGTAGCTCAGTGTTCATCTTTTGTCAAGCATCTTGAGTAGATCACTGCCATATGCTTTGTTGGTATGTTTGGGTGCAGTAGCTTAATTTCTTGTTGCTTGCTAAGTGGTATCATCTTTGTTAATGGCAGATTTGCGCCATTCTTGTTTTGCTTGTCATTTGCAAACCGTGCATCCGATTCGGTGATCTTTATATCGATTTCAACGAAATCATCTCATCTTTCAGCGGCATACTTGGTTTTCCAAGTTGATGCCTGGTTCATCATTTTCCTTCCAGAGCGCCGCATACGCATTGCATATCACATCTCGCATATCATGTCATGTTTTGCATCATGTTGCTTGTGCATTGCACCGTGATTTATTGTGGTTCCTTTGTTTGTGTTCTTGCTTTGGGTAGAGCCGGGAGAAGAGTACATGAACGAGGAACCTGTTGAGAACGCTTACGAGGATAAAGCTTTCGACAACTCTGTGAACATTGCAGGCAAGATGACCATACCCTCGAAATCACTTCTATCTTTGCTATGCTAGTTGCTCGCTCTTTTGCTATGCCTATGCTGCGATGCCTATCACTTGCTTATCATGCCACCCATATTGCCATGTTAGCCCCTAACCATCCTTTCCTAGCAAACCGTTGATTGGCTATGTTACCGCTTTGCTCAGCCCCTCTTATAGCGTTGCTAGTTGCAGGTGAAGACGAAGTTTGTTCCTTGTTGGAACATGGAGATGTTGTTCCTTGTTGGAACATGTTTACTTGTTGGGGATATCACAATATATATCTGCTATAATTAATGCATCTATATACTTGGTAAAGGGTGGAAGGCTCGGCCTTATGCCCGTGTTTTGTTCCACTCTTGCCACCCTAGTTTCCGTCATACCGTGTTATGTTCCTTGATTTCACGTTCCTTACATGGTTGGGTGATTTATGGGACCCCCTTGATAGTTCGCTTTGAATAAGACTCGTCCAGCAAGGCCCAACATTGGTTTTACCATTTGCCACCTAAGCCTTTTTCCCCGGGTTTCGCGAGCCCGAGGGTCATCTTTATTTTAACCCCCCTGACCAGTGCTCCTTCGAGTCTTGGCGAACGGCCGCTTCAAGGCCACCACGGGAAACTCGAGGCTTGGTTTTACTCGTAGCCTGTCTCATCCGGATGTGCCACGAGAACGAGATATGTGCAGCTCCTATCGGGAATTGTCGGCAATCGGGTGGCTTTGCTGGTCTTGTTTTATTGCTTTGTCGAAATGTCTTGTAGTCCGGATTCCGAGATTGATCGGTCTTCCCAGTAGAAGGAATATCCTTCGTTGACCGTGAGAGCTTATAATGGGCTAAGTTGGGACACCCTGCAGGTATTATCTTTCGAAAGCCGTGCCCGCGGTTATGAGGCAGATAGGAATTTGTTAATGTCGGTTGTAGAAAACCGAAGTTGACCTCTATTAAAATACACATCAACAAGCGTGTGTAACCGTGATGGTCACTTCTCGTGAGTCCGGAAGTGAACACGGTGTTGGAGTAATGTTTGGCGTAAGTAGTTCAGGATCACTTCTTGATCGCTACTAGCTTCATGTCCGTGCCTTGCTTCTCTTCTCGCTCTCTTTTGCGAATGTAGCCACCATATATGCTAGTCGCTTGCTGCAGCTCCACCTTACAACTCTGTCCTTCCTATTAAGCTTAAATAGTCTTGATCTCATGGTGTGAGATTGCCGAGTCCCCGTGACTCACAGATTCTACCAAAACAGTTGCAGGTGCCGGCGATGCGGTCAGGTGGCACGAACCGAGCTCAAGTGGGAGTTCGACGAGGAACGTGATCGTTACTATGTGTCTTTTCCCGATGATCAGTAGTGGTGCCCAGTTGGGACGATCGGGGATCTGTGTAGCATTTGGGGTATCTTCTTTTATTTTGGTTCCGTAGTCGGACCTTGAGTGTACTCTGAATGATGGATGTTTAATTATGTATTATGTGAAGTGGCGACTGTAAGCCAACTTTGTATCTTTTTCCCTTATGTATTACATGGGTTGTGTGAAGATTACCTCACTTGCGACATTGCTTTCAATGCGGTTATGCCTCTAAGTCGTGCTTCGACACGTGGGAGATATAGCCGCATCGAGGGTGTTACAAGTGGGTGCCACCAGGACCTCAAGCAGTCGTATTGGTGGACTCGAATGAAGCGAGAAATTGCTAAATTCGTGAATGAATGTGATGTCTGCAGAAGAGTGAAAGCAGAACACCAAAGACCAGCTGGTCTCCTTCAACCTCTTGCTATTCCAGAATGGAAGTTTGATCATATCGAGATGGACTTCGTGACTGGATTTCCTAAGTCCAAGCGTGGAAATGATGCTATCTTCGTTGTCATTGACAAGCTAACTAAAGTGGCTCATTTTCTTCCTATCAAAGAATCTATCACAGCAGCTCAGTTGGCAGAGCTATACACATCCAGGATTGTCTCCTTGCACGGCATTCCACAAGTGATCTCTTCAGACCGTGGCAGCATCTTTACCTCCAAGTTTTGGGATTCTTTTGAAGGCCATGGGCACCAACATTCGTTTCAGCACAGCTTTCCATCCTCAAACAAGTGGCCGAGTCGGCGAGTAAATCAAATCCTTGAAGATATGCTCGGGGCTTGTGTCATTTCTTTCGGTATGAAGTGGGAAGATTGTCTTCCATATGCCGAAGTTCTCCTACAACAACAGCTTCCAAGCGAGTTCGGGCAAGGCCCCATTCGAAATTCTCTATGGCAGAAAGTGCCGTACTCCTCTCAATTGGTCCGAGACAGGTGAACGCCAACTTCTTGGCAACGACTTGATCACAGAAGCTGAAGAAATGTGCAAAGTCATTCGTGAGAATCTCAAAGCCGCAATCGCGCGGAAGAGCTATTATGATGGCAAGCACCGTGATGTGGCTTTTGAAATCGGAGACCATGTCTACCTCGCGTCTCTCAATGAAAGGCACTCGTCCGCCCGGTATCAAATGGAAGCTTGCCCCTAGATACGTGGGTCCTTTCAAGATCAGTGGCAAAAGAGGCGATCTCACCTATCAACTTGAGCTTCCGTCCAACTTCGCGAATGTGCACGATGTGTTTCACGTGTCACAGCTTCGCAAGTGCTTCAAGACTCCCGAACGCACTACCAACTTCGAAGAGATTGACCTTCAAGAAGATCTCTCTTATCATGAGCACCCCGTTGCTATTCTTGAAGAAACCGAGCGCAAGACTGCAACAAGTCAATCAAATTCCTGAAAGTGAAGTGGTCACACCATTCAAGCGTGAAGCCACACAGGGCGCGAGGATCACCTCCGTTCTGAATATCCGGAGTTCTTTTAGTCCTAGATCTCGGGCGAGATCCTCTTGTAGTGGTGGAGTGTTGAAACACCCGGATGTAACTTTCCATATTTGTAACTCCAACTCTTGCCATTTTCGCATTGTGATATGATATTCCCTCCGTGGTTGGGTTTTTCTTCTTTTGCATTTTGTCCATGTCATGCATTTCATATCATGTCATCATGTGCATCGCATTTGCATACGTGTTCGCCTCATGATTCCGAGCATTTTTCCGTTGTCCGTTTTGCAATCCGGCACTCCTATGTCCCCCGGCGTCCCCTTTTACTTTTTCCGTGAGCGGGTACTAAACTTTCTCGGAATGGACCGAGGCTTGTCAAGTGGCCTTGGTATACCACCGGTAGACCACCGGTCAAGTTTCGGGTCATTTGGAGCTCGTTTGGTACTCCAACGGTTAACCGCACTCTCGCAAAGGCCTCTTTTAAGTTGCAGCCCAACACCCCTTCAAAATAGTCCAATAACCCATCTAAGTCACTTCCATGCTCTCCGTCGTTCGATCACGATCGTGTGGTAACTCCGCACCTCATTTGGACTCTCCTAGCTCCCTCTATGCCTATATACACCCCCCATTCCAAATCCGGATCAAACCCTAGACGTTTTCCCTCCGCCGCCACGGACACGTCCGCCATAGCGGACACGTCCGGGTCGCCCAACGCCGCCACGTGTACGCCGCCACTCGCCCGACCACCAGCGCCCGCCCGCCCGCCAGTTCCCGCCACCCCCCTCGCGGGGCCCGTCCTCCACCGCCGCCGCCGCCCTTCGGCCCGCGACTGCCCATGCCGCCCGAGCCGCGCCGCCCCACCCGCCCGATCGCCGCCCGCCACACGCCATACCATCACGATGGTCGCCGCCCGCCCGCCCGCCTCGTCGGCCCGCCTCGGCCGCCGTCGCCGGCTAAGCGCGCCGCCCGCCCGACCACCGCGCCCACCGCCTCTCCTCGCTGCCGGCCCCGCCCCTCGCCAGCGCAGCAGCGCGCCGCCGCCGCCTCGAGCTCCGGCCGGATCTGAGATCCGAGTCCCGGGCGGTTGACTTCTTCCCCCCTCATTTCGTCTAAGTTTTTAAATTCCGGTGATTATTTTGTGGCATTTTCAACGCATCATAACTTTGCATCTGTAGCTCCGTTTCGTGCGTGTAATATGTCAAAATGTTCGCCTCGAAGAGTAGATCATTTCATCTCATTGAATCATTTTCATTTGAGCTCATCTTGATGCGCGAAATGCTGTGGTAAGAAGGCTATGTGATGTTAGTTTCTGTTTCTTAACAGAAGATGCACTTTTGTCATTTTTGCTATGATTGATGTGTGCACCCTATGAATTTGAGTCCTACATGTGTTTTGTAATATGCCATGCCATCTTTCCAGGGGTGTATGCCATGCATTTTTGTGATCTATGTGGTGACTAGCACAAGCATGCAAAATAGGCTTCCTGATGTTGCTGATTTCAACTCTGTTTTGCTGATATTTTGATGCCATGTTAACTTGATGCTACCGAGAGATCCATGCATATTTTGAGATACTTCAGTAAGGATGTTTTGAACATATGGTTATGATCTATCCATCCATGCCTTTGTTTGCAATTATGGAGTGCCATAGCTTGAGTCAATCGAGCTCTACTTTTGCTATAAAATGTTTCCTGGCAGATTGTTTACATGTTATTCAATTTTGCCAAGGTTGTTGTGGTTGATCCGTGTGTGATATGATGTTGTTCTTGCCATGTATGTCTTCTATTCCATGTCTTATTGATGTATGTATGCTTAGTTTATCATGTAATGCTCTGTAGTGAGTGCTTTGAGCTCTCAAACATGCCTACTTGTTATCTGTTTTTGACATGCCATGTTGCTGAATCTGTTAATGAAACTTGCTATATTGACATGGGTGTTACTATATTTTCTGATCCTTTTTGGCTTAAGGTCAGTAAGGGACTTTTGTTCTATGCTTTGAGTAGATTCATGCCATGCCTTGTTTTTCTATTATAAGTTCCTGTAGCATGTTGTTTTCTTGCTCTGAACATTGCTACCTGATGCTGTTTTTGCCATGTTCAGTAATTTCACTAAGTCTGTGAAGCTGATATGTTTTGCACTTTTGCCATGCTTGTTTGAACCTGTTGTGATGTGATTTAGCCGTAGCTCAGTGTTCATCTTTTGTCAAGCATCTTGAGTAGATCACTGCCATATGCTTTGTTGGTATGTTTGGGTGCAGTAGCTTAATTTCTTGTTGCTTGCTAAGTGGTATCATGCTGTTAATGGCAGATTTGCGCCATTCTTGTTTTGCTTGTCATTTGCAAACCGTGCATCCGATTCCGGTGATCTTTATATCGATTTCAACCGAAATCATCTCATCTTTCCAGCGGCATACTTGGTTTTCCAAGTTGATGCCTGGTTCATCATTTTCCTTCCAGAGCGCGCATACGCATTGCATATCACATCTCGCATATCATGTCATGTTTTGCATCATGTTGCTTGTGCATTGCACCGTGATTTATTGTGGTTCCTTTGTTTGTGTTCTTGCTTTGGGTAGAGCCGGGAGAAGAGTACGTGAACGAGGAACCTGTTGAGAACGCTTACGAGGATAAAGCTTTCGACAACTCTGAGAACATTGCAGGCAAGATGACCATACCCTCGAAATCACTTCTATCTTTGCTATGCTAGGTGCTCGCTCTTTTGCTATGCCTATGCTGCGATGCCTATCACTTGCTTATCATTCCACCCATATTGCCATGTTAGCCCCTAACCATCCTTTCCTAGCAAACCGTTGATTGGCTATGTTACCGCTTTGCTCAGCCCCTCTTATAGCGTTGCTAGTTGCAGGTGAAGACGAAGTTTGTTCCTTGTTGGAACATGGAGATGTTGTTCCTTGTTGGAACATGTTTACTTGTTGGGATATCACAATATATATCTGCTATAATTAATGCATCTATATACTTGGTAAAGGGTGGAAGGCTCGGCCTTATGCCCGTGTTTTGTTCCACTCTTGCCACCTAGTTTCCGTCATACCGGTGTTATGTTCCTTGATTTAGCGTTCCTTACGGTTGGGTGATTTATGGGACCCCTTGACAGTTCGCTTTGAATAATACTCGTCCAGCAAGGCCCAACATTGGTTTTACCATTTGCCACCTAAGCCTTTTCCCCGGGTTTCGCGAGCCCGAGGGTCATCTTTATTTTAACCCCGGACCAGTGCTCCTTGAGTGCTGGCCCGAACCGAACGCTGCTGAGGGCCACCACGGGAAACTTCGAGGCTTGGTTTTACTCGTAGCCTGTCTCATCCGGATGTGCCACGAGAACGAGATATGTGCAGCTCCTATCGGGTTTGTCGGCACAATCGGGTGGCTTTGCTGGTCTTGTTTTATTGTTGTCGAAATGTCTTGTAGTCCGGGATTCGAGATTGATCGGGTCTTCCCGTAGAAGGAATATCCTTCGTTGACCGTGAGAGCTTATAATGGGCTAAGTTGGGACACCCTGCAGGTATTATCTTTCAAAGCCGTGCCCGCGTTATGAGGCAGATGGGAATTTGTTAATGTCCGGTTGTAGAAAACCGAAGTTGACCTCTATTAAAATACACATCAACGCGTGTGTAACTGTGATGGTCTCTTCTCGTAGTCCGGAAGTGAACACGGTGTTGGAGTAATGTTTGGCGTAAGTAGTTCAGGATCACTTCTTGATCGCTACTAGCTTCATGTCCGTGCCTTGCTTCTCTTCTCGCTCTCTTTTGCGAATGTAGCCACCATATATGCTAGTCGCTTGCTGCAGCTCCACCTTACAACTCTGTCCTTCCTATTAAGCTTAAATAGTCTTGATCTCACAGATTCTACCAAAACAGTTGCAGGTGCCGACGATGCCAGTGCAGGTGACGCAACCGAGCTCAAGTGGGAGTTCGACGAGGAACGTGGTCGTTACTATGTGTCTTTTCCTGATGATCGATGAGTGGTGCTCAGCTTGGGACGATCGGGGATCCATGTAGCATTTGGGGTATCTTCTTTTATTTTGGTTCCGTAGTCGGACCTTGAGTGTACTCAATGATGGATGTTTAATTATGTATTGTGTGAAGTGGCGGTGTAAGCCAACTATGTATCTTTTTCCTTATGTATTACATGGGTTGTGTGAAGATTACCTCACTTGCGACATTGCTTTCAATGCGGTTATGCCTCTAAGTCGTGCTTCGACACGTGGGAGATATAGCCGCATCGAGGGCGCATAGGCGGTGAGGCCTCCGCAGCAACACAGCCGCCACGGAGGCGTGGAGCAAAGCGACACGACCGGCGCTGCTTTGGGCGGCTGGAGCAAGAAGACCAGAGGTTGAAGAAGCACGACGACCGTTGGATGGACATCATACGGTCACTGCAGCTAGAATCGTTTATATTGACTAAGTTGACAAATCCTTGATACGTCAACTTAGTAGGCCCACAGTCGCTTCAAAGCAGTGCGCCCGGATGTCGGGGAGGAATCATTTTTGGGCGGGTGAAGCTAGAATATCCGAGATTGAAGAAGAAGCACGGCATGCATTGGATGGACATCCAACGGCCACTACTGCTAGAACCGTGTGTTGACTATAAGTTGACAAAGCCTTGCATACGCGTCAACTCTGTTTTTTAGGGACGATCAACTTAGTAAGGCCAGTAAGTGTGTGGCGAGAACTTATAGCCCATTTGAGATTTGTAAGAATGTGTAGCCCATTTTGAATTCTAATGGAATTTACTACAACCCATTTACAGTTTGTTAAAAGTACAGCCCATTTCAACCAACCGTTCAAAACAGAATTCAATAAAATTTCCCACATTTTGATGGGATCTGAAATATTTTTATCCCAAAATTTCTAGTCATATTAAATACAGTTTTAATATAAATATATATTACGTAAAAATCCAACGAAACATTCGCTCGCAACAATTAATGAAATTAAAATTTTCAATATCCAAAAATAATAATTTATAAAGTAATCACGTGTTTGGTGCATTTTTTTATAGTTACTGCCCAGTTTTTACAATTACATCCCATTTACTATTTCTTAAAGCCCATTTTCTTGTTAAGCCTAATGCACCCCTCCTAGGAAAGATTTGCAGCCCAGCGGGGCGGAGAATAACAACTTGACCTTGCCTGGGTATTCCTAAAAAAAGTATAGCTGGGCTAGCCATTTTCAGCTTGAAAAAAAATTAATATCTGGGCTGGATATCTGGCCTTGGCTAGACGGGACACAACCCGCCAAGTTAATACCTGCAGCGATGTTTTCGTTGTTGTTCAGAGGAGAAAAATTAATATCTGGGCTAAACATCGAAAAACTCTGCACAAATACTGCTCGAGCTGCTTGGTCCCAATTGCCGGCCGCTTCTTGTGCAATTCTCTCGTTTATTGACTACTGCAGGAGGTTGACAATGGTGTGGGACCGTGATGTCGAGAAACCAGGGAGGAAGCAAAATAAATTATAGTATATATATATATATATATATATATATATATATATATATATATATATATATATATATATATATATATATATATATATAAGGAGGCACTTGCGTACGTGAGGCTATGGACCTGGTGGGTCCCCATTGTCATCCTCTCCAAGTAAAGTCATCTACTCGCCCGCCCGCGCTTTCCACCCGAAAGAGTTAGCGCCGCCCGCCCTGCTTCCCAGTGCAGGCGATTGCTCCGCCTTCAAACGACACAAGTGCCGTCCGTCCGTCCATCTGCCACCCACATTAATGATACGCGGTTGCCGAGGCGGCTACTCCGGCGCCACACGTCCGTCCCTCCGCCCGCCCACCATTGCTATATAAACTGCTGCGCCGGCCATACCCGCAGTCATCCGCATCCGTTCCCTTTCTCTTGTCCACATCACTACTGCCCACCATGGCTTCCTCGCGCTCCAGCGCTCTTCGGGACGGGTGGACGACGGACCACAAGGAGATGGCAGCCATTTCTGCCGACCGGCCGGCCGGCAGGCGGCCGGAGGACGACGACGTCCCAATGGAGAACATGGTAGTCGACGATCCAGTGCCAACCCCCTCCTCCGTGCCATCCTCGTCGGTGCATTGCACCATGACCATCGGCGAGGATCGTGCCCAATATATGGACAGGGTGAGGCAGATGCGTGAGGAGCAGTTCCGGGAGGAGCAGGCCAACGCCGCCTACAACGACCATCTCCTCCAGGAGCACCTACAGGCGGAGGAGTAGATCGCCGCGGAGCGGGCGGAGCAGGAGGCGCTGCTCGACTCGTACCGCTCCACCCGCAAGGGCCGCCTCGAGCGCTGGCGGTACTGCATGTGGGTGGCGGAGGCTACGGCCGCCTACAAAGAGGCTAGCAAAGAGGGCGATGAAGCGGGCGAGGCGCTGTTTGGTGAGACCGAGGACGAGGCAGAGGACGATGCCCGCTCCGACGAGTCACCGCTCCGCTGGCGTCGACGAGGCAGAGGACATCGCCTGCTCAGCCGAGGCCCCATCCTGCCGACAACGTGTGGGAGGATTTCCATAGCTCCGCTGAGGCTCCGCCCGCCTGCAACGAGACAGAGGACATCGCCGGCTCCGCCAAGGCCCCTCCCCGCCGCCAACGAGGCCGCGCCACATAGAAAACAAGGAAGAGTAGAACACGGTAGGTCGCCGCCACTCGGGTCCAAGTAAGGCCGCCGCTGCTACCCTCCGGTTGAAGCCAAGCTAGGCGGGTTGACCATTAACGGCCGGTTAGCTTCTTGGCGGCGACGTGGAGTCGGAGAGCTGCTGTTGGAAGAACGCTGCTTCTACTTAATCGCTGGTGCGGTTGGTCGATCGACACGTGGGCCCAACAGGCCACATGTCAGTTACGAAACTGCAGCTGCAGTTAAGTCACTGAAGCTTCTGTTCGGCTCAGCGGGACACACGTGGGTAGCTTCGGTTAATTAATTATACCTCCAGCGCACCCCTTTTTAGTTGAAGAATGTATGAAATGTAATGAAATCCGGCATGTTTATATGAAATCCGACCATGTATTAATGAATTTATTTCGATTAGTTCGAATTCCTGTATCACTGGCATTGGATGAACATGCAAAACAATACGAACTAGCATTATTCCTGTGGTGATCACCTCGTTTGCAGCAGTTTCACATGTACTCCCTCCGTCCTTTCTAGTCTCATACAAGTTTTATGCAGAGTCAAAGTATCTCTACTTTGACCAATCTTATACTAAAAAAGTACGCACTTTCACAATGTGCTAAGTAAAAGGAAATGTATGAGTACAAAGAGTTTGAGGAGCTTTTTAGCGTTTCTGTACATTGCAATCAAACACACAGGCCTGACAATTCATAGAAAACATTCAAAACAATCGATGATTATGCATCTCAGTGACTCACATGTCAGAGGCAATATTTACTTCACAACTAAAGAATAAAGAAAAAATTGATCGACGCTGCTGACAGCAAAGGGCATCCCATTCGAAAATATCAAACTCATGTCTTGCTAAAATCAATGAGCAAAATTTGACAAGGTTGTCCCATTCCAAAATATCAAATGCCTACGATTGTGGAATGGGCAGGGTTTGCCATCAGTTCGGACATTTACATGGCACCTCATGCTAAATAAACCATCTATTCTTTTTGTGCAGTTCCACCAAAATCAACCAAATTCGCGCGTAGCTTGTATGATTTCACCCTTATATGTTGCAATGCCTTGAACTTATTGGCACCTCCTTTCTTGTGGTGGAAATGAATGATTCGATGTATTCATGAACATTTTGTGCAGTTCCCATTGAAATCAAGCTGAGCACCCCTGTTTGCACAAATACAAAAAAAGTGATTAGTATAAAGCAAACTGTACTATGATTTGATAGTTTCAACAGGCACATACTTGGTCCATGTAGAGCACACTTTTAGAAAAATGGAACGCACCAGAAAGAATCCTAGAACAACATTGTACTCGCGCATCACAGCAAAAAAAATGGAGATTTGTCGGTCCTTCCGAGCTGAAGTTAGTTTGGTCTTGTGGGGAGTAATGTAACCATCCTTCAACTGCTCCTTCCGATGAGAAGATAGACGAGGCTTCTTCATCCCGCATAATCGGAACTAGTCACTTCACGTACTCCATATTCTTCTTCAGAGGAAGATGATCATGTTGTGCAAAGACAAGAGGACTACTAAATGCTAGCATCCATGTTTGCTCGAAAAAAAAGGAAAGGGAATATTTAAAACAACACAGATGAAGCACTTCTCAAGGACAATACCACTTTTTCATGCAGTATCTAAACAGTAGCACAACACCAATATAGATGACAAAGCTCAATCATATGGATGAAATCAGTGGGCAAGTACCAACCTTTGTCAGGAGGCTGATTGTGTAGAGCATACAGTTGAAGCATTTCTCCGGAACCATCTGTTGCTATCTACGGGGGTGGCCATGCTTACTATATACTCCTCCATTAGTTTAATGTTTCCAACATCTTCTTGTGCAGTTCCACTAAAATATATGGTATCTTCAAAGAAGATCCCTGTTTGCACAAGTAGAGATAATTACGTATGGCATCAAATCAGTGGCAAAACAATTGCTCATTCCAGCCATAGCAATAAATTAAGATGCAAAACTATATCATTACTTGTGTCATCACAGTTCCAGTGCTTCATTACAGCACCGGGAGTTGATTTTGGTTTTTCTTCCGCTTGTTCTTCCCCTGTCATCACTTGGTTCAATAACAGACAAGCTTCGCCTTCAATGTAAGATTTGGCATGTCAATTAGGGAGCACAAGTATAGTACTAAACTTAATTTTCTGATGGAAGTGGCAAAATACAGGCCAACAGTTGTGAAATATCCTTATCTTACCTCAATGGGATATTACGATGCACATCTGATTGGAAGTCTTGTCTCCATTTGTGCAGTTCACTAAAATCAAGAAACATTATGGTACAAGTAGCACAACATATGAAAGCACACTGCAGAATCATGTGAAAGAAGGCTAATACTGACCTCTCATGATGCAGAATTCAAACAACTCACAAGAAGAAGATCTGAACCAAATTCACCTTAGCGGATAGGAAGTAAGATCTCCTCTTGTGCAGTTCCACTAAGATCAAGCAATCAAGCAACGTTGTCGATTGTGACATTTTGGTTGAACTGCACAAAACACTCTTAAAACAAAAGTGTTTTGTGCGAAGGCAACAAAAGGTCACAATGGCAACAGGTGAAGTAGATAACCCTGTTTACACAGAGGTGCAAAGGAAACAATTAGTTGTCAATAATGGTGGATGACACAGAAGCCAACAAAAAGAAGCATCTACCTTATCTAAATGGGAAAGAAAGCAAGACAGTAGCATTTCTCAAACGGGGGCATTGATTAATGTTAACATAGAGATTATGTTAACAATAAAATTTGTTAAACATGTAATTTGCTTTTAATTGTGGCATTGCATCAATTTTCCAGCGGCATTATTAGAGGGTGCTTGTTTACAGAGACATTTTGGTGTAGGGACTAAAAAAACTCCGTGTCAGTCCCATCTAAACCAAACAGGAAGGACTTTTAGGGACTAAAAGTGGGCATTTGGGACTAAAGAAAGAAGACCCCGAGGGAGTCTTTTTGGGACTTTTTCCAACAGTTGCCCTTGCCACGCATCGCACCTTGTTTCTATTAGTTCATTACTAGGGGTAACATGGTCTTTTAGCATGTCATTTAATAACCTCTAGTCCATGTTTAGTCCACAGAACCAAGCAGTAGGGACTAGGAGTTTTAACCAAACAGGCCTTAGATTAACAACAGCTAGTTGCATCGGACAATGGGCGACCAGCACCATGTGCATCTACCGATGTCTCGTGGTCATGCACATCTGTTGCAACAAAGAACAAACAACCAAGGAGCATATTTGTGTTGGTCCCAGTTTTGTTATCTTTAGACACCTTTCCCTATGTGAGCGCAGCAAATCTAGTCCTGCTCAAACTCTACAGCCTTGTCCCTTCCTTTCCTTTTTGCACTAGTACTTTTGCCCCTTCCTTTCCTCTTTGAACCACGTCCTAGATTTATGCGATACAACTTTCCCCACTACTTTCCCACATTCCTTTCCTCTTTGAACCACGTCCTAGATTCATGCTATACAACTTTCCCCCTTCATTTCCTCTTTGAACCACGTCCTAGATTCATGCTATATACTTCCTCCGTTCCTAAATATAAGTCTTTGTAAAGATTCCACTATGAACCACATACAGATGTATATAGATGCATTTTAGAGTGTAGATTCATTCATTTTGCTCCGGATGTAGTCCTAGTAAAATATCTACAAAGGCTTATATTTAGGAACGGAGGGAACTTTTCCCACTATTTTCCCCCACTCCTTTCCTCTTTGAACCACGTCCTAGATTCATGGTATACATGCAGCTAGAGCAATGCATGTGGAGTAAGTAAATTATACCTTAAGGTTCTTGGGGCGCGGTTCGGTGGGTGACGGGACGGCGGCGAAGAAGAAGGGGTCGGAGGCCCTCCCGCGCCACCGCTGGGTGGAAAGTGAACAGCTGCGCTGGTAGTGGATTCCTTCCCTCGCCGATGGCGACAGCGTTAAGCCTCCTTCCCTTTCCGGCGGACGGATCCTGCCGGCTCTTTGAGCAGCAGTGAGGGGAGAGAGAGAGGCCAACAAAGTCTTGTTTAGATCTGGAGAGGGCGAGAGAGTGTGAAGAGAGCAACTACAAGCGCTGAGGCTCCAGCGGGAGAGGGCGAGAGAGTGTGAAGAGAATAACTACAAGCGCTGAGGCTCCAGCGTTGTCGGATTTCGGGTTCCGGCAGACCCTTGAGGTTCGAACACTGGGTGCGTCGGGAGATCCAACCCTCCACCGTCTCGCACTCGCCAATCGCAAGGACCTAAACTACTAAATGAACAGCACAAGAGACACAAGATTTATACTAGTTCGGGACCACCGCTGTGGTGTAATACCCTACTCTAGTTTGTGGTGTGGTGGATTGCCTCTTGGGCTGATGAGGAATAGTCTGAGGGAAGAACAGCCTCGCGAGGGTCTGTTCTTGGTGGGTGTGATGAACTGCTAGGTGGTGTCCCGTCGCCTAGCTTGAGGATCGGTCTCTGTCTTTCTCTGGATGCCGATTGTTTCTATCCTCTACTCTAAGTGTGGCTACTCCTATTTATAGGCGAAGGCCCCGGCCTCTTCCCAAATATTGAGCGGGAAGGGCGCCAACAATTGGCCATTTTGAAGGGGAACAAAGGTACACTTATCCCGACTAAAGTTGGTCCTCGCGCCAAAGGCTCGTGATGACGCCTGCTTGGGCTCCACGATGACTCCCTTCCAGCCGTTGGGGCTGGTCTTGGTCTTGTTGCACCAAACGGATGCCTTTGCTTGATGCTCGTCTGCGCTTGCTCCCTTTGCACCAAAGAGGAAAGGAGGACGGCTGCTGGCTGGCGCCTGATCGCGCCCTTGGTGAATCATGGCTTGCATCACGGGCACCTCGCGAGGTACCCTGCCTTGAACTCTCCGCCTCCTCATGAGCCAGCTGACGAGGCCGTGCACGAGAAGCTCCTGGTCGTCCGCCCATGAGGCTTGGCCCCCTCGCGAGGGTCTTGAGCTTGTGTTGATCAAGATGGGCTGTCCTGGCCTCCTTTGAGCCACGCCAGCAGCAGCGCAGTGCAAGTCTGGGGACCCCGTTCCCGAGCAACGGCGACAGAGCCCCGGGCCCATGGCGCGCCCGAACTTGGCCGAGGCGAGAGGCGAAGGGCAAGGCGGCGTCATGAGCCCTAACAGCTCTCTTGCCTTGGGCGCTGCGTGGCGTTGATTGGGCGTGGCCGCATGCTTCCCCGATGCCTCGGTAACCACCCGGATTTGATGAGTCCCCGCATGCGAGTTGGTCATGATTACCGGTGATCGTGGAGGCCGACGGTTGGCCTTCGCCGGCAATAAGTACGGAACGGCGCGCGCCCTTCTAGTCTATCCTTTCTTGTCTCTCCTTCTTCTCCGTGGCTCCACCAAGGAAGTTCTCGGCCACAGAGAAGGGGAAGGGCCGTCAGGTCGAGTCTTCCTCTCCTCCGCCTAAGCGTGGTCGAGGTCACCCTCGCAAACACCCCGTGGCCTCCACGGCGGTCCCTCGCGGTCGTGGGGGAGGCTCTCAGCGTGGCGACGATCGTTTGGCCATGGTCGGAGGGCGTGCCTGCCAAAGGCGTCCCCGGCGCGCCTCCATCTCTTGCGCTGCCGGAGTTCATGGTGAGGGTGGAGGAGCCGTCCGGCGTCCGGCTTAAGCTCCCGTGCTTCCTCCTGGGTGAGCTCCCAGATGGCGCCCTGAGTGGCCTCTGGCTCCAGGCAGATGGCTGCTGCAGCCGGGCTTCGTGGGCTTCTCTGGAGGTCTCTTCTGCAGGGAACTTGTTCCTGGCCCGCGGCTGGCAGACGTTCGCTCGCGTGCGTGGTCTCCGTCGTCGGTGCTCCCTGCACTTCAAGTACGATGGCGACGCCACCCTCTACGTGAGGGTGTTCGGGGAAGACGGTCGCTGCATGGGGTGCTGCCCTGAAGACGACGACCGCGGCCGAGGGCTCGATCCATGGGCGGAGGGCAGCCAGGGCGGCGGCGATGCCGCGACTCCTCATGCTTCACCAGCTCTTTTTCGGTGGTGATTCTTCCAGCAGATGTGCAGCCAGCCCCCCGCCGCCGCTGCACGGGGGTGGCAGCGGTCCGCTTGCCGCCACGCCCGGTGAAGCGAGAGGAGTCCGCTGAGCCCGAGGTGGCTCGGGCCTTCAAGAGAGCCGCACGGGCGTGCTTTACCTTTCATCCTTTTCCTTTCTTTTCTCCTGCATAAAAGGGAACAATGTGGCCCGTGGGGCGTTTAGGTCAACGCCGTTAATTATGGTACCGCTTTTGTTATCCTCGACATCGTTCCTTCGCCAGGCGCCCATTCGCAAGTGAACCCCACCGTGGCAGCTGGGCGACCGATCCAGCCCCGTGTTCGCGTTGTCTGCCAAGTGAGGCATGGTCGGGAGGTGCTCCACCAGTGGACCAGGCCGTGAAAACTTGAGCGATAGGGGCAGGAACCGCTGCGGGGGCTCCCGAGGCTTCCGCCTCACGAGTCCCCGCGCAAGAGAAATCGAGGCAGGAGAGTGAAAAAGATCGAAGAACCACGGACCAAAAAGGGGCGATAGTTTCGATAAAAACTCCAAATGGGAATAACTAGTCAACTGCAGAAAGCAAATGAAAAAGCCGCGTCCGGCACCTAGTCTAGTCTTCGACGTCTTCTCACCAGCGCGGAGCTAAGTGCTGCCACTGGGCGTGGGAGGGAGCCCCAGGGCCTGAGGCCGGCACTCCTGAGACTCCGGGGCGTGTACAGCCCCAACTCATTATTACGTGAGAGTGTCACGGGCGGCGAGCTTCACAGGCGTTCGCCTTCTTCACAGGCTCCGGGCCTTTCTTCTAGGAAGCAAGCTTCACGGGCGTTTGCCCTCTTCACAGGCTCCGGGCCTTTCCAGAACGCGACAGCTTCACAGGCGTTCGCCTTCTTCACAGGCTCCGGGCCTTTTCCAAAAAGATGAACTTCACAGGCATTTGCCTTCTTCACAGGCTCTGGGCCTTTTCCAAAAAGATGCACTTCACAGGCATTCGCCTTCTTCACAGGCTCTGGGCCTTTTAGGGGTAAACCTCCGAGGTGCTGGATGTTCCACGCGTTACAGATAGGTACTCCCTCTTGAGTCTCCAAGCGCACGGAGCCAGGCCTGGAAACATGAACAACCTTGAATGGGCCCTCCCACATGGGAGAGAGCTTATGCAGTCCCTCCCTGGAGAGGACCCGTCGGAGCACGAGGTCCGCTACCTCAAGCATTCTGGGGCGGATGTTGCGGCAGTGGTATCACCGGAGTGCCTGCTGGTATCTTGCCGCTCGCAGCGCAGCTTCTCGATGGTGCTCCTCCCCCAGCACAAGGGCCGTCCCCCGCATGGCGTCCTGCAGCGTTTCATCGAATGCCAGGACCCGCGTGGATCGACGCTTGACCTCGTGAGGGAGGACCGCTTTGGCTCCGTAGACCAGGAAGAAGGGGGTCTCTCCAGTTGGCTTGGTTGCGGTTGTGCGGATGGACCACAACACGGACGGAAGCTCGTCGTACCAGCCTCTGCCGCAGGCTTCCAGTTTCTTCTTGAACGTCCTGGTCTTGAGGCCTCTCAGGACCTCTGCATTGGCCCGCCAGCCTGTCCATTGCTACGGGGTGCGCCACCGGCGTAGCATATCTGCGTCCCAAGGTTAGCGCAGACATTTTAAAAGGTTATTGGTGAATCGTGAACCGTTGTCGGTGATGATGCGGTTCGGCACTCGAACCGCTCACGATGCCCTTGATGAACTTGACCGCAGAACCAGCGGGGATGGCGCGACGGCCTCGACTTGACCCACTTGGTGAATTTGTCCACGGCGACGAGAGTAGCGATAGCCTCGGGCGCCCGAGAAAAGGGCCCGAATGTCCAGCCCCTGCACCGCGAATGGCCAAGTGAGGGGATGGTTTGCACCCTCCGCTGGCTGGTGGATCTGCTTGGCATGGAATTGGCAAGCCTCGCAAGCCCTCACGAGTTTGATAGCGTCATTGAGCGGTGGGCCAATAGAAACCGCTGCGGGCATTTGCCGACAAGGGTCCGTGACGATGAATGGTGCCCACAATCTCCGCCATGTATATCTGCCAGCAATTCCTTCCCTGTTCTCGGTGATGCGGCGCAAGGATACGCTGCTCGCCGCTTCCGATAGAGCTCTCCATCCATGATGTCAGATGCCGTGGCTTGCTGCGCCACACGCCTCTGCCTCCTCCTCCTTCTCCGCAAAGTTCCACGCTAAGTAATTCTTGAGCTCCGTGATCCAGCACTCCTCTTGAGGTTCCATCGCTAGGAGCAGGCGTCCTCCGAGGTGGGCCACGGTGCCGGGCTCCCGAGGCAGGTGGTGAGGAGCTCCTCCCGAGGCTGTGCTGTGCTTGATAACGGCGCCTGTGGCTGAGGGCTTGAAGAGCCGCTCCTCAAAGACGCCCGGCTCTGGGGTAACCTCTTGAGGCCTGCTTTGGCGATGTCGTCGGCCTCTTGATTGGTGCCAAGGCACGTGCTGCAGCTCCAACCCCGTAACTGTTTCTCCATCCTGCGGACCTCCGCAACGTAGGCCTCCATGTGTTCATCTCTCGGCTCGTACACCTTGTTGGAGAAATTGATGAGGAGCTGCGAATCTCCCTTGATGGTAAGGCGCTTCACCCCCAGGGCAGCGGCAGCCTTCAGACCCGCTATCAGGCCCTCGTATTCTGCTATATTGTTGGAGACCTTCTCGCCATGCTGGAAACAGAGCTGCACGACATAGTAGAGCTTGTCCTGAGAGGGAGATATGAGCACTGCCCCAGCCCCGCCTATGTCTCGAGAACACTCCGTCAAGTACATGACCCAACCTTACGGCGCTTCGCCTCGGGAGAGGGATCGATCCTCGCCGCCCCGAGGCCTGGTGCTTCTGCTCATTCGCCACAAAATCTGCCAACGGCCCCTTGATGACTCTGGTTGTGCTGAACTCGAGCTGAATGCTTGCAGCTCAATGTTCCACTCGGCGACCCTTCCGCCGAGTTGGAGCTCCCGAGCACCCTCTCCGAAGTGCCGAGACAACCTTGATTGATGACCACGAAGTAGTGCTGCAGCTTGCGCTGGCCACCAACAGCGAGAGGAGGAGCTTGCGGCATGGGGTACCGTGCCCTCGCATCCCGCAACACGGTGCTTGACGGCACACCGGGTGCTCGACGAGGTTAGGGCGTCGGTGCTGGTGGTGTCTTCCTGAAGCTGTGGTGCCTCCCGAGGCGACGGGCGCCGCGAAGCCGGGTGCTAGGATGGGAGGCCTCCCCGCCCTTGGTGCGCCTCACAGACGGCCGATCTTCTTCCGCGCGGTGGTGCTTCGCTAGTTCCTCTCGATTCGGTCTTGCCTTAGCTCGGGTGGCCGCCATGTCTTGGCCTCGATGCTCCTCCCTAACTGCCACCAGAGCAGCGCTAGCGGAGTAGGGAGTGGCGGCGAGGTAGAGTACCAAGGGCCTCGAGGGCGCGGGCCACCATCACCGGAGGGCTGGTCAGTACTTCTTGAGGTCTTGAACGCCTTTGTCGGCCTCTTCACCCACTCAAGGGCCCCTTTTTCTTCATCACCGGAAGAAAGGCAGCGCCGCTCCCCAATCGGGAGATAAACGGCCCAGCGCCGTTCACAGCGCCCGTGAGCTTCTCATTTCCACGAGGGTCTTTGGTGGACTCATGTCTTCCATCTGCCTTGACCTTTTTTCGGGTTGGCCTCGATGCCCCGGTGGGACACGAGGAAACCCAGGAGCTTGCCTAAGGGAACCCCAAACATACACTTCTCCGGGTTGAGTCGCAGGCTCACTGCGTTGAGGCTCGCGAAGGTTTCTTCCAGGTCTTGTATCAAGGTCTTGGCCTCGCGAGACTTCACCACGATGTCGCCGACGATGCCTCCACATTCTTCCCGAGCTGTGGGCCCAAGGTGATGTGCATGAGCCATCGAAGGTTGCCCCGTTGCGCAGCCCGAATGGCATGCATGTATAGCAAGACACTCCACACGGGTTAGAAGGCCGTCTTTTCCACGCCTTCCACCGCCGTCTTGATTTGGTGATACCCGGAAAAGGCGTCCAAGAAGCATAACAGGTCACACTCGGCGGTGGAATCGACGATCTGGTCGATGCGAGGGAGCGGAAACGGATCCTGCGGGCATGCTTTGTTGAGGTTGGTGAAGTCGACACACATGCGCTCCTTTCCTCCCTTCTTTGGCACCACTACGGGGTTGGCCAGCCAATCTGGATATCGGACCTCGCGAATAACCCCCGCGGCTTCTAGCTTGCGGGTCTCTTGGACGATGAAGGCCTGCTTTTCGGTGGAATGCCTTCTCGCTTTCTGCTTCACTGGACGCACGTTGGGCACACGTTGAGGTGGTGCTCGATTAAGCCCCGTGGAATCCCCGCCAGCTGATCGGGCTCCCAGGCGAACACCTTCTTGTTTGCACGCAGGAACTTGACAAGGGCTTCCTCCTGTTCGGGCTCGAGGTTGGCACCTATGGTGAAGGTGGCGTTTGTGGACCCGTCCTCATCGACAGGTATCTGCTTGGTCTCCGCCTTGTCTTGAGTGAACAACTGCTTCTTCTTGGTCGGCGCAGCCCCCTTGGGCTTGGGGGCTTCCGCATCGGCGGGCTGCACTGCGGCCGCCGTCTTGAGGGTGAGCCTGAGCGCTCGCAGCGCACCTTCAGTATCCCCGGGCACGGTGAGGACGCCGCTGCTCCCAGGCATCTTCATGAGGTTGTACCCCGGGCCAATGCTGGATAGCCAAGGATGGCGTTGTAGGGGAGGCCGATGGGGGCGATGTCGAAGTCAACCAGCTCCGTGCGGAAGTTGTCGTAGGTGCCGAAGGTCACCGGAAGCCGGATTTGCCCCAAGGAGCTGGATGACCCTCCTCCTACGCCCGAAAAAGGCCGGCTGGGCTGCAGGCGCTCCCTGGGTATGCAAAGGAGGTTGAAGGCCTCGACTGAGAGTACGTTGAGGCCAGCGCCACCGTCGATGAGGGTCCTGGTGACGGCAAGCTGGCAGATGGTGGGTGTGCAGAGCATGGGGAGCGCACCCGAGCCAGCCGAGTTGGTGGGGTGGTCTTGAGAGTCGAAGGTCAGCCTGGTCGACGACTCCGTCCGGCCTGAGGGAGCCCCCTGCCGCGTGGAGGCGGCGCCGACCCGGCGGACGAACGCCTTGACATGGCGGTTGGAAGGCGGTGCCTGCGAGCCGCCCAGGAGGGCCGCGATTAGCGGAGGAACCGGCGCGACGGGGCGGGTGACGAGGAAGCCGCGCGGCCCCTCCCCTGAGGTCGCCGAGGAGCGCAGGGATGATGCTTGCTGCCCGTCCCCCGCCGGGCCGGTGGTGGTGTTGACGGCGGGCGGTGAGGAACGGCGAGGGCCCGCCGTCGGAAGCCGTCCGGGCGACATGAGAGGCGAGGGCGGCTCGGCGCTCGGTGCGAGCCCGACGAGCGTCAGGCATGGTTGCGGCGGTCGGGGAGGAACGAGGCGATGAAAGGCAGATTCCGGCGCACCCCTACCTGGCGCGCCAAATGTCGGATTTCAGGTTCCGGCAGACCCTTGAGGTTCGAACACTGGGGTGCGCGCGGAGATCCAACCCTCCACCATCTCATACCTCGCCGAATCGCAGGGATTTATACTAGTTCGGGCCACCGTTGTGGTGTAATACCCTACTCTAGGTTGTGGTGTGGTGGATTGCCTCTTGGGCTGATGAGGAATAGTACAGGGAAGAACAGCCTCGCGAGGGTCTGTTCTTAGTGGGTGTGATGAACTGCTAGGTGGTGTCCCGTCGCTCTAGCTTGAGGATCGGGTCTCTGTCTTTCTCTGGATGCCGATTTTTTCGAACCCTCTACTCTGAGTGTGGCTACTCCAATTTATAGGAACGGAGGAAGTACTGTAATTTATCAACGAGATAAATTTGTACAATGCTATGAAGCTTCCAGCTTCTGTTACATGTATCTTGCGTCCAAGGTTGCCCGTTGCAACATTTCATCAAATACAAAGGAGACTAACATGCATGCTATTGCATCTCAATGATTGACAGATCATAGCAAATATGTACTCCCTCCGTTCCAAAATAAGTGTCTCAACTTTGTGCAAACTTTAGTACAAAGTTGTACTACTACTAAAGTTGACACTTATGTTGGAACAGAGGTAGCTAAATAAAAAAAGATCCATGCAGTCCCTAGCCCTTGAACCGTGAACCCTGACCAGCCTTCAATTTGCTGGCAACGTTCGAGCTTCCTAATAAATGAAGTTTGCAACCTTTTGACCATCGGATCATTTTGTGCAGTTTCACCAAGATCGAGATGAGCATTTGAAGAAGCGTGATTAGAATAAGCTTACTAGGACTAGTTGATGAGACATAAACTCATCACAAATACAGTACGTAGAAGCCAGTAGAGGTATGTGCGGGGCAAAGAAGTAGAGAAATATCCACAGGGAGTGATGTGGGCAGCTGGAGCAGTGGTGCAAGCCGGCTGTAAAGGGAGTTGTACCCGAGGGACGTAGCTCAACCTCGAGGAGGGCGGCAGGAGGCGGCAACTGCCCACGTCGCGGCAGTGAGCAAGGGACGAAGGCAACCTCACCGTCTTTGTGAGAGAGAACGGCGGGGACCCCTGATCTGGACGTGCCGACAATGGGTTTTCACCGTCGGCGACGCCACCGTGATCTACACTAAGCATCCACCCTTCCCCAAGCGGGACGTGATCCGCCGGATGTTAGAGATGTGGCCACAATCGCTTTGTGCGAGAGAGTGTGAAGAGAGCAACCCCAGCAAGCAACCGTAGGTTGGCCCGCCCTGACTATGTATATAGTGGAGCAGTTTCCTTTTCTCTCCATATGAACCTATCATATTACGTACGTGCCACTGAAGAAAAAAAACTTTATTTATAAATGACACGGCACCTACTACTCATTCTCCTATAACCTTGCGCTTGGCATCTCCAAAATATTAACCTTGCGATTGGCTCTTCGCCTCTTCGAAGTCGAGCAATAATGGTAGTGCAAGATATATCGCTCGCTATATGAGACCGAATGAATTGCTGCACGCCCACCACGTGGCAGGGTCGAGGGGCGAGGAGAGTGCTACATATGGAGCAAAATGAGTGAATCTACACTCTAAAATACGTCTATATACATCAGTGTTTGGAGTATGTACTAGTAGTTCATATTGAAATCTACTAAAGGACATATATATTCCAAACAATATGTATAATCTCTATAACCAAGGTAGTAGGGACGAGGAGTAAACGGAGGGAGTAGTAAATTTTTCTCCTCGTCCTGCGAGCCACCACGCGCATGGGCGAGGGAGCGGGCGTAAGGTGGAGCAAGCTTCACCTCATCCTGCGAGCCACCACGCCCGTGGGCGGGGGAGACGGCGTACTAAGCAAGCTTCTCCTCGTTCTGCGAGTTGACGGGACACATCAAAAGTCTTGCCTCTAAGGTAGGCCCCACATGGTTTGCCTCTTTTTTTAACATAACTCGTCAAGTCGCAATTTGTTTGTTCACCCATGGTAGACGATCCTCTCTCCACCAAGTGGACAACGAGTACACGTGCCAAATTACCACGTGGGCTGCCTTTTTCAGCATGAATTGAGCTCCACCGTGTACCCGCTGGTGTGGTTGGTAAAGAGACGGAGTACGTGGCGCCGTGCATGCACCTCTTCTCTTCCTGCATGTCCCCACCCACGTGGGTGTGTGTGAGAGATACAAACCGTGTTCGTGAGTGTTTTTGTTTTTGGGGTGGGGGTGGGGGTGGGGTGGGGGTTGATTTCGTGAATTATTTGTGGGTATATGTGTCGATGACATCTCAAACAAAATTTTGCATGCAATGTGTGTGAAATGGAGGCCTATCCATATCATACATAGAGGGTCGGGCAATCCACGAGAAGAGAGGGAGGGTCATAGCTATCGATAGAGTCAAGATAGGATCAAGTGGGTGGGTGCGAGATCGATGAAGAGAGCCATCGAAATGTGTGTGTGTGCAAGTCAAAGATATAGGGCGACTGGCCTACCGGAACGTTAGAGGGCACATGTCAAGTTTGTGTGTGGCAGGTGTCGGTGTCAAAACCGCGGATCTCGGTAGGGGGTCCCGATCTGCAAGCGTCAAGGCTGATGGTAACAGGAAGCGAGGGACACAGATGTTTACCCAGGTTCGGGCCCTCTCGATGGAGGTAAAACCCTACTTCCTGCTTGATTAATATTGATGATATGGGTAGTACAAGAGTAGATCTACCACACGTAGAGGCTAAACCCTAAGAGCTAGCCTATGATGGTATGATTGTAATTGTGATCGGCCTTCTAAGGACCAACCTCTCTGGTTTATATAGAGACCGGAGAGGGCTAGGGTTTACATGGAGTCGGTTACAAGGAAGGAAACATAATATCCGGATCGCCAAGCTTGCCTTCCACGCCAAGGAAAGTCCCATCCGGACACGGGCCGAAGTCTTGAGTCTTGTATCTTCACGCTTCAATAGTCCGGACACTGTACATAGTCCGGCTGTCTGGATACCCCCTAATCCAGGACTCCCTCAGTAGCCCCTGAACCAGGCTTCAATGACTATGAGTCCGGCGTGCAGTATTGTCTTCGGCATTGCAGGGCGGGTTCCTCCTCTGAATACTCCAAGGTAATTATCAAACACTCAAACCGTGTCCGGATCCACAAGATGATCTTCGCATGCCACCGTAGAGAGAATGATGTTTCACAAATGCAATCTGCTGACAACTTTTTAAGCAATGCGACGTGTCACTACGGTCAGGTCATTATTCAAACCGTCTTTCCCCAACCAGCCACAGTGCATATTGCGAGGCGGTTTCATTGACACGTCTTGTCAAAGCAGAGATCGTGCCCCCTCATTATGGGATTCTCATCAATACGGGTACGGGTAATCCCACCACATCATTAATCGTGGCGCTTGGGAAGCAAGCGATTCTCAACGGGCAAGTGGGGAGGCGCACCGCTTTTGTCGCCTCCATAAAGGGATAAGATTTCATCATTTTACCCACGCCTTCTTCCTTCTCTGCCCACTCTTGCCCCCTCGAGCTCCAGCGCCCAAGCCCAAGTCTCCTCCGCACAGCTAGACATGTCCGGAGCAGGAGGCAAGTGGGTGGCTTCCACCGTTGAGGAGAAGCACATCACAGATCTTCGGGCGGCCGGATACTTGGCTGCAGACATAGCGCACCGGCTACTGGACGCTGGGCAGGTCATTCCGACCCCAGGACCCCACGAGAGAGTCGTGTTCGTCGCCCACTTCGTCCGTGGACTGGGATTTCCACTCCATCCCTTCGTCCGTGGGCTCATGTTCTACTATTGGCTAGATTTCCATGATCTAGCCCCGAATTTCATCCTCAACATCTCGGCGTTCATCGTTGTTTGCGAGGCTTTCCTCCGCATCTGGCCTCACTTCGGCCTGTGGCTGCAAATCTTCTGCGTGAAGCCGAAGATTGTACGCGGCCAACAAGCGGAGTGTGGAGGGGCCATGGTGGGCAAGATGCCTAACGTCACCTGGCTGGACGGAACCTTTGCGGAGACCATAAAAGGATGGCAATGGGGGTGGTCCTACATCACCGAGCCACGCGGCGCCAACTGGGCGGCGGCCCCCGAGTTCCGATCCGGAATCCCTATGCGGCTCACCTCCTGGGAAAAGAAGGGCCTGTCTGGGGGCGATTCCACGAGCTGGCGGACTCGCACATGCATCAAAAGCATGAAGGACAAGAACATCAAGCTTGTCAATGTGATCCAGGTCATGCTCGTTCGCCGGATCCTGCCCTGCCAAAGGCGGGCGGTAAATCTGTGGGAGTTTGTCCCGGCCGAACACCAGACGCTTCGGAAGCTCTACGGCATGACGCACAAAGGCGCATGGAAAGTGTTGTTCAAGGCCTCCGAAGTACCTCCTCCCACATCCGAGGACCGCGGACTTCATGCAGCGCGGCCCCCGAATCCGGTGAGTTTTGGGACCCCCACCGGGTTTAGTTTTTTTCTTCCAATACATTCATGGGGTAGTTTTAAGTATACATATATATTTGCTTCAGGATTATGTGAAGACAACGGAGCAGATTGACTGTCCGGCTCCATTGCCGGAAGATCCAGCGGATGCTCTCCTGACGGAGATATAGTCCCGCACCGCATAAGGTGCCGGAGAAGAAGGCCGAAGAAGGCCCCGGGACCAGGAAGGGTCCCCGGCATAAGGTTGCGTCCGAAGCCTCGTCCGAAGACGACGAGGCGGACTCCTCCCACGAAGGGGAGGAGGAAGAAGAAGAAGACGCCCCATCCGGGAAGGATGAGGGGCCCGGCGAAGCGGGCCAGGGGGCCGGAAAAGGCCCTCGGCGCAAGGCCGTTATTCCTCTGTCGTGCGATGACGACGAGACACATTCCTCCCGCAGAGGCGGGGGGAATCAAGAAGAAATTCCACCTCCCCGCACTAGGGGGGAGAAGAAGAGAAAAGCCGCCCCGGAGCGGGAGGTCAAGGCGTCAAGAAGGGAAGGTAACCTTCCGACTATTCCCCCACGACCGCTTACAACGAGGAGGGGTGGCTGCCCCGGGGGAAGCCCCCGGTGCGATCGTAAGTGTCCGCATCCTATCATGGTTTCACTTCATAGTTTTTATACTTATAGTGCCGAACATATATGCAGTCCGGCCAGGGCTCACCGCGAGGAATCCTCCTCCGGGTCCCTCAGCGATTCGGCGATAAATTCACTCCAGGCGGCCACTACCCCTCCACACGCGGATGACACAGAGGTGTTGTCCCGAAGGCTCTCAGAGCAGGGGGAGGTGACTCTAGAGACGCCCCACGACGGGATTCCAGATGTCGGGCATGCGGGGTTCAAGATCCCAGCGGATCGCGTCAATGAGAGCCGCAACAAGGCGAACTCTCGACCGAACACTGCTCCGGAACCCCCAACGGTTCCGGACTTGGGCGGGCAGCCCCCCATTAGGAAGGGCGAGCCGCCCGTGCCGAGGACTTCCGGCGCATCAACGACGCCGGATAGCCTGGTGGAAGCGCTCCGAGGTGCCTCCATGGAAGAAGAGCACCGTACTCTTATGAGTGCGGTGATTCAAAAGGTTATGTCCGCCAAAAGCGGACTAACCGAAGCCTGCACAAGCCTTCTGATGGGCTTTGAGGTAAGTAAAAAAGTATGAAATTACCACCCGATAGGTAGTAGCCCCTGATACTCTGGTTGGTGTTTTGAAAGAAAAGCCAATGGTGGGTCAACTATAATCCGCAGGAGTCTAACAATAAGTATTGTTGTGAATAAGCAGGATGTGCTGCTTCCTGCTGCTACCCGTACTACCGAGGTTGCCGAACTGAAGCGGCACCTGGAGCAGGCGCAGGGAGAGCTCGTCCTCACGAAGAGGCAGCTCGAAGAGAACAAGGGTAAGTGATTCCTGCTCTTGTGTATTTAAAGATAGGCAAAATTTGTCGATCTAACACCAAGGCATCGTGACTGTGTAACAGGGGCCACCACCGAAGTGGCGTCCCTGAAGAAAGCGCTGTCCGAGGCCAAAAACAAAGCGGCCTTGGAATGCAAGGAGCGCGAAAAGCAAAGTGCTAGAGTGGGCGAGGTACAGCAGGAGCTCCAGGACCTCGGCAAGAAGTGCGAGTCTGTGGTGCATGATCTGAAGATGAAGGAGGCCGAGCTTGCGAAGGCCCTTGTAAGTTTGAAGGATGCCAAGGCCGAAGCCGAGAAAGCACAGCAGGAGATCCAAGAGGCCAAAAAGATAGCAGCGGGTAAGAAGTTCTTTATGCAAAGCAAACATGTGGAGGAGACGTTTCTTTTACTTACTCGAATACGGAGCTCTCCAGGGGCATTTGCAGATCTGCCACGCAGCGCCGCAGACGCCGAGGGAGTTCTACTGTGCCGTGAGGGAGCTCAACGAGAAGCTGTTCGGTCCCAAAGATGTTTGGGCCGAACATCCGATGCCTCTGAGCGACCAATCAAGCAGTTGGTCGAACTCCACGTGGTGGCCGAACCGGCTATGAAGGACTTCATAGTCGATGTGGCTGGTGAGCTACCGCCCAAGAGCTACTTTGGCCTGATCAGCGGATGGTGGATGCTGCCCGCGGCTTGAAGTGATCAAGCGATCCGTTTGCATAGAAGGTGCCCGCCGAGCTTTTGCCCGCGTCAAGGTGCATTGGGGCAAGCTGGATGCGGAGAAGCTGGTCAAGGACGGGCCGCCGGAGGGCAAGGCGCATCGCCATCCCGAAATGTACTACGATGGCGTGATGAAGGGTGCTCGTCTCGTCGCCAATGAGTGTACCAAGGACGCCATATTTGAATGAATTCACTTCTGTCATGTTTGTAATTAAAGACGAAGTTACTTGCGCTATGTAGCGCTTTTGTTATTTAAAATATTACCCTCTGTGTGGCTGTTTATAAAATACTGAAACTAGGCCAGTCGTCAGCTTCCGCCCCCACGTGACTAGCACTGGGGTGTTCGTGGAGAACCCGGACACTCTTTATCCAAATGTTTGGTCCCTTAAGGAGGTGTCCGGCGCAGCGAACAAGGCAATCGGACTATGCGGCTTTATAACTTTCACTTAGCCATAGAAGTCTACAATTTTAAATTTCGGTGAAGCCCCTAGAATCCGGAAGACCGAATCAGGGTGCTATACACGCCTAGATCGGACGAAGCCGATTTATCGCCTAAAGCGGAAAATCTTTAAGGATTTTAAAACCTCTCGAACAGCGACCAGCTCCCGCCACATCATGCCGGTCAGTTTCGCCTTCTCATCGAGGTGCTCGTCCGGAAGAACCGGGACACAATCGCAGTAGTTCTCCCTACGCTACCTTAGCCGATATAACGGAACGTAAGGCACCAAAACAAGGGAGCCGGGCTATCCCAACTGTAGACCCAAGACACGATTCGGAGCTGATGCATATAGTGCTATAAGTTCGGGGTGCCAGACTGTTGAAAAGTGTTCGGACTTTAGTTGCCGTATAGCGGGGCGCCATAATAAGCCCCTGGCAAACCGGCCGCACCAAGGTGTACGGATGCAATATCAAATGAACATTTATGAGAGAAAAACACTCAAATGAGAATAATAAGATGATGCTATACGTAATCTCTCATTGACAGAAAAATATGTTTAAGCGTACATTTACAATGGATGCGTTTAAGCAGATATAAAATAGGACTATTTGACATGTCCTATCCAGGGGCACGCTGTGTTCAGGTAGATAAAGCGGGTATAATGATCGTAAATAGATTCCACCTGGGTATTTTCTTCTGTGCACAACGTCTATTGCCTCCTTGGATGTCTCTTCCCTTTGAGTCCGGCAATTCGGCTCTGCTGAGGATGTTGCGCCAACGCGTTGTCCTGAAAGGTAAGAGGGAAAGAGTATGAAAGTATTTGGCGGTTACCCGCACTATTGACCGAAGTCGCACGCGCCCGCCTATGCCCATGGTATTTTAAGTGCATAATTGTGTGCACGTGGCACAAATGCTGCTTTGATGGGGCTTGAGCGGAGGCCGGACTGCTAGTCGCGCTCTTGGCGTGCTTGATGATCCTGATGCGGGGTGCTCCGGACTCGCTTGACTGTGCTCGAGGTTGTTGTCGCCGGATTGGTTTTGTCGGAGAAGGCCGCATTGTACTTCCGCCGCAAGGGCTGCAGTACGTTCTTCTATTCGCAGGGAGCGGTCCATATTTCCATTCACCATTATGACCCCGCGTGGTCCTGGCATCTTGAGCTTGAGATATGCGTAGTGTGGTACTGCATTGAATCTGGCGAATGCGGTTCGTCCGAGCAAAGGTATGGTAACCATCATGAAGGGGACGATATTGAAGATTAACTCTTCGCTCGGAAGTTATCCGAGATCCGAAGACCACTTCCAATGTTATAGAGCCCGCATAATGGGCCTCTACTCCAGGAATTACACCTTTAAAGGTGGTTTTAGTGGGCTTGATCCTTGAAGGGTCAATGCCCATTTTGCGCACTGTGTCCTGGTAAAGCAGGTTCAGGCTGTGCCACCGTCCATAAGGACGCGCATGAGGTGGAATCCATCAATGATTGGGTCTAGGACCAATGCGGCCGAGCCGCCGTGATGGATGCTAGTAGGGTGATCCCTATGATCAAAGGTGACCGGGTAAGCTGACCAGGGGTTGAATTTGGGGGCAACTGGCTCCATCGCATAGACGTCCCTTAATGCCTGCTTCCGTTCCCTATTGGGGATGTGCGTGGCATAGATCATGTTGACCGCTTTTCACCGGGGATTTCTTCCCCCGTGTTCGGACATCGGGCCTCGTCATCATCGTTAGCAGCCCTTGTCCTTGTCTTCGGCGTTTATCTTGCCGCATGTTTGAATACCCAGCAGCCTCTATTTGTGTGGTTGGCGGCTTGTCCGGTGCCATGAATTTGGCACGAAGCGCCCAAAGATGCGGTCCAGACCGACAGTCCCCGATTATTTCTTTTGAACGCCTTCTTCCGCTGACCGGCTTGGATCCATCAATCCGTGTTGACCGTCGTCTTCGTCTTTGTCGCCGTTGTTCCGCCGCTTATGTCTCATTACGCCGTGGCTTGCCGTTATTGTTGCGCCATCCGAATTGCCGACCGGGCGAGTGCTACTGCGGGCCAACCAACTGTCCTCGCCAGCAAAAGCGGTCCTTAGTGTTGTGAGAGCTGCCATGGACTTGGGTTTTCCTGGCCGAGGTGTCGAGCGAGCCACTCATCACGGATATTATGCTTGAAAGCCGCCATGGCTTCGCGTCCGACACCAACTATTTGGTTCTTCTTAGTTAGGAACCGAGTCCGTAACTTTCGGCTGACTCTCCGGCTGTTGAGTAATGTGGCTCAAGTCGCGGCGTCGGTGGTCGCATATATGTGCCACGGAAGTTGTCAAGGAATGCGCTCTTCCAGTTTTCCCAGCTGCCAATGGAGTTTGTCGGCAGGCTGTTTAGCCGATGTCGGGCTGGTCCTTTGAGCTTAAGGGGAAGAGACTTGATGGCGTGTAGATCTTCTCCGTGGGCCATGTGAATGTGGAGAAGAAAATCTTCGATCCATACTGCGGGGTCTGTTGTGCCATCGTATGATTCGATGTTTGCGGTTTGAACCCTTCCGGGAATTCATGATCCATTACTTCGTCGCTGAAGCGTAGGGGTGTGCGCGCCTACTGCGCGGGCTATGTGGCTACGCAGGCCTAATTGCTCTCGGTGGCTATATTCGGCCCGACTGGACTTGTTGAAGGTGTGTCCGGCGTGACGGTCCTCGTCGTGTACCGAGGCGCGCCCCCGCGATCCATAGATCGATCTTGGCTGTCCTGATTTGTTGCCCCGGGCCATAATATGTTGGCGTGGGGGTGTTGGCTGGTATGCGGACTGGTATGCCGTTTTATCCCGACCACGAGGTGGCCGGTCAGCCGTGTGGTGCTCGAGTCCGTATTCCTCGGCTGCCAGGACTTCAGTCCATCTGTCTGTGAGCAGGTCTTGATTAGCTTGGAGTTGCTGCTGCTTCTTTTTTAGGCTCCTCGCAGTGGCTATAAGCCGATGCTTGAAGCGCTCCTGCTCTACGGGATCCTCAGGCACGCCGAACTCGTCGTCGCCGATGCTAATCTCGTCTTCGGAGGGGGGCATGTAGTTTTCCTCCTCCGGTTATTCGTCCATTGCCTGTTCTTCTGGGCTGACCTGCTCATCCTCCTGTTCGGCCTGCTCGAAGGCGGGATGTTCAGGGTTGTATTCTTCTTCGGCACCATTCAGATTGTTTTCATCTCCTAGGCCGGTATTAGTGCGGCGGGGCTTGGAGTGGCGCCGACGATGCCCATTCTTTGGTTTCTTTCCTGAGGTTTTATCCTCTGTTGCCTCATCGCCATTTTTTCCTTCGGAGTGTCCACCATATATATATCATAAGAAGAGGTGGATGTCCACCGCCCAGTGAGCGGTGGTTCATGTTCTTCTCCTGCATCATTGTCCATACCGTCGATGTCTTTGGAGTCGAAGTTCAGTACCTCGGTTAAGTCATCGACCGTGGAAATGAAGTGGGTGGTGTGTAGGCAACGAATTCCTTCGTCGCCTGCCTCCCACTCAAGCCGGCCATAGTTCGGCGAAGAGCCTCCTGACAAAGAGAGAGACTTTAATAAGTCTAGCATGTCGCCAAAGGGCGAGTGCTGGAAGATATCCGCAGCGGTGAACTCCATTACCGGAGCCCATCCTAGCCCGACGGGCTCAGGAGTGTGCGGACTGGAACCAATGTCCGGATACGAATCCAGGGGTTCGGAGTCACAGGCCACCGCAGAGGGAAGGCCCGTGTTCGGCTCCACAGCCGATGAGTGTGCGACCTGGGGGGCGGGGTCCATCCCTCCGTCCTTAGGCAGCGCGACCTGCTCCGGATCTAGGTCCGAAGATAATGCGGGGGTGATACCTCGAGCTTTGTCCGACGACAGGTCTAGGAAGGAAACATACTATCCGGGTCGCCAAGCTTGCCTTCCACGCCAAGGAAAGTCCCATCCGGACACGGGCCGAAGTCTTGAGTCTTGTATCTTCACGCTTCAATAGTCCGGACGTTGTACACAGTCCGGCTGTCCGGATACCCCCTAATCCAGGACTCCCTTAGCAGGGAGACATGACTAGAGCGCTCGATGTATCGGTGTGTGTGTGGGGGGGAGGGGTAGGGAGAGGCCTAACTATAGAGGTAGAACGACTCGTATATGTGTTGAGAAGGAGAGACCCAGCTATGTCTTGAGGGAGATCGGTCGACATCCATACATAACTGAAGGACGTGAAATATGATGGCACAGAGAGAGAGAGAGGAGAGAGAGAGGGAGAGGAGAGGGAGGGAGGGGTAGAGTGCTGGATGGGTGATGGAGTTGCTTCTCGGAGATGGTGGAGAGGCCTACTAGACAAACCGAGGGTGGAACTGCAATGTTATCAATAAGAGTGGGGATGTGTTTACGTGTGTGCTGTCGTGATAGATCTGTCGGGACGCATCCATGGATGATGAAGGGGAACCATGTGTTTGGTAAGCAATCCTAACTAGATCGGTAGATCAATTGTTGTTTGTCGGAGGAAGGGAGAGACACAACTAATGAGGTAGCTCGATCGACGTGTGGGTAAAAACGAGTTATAAGGACCTAGCTAGCTATATGTATAGCGAGAGACCGGTCGGTGTACGTCCATTCGTTAGAGGCAAATAAGGCCTAGCGAGATAGATAGACAGAGAGAATGGAGCTAGGAGGTGGTGCGAGAGGCCCAACTACTAGCTAGATAGGGGGAGGAGTGTGCTGTTGTGAGATCGATGAAAAGAGGGGCGAGAGTTTACACGTGTGTCTGACCGTATGAGAGACACGAGGCAAGGACACATAAAGGAGGAGATTGAAGGTGTGTGTGTATGTTGTAGGCAGGCATCGCTGGAGAGGTTTATCGATCGGTGTGTGTCGGAAAGGAGTTGTGAAGACTCGGGAGAACGACCTAAAGAAAAAATGAATGTGCCCGTGGATAGAATGCCGAGGGAGGGGAGGGCGAGGAGGGCGGTGCATGCACGAGAGAAAGTTAGTGGTAGCTACAAAGGTTAGAGGATTGTGTGGGTGTAAGAGACTAACAAAGATCATAATTTGATATGAAAGCGGATTCATATATTTGAACAGGAGATCATAGTGTTTTAAACATTGCATTCATGAATATAGCGGTGATACACGTGCTGTGCACATGTTATACCATAATGTGATAATGCATGGCGTTTGCAACTCACAACTAAATGCCGAACAATCGAAACCATACTATACATCAAACAATCTCACATTTTATTTGAATTTGTGATAATGTGTGGTGTTTGCAGCTTACAACTAAATATCGAACAATCTAAACAATACTATATATCGAACATTCTCACATTTTATTTGAATTTGTGGCAACGTGTGGTGTTTACAGCTCACATCTAAATACTTGTAGGCGTAGGGGGCGGGGCACCATACATAATGTGATAAACACATTATACATATGAGAGATGGTTTAGATTATGAAAATCTAGCTAGAGCTAGAAATGTAATGTGATTTAAATCAAAATAAAGTGGATTCAAAAAATCTAGTTCGAGTTCATATAGTACACATAGTTCATATGTAACTCGAGACGAATCATGTGGTGTGCTGTGAAGATAATACACAAACGATGGTTTAACTTGACAATAATGATGATTGTAGATCTTACTAAAACAGAGAAACGAATTCAAATGCTTTGACTTCACAACAATCATTACTGTAGATCTTATTCAAATAGAGAAACAAATTCAAATTTAGTTCATATTGAAGCGGTAGTATATACGTTTGGAATGCACTAAAACGTTCATTTGAGTAGTAGGTTGCATGCATTATACACGTAGCGGAATATTTTAATTGAACATAACATGACTTCAAAGTTTTGAATGACATTTGTAGGGCGCATTGATTTGGTACAGTACACGTTAGGCTTGTCCGGAAATTTCAACCCACGCCTTGTTAGCCGGAAATATTTAAGATATATCTTTGTCTCGTTGTGCTCCGACAACTCCCTCCATCTCAACCCGCGCCTTGCTATTCCGAAATTACAACGCGCGCGAAAACTCCCACCTCCTGTGAAATCCCGACACGCGAAATGCCCGTGGTGCCCCTGAACCAAAAGAACCGCCTCAAATCGGTGGGGGGGTACTTCCGTAACTCACCCCACATTTCGGACAAGCGCGTCTCTAAGCCATGGTTCCCCACTGCCATCTCATCCGCCCACCCATTCGTACGCCGAGGCTGCGAAAACCCGCGACGAAACCCCACACCCTGCTCCGTGCAACACCCAGCCAGAGCCTCTTCCCCGACGACGTCGTCCACAGCAACACCTCGACGTCCCTCATCCACCGTACCGGATGAGGATCCATCGTCGATCTCATCATCCAGCCGGTTCAGCCACCCCGTCCTCCACCTCCAAGGAGCTGCCCCGATGTTCCCCTCATCTTTCGCGCCACCTCCATTCCCACACCGCCGCCTTCACCGCACCACCGGAAGAGCATCATCATCACCGCTTCCTCGGATGAGGCTGCGCCTAATCGGCGCCACCAAAGAGGTTGTACACTAATCGCCGATTTTCTTCTTGATTCGATCTCACGGTGCTGCCGCGCTTTCGGTCCCGAAATGACACGGCGCTGCTCCATCCACGGCGGCGCCGCCGCCACTTCCTCCACGGCGTCGCTCCTCGGCGGCGACGCCCACATCAAGAGGAGCTGCTGCTGCTTTAGCTCTCGCCGCTGCTGCTCGCTCTTGCTCTCGGTCCCCTCGCCTGGTCTACTTGCTATTGCTCTTGCTCACATGCTTGCTTCTCGCTCTTGCTCTTGCTCTTGCTTGCAATGCTGCTCCGATTTAGCTACACTTCAATCGACTGAATCGACTTTTGGGTCAGTCGATTTTCGGGTGGGGGGGGCTCACGGGTGAAGGAAGAACCAACCGCAGCGGGGAGGGGGGCTCACCGGAGAGGTACCCCACTATCTATCTTAGGATTCATGATGGGGGCGGTGGTCGCCGGCGGTGGCGGGGCGTTGGCGTGGGGATCGCCGGAGATAAAGCTCGGGACGTGGGGGCCTAGAGGGATGGCTGGGGCGGTGGCGGACCGGCGGTGGGGAGTGTTTTCGAGGCGGGCGAGGCAGCGCACCGCCGGCCGCGGGCGGCGGGGGGCTGCTGTTTGGCCGGTGGTGGCTGGCGGCTCAGGGGGTGGAGGTTGAAGATGAACCGCAGGCCCTTGATTTCGTATCCAACGGCTGCAAAATCGACTGACCAGAGATGAAAAGGTCACCAACCGACGTAGCCTCACCTTGCTAGTGCGTTCGGTTTGACAGAAAATTCAGTTTCGACAAAGAAAATTCAGTTTCGACGCTTAAGTTCAGTTTTGACAGCTTAAGTTCTGCTTGACGCTTAAGTTCAGTTTCGACAATTAAGTTCAGAGATGAGCGGCTGATGTATTTTACATCTAGCACTTTGTGGTTATGTATTTTACGCCATGTATTGAGATGCTATTAGAATTCCACTCAGGTTAACGTTGTTCGTTGTCTCTCTTGTCTGCTTCAGCCTCGGCGTCATACAACTCACGGAGCTGCTCCAACGATTTAAACCCTCCATCACAAGCGCAGCAATACCTCGGCTCCATCTCCGACGCCTAAGATCTTCTTCCCCTCCTCCGACAGCAAAGACAGCCGGAGCATCCTCATCGGTCAACCCAATCACGCTGAGATCGACATGGCTTCGCCAAAGAGTTTGTACACTTGTTGCATCTCTTTTTTACTCTACATGTTATATATATTGTCCACTGAGCACACGGATTTGTTCCTTTAGTGTCTCCTTGAAAGAAAAAATGTAGGAATTTTAATTTTCACGCGTCCTCCTTTTCAAATTCCTATTCATGAAGCAGAAGACTAAGAGATAGTAGCATAATAGCATTATAACTGTAGATTTTCTTATGGTTTGACTTAATCTCACTATGCTTCTTTGCATCCTTCCAATTGTTGTGAATCAAACACCCAGATTGGAAGAAATCCTGTGTTTTTAAATTCTCTGTTTTGCACGTGCATTCCTATCCTATTCCTGTCTATTTCCTATCCCTGCATTGTTGGAATCCTCCAATTCAAACGAGCACTTACAGAATTACTTCTCTTAAAGATAGTTGTCAGAGAAAACCTTGCATGGTTTGTCCTGCTCCTGCTGCGCCGTCGTCCACCCCAGCTCAGCTGCTCCAACGTCAGAAGGGTCCAGCACAACAGGGATCCGACCTCCAAACTGTCTTTCGCAGCCTCAGATCTTCTTCCCCGCCGCTGGCAGCCATGAAAAGTGCATTACCATCATCAACCAAGCAGATGACCTCAAGGACTACACAGGTCCGCAAGAGAGGTCGCACTCTTTCGTGTCTGCTTACGTTATGCATCGCTTAATATTACATGCTACTTTATCGTCCTGTTCACCGATTAGACTCTGAGTCAGCTCCAAACTAATGGTCAAACTTGAGTTTTTAAATGGTTGTGCGGTACATATCGGGGCCGCTATCAATAGTATCTATCTACTATCTGGTTAATCTCCGGTGTCTACTATGAGTTTCATGTTGGGTGTGAAACAAACAGTAAACAAGCCATTATCTATATTTTTCAATTGAAGCCATTATCTGCCTGCTATTATTGGTTTTGGGTCTATCCACAGGTTGCTACCATCACTCTGGATTTCTGCATGCACTCCTTACATAATCTCACTATGTTTTATTCCTATGCATGACAGTTATTGTAAACAATGGAATTGAACCTGTAGAGCAAAAGAGACGAGCCTTGCGTGGCAATAAAATTTCATGCAGACATTGCTCCATGGTAGGCGCAAAGGCAGCCCCCCCTCCATGCATTTCGGATTGTAATCGAGAGGAAGATATCTGTTCTGAGGAGGATTCAGAAGGAGAAGACAACTCCTATTTACCCCTTGAGGTCTTCGCTCTAACTTGGCATGCTGATGTTGGTTATATCATGCATATGGTGTCTTGCATTGCTTACTTTATACATCAAATATGTCATCTGCTTAGTTTAGACATCCTTTGTGTGAATGCCATCTTTTTGTTTATTCATCGTTTATGTGAATTATGCAACGCCGTCTTGTTTAGCCAGGCATCATATATGTGAATTTTGCAATGCCATCCTGCTTAGCCACTCATCTTATATGTAAATTATATCAGGCCATCCTTTTTTTAATTACATATTACATTTGTCAACAATGTTAGTACATTCAATCGCTTCTTCGTGTGCATCAGCCATTTGACACGGTGATGGCAAATTCGGAGTGAAAACAAGGTCTTCAGAGCAGACTATGCTATCTCGACGGCGCATATCTCGCTGGTTACAGATAGCTCCTCGAGGAGGATTCGTAGACAGATGACCAGTCCTATCCCCGAGGTGTATGCTCTAACTTGGCAGGGTTATGTTGCTCATATCGTGCGTATGGTGTCTCGCATTGCTATGTCATTTGATTAGTTTAGACATGTTTTGTGTGAATGCCACCTGTTCAGTGTCTAATTACCATATATGTGAATTATGCATTGCCATCTTATTGCAAGACATTATATATGTGAATTATACAATGCTATCTTGTTGCAAAGGCATTATATATGTGAATTATGCAAAGCCATGCTGTTTAGCCAATCATCATGTATGTGAATTATATCATGCTATCACCATCATTTTTTGTATTACGTGTTCCATTTGTCGACAACGTTTGTATATTCAACTACTCTTCCTGCACATCAGCCATTTAAAGCGGTGATGGAAGTATCTGGAGTGAAAACAAGGTATTCAGAGCAGACAATGCTACCTGCTGAAGCAGACATCTTGCTGGTTACAGAGAGCTCCTCAGAGGAGGATTCAGAGATTGATGACCAGTCCTATTTCCCCCCTAAGGTCTATTCTCAAACTTAGCAGGGTTATATTACCCATGTCATGCATGTTGTCTTGCATTGCTTAGTTTTTACATCATATATGGAATTCCATCTGCTTACTTGCTTAAAATATAAATCATATATTTGAATTATATCATGCCATCATGTTTACATAGTACATACACATCATCTATCTGAATTATGGCATGGCAACCCATTTAATAAAGACATCATATAGTTATATCATCTCATCCTGCTTAGTGTTTACAAATCATCATATTTTGAATTATGGCATTCTATCCGTAATGTATGTGAATTATGGCATGCCAACCTATTTAATAAACACATTATATAGTTATGTCATGTCATCCTGCTTACATAGTCTCATATTTTGAACTATGTCTTTCCATCTTTTTAGTTAGCCATCATAATGTGAAATTGTGTCATGCTATCCTGTTTAGTTAGCCATCATATATGTGAAATTGTGTCATGCTATCCTGTTTGGTTAGACAACATAAATATGAATTATTTCATGCCCTCTTTTATTCCCCACTATCCATTGCACCTGCTCATCATACAATGTCTATACTTTCAATTACTTTTCTTGTTTATCAGCCATTTGAATTGGAGAGCGTGATGGGAGTATCTAAGGGAGTAACAACACGGTCTTCGGAAAAGATAGTGCTACCAGTTGATGCAGATAGAACCATGGTTGTACTTGCCCAATGACCAGATCCACCACACATAACCCAGACTCGCAGATTGTACCCTACCCAGCTTGGACGGAGAACCAACTACACCCCTTCTAACCCCAACCCCGGCAGATAGTAACCCAGCCCAGCTTGACACAAGACCATCTCCACCAAAGAGCACCCAAACACGAGCAGTTAGTAAGGAACTGCAGTGCCCAAAGCACGAGGACCACCACTCAATCCCAACTCAACGCTTAAAGGAGAAGAAGATTTGTTCTTTGGTCAGTTCTCGTAGCTATGGTTCATACTCCTTGTCATGCATTATCAGATTTACTCATACCAACTATTTTCAAATTTGCAGACTAAGGCATAGCCTAGTGGTGGAAGGGCTGATGCCTTCCCACCCACCCAGTTCAAGGCATGGTACTTGCAATTTGGGTTTGTTGCACCAATTATATTTATGTGGGTTCCCTTACGCCTTTCATCACAAAAAAAACTATTTTCAAATTTGAAGGATGGAATTGAAACTCCAATGGCGCAACATGTATGTTTTAAACCTGTTTATTTAACTGGTTTGCTGTTGTAACCTGCTCTATGTTGATTTCAGTTTCAGTTGAATAAACAGTTATGTTCTCATGTCATGCACATTACAAGTGTTGTTATTGCTCTATAGTTACCCACACTTATATTCTGTCTATTCTGCTTTGTCTTGAACAAATATTATTTGAACTGTGTCTCTATCTTGATTTGGCAACAAAAACTAGAATGATATAGACCATAAAGTGACCATGGTACATAGATATATGTTTGTTTCATGCTGTTATCCTGTCCACTTTACTACTGAACTCATTTACCAAAATGAGTTCCATATACAACATGGTAAACATGTGATGTGTCTACTTGTTTCTCTTTTAGAATGCGGACAAAATATTGGAGAACAGTACCACGTTATCCAATGGTAAAGGAAGTAATGCAGATAAGGTTCAAGACAGTGAGACATCCCTGTTGGTCTCCAAGAAAGCTAATAAAATCTATCTTGACGACAGTGAGGGAACCCAAGAGTCCTGTCTTGATGTAGTGTTCGAGTTATCGCCACTATCGCCGCACAAGCTCTTCAACTCGCTGCTGAATCAGTTCCTCTTCTTGAGTCTCAACTTCAAGATGAAAGACATCGATCGATGTGCTTTGCGACAGAAGTCAAGGACCGAGGAAGTTCCTGCAGAATTCAGATGCATATTTTCGTGCAACAACAAAGTTACTGGAGGATTTAAGCGCCAAACAAGAGAAAGTTAATAAGCTTGTTAAGCATCTTGCTAGCATTATGGGTACCTGTGATATTGTTTCTTGAGATCTTCAAGTGGTTTCAGTTCGGATTTGTTTTGTGCGGCATTTATTTGCGCTTGTCACCAACTTTGACAACCAAAGGTATATGATATGCTGCTTTGTTCCCTATATTTGCACTGGTGGCGAACTTTGATGCCCAGTGGATGTAATATGTGTAATAGCCGTGATAGCCTAGCGTTAGTTGCTTGCTTATTTATTTCCTTGTTGTCTTATTTATTTGTTTGCTTGTAGTCATTGCAGTTCTTTTTCCGCGGTTTGCTAGTGGCTGCAATAACCTATTTTTTAAAACTAGGCCACAATAACCATGGGCTAATATTTATGTAGTGACATCGGGCCTCCTTGGCGTCAGAGAAACATGGGCCTTCTACGGGCCATAGAAACAATGGGCCTTCTACGGGTCAGAGAAACAATGGGCTTTCGTGGGTCAGATCATCAATGGGCCTTATACAGGCCGTATGATCGATTACAAACATGGGCCAAACAGACCGCATTATGGCCGTAAATGGGCTAGAGTTGAATCGCCCATTCATGGGCCGACCATAACGGGCCATTGTTAATAGGCCGATTTGATGACGCTATGAAAACGCCCAACGATAACGGACCACAAACGGGCCGATCAGAACCACGGGCTGAATTTGGCCCACAAGCGTAAAATGACAAGAACAGCCGTAAGTAAACGAATCGCCGGAAATGAGCCCAAGAATAAATGGGCTCGAGAAGGCCGAAGATAACATATTGGAAACGCCCAATGTAATAACGGGCCGTTAATGGGTATAAAGTGATACACTTTTCATTACGGACAGTTTCACCACGGGCCGTTAATGGGTGTAAAGTGATACACTGTTCATTATGGGCTAGTTTCACCACGGGCCGTTAATAGGCCAAGAGTTACATAGGGCCTCATATGGGCCGAAAGACGTCATGGGCCATACATGCGCTAGAAGTGAAAACGAGCTGGAATCATATTGGATGGCCCAGATGACGCTACTGGTCCTAATTCGGATAGGGCGTAACGGGCCTTGGGTTAGCGGGCTATAAATGGGCTATATGCGAACAAGCCGTTAACAGGCTTTCCATGGGCCGGCCCGCCACCTTTTGACGAAGTCAAATGGGTCGGCCTTTTCACAGGAATGGGCCTCTGTTGGGCCGTGCCACGTGTTGACGTATCATAGGCACCTTACGTCCAATGAGTGGATGACATCTGTCCCAACGATGAGCAGACACGTGTTTCCTCCAGCCAATGATAATTTTACGTGTGGAAAATCCCCATTGGTCGGGGCTGTTAACGGGTTATCGGATCCAAAACCCGACCCGATAGTTTAACGGCGTTCCGTTACGGTGGATGCCACGTGTCGGTCACCCTTGACGAAAGCACTTCTGTGACGCGCGATTTATCGTCATGGAAGTGGACACTTCCGTGATGATAATTTTGGTAGTCATGGAACACTTCTACGACAGCACAGGTATGACTATCTTGATTCTGTCATAAAATTGTCATGGATGTACATGCATGACAGAAAACGCGACCTACTGTGACAAACACGTATCATCACGGAAGTGTATTTTTTTTGTAGTGTATCCTGTTATTATCAGTGCTAACCTTTCAGAACATGAGGAAGAAAGATTATTGAAAGTTCTAAGGAAGCACCAAGCTGCTATTGGATATACTTGATGACTTAAAGGGAATTAGTCCCACTCTATGTCAGCACAAAATTAATAAACCTGATGCTAAACCCGTTGTTCATCACCAACGTCAGTTAAATTCGAAGATGAAAGAAGCGGTAAGAACGGAAATCTTAAAGCTTCTGGAAGCAGGTATAATCTATCCTATAGCCGATAGTAGATTGGTAAGTCATGTTCATTGTGTCCCTAGGAAGGGAGGTATTACTGTTGTTCCTAATCATAAGAATGAACTTATTCCACAAAGAATTGTTATAGGCTATACAATGGTAATTGATTTTAGAAAATTAAATAAAGCAACTAGAAAAGATCATTACCCTCTGCCTTCTATTGATCAAATGCTTGAAAGATTATCTAAGCACACACACTTTTGCTTCCTTGATGGATATTCTGGTTTTTCACAAATACATGTTTTCTCAACCTGATCAAGAAAAGACCACTTTTACATGTCCCTTCGAAACTTATGCTTATAGATGTATGCCTTTTGGTTTATCTAATGCACCTGCTACCTTTCAAAGATGTATGACTGCTATATTCTCTGACTTCTATGAAAAGATTGTTGAGGTTTTCATGGATGACTTCTCTATTTATGGGAAGTCTTTTGATGATTGTTTTAGCAATCTTGAGTGAGTTTTGCAGAGATGTGAACAAACAAATCTTGTCTTGAATTGGGAGAAGTGCCACTTTATGGTTAATGAAGGCATTGTCTTGGGTCATAAAATTTCTGAAAGAGGTACTGAAGTGGACCAAGCTAAGGTTGATGCAATTGAGAAAATTCCATGTCCTAAAAACAAAAAAGGTATTCATAGTTTCTTAGGTCATGTTGGTTTCTATAGGAGAATTATCAAAGACTTCTCTAAAATTTCTAGGCCTCTTACTAGTCTTTTGCAAAAGGATATTCATTTTGTTTTTGATGATGATTGTTTAGAAGCCTTTGAAACACTCAAGAAAGCTTTAATTTCTGCACCTATTGTTCAACCACCTGATTGGAACTTGCCTTTTGAAATTAGGTGTGATGCTAGTGATTATGCTGTTGGTGCTGTTCTAGGACAAAGAGTTGATAAGAAAATGAATGTTATTCATTATGCTAGCAAAATTCTAGACAATGCTCAAAGAAATTATGCTACTACTGAAAAAGAATTCTTGGCAGTGGTGTTTGCTTGTGATAAATTTAGACCTTATATTGTTGATTCAAAAGTAACTGTTCACACAGACCATGCTGCCATTAAATATCTTATGGAAAAGAAAGATGCTAAACATAGACTTATTCGATTGGTTCTGTTGTTACAAGAATTTGATTTATGTATCATTGATAGAAAAGGAGCTGAGAACCCAGTAGCTGATAATTTATCTAGGCTTAAAATTTTGCATGAAGACCCACTACCTATTGATGATAGTTTCCCTGATGAGCAGTTAGCTGCAATAAATGTGTTGCTCATAATACTCCTTGGTATGCTGATTATGCTAATTACATTGTTGCTAAATATTTACCACGTAGTTTTACATACCAACAAAAGAAAAAATTATTCTATGACTTAAGACATTACTTTCGGGATGAACCACATCTTTATAAAGAAGGAGTAGATGGTATTACTAGACATTGTGTACCTGAGTATGAACAGGGACAAATCCTACGAAAATGTCACTCTGAAGCTTTGTAGCGACCCGACCCAAATGGATCGAAGTCTCTGTGCTTACGTGTCATCCCTGGATCGGTATGCTGACACACACAGTACTCGAGGAATTTTAACAGAGTTCAATCACACACTTTATTACATCGAGATCCTCAAAAGAGTATTTATTACAATAATATGACCAAAGACCATCTAGAATAAAATAATTGCGGAAGCATCGAAGGTAAATATGTCCATCCAACTCCACGGCAAACTGAGTGCAGAACAACGACCTATCGCACCTTTAATCTTCGTCGGAAAAGTCTACAACATGAGACATTGCAGCCATGTAGGTCAGCACATGGAACATGCTGGCAATTTCACACCATAGAATAATAATGAAAAAAAACTGTCTCTATATGCAAATTTAGCTGGTGGAGGCTCTAAGTTTAATTTTTGCATAAAGCCAATTTTTCCCTACAACAAAGGAATAAATTTTTATTTACTACTGAATTAAAATGCCATTATTGAGAAGGTTCCTCCAACTCAATCCCAAAATTCCCAAGTTATTAGTAACCCAATAATTTCATTAAAAGAGTGATGAGATCAACCAATAATTCACTTCTAGATACTCAAGTTGTCCATAACCAGGGACACGGCTAATCATGATTAGTTTGTACACTCTGCAGAGGTTTGCGCACTTTTCCCCACAAGACTCGACCACCTCCATGATCGGAAGATCGAGACATAGCCTTCGTAAGCGTTTGCCCTTAACCCTGGTAGACCAGTACACCTACTTTCCCCTACATCAGCTAGTCTACCATGGAAAGAGGTCACACAACTTACTCAACTATGCCAGAGCCCATAATGGCTTGTGGCTGCACACGGAAGTTTCTAGGCATGAATATCTTATGATCCCTTTGAGCCTGGGTGGCGGACCTAGGGTAATCACACTGCACTCGGGATTCCCTTGGGCAAGCACTGGTTTCTCCAGTGCCCCAAACAATCCACCCAGATGTGTATTAAAGTTGCCACCTTAGGTTATCCCAAAATTATTAACTCTCGCAACTTGCATGGATCACACACACCAATCCCCGTCTACGAGCATGGCTAAGCAATATATGATATAACGAATATTCCCGGGGTGATCAAAGGTCATAGGTTCCTACCACATGAACTACATAGCATAACCACATGTTCCCAATCCTACTCATGCAATCTTTGAGGGTGAGGCTAATGCATAGTAAAACTGGGTATTGGAAATTATGATCGAAGTGTGAACTTGCCTTGCTAACGATCGTTGAACTCTAAAGATTCGTAGTAGCAAGCCTCGCACTCCGGATGATCTAGCGTAAGCAAGCAATAACATACATAAGCATACAAGCAAAGATCCAAAAGAAAACGAATGAAAGACCTCGAAAAACTCCAAAACATCCAAATAAATTTTCTGTGCAAAACATAATTTTTACAGCAAAAAAAAATAAGTAGTTTTGGTTTTAACAGAAAGTACATGTTACGAGCTTCGATTTGCAAAAAGATCACCTAAAACGGAGTTACGAAACTCGAGATACGGCCTAGTGAAGTTTGAATTCAGATCTGTTTGAATTCAAATTTTAAAATTTTCAAACATATTTTTCGTTTGGTTCTCTGGATAGAGGGGATTTTTATGAACTAGTAGGAAAAAGAATCAACTAAATCGGATCAATAGACTAAAAGATATACAAGAAACAAGAATTGGTATAGAATATGAGATTTAAAAAAATACTAGAAAAAGAGAAAATTTTGGCATGGGTGTTCACCAGACTTGTCGCCGGCGACGAGGAAGAAGGCGGCTCCGGTGTGTTTCGGCGAAGGACGCGTGCAGGACGGTGTAGAGGATTTATGAGTTGAACCACTTGCACAAGTTATGGTGGTAGATTGCTTCCTGTACACACGGTGAGAGGTCGCTGAATTCGCGAACTCCGGCGAGCAATTGGAGAGGTTAGAGAGAGGGAAAACTCCGAAGGATAGGGCTTGGACGACCGTGAGAGGGCTCCTGTGGGTGCTTTATATAGGGCAAGGGACGCGCAGAGTTGGGTGGAGCAAGATGTGTTAATGGTTGCAGTTTCAAGTGCTCATGGTGGCCATTATGGCCGTCTTTGAGGCGCACCAGGGGATGGGAGGGGTCGAGGGAGGCGAGGGGGTTCCATTCAGAGGCGTTTTGGAGCGGGGGAGAGGAAAGGGAGGGATGGAGGCGCCGCTGGGTGGAAGATGGGTTGAGTGCGTACATCCTGCCTCTGCCATGAATGCTCTAGGAAGAAGACGACCAGGTTGGGTTGTGAGAAGGTTGGGCCTATTGGGCTGCGGTTTTTTTAAACATTTGTTTACAGAAGCAATGAAACACCGAAAATAAAATAAGTATAAGTCTAAAAATTTCCAGAAAATTCACATAGTTATATGGTCTTATATATGACCTTGTGAACATTTATCCGGCCTAAAATGCAATTTTTCAAAAATAAACATTTTTGCTAAGCTAATAAAATAAATTGCACATAAAACCCAACAAATATATTTTGATTCCAAATTCAATTTCCAATATTTCTTTTATGTTTTTGAAGAAGTCCTTTTATCTTCTCTCTTTATTTTATTTTTGAAATAATGGAAATGAATTTTTTTGGTGAAACCAAATTTGATCCAAACTCCCAACTTCGAAAAAATTCAAAATTGGTTTTTAGGGAAACTTCCAACTCTCTCTTTTGGTCCTTGAGTTGCTCAAAGTTCCTTGGATCAAAAATCAAATAAAACAAATGGGGCAAAATGCATAAATCATGGATGCATATGAATGATCTATTATAAACATCCAAATTGAAAATTGGGATGTTACAAGCTTATGGAGGGCATCATGCGGGAGATAGAACCGCTCACAAGGTATTTAAATCCGGATTTTATTGGCCTGCTCTCTTCAAGGATGCCCGTAAGTTCGTCTCATCTTGTGATGAATGCCAAAGAATAGCTAATATCGGTAAGCGTCAAGAAATGCCTATGAATTGTTCACTTGCTATTGAACCATTTGATGTTTGGGGATTTGATTACATGGGACCTTTTCCTTCCTCTAATGGGTATACACATATTTTGCTTGTTGTTGATTATGTTACTAAATGGGTAGAAGCTATTCAAACCAGTAGTGCTGATCACAACACCTCTATTAAAATGCTTAAGGAAGTTATTTTCCCAAGGTTTGGAGTCCCTAGATATTTAATGACTGATGGTGGTTCACACTTAATTCATGGTGCTTTTCGTAAAATGCTTGCCAAGTATGATGTTAACCATATAATTGCATCACCTTATCATCTCAGTCTAGTGGTCAAGTTGAACTTAGCAATAGATAAATAAAATTAATTTTGCGAAAGACTGTTAATAGGTCCAAGAAGAATTGGTCTAAGAAATTAGATGATGCACTTTGGGCTTATAGAATAGCATATAAAAATCCTATGGGCATGTCTCCTTATAAAATGGTTTATGGAAAAGCTTGGCATTTGCCTCTTAAGTTAGAACTCAAAGCATATTGGGCCGTCAAAGAGCTCAATTATGACTTCAAACTTGCTGGTAAAAAGAGGTTATTTGATATTAGCTCTTTAGATGAATGGAGAACCCAAGCTTATGAAAATGCAAAATTATTCAAAGAAAAAGTTAAAAGATGGCATGACAAAAGAATCCAAAAGTGTGAGTTTAAAGTCAGAGAATATGTTCTTTTGTACAACTCTCGTTTCAGATTCTTTGCAGGAAAACTCCTCTCAAAATGGGAAGGCCCCTATGTTATCGAGGAGGTTTATCGGTCTGGAGCCATCAAAATAAATAATTCCGAAGGTACTAACCCGAAGGTTGTCAATGGGCAACGAGTAAAGCATTATATCTTAGGTACGCCCATTAATGTTGAAATTAATGTTATCCAAACTCTGACACCGGAAGAACACATAAAAGAGTCCTTCCGGAATACACCAGAATCGTGAAAATAAGGAGGTACATGATACGGTAAGTAAACGGACTCCGAAAAATCTGCAAAAATATTTTTTATCAGTTTTGGAATATTTAATTTTTTTGGAAATAAAGAGACTTCCAGGAAGCGTCCCCTAGTGGGCACAAGACACCAGGGCGCGCCAGGCACGCCCAGGTGGGTTGTGCCCACCTGCACCTTCCGAACTCCGTTTTTCTACCGTATGCTTGTCCCTCAAGATAAAAAATCTATATATACTTCCCGAACCTGTTGATTACCGTATCGTGAAGAAATCCTCTATTCTCTTTTCTTGCTGTTTCTAGTCAGATTTGTCAAGCCAGACATCATGTCTTCTTGCTCCTCCAACAACATGGAAGAAGATGCGAGAGGAGCCTGCGGACGCCGTCAAGGGAGACAAGGGCAAGAAGGCTACCTTAGATCCATCCCCGGTGGCAGCACAAGCACTACTGGCCGAGGAGGAGGAAGAGGATATCCTTAAGCCCTACCTCACTCACCTTCCTCCTGCTGAGATTTAAGCTTTTCGCATTATTGAAATAGTTCGCATACAGAATAAGTATCTCACTCGCGAAAATATTCTTCATCAAGAGCATATCATCCATCTCCAGAGTGTCATCCGTCGATTGGAGAACCTCTTGATCCTTAAGGATAGGATCGCTTCATCATCACCATCATCTTCTTCACCACCAAAAGAGAACTGAGTATCGGGTATGGGCACTCCCCTTGGCATCCGCCAAGCTTGGGGAAGGTGCCCCGGTATCATATCATCCCACTATCTTTTTTGCTTTTACTTATTTTAGTTCGATCTTTTTGCTTTAGATGAATAGAACTTAGTTCGACCCTTTCTTCTTTGAGTGTTTGCTTAGTGATCTATCCTTGTAAGCGTGTGCATGTTATATAATAAAGTTTAGTTTGAGTTTTTGCTTTCTTTAGTTTCATGTTGCAAATAAAATAAAATAAAGAAAGAAAGAAAAGAGAAAGGAAATAAATAAAAGAAAGGAAATAAATAAAGAAAAGATAATATACTAATCCTATGGTAGGTGATGACACTACATAAGGAAAAGTATAAGTAGAAAATTTTATTAGAGATTGACAAACATAGCATTAGTCAATGATGCAACTCATGAAAGAATTAATAAGGGAAGAGAAGATTCACATATGAATATACTATCCTAGAAATCTTTTGTGATTGTGAGCCCTCATCAAAATATGATATGCCAAAATTGTTGACGTTGGACAAGGAAGACAACTTAATGGTTTATGTTTGTTTATATTCACATAGAAGTCATATTGTCATAGATCCTTCAACATGTGGTGCTTGCACCCCATGTTTGCTAGCCAAAAATTCCGCACTAAGTAGAGATACTACTTGTGCAGCCAAAAACCCTTAAACCCAAATCTTATTTTCAAGAGTCCACCATACCTACCTACGGATTGAGCAATATCCCTCAAGTAAGTTGCCATCGGTCCAAAAAGTGTCGGGGAAGCTGATCTGGCCCACGAACACCTATGGGACCGGCGGACCGAGCCCCTTTCGGTTCGGCGGGGGGCGGAGATCGCACGAAGAGCAGATCGAGGCGAAGCACACGAGCAGTTTACCCAGCTTCGGAGCTCTCCGGAGAGATAACACTCCTACTGCTGCATGTCTGAGTGTATTGAGTTCTTGCTAGGGAGCGCTGAGTGCTACAGTACACGCCCGCTGCTAACGAGACCTAGCGTGAGTGTTTTCTGGCTTCGAACCTCTCGAACCCCCTCTCTACGTTGCGCATGAGCCTCCTTTTATATGTTCAAGGGGTCTCCGACAGGTGGCAACGTAGACGAGGGCAAAAATGGAAAAGGAGTTGCGGTTGGTACAGCTACCTGTACAGTGTATCATACCTACCCCTGACGGCAGGGGACAAAGGCATTAAATGCCCGTCTACGTCGCCCAAACAGTGCAAACAGGGACCGTCAGGGACGCCACCGCTTGCCACGATGGCAATCTTGTCAGCGCCGCTTGCCACCACGCTCCGCTGGCCGCACAGCCTCTTGGCACGCCCACCTGGAAAGGTCCTGTATGCGACACGTTGGTGGATGTCTTTGGGCGCAGGACAGTGGTAGTCTGCAGCGGCAAGCGCCTTTGCCGCGTCGCTTTCTCGTCGTCCTAAGCTTGTCGCCATCGGGCCTTCCCGCAAGCTCCTCTTGCCGGGCCTTGTCTCCTAGGTGCCTTGGGTGGCCTTCCCGGCAAGCTCCTCTTGCCGTGGCCTTGTCTCCTTGGCTTGAATACTTTGTTCTTGAATGGCTCCGAAGGAACCACGGAGGACCTTGGCGGTCACCCGGCAAGCCTTGCCGCGGGGTGCTGCAACTGCCCGTGCACGAGTTCGGGATACTAGGGTACCCCTACTCTAGTACACCGACAAAAAGGCAATAAAAATTGCTTCTAGAAGTGTGAGATCATTTAGTGTAAGAGAAAATTGAGCGTTGCACGAACTTGTGATGGTGAAGAATAAAAGCGACAGACTGCATAATAAAGGTCGCTATCACAAGGGGAATGCAACGTGACGTTCTTTTGCATTAAGGGGTTGAGCATACAAACAAATAAGCGCATGGCAACCTCTGCTTCCCTCCGCGAAGGGCCTATATTTTACTTTTATGTATTTACTTTTATGCAAAGAGTCAAAGTTTTCCTTCTATTCCTTTTTATTTTTCTCCTTTGGCAAGCATCATGTGGTGAGGAAAGATCTAGGAACATATGTCTAGTTGAATATAGATAGCATGAGTTATTATTGTTGACATCACCCTTGAGGTGAATACGTTGGGAGGCAAAACTATAAGCCCCTATCTTTCTGTGTGTCCGGTTGAAACGTTTTGCTCATGTGTACACGGTGAGTGTTAGCAAACATAGAAGACTATATGATGGTTGAGTATGTGGACCTGCCTAAAGGCTCCGATACGTGACCCTTCATAAAAATATGATGAATTGTAGTTGCAAAAGTTGACTGAGAACATAGTTTGTTGGTTTTTAATAGATTGCTTTATACTTCAATTGTGTGATGAATTGTTACTTATTCATGAGAAGTATATGATAAAAGTTCTATGATAGAAGTCTTATATTTAATTTTGTTGCTGTTATAATAATCAACATGATGCTTCTATGTTCGTATTTTATTTTTATCGACATCTCTCTCTCTCTCTCTCTCTCTCTCTCTCTCTCTCTCTCTCTCTCTCTCTCTCTCTCTCTCAAAGCATGTGGACATGTTTTTCGATTTCGGTTTTCGCTTGAGGACAAGCAAGGTCTAAGCTTGGGGGAGTTGATACGTCCATTTTGCATCATGTTTTCTTACTATTATCTATAATGTTTTTATCCATAATAATGCTTTTTGGAGTAATTCTAATGCCTTTTCTCTCATAATATGCAAGGTATACACAAAGAGGGAGAATTCCGGCAGCTGGAAATCTGGACCTGAAAAGCTACGTCAGGCTACCTATTCTGCACAACTCCAAATGAGCTGAAACTTCACGAGGATTTTTTATGGAATATATAAGAATTATTGGAGCAAATAACTACCAGAGGGGGGCCACCAGATGGGCACAACCCACCTGGGCGCGCCAGGGAGCCTAGGCACGCCCTGGTAGGTTGTGCTCACCCAAGCCCACCTCCGGTGCCCATCTTCTGGTATATAGCTCATTTTGACCTAGAAAAAAATAAGGAGAGGACATTCAGGATGGAGCACCGCTGCCTCGAGGCAGAACTTGGGCAGGAGCACTTTTGCCCTCTAGCGGAGCAATCCCGCCGGGGGAACTGCCCTCCCGGAGGGGGAAATCATCGTCATCATCATCACCGAAAACTCTCCCATCTTGGGGAGGGCAATCTCCATCAAAATCTTCAACAACACCATCTCATCTCAAAACCTAGTTCATCTCTTGTGTTCAATCTTGTTACCGGAACTATAGATTAGTGCTTGTGGGTGACTAGTAGTGTTGATTACATCTTGTAGTTGATTACTATATGGTTTATTTGGTGGAAGATTATATGTTCAGATCCAATATGCTATTTAATACTCCTCTGATCATGAGTATGTTTATCATTTGTGAGTATTTACCTTTGTTCTTGAGGTCACGGGAGAAATCATGTTGCAAGTAATCATGTGAAGTTGATATGTGTTTGATATTTTGATAGTATGTATGTTGTGATTCCCTTAGTGGAGTCATGTGAACATTGACTACATGACACTTCACCACATTTGGGCCTAAGGGAATGCATTGTGGAGTAGCAATTAGATGATGGGTTGCGAGAGTGACAGAAGCTTAAACCCCAGTTTATGCGTTACTCCATAAGGGACCGATTGGATCCAAAAGTTTAATCCTATGGTTAGAATTTATTCTTAATACTTTTCTCGTAGTTGCGGATGCTTACGGGAGGGTTAATCATAAGTAAGAGGTTTGTTCAAGTAAGAACAACACCTAAGCACCGGTCCACCCACATACCAAATTATCAAAGTAGCGAACAGAAATCGAACCAACATGATGAAAGTAACTAGATGAAATTCCCGTGTACCCTCAAGAACGATTTGCTTCTTATAAGAGACCATTTTGGCATGTCCTTTGCCTCAAAAGGATTGGGCTACCTTTCTGCACTTTTGTTACTACTACCGTTACTTGGTCGTTACAAATTGTCTTGCTATCAAACTACTCCACTACTTACAATTTCAGCACTTGTAGACATTACCTTACTGAAAACCACTTGCCATTTCCTTCTGCTCCTCGTTGGGTTCGAAACTCTTACTTATCGAAAAGAGCTACAATTGATCCCCTATACTTGTGGGTCATCAGCCGCCAAGCCATGTTCTTCCTCGGGAGGGCAGATCTGGAGTCCGTTCGGGGCTCCGAAGAGGGGAAATCGTCGCCATCGCCATCGTCATCATCAACCATCCTTCATCACCAATTTCATGATGCTCACCGCCGTGCATGAGTAATCTCATCGTAGGCTTGCTGGATGGTGATGGGTTGGATGAGATTTACCATGTAATCGAGTTAGTTTTGTTAGGGTTTGATCCCTAGTATCCACTATGTTCTCAGATTGATGTTGGTATGACTTTGCTATGCCTAATGCTTGTCACTAGGGCCCGAGTGCCATGATTTCAGATCTGAACCTATTATGTTTTCATGAATATATTTGAGTTCTTGATCCTATGTTGCAAGTTATAGTCACCTACTACGTGTTATGATCCGGCAACCCCGAAGTGACAATAGTCGGGACACTTCCCGATGATGACCGTAGTTTGAGGAGTTCATGTATTCACTAAGTGATAATGCTTTGGTCTGGTACTCTATTAAAAGGAGGCCTTAATATCCCTTAATTTCCAATAGGACCCCGCTACCACAGGAGGGTAGGACAAAAGATGTCATGCAAGTTCTTTTCCATAAGCATGTATGACTATATTCAGAATACATGCCTACATTATATTGATGAATTGGAGCTAGTTCTATGTCACCCTATGTTATAACCGTTGCATGATGAATGCCATCCGACATAATTATCCATCATTGATCCATTGCCTACGATCTTGTTTCATATTGATCTTTGCTTCATCACTTTTCTGTTGTCACTATTACGATTGCTACAAAACTGCTACTGTTACTTTTGCCACTGTTAGCGTTACTTCCATACTACTTTGCTACTAAATATTTTGCTGCAGATATTAAGTCTTTCAGGTGTGGTTGAATTCACAACTCAGCTGCTAATACTTGAGAATATTCTTTGGCTCCCCTTCTGTCGAATCAATAAATTTGGGATGAATACTCTACCCTCGAAAACTGTTGCGATCCCCTATACTTGTGGGTTATCATTATGCTACTGTTATGGTTGTGTTTTGGTGTTTTAATTTTTGTGTTTGTGCCAAGTAAAGCCTTTGGGTTGCTTTGATTCTGTGCAAAAACACAAACTTTTGCATCCAGTAGTAGAATTGTTAAAATTTTCTAGAGCGTGATAAAACTGTTATTTTTTTAAATATGATTGATATACAAATTTCCCACGTTGTCCTAATTTTTCAGAATTTTTGGAGTTACAGAAGTATAGTCATTGTTCAAATTATTACAGATCGTTCAATTTTTGACGGGTTCTGTTTTCTTTGTGTTGTTTGCTTGTTTTCATGAACCTATGGATTGTAGCGGGGGGGGGGGGGGGTTATAAACCATGCTGAGTTTAGAGTACAGTAGGTATAACGCAATAATAAAATATGAATCGGTTTACAATAGTACCTAAAGTAGTGATGCAGAGCATCCCTCATTCATCCCCATGGACATTCCGTCACCACTACAACTACGAAGAGTACCAATGACAAGAGTCCATGCACGTGTCATCGAAACCGAGGTTAACTCTTTCCTCTTCGAATTTCATTCAGATTCACATGAGAGTTGGGTTCCACATCAAATGGATACATTGTGCATTCTTAGGTACCAAGGAGAAGCCGTGAGGAGGCAAGGAGGGATCACCATGTCCACATGGAGCCCCAAGGAGAAGAAGGAACTCCCAGAAGCGGAACAGCGGAGGCCTCAGACCACCACGGGTGCCCGACCTCCTATGCCCTGGGTGCCCGGACCCCCGGCCCCAAAGGGCGCGGCCCCACTGTCCACCCCGGGTGCCCGGCCCCCTCCCAGGCGCCACCCCGGGTGCACGGCCTTCTACTCCCCGACGACCCCGAGTGCCCGGACCACTTTACTCCGGGTGCCCAGACTCCACCGAAAGTGCCTGCGTGCATCTTGGGTTAAATGACCCTTGTACCCCCGTTTTCCTCTTATTTCGTCCCTAGACTATAAGTACTCTTCCCCTAGCTCATTAGAGAGGATAGAAAAGTATATGTGAGATATTGACAGAGCTTTTCTCATCTTCCTCCTCTTGGAGATCATGACCTCCTAAGGGATAAGATCCTCTAGTGGATATCAATACCTCCTCTTGGAGCAGGATCCCCATCATAGGATCATCAAGACCTCTTTCCTCATATGATTGGGATGAACTTGTTACCTCTTGTATCTTCTTGTGTTGGATTTGGACCTTTGTATCTCTCTTTGTGTGATTGGATCTAGCACATGTGTGATTGGATCAAGTCAATTTGAGTGTTCCTCTTGTTTTCCCCCTTTGTGTTCTTCTTGTTCTTGGGGATTTCCCGTCCAATTCGTGAAAGTTCTCCATCTAGGGTTCCACCCTACAAAATCTTGGTATAATGAGCCATGGTTTCTCACGAAATTGGAGCTCACCTTCTTGTTCTCTAGCCTAATTTTGTTTAGTTCTTCCCCAATTTCGAGAATTCCTCACAAAAAATAGCCCCAATTTTTTTGTGATTTGTTGGTTTGATGATGTTTTGTCGGATTTGATCCATGGATTTGGTTGGTTTCAAGTAGATCTAGCCTTCCTCCATCCATCTTCACTTTTCCCTCCACGAAATCCACCAATTTCTTCCATTTTTCCACAAATTTCCGCCCAAATCCGTGACCCCCGGGCACCCGGACCTCAAACCCCGGGCACCCGGAACCCTCGGGCAAGTTCCGCCAAACCTCGCTGACCACTCCGGGTGCCCGCACCCCTTACTCCCGGGCACCCGGGCCACTTTTTCCGCCCAACCCCGCTGACCACCCCGGGTGCCCGCACCTCTGACCCCCGGGCACCCGCACCACCCAGAATCAGCCCACCAACAAAAATCATTTCGGCCATAACTTTCACTCCCGAAGTCCAATTTTGATGTTCTTTAGCTCGTTGACTATCTATTGACATCCCCCATCCATCTAAATAGGTTCCAACATCATTTTACTCCATCAAAATTTTGGCATTTTGGCATCTTTGCCTAGGCCATCCACCATATCATCTGCAAAACCATCAAAGCTTTCCGCAACCTAACCAATTTTGATCCTTATAGCATTTGTGGTTGCTTGAGTGGTGACTTGAGTCTCCTAAGGTGTTTAGACTACTTAGGTACGGTTTCTTCTTCATCAACCACCACCACCACTTCCGCATTGCTAACTCCAGAACCACCAAAGCATTCCGCTACCACCATTTGACATTTTCCTTTGAGAATTTGAGTTTGCGGTTTTTCCGTTTCCTAGGGTGTTTCGGCTAACGAGGAACGGTTCGACATCGACAACACCACCGCTCAACTTCGACAAGGATTCGACATCGACTACCTTCACCAATTTGACACCCTAACTGTAAGCAAGAACGGTAACCTCTATATCATCTTGGTATCGTGGTATCCCATCATTTACTATTCCCCTTGCCATTACATTGTTAACCCCTTAGCCCATTTTGCGTCACTTGCCTATCGAGACTAGCCAATGAGTATTGCCGGCAATGCTACTAGTGCACAATAGTGATCATCGATCTACATCTTCCATTGCGTACATACCATATCATATTGGTATCATCTTGGTATCATAGTACCATCCCTTGTGTCATAAGATTGTTCCCGCATATACACATTAGCTATCTTGGTTTGTGCGTTTCATATAAGTGGCCATACAAAAAAGAAAAAGAAAAAGAGAATAAGCTTTTAAGCAAAAAGATAGCAAAGAAGCTTGTAAGCAAGAGCCATAGCATTGCCACATTGCATACCATACTACCATATTGATCATCTTGGATCATCGTATGCGAAACACCGGAATATCATACATATATAGCATACTTGGGATAGAAAGTCGATACATTTTGCAACTTATAGGTTGTGCACAAGTGTCGTATCCGCCTATTGAGCAATCGTGCTAGTGTCTCTCTATAGTTGTGCAACACGAGCATTTTCTGTGGATTCCACATTTTGCGCCCATTCCTTCGTTGCACGGCCCATTTATCTATCTGTGTGTGTGTTTTCGTGTGCCACCCATTGCTATTGGTCTACTTGTTTCACTTGTGAATTTGTGAATCTTTTCCAACATTATTGACTCTTGCTAACATTTTGCATCAAAATTTTGTGCCACTATCCTCACCAGCTCGACCATAAGGCTTACTTGTGTAGGTGTGAGAATTGACAAGATCTGGTACCAATTGTGTTATTTCCTTGTTACATTATTGAGTGATCATTGATCCATCTTCAACATTGGAAAGGTACATTTGGTCTAGTTCTTTCCTTTCTTCCACTCACATTTGCTCGAGTCTTGTGATGGATAGGCGAAGCATTTCATCTTCGGTCTTCCACGACAACGATGGCGTGAACAACTACATCACCAAAACCCCACTCTCCGGACTATAACGAGCAATGCACGGCATTAAGCGACTCACCGTCGACATTCACCAAAGCGAAGCAAGGAAAAGTGACTACATCGACACCAAGTCGGATGAACAAATGGATCAAGTACGAGACATGGTGGCCAAATACAAGTCTTCTTCCCCTTCATCATCGTCGTGGCGGAGACGCTCAAGTCGCACATCTTCGGAGCAGCCACGTCAGGAAAACCTTCATGAGCACAAAAGAGGACAGAGAGACGAGCACCACCATGAGAAAGCTATGGCTGGCACCACCACTTCGGCATCTTCAGCACGTGTTATCAAGGCATCTTCGCCTTTGTACGTACGGCATCTTCGCCTACTTCCCACGAGTATGCCTGCATCAAGCTCATCAAGTCCGAGGCGACCACCTACAAGCGAGGGCGACAGTTCCATCTTCGGAAGCCCCTCAAGGAAGACGACCGAACATGGGAAATTCACTTCGGTCATGGAGACGAGCTACGAGGTGCCACATCATAAGGGCCTCATACAAGACGGTGACAAGATGGTCGAGCAAGGGCCTTCCCCATAGACCATTTGTTGAGCACCTTTTGCATGCTTGCTATGAGCTTGAGGTAGACGCTTATTCTCTTGACACACATATTTGCATCGCTACCTTACATTTACATGCTTGTTTCCATGATGTCCTTGATTTTGCTCAATTTATGTGGTTACATGACATGTCAAAATCCCTTGCCACACCATATGTTATGCTCGATGATGACACTTGTTTGATGAATCACCTCTTGAATGCTTGGTTCTACACTAACGCTAACCACATTTGTTTTTCCTAGTGTTTGTTATACTTTCACCTTTTGAAGGAATCACAAGACGGTGCGACATTGGAGAGTGCCCATTTCGAGCTTCAACATGATAAGTGACTGGTGGTTGTCCACTTCTACACGGCGACGCCCTCTCTTTCCCATGGTGATGAAGATCACGATCCATGGACGGATCTCTCCCAAGGGAGGAGAGATGATGCGGAGCATCCAACATTCATCCCCATGGACGTTTCGTCACCACCGCAAGCACAAAGAGTACCAATGACAAGAGTCCACGCACGCGTCATCGAAACCGAGGTTAACTCTTTCGTCTTGAACTTCATTCGGATTCACATGAGAGTTGGGTTGTACCTTAAATGGATACATTGTGCATTTTTAGGTACCAAGGAGAAGACCGCGAGGAGGCATGGAGGGATCACCAAGTCCACATGGAGCCCCAAGGAGAAGAATGAACTCCTAGAAGCGAAACAGCGGAGGCCTCGGACCACCCCGGGTGCCGGCCTCCAATGCCCTGGGTACCCGGACTCCCGGCCCCAAAGGGCGCGGCCCCTCTGTCCACCCCTGGTGCCCCCACCCCGACCACCGGGTGCCCGCACCCCAACCACCGGGTACCCGGACCCCTCCCATGCGCCACCCCGGGTGCCCGGCCTTCTACTCCCTAACGACCCCGGGTGCCCGGACTCCACCGAAAGTGCCTGCGTGCATCTTGGGCTCAATGACCCTTGTACCCCCGTTTTCCTCTTATTTCGTCCCTAGACTATAAGTACTCTTCCTCTAGCTCATTAGAGAGGATAGAAAAGTATATGTGAGATATTGAGAGAGCTTTGCTCATCTTCCTCCTCTTGGAGATCATGACCTCCTAAGGGAGAAGATCTTCTTGTGGATATCAATACCTCTTCTTGGAGCAGGATCCCCATCATAGGATCATCAAGACCTCTTTCCTCATACGATTGGGATGAACTAGTTACCTCTTGTATCTTCTTGTGTTGGATTTGTACCTTTGTATCTCTCTTTGTGCGATTGGATCTAGCACATGTGTGATTGAATCAAGTCAATTTGAGTGTTCCTCTTGTTTTCCCCCTTTGTGTTCTTCTTGTTATTGGGGATTTCCCCTCCAATTCGTGAAAGATCTCCATCTAGGGTTCCACCCTACAACATCTTGGTATAATGAGCCATGGTTTCTCACGAAATTGGAGCCCACCTTCTTGTTCTCTAGCCTAATTTTGTTTAGTTCTTCCCCAATTTCGAGAATTCCCCACCAGAAATAGCCCCATTTTTTTTTATTTGTTGGTTTGATGATGTTTTGTTGGATTTGATCCATGGATTTGCTTGGTTTAAAGTGGATCTAGCCTTCCTCCATCCATCTCCACCTTTACCTCAACGAAATCCACCAATTTCTTCCATTTTTCCATAAACTTCCGCCCAAATTCGTGACCCCCTGGCACCCGGACCTCAAACCCCGGGCACCCGGAACACCTGGGCAAGTTCCCCCCAACCTCGCTGACCACCCCGGGTGCCCGCACCCCTTACCCCCGGGCACCCGGACCCTCGGGCCACTTTTTATGCCCAACCCCACTGACCACCCCGGGTGCCCGCAACTCCGACCGCCGGGCACCCGCACCACCGAGAATCAGCTCACCAGCAAAAACTGTTATGGCCATAACTTTCATTCCCAAAGTCCGATTTTAATGATCCTTAGCTCGTTGAGTAGCTAGTGACATCCCCCATCCATCTAGATACGTTCCAACATCATTTGACTCCATCAGAATTTTGGCATCTTTGCCTAGGCCATCCACCATATCATCCGCAAAACCATCATAGCTTTCCGCAACCTAAACCAATTTGATCCTTATAGCATTTATGGTTGCTTGAGTGGTGACTTGAGTCTCCTAAGGTGTTTCGGCTACTTAGGGATGGTTGCTTCTTCATCAACCACCTCCACCACTTCCGCATTGCTAACTCCAGAACCACCAAAGCATTCCGCTACCACCATTTGACATTTTCCTTCGAGATTTTGAGTTTGCGGTTTTTCCGTTTCCTAGGGTGTTTCGGCTAACTAGGAACGGTTCGAGATCGACAACACCGTTTCTCAACTTCGACAAGGATTCGACATCGACCACCTTCACCAATTTGACACCCTAACCGTAAGCAAGAACGGTAACCTCTATATCATCTTGGTATCGTGGTATCCCATCATTTAATATTCCCCTTGCCATTACATTGTTAACCCTTAGCCCATTTTGTGTCACTTGCCTATCGAGGCTAGCCATTGAGTATTGCCGGCAACGTTACTTGGGCACATTGGTGATCAGCGATCTACACCTTCCATTGCGTACATACCATATCATATTGGTATCATCTTGGTATCATAGTACCATCCCTTGTGTCACAAGATTGTTCCCGCATATACATAATAGCTATCTTGGTTTGTGCATTTCGCATAAGTGGCCATACAAAAAAAAGAGAAAGAAAAGGAGAATAAGCTTTTAAGCAAAAAGAGAGCAAAGAAGCTTGTAAGCAAGATCCATAGGATCGCCACATTGCATACCATACTACCATATTGATCATCCTGGATCATCGTATGCGAAACACCGGAACATCATACATATATAGCATACTTGGGATAGAAAGTTGATACATTTTGCATCTTATAGGTTGTGCACAAGTGTCGTATCCGCCTATTGAGAAATCGTGCTAGCGTCTCTCTAGAGTTGTGCAACACGAGCGTTTTCTGTGGATTCCACATTTTGTGCCCATTCCTTGGTTGCACGACCCCATTTATCTATCTGCGTGTGTGTTTCCGTGTGCCACCTATTGCTATTGGTGTACTTGTTTCACTTGCAAATTTGTGAATCTTTTCCAACATTATTGACTCTTGCTAACATTTTGCATCAAAATTTTGTGCCACTATCCTCACCAGCTCCACCATAAGCCTTACTTGTGTAGGTGTGAGAATTGACAAGATCTGGTACCAATTGTGATATTTCTTTGTTACATTATTGAGTGATCATTGATCCATCTTCAACATTGGAAAGGTACATTTGGTCTAGTTCTTCCCTTTCTTCCACTCACATTTGCTCGAGTCTTGTGATGGATAGGCGAAGCATTTCATCTCCGGTCTTCCACGACAATGATGGCGTGAACAACTACATCACCAAAACCCCACTCTCCGGACTACAACGAGCAATGCACGGCATTGAGCGACTCACCGTCGACATTCACCAAAGCGAAGCAAGGAAAAGGGACTACATCGACACCAAGTTGGACGAACAAATGGATCAAGTACGAGACACGGTGGCCAAATACAAGTCTTCTTCCCCTTCATCATCGTCGCAGCGGAGACGCTCAAGTCGCACACCTTCGAAGCGGCCACATCAAGAAAACCTTTATGAGCACAAAAGAAGACCGAGAGACGAGCACCACCACGAGCAAGCTACGGCTGGCACCACCACTTTGGCATCTTCACCACGTGTTATCAAGGCATCTTCGCCTTTGGACGTACTGCATCTTCGCCTACTTCCCACGAGTACACCTACAACAAGCTCAAGAAGTCCAAGGTGACCACGTACAAGCGACGGTGACACTTCCATCTTCGGAAGCCCCTCAAGGAAGACGACAGAACATGGGAAATTCCCTTCGGTCATGGAGACAAGCTACGAGGTGCCACATCATATGGGCCTCATACAAGACAGTGACAAGACCGACGAGCAAGGGCCAGCCCCATAGACCATTTTTTGAGCGCCTTGTGCATGCTTGCTATGAGCTTGAGGTCGATGCTTATTATCTTGACACACATATTTGCATTGCCACCTCACATTTACATGCTTGTTTCCATGATGTCCTTGATTTTGCTCAATTTATGTGCTTACATGACATGTCACAATCCCTTGTCACACAATATGTTATGCTTGATGATGACACTTGTTTGATGAATCACATATTGAATGCTTGGTTTTGCACTAATGCTAACCACATTTCTTTTTCCAACTGTTTGTTATACTTGCTCCATTTGAAGGAATCACATGATGTTGCGACATTGGAGAGTGCCCATTTCGATCTTCAACATGATAAGTGCCTGGTGGTTGTCCACTTCTACACGGCGATGCCCTCTCTTTCCCATGGTGATGAAGATCAGGATCCGTGGACGGATCTCTCCCGGGGGGGGGGGGATGATGCGGAGCATCCGTCATTCATCCCCTTGGATGTTTCGCCAACACCGCAAGCACGAAGAGTACCAATGACAAGAGTCCGCGCACGCGTCATCGAAACCAAGGTTAACTCTTTCCTCTTCGAATTTCACTCGGATTCACATGAGAGTTGGGTTCTACCTCAAATGGATACATTGTGCATTCTTAGGTACCAAGGAGAAGACCATGAGGTGGCATGGAGGGATCACCAAGTCCACATGGATCCCCAAGGAGAAGAAGGAACTCCCAAACGCAGAACATCGTAGGCCTCAGACCACCCCGGGTGCCCGACCTCCTATGCCCTGGGTGCCCGGACCCCCGACCCCAAAGGGCGCAGCCCCTCTATCCACCCCGGGTGCCCGCACCCTGACCACCGGGTGCCCGGCCCCCTCCCAGGCGCCACCCCGGGTGCCCGGCCCTCAACCCCTGGTGCCCGGTCTTCTACTCACCGACGACCCCGAGTGCACGGACCACTTTACTCGGGTGCCCAGACTCCACTGAAAGTGCCTGCGTGCATCTTGGGCTAAATTACCCTTGTACCCCCATTTTCCTCTTATTTCATCCCCAGACTATAAGTACTCTTCCCCAAGCTCATTTGAGAGGATAGAAAAGTATATGTGAGATATTGAGAGAGCTTTGCTCATCTTCCTCCTCTTGGAGCTCATGACCTCCTAAGGGAGAAGATCCTCTTGTGCATATCAAGACCTCCTCTTGGAGCAGGATCCCCATCATAGGATCATCAATACCTCTTTCCTCATAGGATTGGGATGAGCTAGTTACCTCTTGTATCTTCTTGTGTTTGATTTGGACCTTTGTATCTCTCTTTGTGCGATTGGATCTAGCACATGTGTGATTGTATCAAGTCAATTTGAGTGTTCCTCTTGTTTTCTCCCTTTGTGTTCTTCTTGTTCTTGGGGATTTCCCCTCCAATTCGTGAAAGATCTCCATCTAGGGTTCCACCCTACAACAAGTAGTGTTTTGCTTTATTATACTAACGGATCTCATGAAGGTTTTTGTTGAGTTTTTGAAGTTTTCAAGTTTTGAATGAGATCATGATGGATGAAGGAATAAGGAGTGGCAAGAGCCTAAGCTTGGGTATGCCTGAGGCACCCCAAGGTAATATTCAAGGACTCCCAAGCATCTATGCTTGGGGATGCCCCGGAAGGCATCCCGTCTTTCTTCTACCAACTATCGGTAATTTTACTTGGAGCTATATTTTTATTAATCACATGATATGAGTTTTGCTTGGAGCGTCGTTTATTATATGCGTCTTTGCTTTGTTTTATTTTTAGTTTGTCCCAATCATCTTTGCTGAACACAACTTTTTGAGAGGGACACACATTATTCGTGATTTTTTAGAATACTCTATGTGATTCACTTATATCTTTTGAGCTAGGCAGTTGCTCTAGTGCTTCACTTATAGTCCCTCCATTCTTAAATATAAGTCTTTTTAGAGATTCTACTATAAAGACTACATTCGGATGTATATACACGCCTTTTAGAGTATAGATTCACTCATTTTTCTCCGTATGTGGTCTATAGTGGAAACCTCTAAAAAGACTTATATTTAGGAATAGAGGAAGTATCTTTTAGAGCATGGCGGTGGTTTTATTTTAAAGAAATAGTTGCACTCTCATGCTTTTCATTTACATATTTTTGAGATTTGATAATAGTAATGGCAATCAGTACAAGCTATGAATTTGGTCCCAATATGATAGGTATTCAAGAGGGATATAATAAAAACTTTCATGTAGATCACTGAATATGATAAGTTTGATTCCTTGCAATAGTTTTGCGATATAAAGGTGGTAATATGTGGTTTGTGCTAGTGAGTAATTGTTATTTAGTAAGAATATTGGTGTTAAGGTTTGTGATTCTCGAAGCATGCATGTATAGTCTCTCGTTATGCTATGAAGTTGGAGCATGATTTATTATTCATTGTCTTCCTTAATTATGAGTGGCGGCCGGGGACGTGTGATGGTCTTTTCCTACCAATCTATCCCCCTAGGAGCATGCGAAGTACTATTTTGCTTCGAGGGCTAATAAAATTTTGCAATAAGTATATGAGTTCTTCATGACTAATGTGAGTCCATGGATTATATGCACTCTCATCTATCTGCAATTTGCTAACCTCTTCGGTACCATGCATTGCCCTTTATCACCTTGAGATGTGGTGCAAACTTCGCCTGTGCATCCAAACCCTGTGATATGATACGCTCTATCACACATAAGCCTCCTTATATCTTCCTCAAAACAGACACCATACCTACCTATTATGGCATTTCCATAACCATTTCGAGATATATTGCCATGCAACTACCACTATTCCGTTATTACAACACACATCATCATTGTCATATTGCTTCGCATGATCATATAGCTAACATTGTATGTGTGGTTCAGCCACCGTTCCTCATTTTTTATACATGTTATGCTAGATCATTTGAAAGGATCGATATAGTTGACTAGAGGGGGGGTGAATAGGCAACTAACAATTTTTAGCTTTTCTTTACAAAATTAAACTTAGCATCAAAATAGGTTGTCTAGATATGCAACTAGGTGAGCAACCTATATGATGCAACAACAACAAGCACACAAGCAAGCACGATATACAACACAATATAACCTTGCACAAGTAAAGGTAAGAGATAACCAAAAGTGGAGCTGATGGAGACGAGGATGCGTTACCGAAGTTCCTTCCCTTTGAGAGGAAGTACGTCTCTGTTGGAGCGGTGTGGAGGCACAATGCTCCCCAAGAAGCCACTAGGGCCACCGTATTCTCCTCACGCCCTCACACAATGTGAGATGCCGTGATTCCACTATTGGTGCCCTTGGAGCCGGCGACCGAACCTTTACACACAAGGTTGGGGCAATCTCCACAACTTAATCGGAGGCTCCCAACGACACCACGAAGCTTCACTAGAATGGAATATGGCTCCGTAGTGACCTCAACCATCTCGGGTGCTCAAACACCCAAGACTAACAAGATCCGCAAGGGATTAGTGTGGGAATCAAATTTCTCTTGGTGGAAGTGTAGTTCGGGGCCTTCTCAACCAATCCCTAGAAAATCAACAAGTTTGATTGGCTAGGGGGAGAGATCGGGCGAAAATGGAGCTTTGAGCAACAATGGAGCTTGGGGAGGGAAGAGGTGTGTCTCTTTGGAGAAGAAGACCTCCTTTTATAGGGTGGAACTTATCCAACTGTTACCCACCTTTCAGCCCGCATGGAGTGGTACTACTGCTCAGTGGAGCGGTACTACTGCTGGTGGCAGCGGTACTACCGCGACCCCCAGCGGTACTACCGCGGGACTGAGAGCAAAGGCAACCAAAGAGGGAGAGAGGGCTGGGACGGCACTAGTAGCGGTGGTAGCCGCGGTACTACCGCCCACGAGCGGTACTACCGCTGCTACTGCCGCTACTATTGCCGCACAACCCGACATGAGAGAGACACCCACGAATCGAGGCGGTAGCGGTGCCGAACCAGCACAGTACTGCTGTCGATGTACCCGAGCGGTACTACCGCTGTTGGACAGCGGTACTGCCACTTGGGGACCATAGGCGACACTACCGCTAGGGCGGCGGTACTACCGCTAGCAGCTCACAAACCCTACTCCAATTGAAACGGTAAACTCCAAGGAGAGGAAATGAGCTGGGGGTGCAAAAAGGAAGTGTATGTGTTGATTCCACCCTAGCCTATCCAATGCGGACCCCTCTTGATAGTACGGTGTCTCCTACGACTCAAGTCCACCAAAACCGAAACGAAGGAAACTACACCGTCTTCACTTGAAGCTCCGAGGGAAAAGAATCGTCTCGTGCCAATGAATGAATCTATGAAATACTCAACGCACATGATTAGACCACAAAAGCATTGTCATCAATCACCAAAACTACTTAGAGAGAGACATGCCCTAACAATCTACCCCTATTTGGTGGATTGATGACAACACATGATTTGCACAAAGGAATGAAATGATAATAAGTGAATCCCAGGGACTACAAAATCTAGACGGGCTCCCCCTAAATGTGTGCACTTAATTGAAGGTGCCTTTGGAATGCAAAGTACACACATTAGGATCAACACTCCCGCTATATTTTATAGTCAGACAACATTTGCATCACAGATGAGACATATATTAGCTAGGATGCAATAGAGTAGCAAGTGAGCACAGTAGACAAATGAGATAAGCATGAACTCAAAAACTACTAAAGTACTCGACATACAAGATAATAATAGAATAGGGTAGCATATGTCTCACACCATATGATAGGGGGCCAGGTTCACAAACACAAACCAAACGAAAGCAAATGACAAGAAAAGAGTTTGCGCGAGAGAAAGACAGGGCAAATAAGACACACTTGCAACTCGCAACACGACAAATCCCTAAACTCTCTCCCCCTTTGGCATCGAGACAACAAAATGGCACAGAGTGCTGCTACAGCCGCAGGTGATAGCACAACTAACAACCTCCATCATCACATCCCCGCGTGATCGTCCGCTCCTCCATCATTGGCAGGGGGCTGCTCGGTGTCTGAGTCTGTCCACAGGTAGTGCTGCTGAACCCACTCCTCCTCATCGGTGATCTTGCCCGCATATCTGCTAGCAACTATTGCACCTAACTGACGCATGAGCTCCTTGTGACGGCTCCTGGCCTTCTTCTCAGACACATGAGCCATATACTGTCCATGAGACTCCATGCACAAAAGTTTCTTCATCTTGTGCTTGAGCTTCTTTGCCCATGAGGGCTCCACTCCAGAGGGCTCATAGTACTCATCATTGTTAGCATCAGCCTCTGTCTCAAACTTGTCACCTCCAGACGGAATCCCAGACTTCGGAACCGAAGTGCCCCTGTTCTCCTTCTTCCTCAGACTCTTAATCTCATGAGGGATCAACTCGCTAGTCTCCATCGTGACACCAGGATAAGTGTGCTCCCAAGCTTCCTCAATAAGCAACATGAGAAAAGGAGCATAGATGGGGCACTTTTGCACAGAGATAGCTGTGAAAAGCTCAGACCACATGACATGAGAGATATCCAAGGATTCTCTAGTGTTTTCTTCCTTCTCATGCTGACAGAAGAGTAACATGTCCACGAGAAATGAGTGAGCCATATCCAAGTTCCCAATGCGGGGAAAAGAGTCCTGAAGATGCGATGAAGGATGTCCAGAAAGGCAGGCAGCTCATAGGTCTCCTTCTACGTCTCGGGTTTAATCTTCAACGTGCAGTAGGGCCAGGGAGATTGCTTGTGAGTAGAAGTTGCATTGCAGTTAGGACGAAAGCCAACTAGGTTCTCAGGCCCTTGATCTTCAATCCGAAGTAACTCCATGAATGCCTTCCATTTGACAGAGAGAAACTTGCCATTTGTCATCCAAGTCAGAGTTCTTTCCTCATCCATTCCAAGATGGACGGTGGCATAAAACTGAGCCACCAAATCCGCATCAAAGTCCTTGTTGAACTCCATGATCCTAAGAATATTCAGCTGAGAACACATTTGCAGAGCTTTGCCAATGTAGGTAGGATCCTTATCCATATAGGAAACGTCAATGGAGTGGACATAACCATAGAGATTATTCTTCACTTTGATCACATCAAAATAGATTGCCCACTGAAAACGGTTCCAAAAAGGACGGTTGATAAGATTGGGCTCTTGATCTTGCTCATAGGGATTGCGCCGACGCTTCTCCCAAAACTCGTTGGCAGTCATCTCAGTCACGGATTTGGGCTTGGGCTTGGGCTTTTGCATAGTACTCTTGGAAGGTTGCTGGGACTAAGTTGGCGGAACACTTGATGAAGGAACACTCAAAGAAGCAGCCGCTGCCTCAGAGGTGGGATAGCGCTTGGAAACTAAACGCCCGGGGTTGACAGGACGAACAGGACGCTCCGAAGGGCCATCACCTGGAACCAAACACACGAACACGAGAAACAACATGAAAGAACGAGCATAAGCCACCAGAAAAAGCAACAAGGATCAATAGTTGCTACGGGTATGGTGGAAGTTGACATCCAGCGGTAGTACCGCGATCAGGAGGCGGTAGTACCGCCCAAGCGGCAGTACCGCTCCAGGAGAGCAATAGTACTGCTTCAGGCGGGGGACGGCGATTCCCCTACTAGCGGCCAAATCCGGTACTGCCGGGATGCCAAATTCAAACATAAGCCTACCAAACATCAATCCAAGCAGTCGAACAACTTTCACCATCCTACTCAAGCCTCGATTTGGCCAAAAATCAATGAATGCAAATCCTATTGCCCCTAAAGCCTAGATTTGAAACCTAGAAGCAAAGAGAAAAAGATCGGGGGCAATACTAGCATCCATGGCAAGAGGAGAGGGTAGGGATCGACTCCACCGGAGGAAATGATGAAAAATGCTGCGGAAAAGGTGGACCGGCGGTGACCTCTGATACGTCTCCAACGTATCTATAATTTTTCATTGTTCCATGCTTTATTATATTCTGATTTGGACATTATTGGGCTTTATTATACACTTTTATATTATTTTTGGGACAAACCTATTAACCGGAGGCCCAGCCCAGAATTGCTGTTTTTGCCTATTTCAGAGTTTCACAGAAAAAGAATATCAAACGAAGTCCAAACGGAATGAAACCTTCGGGAACGTGATTTTCGGAAGGAACGTGATCCAGAGGACTTGGACCCTACGTCAAGACATCAAACAGGAGGCCAAGACGTAGGGAGGCGCACCTCCCCCCCAGGCGCGCCCTCCACCCTCATGGGCCCCCTGCTGCTCCACTAACGTACTTCTTCCTCTTATATAAACCTATGTACCCCCAAACTACCAGATACAGAGCCAAAAACCTAATTCCACCGCCGCAACCTTCTGTACCCCTGAGATCCCATCTTGGGGCCTGTTCCAGAGCTCCACCGGAGGGGGCATCAATCATGGAGGGCTTCTACATCAACACCATAGCCTCTCCGATGAAGTGTGAGTAGTTTACCTCAGACCTTCGGGTCCATAGTTATTAGCTAGATGGCTTCTTCTCTCTTTTTGGATCTCAATACAATGTTCTCCCCCTCTCTCATGGAGATCTATTCGATGTAATCTTCTTTTGCGGTGTGTTTGTTGAGACCGATGAATTGTGGGTTTATGATCAAGTTTATCTATGAACAATATGTCGGATTTCAGGTTCTGGCAGACCCTTGAGGTTCGAACTCTGGGGTGCGCGCGGAGATCTTTCCCCTACCAGCTCACGCATTAATGGTTTGCAAGGGATCTAAACTAGGAACGATGAACAGCACAAGAGACACAAGATTTATCTTGGTTCCGCCACCGTTGTGGTGTAATACCCTACTCCGAGGTGTGGTGTGGTGGATTGCCTCAGGGGCTGACGAAGAACAAGATAAAGGAAGAACAGCCTCGCGAGGGGCTGTTCTTGAGCTGGTGCGATGGACTGCTTGGGTGAGTCCAGCCGCTTCTCTCTCTCTCTCTCTCTCTCTCTCTCTCTCTCGGTAGGTTCGACCCGTCTTGGTTCGTTTTTTTCTTCTCTGTGGTGGCTAGTCCTATTTATAGAGGGAGGCCCTGGGCCTCTTCCCAAATAATGAGCGGGAAGGGCGCCAACAATTGGCCATTTTGAAGGGGAACATCCAGTACACTTATCCTGACTAAAGTTGGTCTTCGGCTGCCAAAGGCTCTGATGGTGACGCCGTCCTGGGCTCCACGATGACCTCCGTCCTGCTGCTCTGCTGGTCTTGGTCTTGTTGCATCGAAGCGGTAACCTTTGCCTGATGCCTTGGCCTGTGCTTGCCTCCTTTGCACCAAAGGGGAAACGAGGACACTGCGCAGGCTGGCACCCGCCCGATCTCGATCGTCATGGCTTGCATCATGGGGCACCCTCGTGAGGTACCCTGCCTTGATCTCTCCGCCTCCTCGTGAGCCTGCCTGACGGGGATGCTCCTGAGGAAGGTTCCTGTCGTCCGCCCCGCGAGGCTTGGCCCCTCGCGAGGGTCTTGAGCTTGAGCTGATGAAGCTTGGCCGCGCTGGGCCCCCACTTGAGCCACGCCGCAGGCCACAGGCAGGCAAGTCTGGGACACCCGTTGCCAGAACGCCGACAGTAGCCCCCGGGCCCAAGGCGCGCCCGGACTTGGCTTAGTAGAGAAGCGAAGGGCAAGTCGGCGCGCCAAGGGTCTAATAGCTCTGCGCCTTGGGCGCCGCGTGGTGACTGATTGGTCGTGGGCGTCTCCGCTTCCCCACGATCCCTCGGCAACCGCATGACTTGACAAGTCCCTGCATGCAGAAATGGGTCATGATTACCTGTGATCATGGAGGCCGACGGTTGGCCTCCTCCGGCTATAAGTACGGAACGACGCAAGCCCTTCCAGTCCATCCCTTCTTGCTACTCCTTCCTCTCCATCATCGCCCTTGCTCCGCATTGCGACAATGGCTCCGATCCGCCGGTTTTCTGTAGAAGAGAAGGGAAAGGCTCCCCGAGAGGGTCCCGACCCGCTTCCGCCTAGGAAACGACTAGTCATGTACCGCCGAGATGAGGGCGCCTGGCAGGAGGCGTCGAGGCCCTGGTACGAGCGGCCGCCGCCAGGGTTCCCGTTGCCCTTGTACGCCCGCATCGAGGGCCCTGGAGGAGTAGATGTCGAGCGACACGGACGCCGCCGCCGTCGGCGCCGGCGGGTCATGGCGGTGCGCAGCGTTCCTCCTGGAGTCCAAGCCAAGGGCTCCTCCCGAGAGCTTGTGCTCCATGCCGCCATGCCTCCTCAATCTTGGATTCGCCTTCCTCCCTCCTTCGCCTTCGAGATCCGGCCGAGGGGTTCTTGAGCTCTGGTTGCAGCACGCTGGCTGCAACACCCCTGCGACCGGAGCGGAGGTTGCGGTTGTCGCTCCGGGCAAGGTCTACATGACCCGAGGTTGGGGCGAGATCGCCCGGGTCTGCCGGACAAGGGGCGCCCTCGTGATCCACCTGGAATACGATGGCACCTCCTTGATGTTCTTCAAGGTCTTCGACGCGGAAGGACGCCGACTGGAATGCTGCCCCGAGAAGGGCGGTCGGGGCATCGCCGTGGCGAGGACTAGGCCCGCCGGTCACCCCCTCGGCAGCTCCTCGGGCAGCAGCGAAGGGGCCGGAGGGTCCAGCGCCTCCGCCGAGCTTCTGGCGACTCCGGAGATGAGCGACGACAGCTACGAGCCCTGAGCTTGCGCCGCGCTCGGAGCCGGGCGGGCGCTTCAGGCTACCGGTGCCGGTGATCTGCATGGGGTTGGCGCCGGCGCCTGGCGGCCCACTGTTGATGATGGCATCTCGTGTGGAGGCACGCGTTGTCGGCGTTCCTTAGGATTGGCACCTTTTATTTCCTGCGAAGAATAGAAGTAGCTCCCCGTGGGGGTATGTAAGGCGCTAGCCATGTTTTTGTGAATATCATATCCTTATGATGAATCGATGCGAGATGCTTGTTCTGTCCCAGCTCAGCTCCCCCTTTCTTTCCTCACGAGGGCTTGGTGCTCTGCGCTTATAGGGCCCGGTCCCCAGGTAGGCTTCAGCCGTCGCTGGTATGCCAGGTCGCGATGCCGTGGTCAAAGCCAGGAGGTGAGCGGCCCGAGGTCCAGTAAGAGCCCCTGAGTCGCGATGCTCAGGAGGTCCCCTTTAGCGCTCAAGCAGCCTCCGCTGGGCAAGAAAGGTAGGCAGCTTTGCCGTGACAGAGCAGCAGTAGGCGAGGGTTTAGCGCTGAGTCGGATCAGTTTTCGCGTGACTTATCTTGCGGGCTTGGAGCGGCGTTCGATGAGGTGTCGTGCCTGCGCGACGGCAACTGAGGTGTTGCCGGGCAGGGTCCTCGCGAGCTTCTTCCCTCTCCCCCGCGCTTTCCTTAATGCTCTACATCCTCAGGTCCCGGCCCTCGAGCAAGCTCAGCCACCGCTGGTATGACAAGTCGCGATGCCGTGGGTCATGGCCAGGGGGTGAGGGCTGGAGAGCCAGTAAGAGCCCATGAATCGTGATGCTCAGGCGCCCCCTTTCAACGTGCAAGCGGATCGCGCCGGAGAGGAGGAGAGAAGGCTCGCGATGCCGCCAGCGTTACTCCTGGAGCAGGTCCTGTGTACCAATCACGAGGGGAAACAAGGTTCGTCATTACGGTTGCCAGCCAACCATTGGTTGCTCCGAGGGAGTGATCGGGGCCACTGAGGGCTTGGCGAGGTGGCGCCTTGTGGGGCTGCCGCGGCCAGAGCTCAGCCACAGCTCAGCCACTCAGATTTATCGGCGTTGCAGGGACGGACCCGTGTGCAAGTGCCGTGCCTGAGCGAGCGGCTCCAAAGGTAGGTGTCAATCGAGCAGGCGATTAGGTCAAGCATGTTATGTATGAATAAGCAAATCCATCTAGATAGGTGCGGAGAAAGCACATGCCACCGGTCTGCCCGAGCAGCTTGGGATAATGCAGCCCGAGGGGCGCCCCCAACAAGGTAAGTAAAGAACATAAGCAAAGCGGATACATGCCGCAGGGACGGACCCACGCGGCCTAGGAATGATGCAGCCCGAGGGGCGCTCCCAGCTGAAAACGAAACTTGGAAAGGTGTCAGCTGATATGGTCGGAGATGGCGGGATGCTGAGGTAGCGGATGACGCGTGATGAAGAAGTCGGCCCTCACGAGCCCTCCGGACCTGGAGCCTCGGGAGGCTGCGGGGGCATGGGGGGTTCCTCGAGAGCCATCTCCATCTCTGCCAGGACCGCGCGCTGCTTGGCCTCTTGAGCCTCCAGAGCGCACCTCAGCAGGCACTGATGGGCGGCGATCGCGTTCGGCAGGCCGAAAGGCATGCGAACGTAGTTGTGAGGTGGACCCTCGCAACGCCCCACGCATGAGGGCCAGAGGCGCTCCTGAGACGTGGCCCGGTTGAGCCCTGGTGTGTCGATGCAGACTCGCAGCCCAGCATCCTCGCCTGGATGCGGAGCCACGGCGGGCAAGCGGTGGCAGCCGCGCATGACTCTTGACTCCTGTAGCTCCTGGGTGTTCCTCGTGATGAACTCCTGAGGGTTTGGCCTTCCTTGCCTCATACCTTCCTGAGGGAAACGTGCCTTGAAGCACGCCTCCAAGTGGTGCCCGAGCCTCCCCGTGACCCGGCTAGGTCGGTGGCTCGCCATGAAAGAGCCCCGAGCCCCGCCGAGGAGGGCGCTGGGCGCGCCTTCCTATGCAACAGAGGGTGGCGCCCCTTGAACGGGCACAGGTCCTGTTGCCACGCCTGCCTTCCCCACGAGGGCTTGGACCAGACGAAGCCTTCTTCTTCTTAGGGATCGCCTCGGGAAGTCTCCCACTCCTGTGATCTGGGTCTTCGATTGCTGCGGCTTGGAAGGCACGCTCAAGAGAGCACACCGCATCCCTTTCCTCACAAGGCACTGTGATGACTCCTCCGCTTCCTGGCATCTTGAGGACATTGTAGCCATGGTGAGTCACTGCCATGAACTTGGCCAAAGCTGGGTACCTGAGGATGGCATTGTATGGCAGGCGAATATGGGCGACGTCGAAGTCGATGAGCTCGGTGCGGTAGTGGTTGCGCTGTCCGAAGGTGACGGGAAGGCGAACTTGCCCTATCGGGACGGTGGAGCCATCGGTGACTCCTGAGAAAGGCTTGGTCAGCTAAAGCTGATCGTATGGCACTTGGAGATTGTTGAATGTCTTGATAGATAGGACGTTGAGTCCTGCTCCGCCATCGATGAGGGTCCTGGTGACTTGCACGTTGCTGATGACTGGTGAGCAAAGCATGGGGAGGACTCCGGCCATTGCCGCGCACTTGAGCTGATCCGCTGAGCTGAACGTGATAGCGCATGACGACCACCTGAGAGGGCGTGTGGCCTCAGGCTTGGGGAGGACTGCATTCACCTCACGAGCAAACTGCTTGAAGATGCACTGAGAGGCTGGGGCCTGAGTGCCACCCAGGATGCAAGCGATCGTGCGCGGCTCCTGGAAGCCCCCAGCCCCCTCGTCCTGATGATGGTCTTCATACCTCCTTGGCGGCTGCGGCAGAGGTGGGAGCCCTGTGTTGCCTTGAGGGCAGTCCTCACAAGGCTGGTCCCTCCAACCTCCCTCGCGAGGCTGGTCCTGCTAGCGGTCCTCGCAAGGTCTGTCACGCCATCCTTAGCGAGGGCCACGGTCTTCCCAGCGTCCTGCACCTCTTCCTCCTCCTTGGCCGTAGCCCCGATCATTGCGCTCGGGGGGTCGGCCGATACGCCCTTCTCGCACGGCCCTGAGCTCCTGGCATTCGTTGGTGTTGTGGGTGTGGAGGTCATGGTATACGCAGTACCGGCTGCCTTTGGATGACTCGGGCTGATCCCTGCCTTGCTTGGTGTCTGGTTCTGCCGCGAGCACGACAGCCCCCTTGCACTTCACGTCCTTGACCTTGGGCTTCTTCTCTTCTGGATCGGCAGCAGGAAGCTCGAGGAGGGAGAGGCGCCCTTCCTCAGCCCTGGCGCATTTGGTCGCCAAGTTGAACAGCTCCAGGGATGTGCACAGGTCTTCATGCATTGCTAACTCCTCCTTCATCTTGACATCATGCACGCCATCGGAGAAGGCTGAGATGATGGCTTCCTCAATCACCTTAGGGATCTTGAGGCGGGCGTTGTTGAAGCGCTGGATGTACTTCTGCAGGGTCTCTCCTGGCTGCTGCTTGATGCGGTGCATGTCGCTCACGGCCGGAGGCCGATCACGAGAGCCTTGGAAGTTGGCGATAAAGCGGGTGCGCATCTCGTCCCAAGAGGAGATCATGCCGGGAGCCAGGTTCGGGCTCCGTCCTTGAGCGCCATGGGGAACCAATTCGCCATGACCTTTTCGTCCCCGTTGGTGGCTTCGATGCCCAGCTCGTAGAGCTGAAGGAACTCCGCGGGGTCGGCAGTGCTGTCGTAGCGAGGAGGCAGGTCTGGATTGAACTTGTCGGGCCATGCGACGCTGCGTAGCTCGGCGGTGAAGGCGCGGCAGCCTGCAGTGGCCACCGGGGCTCTCTGCTGATGCGGAGCTTGCTCTTGTGGATTCCCGTGCACCGCTGCCTGGAGCAGCGCGGGGTCTTGACGCGGTGGCGCTGGAGCGCGATCGCAGCGCTCTGGTGCTGGGAGCACGCGAGCACCTTCTTGGGGACGAGCGATCTCCTGGCAGCTCCTTTCTTGTTGCGCGGGCGCCGGACGTGGAGGGTCTCGGCCTAGGGCCACGCGCCTTGGAGCCAGGGCACCTTCTTGGGGAGGAGGTGGCGGGGCACCTCCGGCTCCCTGCCTCCCGCGCGGGGTGAAGGGCGAGGCAACGAGAGGGACGGCACGGGAGAGCCCCCTGTGGCGCGGACGAGCTCGGCGACGCGGTCGAGCCACTCCTCGTAGACATCATCGACAGGGCGGTAGTGTAGGAGCTTGTTTGCCGCGATGAGCGCGGCTCGAGCCTCCATGGGAGCGCGGTGCACGCGGGATGAAGAACCAGCAGGGGCGAGCGAAGGAGTAGCGGTGTGGCCTTCTCGCCTCACCGATGGATGCAAGGACGAGGCCTGCTGCTCGTTCCCCGCTGGGCCGGTGGCGGCGTTGGCGGCAGGCGACGGGGAACGACGGGGGTGTCCGCCGACGGGAGCCGTCTGGGCGACTCGAACGGTGCGAGAAGCCCGGCGCTCGGCACGGGCTCGGCGAGCGTCAGCCATGGACACGACGGAAGATCACACGCGACCAGCGGAAGAAAGATTCCGGCGCACCCCTACCTGGCGCGCCAAATGTCGGATTTCGGGTTCCGGTAGACCCTTGAGGTTTGAACTCTGGGGTGCGCGCGGAGATCTTTCCCCTACCAGCTCACGCGTTAATGGTTTGCAAGGGATCTAAACTAGGAACAATGAAAAGCACAAGAGACACAAGATTTATACTGGTTCGGGCCACCGTTGTGGTGTAAAACCCTACTCCAGTGTGTGGTGTGGTGGATTGCCTCTGGGGCTGATGAAGAACGGTACAAAGGAAGAACAGCCTCGCGAGGGGCTGTTCTTGAGCTGGTGCGATGGACTGCTTGGGTGAGTCCAGCCGCTTCTCTCTCTCTCTCTCTCTCTCTCTCTCTCTCTCTCTGGTAGGTTCGACCCGTCTTGGTTCGTTTTTTTCTTCTCTGTGGTGGCTAGTCCTATTTATAGAGGGAGGCCCTGGGCCTCTTCCCAAATAATGAGCGGGAAGGGCGCCAACAATTGGCCATTTTGAAGGGGAACATCCAGTACACTTATCCTGACTAAAGGTTGTCTTCGGCTGCCAAAGGCTCTGACGGTGACGCCGTCCTGGGCTCCACGATGACCTCCGTCCTGCTGCTCTGCTGGTCTTGGTCTTGTTGCACCAAAGCGTAACCTTTGCTCGATGCCTTGGCCATGCTTGCCTCCTTTGCACCAAAGGGGAAACGAGGACATCAAGGCAGGATGGCGCCCGCTGGCGCCCGCTCGATCTCGATCGTCATGGCTTGCGCCACGGGCACCCTACCCCGCCTTGATCTCTCCGCCTCCTCGTGAGCCTGCCTCAAGGGGATGCTCCGAGGAAGGTTCTGTCGTCTGCCTCATGAGGCTTGGCCTCGCGAGGGTCTTGAGCTTGAGCTGATGAAGCTGGGCCGCGCTGGGCCCCCACTTGAGCCACGCCGCAGGCCGCAGGCAGGCAAGTCTGGGGACCCCCGTTCCCAGAACGCCGACACAATTTTTGAATCTTCTGAATTCTTTTTATGTATGGTTGGTTATCTTTGCAAGTATCTTCGAATTATTAGTTTGGTTTGGCCTACTAGATTGATCTTTCTTGCATTGGGAGAAGTGCTTAGCTTTGGGTTCAATCTTGCGGTGTCCTTTCCCAAAGGATGAGGGGGCAGCAAGGCGCGTATTGTATTGTTGCCATCGAGGATAACAAGATGGGGTTTATATCATATTGCATGAGTTTATCCCTGTACATCATGTCATCTTGCTTAAAGCGTTAATCTGTTCTTATGAACTTAATACTCTAGATGCATGCTGGATAGCGGTCGATGTGTGGAGTAATAGTAGTAGATGCAGGCAGGAGTCGGTCTACTTGTCTCGGACGTGATGCCTATATACATGATCATACCTAGATATTCTCATAACTATGCTCAATTATGTCAATTGCTCAATAGTAATTTGTTCACCCACCATAAATACTTATGCTCTTGAGAGAAGCCACTAGTGAAACCTATGGCCCCCGGGTCTACTTTCCATCATATTAATCTCCCAACAACAAGCTATTTCTGGCATCGTTTTTATTTTACTTTCTTTACTTTGCATCTTTATCATAAAAATACCAAAAATATTATCTTATCATATCTATCATATCTCACTCTCGTAAGTGACCGTGTAGGGATTGACAACCCCTTATCGCGTTGTTTGCGAGGATTTATTTGTTTGTGTAGGTGCGAGGGACTCGTGCGTGGCCTCCTTCTAGATTGATACCTTGGTTCTCAAAAACTGAGGGAAATACTTACGCTACTTTGCTGCATCACCCTTTCCTCTTCAAGGGAAAACCAACATAGTGCTCAAGAGGTAGCAACCTCCGGCGACGCGTTCGTCGCAGGAGCACGAACAGGACGAGTGGGTTGAGTCAAATGGGTATGGGGGAGAAGAGACACCCCCTGCCCGACATAACCCCCAAGTCCCATCTCGTAGTGGTAGTTACCACTCTGGCGGGCGGTGGTGCCGCTTGGACCAGTAGGTGGTAGTACCGCCCAACCAGCGGTAGTGCATCCCAACACATGCCTCTACTAGACTCACAAAGAAGGGGACAGCCTAGCCCGAAGAAAAACCACCAAAAAAGCCAAGAGGCAACAAGAAGAGCTAAACACAACCAAAAAGGCAGAAAAGCACCTACGGAGAGACCCAAACTACACTACAAACACAAACAAAACAAAAGATCACACAACTCTTAAGGAGAGGGCGGTGGCCGAAGCCACCTATGTTTGAGTCAATTGGTACGGCACCGCGAAGAATTTTCCTTGGGCCCATGACCAAAACTCGTCTTTGAAGCACAAGTACCATAAAAAATGGCGAATGTGAAAGAGTTGATCAATTTATGCAAAATGGGGGGAGGGATAGTTCATTGAGAGAACAACACTCCCCCTATGTCCATGCCTACATCTTGACAAGATATACCGATGAGTGCGGTGGGGTGTGCCTAGATTCAAGCCACATTGCTCGAATCAATGATATTTAGCTCATGCCTTAACTCGCGAAATCTTGCTTCATCCAAAGGCTTCGTGAAAATATATGCAGGATTATCATGAGTGTTGACATAGTTGAGCTCAATCTCCCCTCGCCTAATGTGATCCGGGATTAAGTGATACCGAATCTCAATATGCTTCGTCCTGAGAGAAATCTTGGTGGCACTTTCATTGTCACACCAAAGAGGCACTTTGTCACACATGACACCGTAATCCTTTAAATTTTGCCTTATCCATAGAAGTTGAGCACAACAACTACCAGCAGCCACATACTCGGCCTCAGTGGAGGAGAGAGACACACAACTTTGCTTCTTCAAAGACCAACTCACCAAAGAGCAACCAAGAAATTGGCACCCTCCGGAAGTTGACTTCCTATCCACTTTGTTCCCGCCCAATTCGAGTCCGAAAAGCCCACAAGGTTGAAGTTTGATCCTCTTGGGTACCATAAGCCAAAGTTTGGGGTATGAGCCGAATATTGAAAGATTCGCTTGACCGCCACATAGTGGCTTCCCTTAGGTGTGGCTTGAAACCATGCACAAATTCCCAAACTCAACATAATATCTGGTCTAGATGCACAAAGGTAAAGCAAGGAGCCAATCATAGAACGATATAACTTTTGATCCACTGCTTTACCATTGGGAACTATGTCAAGTTGGCATTTGACAGGCATTGGAGTGGAAGCCGGCTTGACATCACTTAGTTGAATCTCTTGAGCATGTCTTGAGTGTATTTGGCTTGGTTGATGAAGGTTCCTTATCTTCTTTGTTTGATTTCGAACCCGAGAAAGAACTTCAACTCTCCCATCATGGACATCTTGAACCTCAAGGTCATGAGAGCGGCAAACTCCTCATTGAAAGCTTTGTTAGGAGAACCAAAGATAATATCATCAACATATAGTTGGCATACAAACAACTCCCCTTTGACCTTCTTAGTAAAGAGAGTGGGGTCAATTTTCCCAATTTCAAACCCACGATCTTGCAACAACTCGGTAAGGTGCTCATACCACACACGTGGGGCTTGTTTAAGGCCATAGAGTGCCTTATCGAGTTGGTACACATGATTGGGGAACTCGGGATCCTCAAACCCCAGGGGTTGTTTGACATACACTAACTCATTAATAGGACCATTAAGAAAAGCACTCTTCGCATCCATTTGTTGCAACTTGAAGTTATGATGAGAAGCATAAGCAATCAACAAACGAATGGATTCAAGGCGAGCAACAGGAGAAAGGTTTCACCGTAGTTGATACCCTCGACTTGGGAGTAGCCTTGTGCTACCAAACGGGCCTTGTTGCGAACGATAATCCCATGAGCATCTTGCTTGTTCTAGAATATCCACTTGGTTCCAATAACATTATGGTTCTCCTTTGGACTTGGCACCAATCTCCACACCTTGTTGTGCTTGAAGTTGTTGAGTTCTTCATGCATGGCATTAAGCCAAACTGGATCTTCGAGCGCCTCATAGACCTTTTGGGGTTCAACACAAGAGACAAACGCGTGATGTTAACAATAGTTTGCTAATTGTCTATGAGTGCTTACCCCCTTTCTTAAGCTTCCAAGCACATTCTTCATGAGATGATCTTTGGTAGTGAGCTTGGACACAATCTTGGCGGCACGACGCTCCAATTCCTCCTCAAGAGAGAGTTGAGGAGCGGTAACTTGATCATCTTGAGCGTCTTCTTGAGCTTGTTCTTGATCTTGAGCTTGCTCTTGATCTTGAACTTGCTCAGTGGTAAGAACTTGACCTTGGGAATCACTTGGTGTTTCGTCACCATCTTGAGGTTGATCTTGCCCTTGATCTTGTTCATTTGGTTGAGGGCCTTCACTTTGTTCTTCGGAAGCGTGTGGGTCTTGGGTTGGTGATGGTTCCACTTGAGTGGAACATTGTCCTTCTCCTTCAGCCACAAGGGGTTCCTCAGTGGTAGGATATGACCAACACCCATTCTTCTTATGGCTTGGGGAGGAATTTTATCACCTACATCACAAGTACAACTTTGCTCCACTTGGGAGCCGTTATTCTCGCCAAACTCCATGTTACACGTCTCCTCAATGAGTCCTGTGGACTTATTGAGGACACGGTAAGCATGAGAGTTTGTAGCATAACCAAGAAATATGCCCTCATGAGCTCTAGCCTCAAATTTAGACAAACGAACACCTTTCTTGAGAATGAAACACTTACAACCGAACACCCGGAAGTACTTGAGGTTGGGCTTGCTACCGGTGAGTATCTCATATGGAGTCTTGTTCAAGCCTTTGCGAAGATAGAGCCGATTGGATGCATGACAAATGGTGTTGATGGCTTCAGCCCAAAAGTTGTATGGAGACTTGAACTCCGCCATCATGGTCCTTGCCGCATCCATCAACGTCTGGTTCTTCCTCTCTGCTACACCATTTTGTTGAGGGGTGTAAGGTGCGGAATCTTGATGCTTGATCCCCTCATCACTAAGAAACTCATCCAAGGTGTAGTTCATGAACTCAGTGCTGTTGTCACTTCTTATTGTCAAGATCTTTGCATTGTGTTGACGTTGAGCTTCATTTGCAAAGTCGATGACGGTTTGTTGGGTCTCACTCTTCCTTTGAATAAATATACCCAAGTGTATCTTGAATAATCATCCAAAATCACCAAGCAATACTTTCTACCCCCAAGACTATCAAAGGATGGAGGCCCAAAGAGATCCAAGTGAAGGAGCTCCAAGGGCCTCTTCGAGTAGATGATAGTCGTGGGTGGGTGAGCCTTCTCATGTAGCTTTCCTTCGATACACGCACTGCAAACATGATACGTCCCTGTCGTATCTACTTTTCCAAACACTTTTGCCCTTGTTTTGGACTCTAACTTGCATGATTTGAATGGAACTAACCCGGACTGACGTTGTTTTCAGCAGACTTTCCATGGTGTTATTTATGTGCATAAACAAAAGTTCTTGGAATGACCTGAAACTCCACGGAACATCTATTTGGAAAATAAGAAAAATACTGGAAGAAAAATCCATGTCAGGGGGCCCACACCCTGTCCATGAGGGTGGGGGGCGCGCCCCCTGCCTTGTGGGCCCCCCGACGCTCCACCGACCTCAACTCCAACTCCATATATTCACTTTCGGGAAGAAAAAAATCAGAGAGAAGGATTCATCGCGTCTTACGATACGGAGCCGCCGCCAAGCCCTAAAACCTCTCGGGAGGGCTGATCTGGAGTCCGTTCGGGGCTCCGGAGAGGGGGATTCGTCGCCGTCGTCATCATCAGCCATCCTCCATCACCAATTTCATGATGCTCACCGCCGTGCGTGAGTAATTCTATCGAAGGCTTGCTGGACTGTAACATCCCAAATTTTCAATTTGGAATATTATACATAGGTCATTCATGCATATCATATTTTATTGCATTTTCGTTTCGCAATCCTCGAAATCCTAAGCAACTCAAGGACCCTCGGAGAGAGTTGGGGGTTTCCCGGTCTTCATATTTGATTTTATCAAATATTGAAACGAGCATCTTGGTTTTAATTATTTTCTCTTCGAAAAAAAATATTTCATATTAAAATATATGAGAGGAGATAATATGACTTCTCCAAAATAATTGAAATATTGGAGGAAAAATATTAAAATCAAATATTTGATTTTATTTGGATTTTTATTTGCATTAGAAAAATTGCATGTTTTCAAAATTGCATTTTAGGGCCAAGAAAATGTTATCGTTCTAAATATTTTATTTAGACAGTGAAAATTTGTTTTGGCATTTTTAGATTTTTATTTTATTTTCTAGGATTTATTTTCTGTTCGGCGGAATTGTTTAAAAAACTTCCAGCGCCGATCGGGTCAAACCCAGCCGGCCGCCCATCTCCCAGCTGCTGCCTCCCACCCGAGACCGAGCCCTTGACGGACGAGGAGTCCGCCAGACTCCTCCTCGCCGCCGCCTTGGCCCCTCCTCCAAGCCGCCGCCTCCCTTTATATGCCGCCGAGCCCCGCCACCACCACTAACCACCACCGCCAGAGTCTGCCTCCCGAGCCACGCCGCCACCAGCGCCTGCCTGCCTGGCCAAGCCACCGCCGCCTCTCGCAGCGCCGTCGCCCGCCTCTTGCTTAGGACTTGGAAGTGTGCTCATGCAGGACGGAAGAGTTGTTTCGTATGCCTCACGACAACTAAAACCGCACGAATTGAATTATGCCATGCATGATTTGGAGTTAGCAGCAGTAGTGCATGCGCTCAAGACTTGGAGACATTACCTTATTGGAAACCGTTGTGATGTGTACATGGATCATAAGAGTTTGAAGTACATCTTCACACAGAAGGAGCTAAACCTTGGGCAGAGGAGATGGTTGGAGCTTATAAAGGATTATGACATGAAGCTGCACTATCATCTAGGAAAGGCCAATGTCGTAGCAGATGCTTTGAGCTGGAAAAGTTATGCTAATATCCTAAGAGTACAGGATTACCAAAGGAGTTAGCGGAGGATATCAGGGAACTTCGATTAGAGATTGTTCCTAGAGGCTTTGTTGCAACAATGGAAGTTCAGTCTATGTTGTTGGGCAAAATTCGAGAAGCTCAGAAGGATGACAAAGAGATTGCCGAGATAAAGGAGAAAATGAGCAAAGGAAAGGCCAAAGGTTTTCGTGTGGATGAGCACGATACCTTATGGTTTGAGGACCGAGTTTATGTGCCCAATGACCCAGAGATCAGGAAGTTAATACTTCAAGAGGCTCATGACTCACCATACTCGATACACCCCAGAAACACCAAGATGTATTTGGATTTGAAGGAACGTTTCTGGTGGACTGGTATGAAGAAGGATATCGCCGAGTATGTAGCCGTATGTGATGTATGCCAGAGAGTGAAGGCAGAGCATCAAAAGCCAGCAGGATTGTTACAACCTATGTCGATACCCGAATGGAAGTGGGATAAGCTTGGCATGGATTTTATCACCGGATTACCCAGGACCAAATCAGGATATGATTCCATATGGGTAGTAGTTGATCGCTTGACCAAAGTGGCACACTTTATCCCAGTGAAAACCACTTATACAAGTGCGAAGTTGGCCAAGATATATATGTCCAGGATCGTATGTTTGCATGGAGTTCCGAGGACCATCGTATCGGATAGAGGAACACAGTTTACCTCAAAGTTTGGCATCAGCTACACCAGACTTTGGGAACAAGATTGGAGTTCAGTACAGCATTTCACCCGCAGACGGATGGACAGACCGAGAGAGTTAACCAGATTCTAGAAGACATGTTGAGAGCCTGTGCGCTAGATTATGGATCTAGTTGGGATGACAATTTGCCTTACGCAGAGTTCTCATACAACAATAGTTACCAAGCCAGTTTGAAGATGGCACCGCTCAAGCCTCAGATGGACGAAGGTGCAGAACACCGTTGATGTGGGATGAAGTGGGAGACCGACAGTTGTTTGGACCAGACTTTATCAAGGAGTCTGAAGAGAAAGTTAAGCTGATTCGAGATAGACTGAAGATAGCCCAGTCCAGGCAGAAGAGTTATGCAGATTCGAAATGCAAGGAGGTAACCTATGAAATTGGAGACAGAGCATATCTGCGAGTATCACCCTTGCGAGGAGTGAAACGTTTTGGAGTTAAGGGAAAGTTAGCTCCGAGATTTGTAGGACCATATCATGTTTTGGAACGGATGGGAGAAGTTGCCTACAAGTTGGAGTTACCCGAAGGACTGTCAGGAGTTCACGATGTGTTTCACGTTTCACAGTTGAAGAAATGTCATGCTGAGATGGCTGATATACCATCAAGAGATACAGTACCATTGGAGGCGATTCAGTTGGATAGTGATTTGACTTATGAGGAGACACCAGTCAAGATTCTTGAATTTGCCAGTCGAGTCACCCGCAGCAAGGTTATCAAGTTCTGCGAAGTTCAGTTGAGCCACCATACCGAGGATGAAGCCACCTGGGAACGAGAGGATGATCTTCGCAAAGACCACCCACACCTATTTTCTAGCCAACCCGAATCTCGAGGGCGAGATTCATCTTAAGGGGGGTATGTTTGTAATATCCCAAATTTTCAATTTGGAATGTTATACATAGGTCATTCATGCATATAATATTTTATTGCATTTTCGTTTCGCAATCCTCGGAATCCTAAGCAACTCAAGGACCCTCGGAGAGAGTTGGGGGTTTCCCAGACTTCATATTTGATTTTATCAAATATTGAAACGAGGATTTTGGTTTTAATTATTTTCTCTTCGAAAAAATATATTTCATATTAAAATATATGAGAGGAGATAATATGACTTCTCCAAAATAATTGAAATATTGGAGGAAAAATATTAAAATCAAATATTTGATTTTATTTGGATTTTATTTGCATTAGAAAAATTGCACGTTTTCAGAATTGCATTTTAGGGCCAAGAAAATGTTCATATCGTTCTAAATATTTTATTTAGACGGTGAAAATTTGTTTTGGAATTTTTATATTTTTATTTAATTTTGTAGGATTTATTTTCTGTTCAGCGGAATTGTTTTTTTTAACTTCCAAGCGCCGACTGGACCGAAACCCAGCCGGGCCGGCCCATCTCCCCGCGCGCGCCGTCTCCCACCTGGAGACCGAGCCGCCGCCGCCGCCTCGGACGAGGAGTCTGGCCGGGACTCCTCCCTGCTGCCGCCTTGGCCCCTCCTCCAAGCCCCCTCCGTCCCTTTATATGCCACCCGAGCCCCGCCACCACCACCAACCACCGCCGCAGCAGCCGCCTCCCGAGTCAAGCCGCCACCAAGCCTCGTCCGCTGCTGCTGCAGCCGCCGCCGCCTCTTGCAGCGTCATCGCCCGCCGCCGAAGCCCCAAGCCGCCGGAGCCCCGCACCTCGCTGGATCCGACGAGGTAGCCGCCGCCGCCGGTTTTCTCTAGAAAACCGATTCGGTTTTTAAACCCTTGTTCGCTTTTTAGATCGGTTCGCCAGTTTTTCCCGGTTCTTCTTTTTAGCGGACGTTCATCTGTACGTTCGTTTTATAGAACGGTTTTCGCTCGTTAGTTACAGATAACGAACGCTCGTTCGTTAGCCTGTTCGTTAGTTTTCTTTTTATTGGATTTATCCGCGATTATTCTCGATCGCGATTTCTGATCCGATTTTCGTTTCAGTTTATCTTTTCGCTCGTTTATCGGAATCAGGCGATTCAAGCGCCTAGATCTTCGTCTCGAGACCCTCTTTCTGTTTAAAAAACTCAAACAAGATTTTGTACTGTAAAATTTGACTTTAGTTCATATTAGTAAACGGATCTTGTTTCTTTCGCCGTTTGAGTTTCGTTGCTCCGTTTGATTTGATTCTTTGTGCAAACCGGAGTTCTTAAGTTGAACTTTCTGGTCAATCATTCTTATTTGAGTTTTGCCCATGCATCTTTGCTTGATTTCTTATGTATGCTATTGTTTGTTTGCGGTAGAATTCCCGGAGTGCGAAGCGTGCTACTACGAGTCCCTAGGTTTCGCGGATCGTCAGCAAGGCAAGTAATATATTGATCATACTCTTTTCATACCCGGTTTTTATGCATTAGTCCAATCCTCAAACATTGCATGATTAGGATGTCATTAACATGTGGGTTGGGAAGTAGTCGTTGAGGTAGAACTTATTGCCCTGTATTCAAACCCTTGGGAGTTACTTCTACGCGTTGCTTATATTGCTATGCTATGCTCGTAGACGTGGTTTGGGTGAGTGAAATCCATGATGTGAGATTGTTAATTAATGGTTCAACGTAAGGTGGAAACTTAAATACACATCTGGGTGGATTGAGGCACCTGGAGAATCTAGTGTTGTCTGTATTTTTGGAAATCCCGGGGTTCCGTGTGATTTTCCTATGGACCGCCACCCAGGCTCAAAGGGAACTGAGATGATTCATGCTAGAAACTTCCGTGTGCGGTCACAAGCTATTATGGGCTCTAGCATAGTTGAGTAAGTTACGTGAAGCTCTAGAAGAGGTAGATCAGTAGGTAGTGGGTTGTAGGTTTGGTATGGTCTACCCGGAGTAGAGAGTTAATGTTTCTGAAAGACTATGTCTCGGTCATCCGTTTCTCAAACACCATGTAGTGCGAGAAATCCAACGGAGGCGATCGAGTCTTGTGGGGAAAAGTGCGCAAACCTCTACAGAGTGTACAATCTAATCATGGTTAGCCGTGTCCCCGGTTATGGACAATCTTGAGTATCTAGTACTTGGAGTATCTTAAGTATCTCATCACTCTTAATCTAATATTGTTGGGTTGATAATCACTTTAATTGGGATTGAGTTGGAGGAACCTTCTCAATGATGTTTCAACTACCATGATAGTTAAGTTAAAATCTATTCCTTTGTTGTAGGAAAAAATTGGCTTTTCGCAAAAACTATAACCATAGAGCTTTCCACCAGCCAAATATGCATGTAGTGATAGCATTATCTGTTCTTGGTCTATCAGGTTATATTGCCAAGATATTCCATGTGTGACCCATTTTCGGGCTGCAACGTATTATGTTGCAGACTTTTCAGACGAGGAGTAAGGTTCGTTAGGTCGTTGCCGTGCAGCTCAGCTATGCCGTTGGAGTTGATGGACTCACTTTATCTTCCAAGCCTTCCGCTATTATCGTAATAGATGGGATTTAAGCCATATTATTGTAATAAGTTCTCTTTCGAGACATTCGATGTAATAAGTGTGTGATTGCTACTCTGTTATAAATCCTTTGAGTACTGTGTGTGTCAGCATTACCGATCCAGGGAAGACACTGAAGCACAGAGACTTGACCGTTTGAGGTCGGGTCGCTACATGGACGGTTATCGGTTGGATGAGATCTATCATGTAATCGAGTTAGTTTTGTTAGGGTTTGATCCCTAGTATCCACTATGTTATGAGATTGATGTTGCTATGACTTTGCTATGCTTAATGCTTGTCACTAGGGCCCGAAAAGCCATGATTTCAGATCTGAACCTATTATGTTTTCATGAATATATGTGAGTTCTTGATCCTATCTTGCAAGTCTATAGTCACCTACTATGTGTTATGATCCGGCAACCCCGAAGTGACAATAATCAGGACCACTCCCGGTGATGACCGTAGTTTTCATGTATTCACTATGTGTTAATGCTTTGTTCCGGTACTCTATTAAAAGGAGGCCTTAATATCCCTTAGTTTCCATTAGGACCCCGCTGCCATGGGAGGGTAGGACAAAAGATGGCATGCAAGTTCTTTTCCATAAGCATGTATGACTATATTCTGAATACATGCCTACATTACATTGATGAATTGGAGCTAGTTCTGTGTCACCCTATGTTATGACTGTTACATGATGAACCGCATCCGGCATAATTCTGCATCACCGATCCAATGCCTACGAGCTTTTCATATATTGTTCTTCGCTTATTTACTTTTCCGTTGCTATTGTTACAATCATTACAAAACACCAAAAATATTGCTTTTGCTACCGTTACTTTTGTTACCGTTACCACTACTATCATACCACTGTGCTACTAAATACTTTGCTGCAGATACTAAGTTATCCAGGTGTGGCTGAATTGACAACTCAGTTGCTAATACTTGAGAATATTCTTTGGCTCCCCTTGTGTCGAATCAATAAATTTGGGTTGAATACTCTACCCTCGAAAACTGCTATGCGATCCCCTATACTTGTGGGTTATCAAGACTATTTTCTCGGCGCCGTTGTCGGGGAGCATAGCTCTATTCTTTGAGTCACTTGGGATTTATATCTGCTGGTCACTATGAAGAACTTGAAAGATGAGAAAACAAAAATTTATCCCTCAACTATGAGGGGAGGTAAGGAACTGCCATCTAGCTCTGCACTTGATTCACCTTCTGTTTTGTGTAAGCTTGCGACACTTAAACCTGCTTCTGCTATTCGTTCTGATATGTCGCATGTTATTGATGATGCCACTTCTGTTATGCATGATACTTATGATGAAACTACTTCTATGCTTGATACTACTGTGCCACTTGGTGAATTTCTTGATGAACAACTTGCTAGGAATATGAAAGTGATGATGAAGACTCTTCCCCTAATAAATATGAATTACTTGTTGTGCCTAAGGGCTATGTCATGGATGAAGCAATTGCTAAAGAAAGTTTTGCTTGCAAAGATAGATATGATGTTAAGAAATTATTAACTAAATGGAAGCAGCAATCTCTTAATGCTAGAATGAAACTTGATCCTGCTTTTGCTGCCTCACCTATCTGTGTTACTGATAAGGACTGTGAATTCTCTGTTGATCCTGATATAATTACTTTGGTTGAGTCTGATCCTTTCTATGGCTATGAATCTGAAACTGTTGTGGCACATCTTACTAAATTAAATGATATAGCCACCCTGTTCACTAATGATGAGAAATCTCGCTACCTTTATATCCTTAAAATATTTCCGTTCTCATTAAAGGGTGATGCTAAGATATGGTTTAATTCTCTTGATCCTGGTTGTGTGCGTAGTCCCTAGGATATGATTTATTACTTCTCTGCTAAATATTTCCCTGCTCATAAGAAACAAGCTGCCTTAAGGGAAATATACAATTTTGTGCAAACTGAAGAAGAGAGTCTCCCACAAGCTTGGGGGAGGCTTCTCCGATTACTTAATGCTTTGCTTGATCATCCTCTTAAGAAAAATGAAATACTTGATATCTTTTATAATGGACTAACCGATGCTTCTAGAGATTACCTGGATAGTTGTGCTGGTTCTGTTTTCAGGGAAAGAACACCGGATGAAGTTGAAATTCTATTGAATAATATGTTGACAAATGAAAATAATTGGACACTTTCGGAGCCAGCTCCTGAGCCTATTCCTAAACCAACTCCGAAGAAGAGTGGTGTTCTATTTCTCAGTCCTGAAGATATGCAAGAGGCAAAGAAATCTATGAAAGAAAAGGGTATTAAAGCTGAAGATGTTAAGAATTTACCTCCTATTAAAGAAATACATGGTCTTAATTTACCGCCTGTTGAAGAAACATATGATCTTAATCCTTCACCTATTGAAGAAACTCATGGTCTTGATAACTCGACACAGGTAGTAAAGGTAAATTCTCTCTATAGATTTGATGAAGGTGATATTCCTCACTATAAGTCTGCTAGACAATGCTTAGAAGAGTTTGATAATTTTATTGTCAAACAAGAAAACTTCAATGCTTATTTTGGTAGACAATTGAAATACAATTCCGATACACTTGAACACTTGGGTGATTATATGTCTTGAGTTAAAGGTGAGCTTAAAATCATTAGTAAACATGCTTCTATGGTTACCACTCAAGTAGAATAAGTACTTAAAGCTCAAAATGATTTTCTCAATGAATTGAATAGTAAGAATAATGATTATGCTGTTAGAGTGGCTACTAGAACTGGCAAGATGACTCAGGAACCTTTGTATCCTGAAGGCCACCCTAAGAGAATTGAGCAAGATTCTCAGAGAAATAATATTGACGCACCTAGTCCTTCTAAAAAGAAGAAAAAGAAAAATGATAGGACTTTGCATGCTTCTAGTGAACCTATTGCTGAACCACCTGAGAATCCAAATGATATTTCTATTTCTGATGCTGAAACACAATCTGGAAATGAACATGAACCTAATGAAAATGCTAATGATGATGTTCATGATGATGCTCAACCTAGCAATGATAATGATGTAGAAATTGAACCTGATGTTGATATTGATAACCCACAATCAAAGAATCAATGTTATGATAAGAGAGACTTTGTTCCTAGGAAACATGGTAAAGAAAGAGAACCATGGGTTCAGAAACCCATGTCGTTTCCTCCCAAACCATCCAAGAAAAAGGATGATGAGGATTTTGAGCGCTTTGCTGAAATGATTAGACCTATCTTCTTGCGTATGCGATTAATTGATATGCTCAGAATGAATCCTTATGCTAAGTATATGAAAGATATTGTCACTAATAAGAGAAAGATAGCGGAAGCTGAAATTTCCACCATGCTTGATAATTATACTTTTAAGGGTGGAATACCTAAGAAACTAGGAGATCCAGGAGTACCAACTATACCATGCTCCATTAAAAGGAACTATGTTAAAACTGCTTTATGTGATCTTGGAGCCAGTGTTATTGTTATGCCTCTCTCTTTATATCGTAGACTTTATTTGAATAAGTTGAGACCTACTGAAATATCTTTGCAAATGGCCGATAAATCAACTGCTATAACTGTCGGTATTTGTGAGGATGTGCCTGTTGTGGTTGCAAACTTTACTATTTTAACAGACTTTGTTATTCTTGATATTCCTGAGGACGATAGTATGTCTATTATTCTTGGAAGACCTTTTTTGAATACTGCATGGGCTGTTATTGATTGCAACAAAGGCAATGTCACTTTTCATGTTAATGGCAATGAGCATACGGTACACTTTCTGACGAAACAACCTCAAGTTCATAGTATCAACTCTATTGCAAAAATTCCATCGATTATTTTTGGAGGTTTTGAATTTCCTCTTCCTACTGTCAAGAAGAAATATGATATTCTTATTATTGGGGATGTGCATATCCCCGTTGAGGTAACATAGTGTTATTCGAAATTCTCCGGTACCATGTTAGTCGGAATGAGTTTGTTAACAAGACTTGATCAACCTTGTTAGTGGATTCCTTTTGATGAGCATGAGATGGATGAAACTAGAAGCATAACCTTCTGTATCTTCTTTTTACTTTCTGTTATTCAGTTGAAATAAAGTAAAAATAGTATTTTCTCTGTTTGTTTTCTGATTTATCCGTGCAATATAAAAATACCCCGAAAATAAAAGTTCTCCAAATGCCCTGAAAATGGAATATGATTTTTTCTGGAATATTTCAGAATATCTGGCACTGATAACACAGTAGGGGGAGCAAGCACCTGGCCACGAGGGTCCAGGGCGCGCCCCCTGCCTCATGGGCCCATGGTGGCCCCCTCCACTTATTCCTGCACCCACTCACTTCTTCTTCCTCCCAAAAAATCACCATCCAGCTCAAGCACGAGTTCTAGCTCATTTTGCTGCGATTTTCGATCTCCTTGCTCAAAGCACCTCTCACAAAACTGCTTGGGGAGATTGTTCCTTGGTATGTGACTCCTCCATTGGTCCAATTAGTTTTTGTTCTAGTGCTCTATCCATTGCAAATTTGTGCTGCCTAGGTGACCATGTTCTTGAGCTTGCATGTCAAATTTATATGGTTCCAAGTAGTTCTAATGCATGATATAGGCTCTAGGCACTTGTAGGAGTAGTGGCTATAAATTTTGTTGAGCTTGGTTCACTTTTATTTGAAGTTGCTAAAAATTTCAGAAATTTTCAGAAAATAATGAAGAGATTTTTGAGGGGCTCATCGAACTGAAGCTCGAAGTAAAAGCAAAGTGAAGAAGCACATAGGCCCAAATATAATTTGCCTCGCATCGCGGATGTTCAGCCGTGTGAATGGCCTTCCAATGATTTCTTGAGAGAAGCCGAGATTTATGATGATTTTTATGAATTGGCTGAGAATGCAGGCCTCACCGACTTCCTCCGCGACCAACACAACAAGATTCTTACTCACCAATACTTTTGTGCAAAACTTCTACTATTATCCTAAGGAATCACCTCCTTCAGTAGAGTTTCATTTATATGATGTTGTTAAGAAGATGCCACTAGATGAATTTTGCAAGATTTGCAAAATACCTTTTGAGGATAGTTTAGATGAACCACATAGTAAAGATGTGGATGGGTTTATTGACACTATCACTGGGGGGAAACCAGGAAGGTTTCTGATGCAACAATCACTAGCATACATATTCCTGTTTTACGCTACTTTGCCATATTTGCTAGTCGTTGCTTAATTGGTTGCGGAAACTGTGGAAACCTTAGTGTTCCTGATATTATTATTTTATTCCATGGCTTATTCTGCAATAACACTGTTAGTATGGGCGGTATTATTGCCAAACGGTTAAGTCTGAACCGTACAAAGGCCCCATCTTTGGAGGTATTTATGCTTCATGCCTAGCTGCACATTTTAACATACCTATTAGGCACTATGAAAAAGAAGAAAAATTGCTGCCCACTTCTTTAGATTATAAGAGTATGGTAGCTCATGACTTCATTGTTAAGAATAGGGAAGGAGCGCTTAAATACAAATTGTTCTTTGATAAACATCACCCTGAGACTATTACCTTGCCTGCTCCCTCCTTGTTTAATTTATCTGAAGGTCCTTATCTCGTTCCGTTGGCGGCCATTCACGCCTACCAGAACCCTACACCAGCTACGGAGCCGGAACCACAATTTGAACCTCCACGACAGTCTAACAACCATTGGGACCCGGAGATGATGGCCAACCAGTGGCAGTCAGAGTCTTCTTCATCTCAGTACGACCCCGGCTACAACTATGGATATCCCCCAGGCCATCCGTGGCAATGAACCAACTTAGGCCAAAAGCCTAAGCTTGGGGGAGTACGTATTTCTCACCGACATTACATTTATGTTCACACACTCATTGCTAGATGTCGGTGCTCATACTCTTTCACTGTAATATCCATGCTAGTTTATTTTCTTTTTCTTGCTTTCTTCTTGTGTGTTTAATAAACCTTAAGAAAAACCAAAAAAATTAGTGTAGTTTTTAGCTAGTTTACTTTCTTGCTGTAGTAGTAATAATTAAAAAGAAAACCCAAAAAGATTTCTTGTTCTTCTTTGCTTGTTGGGAGCTTTCCCGTGTAAATAGTTTTATTTCTTTTCTTTTCTTTGGGGGTCGATAGGAGAAGACCATAATTAAATTGTTGAAGTGGCTCTTATATGCATTATCGTTGATTTAACCAAGAGCCCATATTGCCTTGTCTTCTCTTGTTTGTTGAATGCTCGCAGATTCCAGCTTAGTCCAATGCACGTGCACTCTTATTATTATTCACATCGTTCGGTCGTGCAAGTGTAAGGCAATTATGACGATATATGATGGACTGACTGAGATGAGAGAAGCTGGTATGAACTCGACCTCTCTTGTTTTTGTAAATATGATTAGTTCATCGTTCCTGATTCAGCTTATTATGAATAAACATGTTTGCAATGACAATTAGAGATCATAGTTGCTTATGCCATTCTTGATTAGCTATGAGTTATAATGATTTACCTTGCGTGCCAACATGCTATTAAAATTGTTGTGATGTGGTATAGTGGGGTGGTATCCTCCTTTGAATGATTTAAGTGACTTGACTTGGCACATGTTCACACATGTAGTTGAAACAAATCAACATAGCCTTCACGATATTTATGTTCATCGTGGATTATATTCTACTCATGCTTGCACTCAATGTTTATTAATTTTAATGCATGTTCATGACTGTTGTCTCTCTCTAGTTGGTCGCTTCCCAGTCTTTTGCTAGCCTTCACTTGTACTAAGCGGGAATACTGCTTGTGCATCCAATCCCTTAAACCCCAAAGTTATCCCATATGAGTCCACCGTACCTTCCTATATGCGGTATCTACCTGCCGTTCCAAGTAAATTTGTATGTGCCAAACTCTAAACCTTCAAATGAAATTATGTTTTGTATGCTCGAATAGCTCATGTATCAACTAGGGTTGTCCGTATGTTCCATGCTAGGCGGGTTATTCTCAAGAGATGTGGACTCCGCTCCTCACTCACGAGAAAATGGCTGGTCACCGGGATGCCCAGTCCCATGCTTTATGCAAACTAAATCAATATAATTGCAAACAAAACTCCCCCTGGGACTGTTGCTAGTTGGAGGCACTCATTGTTTCGAGCAAGCCATGGATTGATGCTTGTTGGTGGAGGGGGAGTATAAACTTTACCATTCTATTTGGGAACCGCCTATAATGTGTGTAGCATGGAAGATATCGCCATATCTTGGTTGTTATGTTGACAATGAAAGTATGCTGCTCAAAATATTATTTATCTCTATTTCAAAATCGAGCTCTGGCACCTCTACAAATCGCTGCTTCCCTCTGCGAAGGACCTATCTATTTACTTTTATGTTGAGTCATCACCCTCTTATTAAAAAGCACTAGCTGGAGAGCGCAGCTGTCATTTGCATCCATTACTATTAATTCATATTGGGTATGACTATGACCGGATCTCTTTTACCATGAATTACAATGTCTAGTCAGTCCTTGATCTTTAAAGGTGCTCTGCATTTATGTTTTGCGGTCTCAGAAAGGGCTAGCGAGATACCATCTTGTTATATAATATCATGATTGTTTTGAGAAAGTGTTGTCATCCGAGATTTATTATTATCGCTCGCTAGTTGATTATGCCATTGATATGAGTAAACATGAGACCTAAGAGTTATTGTGAATGTGGTTAGTCATAATCTTTGCTGAAAACTTGAATGCTGGCTTTACATATTTACAACAACAAGAGCAAACAGAGTTTGTAAAAGTTTTTCTTTATCACATTCAGTTTATCAACTGAATTGCTTGAGGACAAGCAACGGTTTAAGCTTGGGGGAGTTGATACGTCTCTGTCGTATCTACTTTTCCAAACACTTTTGCCCTTGTTTTGGAGTCTAACTTGCATGATTTGAATGGAACTAACCCGGACTGACGCTGTTTTCAGCAGACTTTCCATGGTGTTATTTATGTGCAGAAACAAAAGTTCTCGGAATGACCTGAAACTCCACGGAACATCTATTTGGAAAATAAGAAAATATCGGAAGAAAAATCCATGTCGGGGCCCACACCTGTCCACGAGGGTGGGGCGCGCCTGCCTCGTGGGCCCCCTGACGCTCCACCGACCTCAACTCCAACTCCATATATTCACTTTCGGGGAGAAAAAAATCAGAGAGAAGGATTTATCACGTTTTACGATACGGAGCCGCCGCCAAGCCCTAAAACCTCTCGGGAGGGCTGATATGGAGTCCGTTCGGGGCTCCGGAGAGGGGATTCGTCGTCGTCGTCATCATCAACCATCCTCCATAACCAATTTCATGATGCTCACCGCCGTGCATGAGTAATTCCATCGTAGGCTTGCTAGATGGTGATGGGTTGGATGAGATCTATCATGTAATCGAGTTAGTTTTGTTAGGGTTTGATCCCTAGTATCCACTATGTTCTGAGATTGATGTTGCTATGACTTTGCTATGCTTAATGCTTGTCACTAGGGCCCGAGTGCCATGATTTCAGATCTGAACCTATTATGTTTCCATGAATATATGTGAGTTCTTGATCCTATCTTGCAAGTCTATAGTCACCTACTATGTGTTATGATCCGGCAACCCCGAAGTGACAATAATCAGGACCACTCCCGGTGATGACCGTAGTTTGAGGAGTTCATGTATTCACTATGTGTTAATGCTTTGTTCCGGTACTCTATTAAAAGGAGGCCTTAATATCCCTTAGTTTCCATTAGGACCCTGCTGCCACGGGAGGGTAGGACAAAAGATGTCATGCAAGTTATTTCCATAAGCACGTATGACTATATTCGGAATACATGCCTACATTACATTGATGAATTGGAGCTAGTTCTGTGTCACCCTATGTTATGACTGTTACATGATGAACCGCATCCGGCATAATTCTCCGTCACCGATCCAATGCCTACGAGCTTTTCATATATTGTTCTTCGCTTATTTACTTTTCCGTTGCTACTGTTACAATCATTACAAAACACCAAAAATATTACTTTTGCTACCGTTACTTTTGTTACCGTTACCACTACTATCATACCACTTTGCTACTAAATACTTTGTTGCATATACTAAGTTATCCAGGTGTGGCTGAATTGACAACTCAGTTGCTAATACTTGAGAATATTCTTTGGCTCCCCTTGTGTCGAATCAATAAATTTGGGTTGAATACTCTACCCTCGAAAACTGTTGCGATCCCCTATACTTGCGGGTTATCAGAGCACAATCTTTGGCAAAACTAACATTTGTTAGTCCACGGACATGGTCTCCCTTGATAATACTTTGCAAAGATCTCATATTGACGTGGGCTAAACGGTGATGTCAAAGCCATCCCACGTCAAATTTAGTCATTACGCATGTCGCTGTCTTAGTGGGTCACTCCGAAAAGTTAATCACATAAAGACCGTTCTCGACATGCCTAACAAAGGCTACTTTAAGAGTCTTGCTCCACAAGAGGGCCACAATATCAAAATCAAAGAAAGTGGCAAAGCCCATGAGTGCAAGTTGACGAACAAAAAGTAAGTTGTATGCAAGGGACTCAACAAGCATGACTTTCTCGATCGTGAGATCATGAGAAATGACAACATTGCCAAGACCCAATACCTTAGAAGATGAAGCATCACCCCGTTCAACATTTATGGGCATAGATGAAACTTTGTGCACGTCCACCACCATGTCCTTGCTTCCGGTCATATGATTTGTGGCTCCACTATCGAGCAACCATGATCCCCCACCGGAAGCAAACACCTACAAGACATCAATGCTTGGTTTTAGGTACCCATTTTGTAATGGTTCCTTTGATGTTAGTAACAAGGGTCTTAGTAACCCAAATATACCATTCAATGTACTCATAAGAAGAACCAACAAATTTGGCATAAACATGCCCATCACTAGCACGACATAACACATAAAGAAGGGTTAAAGTCACCGACTTTGTTGGAAGGGGTGGCATTGCCCTTCTTGACACCACCACCCTTCACATTGTTCCTCTTCTCCTTAGAAGCATCCTCTCCCTCCTTCACAAAAGTTTTCTTGAGAGGAGGAGGTCGTTTGTCCTTGTCATTCTTCTTCTTGTTCTTGGACTTGGGTGGAAACCCAATTCCCTCCTTGGCCACAACTTCATTTTGATTGCTCAAAAGGTCGTTGAGGTTCTTCTCAACTTGTATGCAAGACACAAGGCCTTTATCAAGTTGCTCCTTCAACTTGGCATTCTCCTCCACAAGATGCACATTCTCACAACACGGGTTAGTAGCATTTGCATTATCAATTAAAACCATATGAGGAAATGTGGCTTTCTCCTTGGTTAGCTTCACTTGGAGTTGATCATGAGACTCTTTGAGGCTAGCATGAGCACCCTTCAAGGCCTTGTGAGCCTTGTCAAGTATTTCAAACTCCTCTTTGAGTCTAGCGTGGTCTACCCCAAGTTTGGCCTTCTCGGAGTTGAGCACACGAGATACAACAAGAGCATGATCAAGATCTTTCATTAATTTAGTATGATCATAGTTGTGTGACTCCTCAAGAGCCAAACGATGACCACGCTCTTCCTCAAGCGCATTAGAGAGATCCGATGTCTCATCGGCATAGTCACGACTATGCCCTTCCAACTTAGAGATGGTTTCTCTGTGAGCCTCGATCATGTCATTGGCTTCACCAAGTTGTTCCAAGAGAGCAACAAAGTGCTTCTTGGATTTACCCTTGAGACTACTCATAAAAGACTCAAATTCATTTTCTTCCTCCTTCGTCCCCTCACTTTCATCAATGCAATCCGTCAAGCAAGGATTAGTAGTGATGGTAGTTTTGATGCTGGGGGTTACCTTGTTGGTGGCTTTAGCCATGAGGCACTTGGCGGTGATGTTCTCGTCGGGTGAATCGAAGAGGGACACCCGTGGAGTTTTTGCAATGGCAACGGAGGCCATGGCAACTGTCTCACCGTCATCATCATCATCATCATCATCCTCATTGTACTCTTCTTGTGCCACCAACCCCTTGGGAGGAGTCTTCTTGGTGAAGTTGTTCTTGTTGGGGAAGGACTTGGCCTTGTCTTTCCGGATAAGCTTGCCACCATTGTCGTCCCTCTTCTTGTACGGGCAATCTGCAACAAAGTGGCTCACATTGCCACAATTATAGCATGTCCTCACATGTTGCTTACCCTTGGCGCCACTTGAGTTGTTCTTGTTGAAGTTGGGCCTTGAGTTCTTCTTGCCCCAAAATTGCCGTGAAGCGAGAGCCATGTGCTCATGATAGGCATATTTGGTATCTTCGGGGCAACACTCCTCTTCTTCCTCTTCACCCTCTTCTTCCACACTAGCCTTGGCCTTCAAAGCAAGGTTGGGCTTCTTTGCTCGTTAAGAACGCAACACCGCATTGTCGGTGGTCTTGTCCAATATCCTCATTGCAACAAACTCATCCAACACTTCACTTGAGGACAAGGCGTGAAAGTCTGGCCTTTGACGGATGACGGAGGACATGGCCTTGTGGTAAGGCATCATGGCCCCTAGAAACTTGCGCTTGATCCAATTGTCATATGTGTCCTTGCTCCCATTCTCTCGGAGTGAGACCACGAGAGTGGTTAATCTCCAGTAAAGCTCTCGAGGTTCTTCATATTCAATCATTGCAAACTCATCGGCTTCATCCTGCACCACTTCAAAGTTTGAGCGTTGAATGCTTGCGCTTCCCTTGTAAATGGAAACAACATGTTGCCACTTGGCCACGATGAAGGGATGGAGGTGCGCAATATCTTCGGGTGGAATTGCTTCTTGGAGAATGAATAGAGCGGACTCATTGAATTGATGATCCACGTCTTCTCTAGGAGTGAAGTTTCTTGGGTCGTGTGGGTAGAAACCTTGCTCAATAATTCTCCAAAGATTAGTAGAACTATGATTTAAATGACTTTTAAAGCGATAGACCCAAGAGGCAAAATCCTCATTTTTCAGAAGCTTAGGAGGAGGACCAACATGATTCATATGCGTGGAGGGAACCGGTCCTCCATAAGTAATTGGAGGTTCAACATGAGAAAAGATGCCATTCCCACTTCTACCACTAGTCAAAGGAACTTGATCACTAGTAGCTTCCCCCTTGTTGGAGTTAGCATCCGTCACCTTGTTAGTGGGATCGACTACTTCCAACGGTGCGGTGGACAATTTAAGACCATCAAGAAAATTCTTAAGCATGCCTTTGACCTTGGTCGTCATGGAGGTTTTCAATGTGTCCAAGGCCACATTGAACTCCTCATGAGAGACCGGGGATCCCCCATCAGCCGCAGACAAAGTGGGACTTGCACCGGGGGCTCCTCCACCTCATCTGTGGTGTCAACCATACTCTTCGGACGGCAAAGTTGTTAATAAAGAGACGAGGCTCTGATACCAATTGAAAGGATCGATATAGTTGACAAGAGGGGGGTGAATAGGCAACTAACAATTTTTGGATTTTATTTACCAAATTAAACTTGGCATCAAAATAGGTTGTCTAGATATGCAACTAGGTGAGCAACCTATATGATGCAACAACAACAAGCACACAAGCAAGCCCTACATACAACACAATATAAGCTTGCACAAGTAAAGGTAAGAGATAACCAAAAGTGGAGCCGGTGGAGACGAGGATGTGTTACCGAAGTTCCTTCCCTTTAAGAGGAAGTACGTCTTCGTTGGAGGGGGGAACTTACCAACTGTTACCCCCCTTTCTGCCCACACGGAGCGGTACTACTGCTCAGTGGAGCGGTACTACTGTTGGTGGCAGTGGTACTACCGCGACCCCCAACGGTACTACCGTGGGACTGAGAGCAGAGGCAATCGAAGAGGGAGAGAGGGCTGGGGCGGCACTAGTAGCGGTGGTAGCCATGGTACTACCGCCCACGAGCGGTACTACCGCTGCTACTGCCGCTACTACTGCCGCACAACCCGACACGAGAGAGACGCCCTCGAATCGAGGCGGTAGCGGTGCCGAACCAGGATGGTACTGCTGCCGATGTACCCGAGCGGTACTACCACTATTGGACAGCGGTACTGCCGCTTGGGGATAATAGGCGGCACTACCGCGAGGGCTACGGTACTACCGCTAGCACCTCACAAACCCTACTCCAATTGAAACGGTAAACTCCAAAGAGAGGGAATGAGCTGGGGGTGCAAAAAGGAAGTGTACGTGTTGATTCCACCCTAGCCTATCAAATGCGGACTCCCTCTTGATAGTATGGTGTCTCCTACGACTCAAGTCCACCAAAACTAAAATGAAGGAAACTACATCGTCTTCACTTGAAGCTCCGAGGGGAAAGAATCGTCTCGTGCCAATGAATGAATCTCTGAAATACTCAACGCACACGATTAGACCGCAAAAGCATTGTCATCAATCACCAAAACTTCTTAGAGAGACATGCCCTAACATCATTGCACATCCTAGTACACCGCCAGAGGCATTCATATAGAGTCATATTTTGTTCTAGTATCGATTTGTAATTTTTTGAGTTGTAAGTAAATAGAAGTGTGATGATCATCATATTCATTACTACAGCATTGTCTCAAGTGAGGAAAGGATGATGGAAGCTATGATTCTACCACAAGACGGGATGAGACTCTGGACAAAAAAAGAGAGGCCGAAAAGAGCACACACAAAAGAGGCCAAAAATAGCCCAACAAAAAAAGAGAGAAAAAGAGAGAAGGGGCAATGTTACTATCCTTTCCACACTTATGCTTCAAACTAGTACCATGTTTTTATATAGAAAGTCTCCTATGCTTTCACATTCATATAACTAGTGGGAATTTTTCATTATAGAACTTGGCTTGTATATTCAATGATGGGCTTCCTCAAATGTCTGAGGCCTTCATAAGCATGCAAGTTGGATGCACACCCACTTAGTTTTATTTTTGAGCTTTCATACACTTATAGCTCTTAGTGCATCCATTGCATGGCTATCCCTACTCCTTGCATTGACATCAATTGATGGGCATCTCCATAGCCCATTGATTAGCCTCGTCAATGTGAAACTTTCTCCTTTTTTGTCTTCTCCAAATTATCTCCATCACCATACTCACCCATAGTGCTATATCCATGGCTTGCGCTCAAGTATTGCGTGAGAGTTGAAAAATTTGAAGCGCGTTAAAAAGTATGAACCAATTGCTCGGCTTGTCATCAGGGGTGTGCATGATAAATACTTTGTGTTAAGAAGATGGAGCAGACAAGGCTATATGATTTTGTAGGGATAGCATTCTTTAGAATTTTTATATTGAAAGGCATGATTATTTGTTGGTATGCCTGAGTATTGATGTCTTTATATCAAATTACAGACTATTGATTTGACTAATTCGGTTCTAAATATTCATACCATAAAATAAAGATTACATGATAGACATGTTAGGTAGCATTCCACATCAAAAATTCTGTTTTTACCATTTACCTACTCGAGGACGAGCAGGAATTAAGCTTGGGGATGCTTGATACGTCTCCAACGTATTTATAATTTTTTATTGTTCCATGCTATTATAGTATCAATCTTGGATGTTTTATATGCAATTTTATATCATTTTTTGGGACTAAGATATTAATCTAGTGCCCAGTGCCAGTTGTTGTTTTTGGCTTTTCAGAAAATTAATATCGAACGGGGTCCAAATGGGGAAATAACTCTGGATTAATTTTTTCTGGACCAGAAGGGACCCACGAAGATTCGGCATAAGACCCCCGGGCTTATGGGCCCCTCGTGGCACCTCTGGACATAATTTCACCTCTATAAATTCCCAAATATTCCCAATATACCAGAGAGCGACCTGAAATACTTTTTCTGCCGCCACAAGCTTATGTTCTTCCGCAATCCCATCTGGAGGCATTTTCCCGTACTCTGCCGGAGGGGGAATCGATCACGGAGGGCTTCTACATCATCCTTGCTGCCTTCCGATGATGTGTGAGTAGTTCACCACATACCTATGGGTCCATAACTAGTAGCTAGATGGCTTCTTCTCTCTCTTTGATCTTCAATACAATGTTCTCCTCGATCTTCTTGGAGTTCTATTCAATGTAATCTTCTTTTGTGGTATGTTTGTTGTGATCCGATGAATTGTGGCTTTATGATCAGATTATTCATGAATGTTAATTGAGTCTTCTCTGAATTTTGTTATGCATGATTGTTATAGCCTTGTTTTCTCTCTGATCTATCTGTTTGGTTTGGCCAACTAGATTGATTTATCTTGGAATGGGAGAGGTGCTTTGTGATCGGCTCAATCTTGCGATGCTCTATCCCAATGACAAATTAGGGCACAAGACACGCATTTGTATTGTTTCCACTAAGGATAAAATGATGGGGTTTATTCATATTAGTTGAGTTTACTTTGACTACATCATGTCATCTTGCTTAAGGCATTACTCTGTTTTATATTTAATACTCTAGATGCATGTTGGATAGCGGTCGATGAGTGGAGTAATAGTAGTAGATGCAGGTAGGATTCGATCTACTTGTCTCGGACGTGATGCCTATATACATGATCATTGCCTTGAATATCGTCATAACTATGCGCTTTTCTATCAATTGCCCAAAAGTAATTTGTTCACCCACGTATGTTATGTGCTCGAGAGAGAAGCCTCTAGTGAAAACTATGGCCCCCGGGTCTACTTTTATCATATATAAAAAATATAAAAATACCTTGCTGCAATTTTATTTCTTTTATTTTGTTTTGCAATTTATCTTATTACCTACCACTACGAGATTTAATCCTTGCAAGTAACGGCCGAGGGGATTGACAACCCCCTTGTTCGCGTTGGGTGCAAGTATTTGCTTTTGTATGTGCGGGTGCTGCTAATGAGGTTCTGTGTGGTTCTTCTACTGGATTGATAACCTTGGTTCTTAATTGAGGAAAATACTTATCTCTATTGTACTGCTTCATCCTCTCCTCTTCGAGGAAATCCTCTCCCTACTCCCCCCTCCTCCATCGACAGCCCCTCCTCCCTACTACATTTTGAATTAGTACGGTTTAGTTGATAGTTTCTAGTTGATACGTAACACTTTGATTTAGTTAATAGTTGATAGTTGATAGTTTGTAGTCTATATATAACACTTTGATTTAGTATGGTTAACTGAATTAGTAAAAATTTAGACATAGTTAATAGTTTTAGTTTATATATAACACTTTGAATTAGGATAACTTCTAGGGTTTAGTTGATAGCTTCTAGGCTTTCTCTAAGTCCTAAATCAGCATGATAATGTACTTGTTTATATTTTGTTTCTGCGGAGATCAAGTATTTGTCCCTGCATCGTCCCCATCACCGACCCCCTCCGACCTCGAGGTGAGACCAGTCAAATTCCCATGTCGTTTATGTCGAGGACATTCTGTGTATTTGTTCTTTCTATTAAAATGCAAGTGCTAGTCCCCATGTCTTAGTGTTCTTGGTTTCATGGGACCTCCGAGTGGCCTATGTTTTGCCAGAATGTTGATTCATTTCCATTCCAGCAAATTTCAGGCGCTCGATATGTCCTGTTTTTAGCAAAGGTCATGCCATTTTTTTGTGAATTTTGTCATGACTTGTGCTAGAATATAGAAATATCGAGTGCCCTGGATTTGACAGAAAGGGAAATAAATGACATTCCGGAAAAACATAGGCCATTTTTTATATCATTACTCAATATATGTGATGGGTTGACTTTTAGTCTATCGGGGCTCCTTGTGTGACTTTCAATTTGTTCTTGAAGGAAGAATTCCGACTGTTTTCATGGGGGTCGCTTCTCCTTCTTCTCTTTGTGCTAGAACTTCGTAATGCACTAGGGGAAGGAGGAGTAGCGACATCATCGACAGTCGATATAAGAGAGAGGAAGAATCCCGACTATTGTTGTGTGGTCTCTTCTCCTTCTTCTCCTTGTGCTAGACCTTTGTAATGCACTAGGGGAAGAAGGAGTAGCGACCATCACCGACGGTCAAAAAATCAGTGAGGGAGCATCCACCATATATGAGAGACAAAGAATCTTGACTGTTGTCGTGGGGGTCGCTTATCCTTCATTCCCGTGTGCTATACATTTTGGTGTAATGCACTTGGGAACGAAGGAAGGAGCGACCATCACCGATGGTCGAATATATCAGTGAGGGAGTGCCCACCATATACAACATGTGAGATGAGAGTTTCAAAGAAGACTCACAGACCGAAAGTCAGCCCATGCTGAATAGTGATCAGTGTGCTGAGTTGATACGTCTCCAACGTATCTATAATTTTTTCTTGTTCCATGCTATTATATTATCAATCTTGGATGTTTTATAATCATTTTATAGTCATTTTATATCATTTTTTGGTACTGACCTATTGACATAGTGCCAAGTGCCAGTTGCTGTTTTCTGCATGTTTTTGCATTGCAGGAATTCAATATCAGACGGTGTCCAAACGCAACGAAACTTTACAGAGATTTTTTTGGACCACAAGGAACGTAATGGGCCCTGGCTGCGCCTGGTGGGTTGTGCCCACCTCGGGTGCCCCCCGGACCGCCTCTTTGCTCTATAAATACCCCAATATTCCAGAGACCCTAAAGGCATCGAAGAAATATTCATCCAGCCGTCGCAGAATCCGGAACCACCAGATCCAATCTAGACACCATCTCGGATGGGGTTCACCACCTCCATTGGTGCCTCTCCGATGATGCGCGAGTAGTTCTTTGTAGACCTTCGGGTCCGTAGTTAGTAGCTAGATGGCTTCATCTCTCTCTCTCTCTCTCTCTCTCTCTCTCTCTCTCTCTCTCTCTCTCTCTCTCTCTGAATTCTCAATACAATGGCCTCTTAGAGATACATATGATGTAACTCTTTTGCGACGTGTTTGTTGGGATCGATGAACTTTGAGTTTATGATCAGATCTATCTTTTTATATCCATGAAAGTATTTGAGTTTCTTTGATCTATTTTATGCATGATCTCTTATAGCCTCGTATTTCTTCTCCGATATTTGGGTTCTATTTGGCCAACTTGACGTATTTATCTTACAATGGGAAGAGGTGCTTTGTAGTTGGTTCGATCTTACGGTGCTTGATCCCAGTGACAGAAAGGGAACCGACACATATGTATCGTTGCTACTAAGGATAAAAGGATGGGGTCTATCTCTACATAGATAGATCTTGTCTACATCATGTCATCGTTCTCATTGCATTGCTCCGTTTTTCCATGAACTTAATACACTAGATGCATGCTGGATAGCGGTCGATGTGTGGAGTAATAGTAGTAGATGCAGGCGGGAGTCGGTCTACTACTCTTGGACATGATGCGTATGTAATGATCATTGCCTGGATATCGTCATGAGTATTTGAAGTTTTGTCAATTGCCCAACAGTAATTTGTTCACCCACCGTTTGCTATTTTTCTCGAGAGAAGCCACTAGTGAAACCTACAGCCCCCGGGTCTCTTTATCATATATTTTCCTTTGCGATCTAATTTTTCCTTGCATTTATTTTCAGATCTATTAAACCAAAAATACAAAATACCTTGCTGCAATTTTTCCTTATTTATTTTATTTGGCGTTCGATCTATCAATTTACTACAAATTTATCACGTCCGTTTGCCTACTTGAGGCGCCGTACCCCAGAAGGGATTGACAACCCCTTTAACACGTCGGGTTGCGAGGATTTGTTATCTATGTGCAGGGGTTGTTTATGTTGTGTTGCTTGGTTCTCCTACTGGTTCGATAACCTTGGTTTCATATCTGAGGGAAATACCAACCGCCGATGTGCTGCATCATCCCTTCCTCTTTGGGGAAATACCGACGTAGCTTCAAGCAACATCAATAGGAATTTCTGGCGCCGTTGTCGGGGAGGATCTTCAACATATACTAGGTTCCTAATCACAAATCTCATCTCCTCACAATTTACTTTATTCGCCATTTGCCTCTCGTTTTCCTCTCCCCCACTTCACAAAAATTTGTCGTTTTATTCGCCCCTCTTTTTCGTTCACCGTTTTCTCACCATGACCGATCTTAAAAGGGCCAAGGGTTTTCTCCCGAGTCATAATGCTTTGGATAGCCCCTCTGTCCTCTCTAAGCTCATAAACAATGATGCTATGGAAGGATCTACCAGGGTTGTTTAGGAAAATCTTAACCATTGTGATGAAGATGATCCCAGAATTTTTCGTTATTTACTTGATGAATCTTTGAAAGATGCTTGGGATAGGTTGTTGAGAATTCGAGCTAGCTATGTGCCCCAATATCAGATAGAGATATACTTCAAAAGTTTTTATGTTGGTTTACCTTCTTCCTTCAAGCAAGTTTTAGATTCTATATTTGAAAACGGTTTTCTTGAAGGGGATGCCGTTGATACTTATGAGCAGATGAAAGCCATATTTGGGCACCCCAAAGGAGAAAGTGTTGAATCAACTACCTTATGTGCTTTTATCAAAATGAAATAATTAAAGAGATGAAGGCTAGTTTAGATGCGAATTTTCACAACGTGCTTAATCTTTCTTCTACTATCATTGGCCATGAGCTTTCATAAAATAGAAAATTAAATGCCATTGATAGGAAATTTCCCCTTTTCTTTCCAAATAACAAGGATGATAAAACTTAGATCCTTGCTTTACGCCTAGCTAAGGGCATAAAACTATAGCGCTTGTTGGGAGGCAACCCAATGAATAAAATTTATTTTTGCTTTTTGCTTTCTGTTCTTGAGTGTTAATACAATTATGATACTGTTATGATTGTGTTTTTGTGTTTTAATTAGTGTTTGTGCCAAGTAAAGCCTTTAGGATCTTCTTGGGTGATAGTTGTTTGATCTTGCTGAAAAACAGAAACTTTTGCGCTCACAAAAACAATTCTTATTTTTCACCAGAGCGTGATAAAATGCCAATTCTTTTTGCAGTAGATTAATATACAAATTGCTCAGGTCATCCTGATTTTTCAGAATTTTTGGAGTTCCAGAAGTTTTCGAAATAGTCAGATTGCTACAGACTCTTCTGTTTTGACAGATTCTGTTTTCTTTGCGTTGTGTGCTTATTTTGATGGCTCTATGGTTTTGTTTGATGAGTTTCTGCCATAGAAAAGTTGGAATACAGTAGATATAATGCAAAAACAAAATATGAATTGGTTTGGTATAGTACTTATAGTAGTGATTTGCTTTCTTTTACTAACGGATCTCAGGAAGGTTTTGTTGAGTTTTGTGTGATTGAAGTTTTCAAGTTTTGGGTTATCTTACGATGGATGAAGGAATAAAGGATACAAGAGCCTAAGATTGGGGATGCCCCGGCATCCCAATCTATTATCCAAAAATGAGCAACCAACTAAGCTTGGGGATACCCCCGAGTGGCATCCCCTCTTTCTTCTAATAACCATCAGTATTTTACTCGAAGCTATATTTTTATTCCTCACATAATATGTGTTTTGCTTGCAGCGTCTTGTATGATATGAGTCTTTGCTTGTTTTACTTTGTGTTTTAAGTATTGATCCCTTGCTGGGCACACCTATTTGGGAGAGCCAAAATTATGTCATGACTTGTTATAATTGCTCTCTATGCTTCACTTAAATTTTTATGAGCAATGGACTTGCTCTAGTGCTTCACTTATATCTTTTTGAGCACGGCGTGCTTAGTATTTTTGAAGAAATGATCTCTTGCTTCACTTAGATTTATTTGAGAGTTAGTAAAATTTTCAAGAAATTCTCTCTTGCTTCACTTAAATTAATTTGAGAGAAAGAAAAAAAATTATGCTCATGATCTTCACTTATATTTGTTTGAGCTTATGAAAAGCAACACATGAAAATTAGTCCCAAAGTGATAGATATCCAAGAAGGATGTAATAAAAACTTTCATGAAGATCATTGGACAAAATAAACTTGATTCTTAGTAATAGTTTTGAGATATGATGATGTGATATGTGAGTTATGTTGATGAGTAATTATGCTTTAGTAAGAATATTGGTGTTAAGGTTTGTGATTCCCTATGCAAGTACGAAAGTCAATAGTCATGCAATGAAATTATATCCTACTTGTGGTGCATTATTCGGTGTTATTTATGCTTAATTCTTTCTTATGAGATTATCCGTTTCTTGGTTGGTCGCTTCTCAATCTTTTGCTAGCCTTCATTTTGCACTAAGTATGATGTCTACTTGTGCATCCAAAAACCTTTAAACCAGTTTTGCCACATGAGTCCACTATATCTACCTATATGCGGCATTCTTTTGCCGTTCTAAGCAAATTTGCACGTGCCATCTCTAATTTTCAAAATAAACATCTCTTTTGTGTGTTTGTTTCGCTCGTGGAGCGGTGAGGGGTGGCTAATATTTTCCATGCTAGATGTGTTATTCTCAAGATGAGTGTTGATTCACTTGTCATTGCACGAGAGTAAGGCAAAGGTATTAGGGATGCCCAGTCCCAAAATGAAAAAGGAATTTACTTTATGTTGTAAAATAATAAATTCCTTGGGAAGTGTTGGTATGGAGGGCAACCGTGGATACGGCTAGCCATGGTGTCACGCCCAATATGCGACCCTATCCAAAAGGAACTCGAAGGTCCCACCAAGGATAGACCCGCATATTGAAACGCTTTTGCAAGGTGGATATCATTACATCAACATTACATAATACATAGGGATACATCCAAGACATACAATGTCACATGAATACAACAATACAACATACAAGAACAACATCCGACTACGGATGAAACATAAACAGAAGCTCAAACAATATCCACCCTGCTAGCCCAGGCTGCCGACCTGGAACCTATCCCCTGATCGAAGAAGAAGCAGAAGAAGAACTCCAAAGTAAGCAAACATCGCTCTCGTGTCATGATCATCACAAAACCTGCACCTGCAACTGTTGGTGTAGTAATCTGTGAGCCACGAGGACTCAGCAATCCCATTACCATGGGTGTCAAGACTAGCAAAGCTTAATGGGAAAGGAAGGGGTAAAGTGGTGAGGATGCAGCAGCGACTAAGCATAAATGGTGGCTAACATACGCAAATAGGAGCGAGAAGAGAGCAAAGGAATGGTCGTGAAGCTAGCAATGATCAAGAAGTGATCCTGAACTCCTACTTACGTCAAACATAACCCAGAAACCGTGTTCACTTCCCGGACTCCGCCGAAAAGAGACCATCACGGCAACACACGCGGTTGATGCGTTTTAATTCGGATCTGGTGTCAAGTTATCTACAACCGGACATTAACAAATTCCCATCTGCCTATAACCGCAGGCACGGCTTTCGAAAGATTATACCCTGCAGGGGTGTCCCAACTTAGCCCATGATAAGCTCTCGCGATCAACGAAGGATATTCCTTCTCCCCGGGAAGACCCGATCAGTCTCGGAATCCGGCTACAAGACATTTCGACAAGAATAAAACAAGACCAGCAAGACCGCCCGATCGCGCCGACAATCCCGATAGGAGCTGCACATATCTCGTTCTCGTGGCAACACCGGATAAGCTAAGCGTCAGTGCACCGACGTAACCCAAGTTGCCAAGGGATGGTCCCAAGACGGTGCTCTAGTTTGGACCAACACTTAGACAAGCATTGGCCCGGGGGCTGAAATAAGATGACCCTTGGGTTAATTACTCCCAAGGGAAATATAGGTGGTGGTGAGGCAAATGGTAAAACCAAGGTTGGGCCTTGCTGGAGGAGTCTTATTCAAAGCGAACTGTCAAGGGGGTCCCATAAATCACCCAACCGCGTTAGGGACGCAAAATCCGGGAACATAATACCGATATGACGGAAACTAGGGCGGCAAGAGTGGAACAAAACACCAGGCATAAGGCCGAGCCTTCCACCCTTTACCAAGTATATAGATGCATTAATAATATAAGAGATATTGTGATATCCCAACCAAAATCATGTCCGCCATGGAGCAATCTTCAACTTCACCTGCAACTAGCAACGCTATAAAAGGGCTGAGCAAAGAGGTAACATAGCCAAACAACGGTGTGCTAGGAAGGGTGACAAAGGTTAGAGGTTCATGGCAAATTGGGAGGCTTGTTAAGCAGGTGGTAGGCAAGGCAGCATAGCGATAGAACGAAGCAACTAGCATAGCAATGATAGTAATGAGATCCAGGGTAGCGGTCATGTTGCCTCACGATCGCAACGAAATGGGAACTATCGAGAAGAAGCACACAACATGGTAAACACACCACACATATACAAGACATGATGCGCAACAAGCATGATGCATGACAAAGCTAGATGAGGCTACTCATGGCAAGAGATGATGCAAACAAGAGCAACACATCAAGGCAAGTTTAAATGAGGCCGGAAACAACATAGAACAATTCCGGTAAGTCCTCATATGCAAATTTCGAAATTGGTCCAGATCTGCATAAACCTTAAGTTTAAGTTGTTAAACAGCAAGTTAAGATGCACCAAGATGATCTACACGAGATTCTAGTCAAGTTACATATAAAGTTCATTAGGAGCTACGGCCTAGAAGATATGAGCAAAACAAGATAAGCATGTCATTGATGCAAAATGCATACAAACATCAAGCAAACACCTCAAAACAAGGATGCAACATGATAATATGAAACTACATGCAATATCAAGCAAGTTTCATATAGAGCACACTCAAAACGGAGCAACGGTGCAACACATACACTCTAAACAAGTTTTAAAGGACAAGCTGTCCAAAACAGCAACTAGGCATATTGCAAGCATCAAAACACTATGCTAAAGCATCTCAACGTGAAAACAAAAGGCATGGGCATGATGCAAACGTAAATCATGACAAAACATGAACACTGAGCTATCTCTAGAAATCACTAGAACATGCTCAAAATGACATGGCAAGATTGCAAATACTAACAGTTTCAGACTTAGCAGAAATAACATCAGGTTGCAATGTTTAGAGCTATCAAACAACATGCTACAGGAACTTATCATGGCAAACAAAGGCATGGCATGAATCTAATAATTGCATAGAACAAAAGTCCTTTACTGACCATTAGCCACAAAGGATCAGAAAATATGATGGCACCCATGTAAATATGGCAAGTTATATTACAGATTCATACATGGCAGGAACAACAATAAGTAGGCATGTTGGTGAGATTGATCCACTCACCACAGAGCAATACATGGCATGGAAAGGCAACTAACAGTAAGAAAACATGTTTATGAAGCTAAGCATGGCAAGAACAAGTTCATAGAGTGCATGGATCACCAACAACAATCATGGCAACATTGAACTTAATATTAACAGGCTGTCAGCAACATTATTTAGCAAGTTTGGAGCAAGATAACAACAAGTTACAGTAGGCTATAAATGCAACCATGGGAATGGATGGATAGAGCATGACATGTATAACAAAACATCCTTAGTGAACATCTTCATATTATGCATAGAATGACTTGTAGAAGCAGGTTAACATAGCATCATGATATAGAACATTCAGACATGCAAAAACAGCAACAGCAAGTACCCACTTAACAAGCTCGATGCACTCACTACGCAACTCACAAAAATATATGGATGGCACCACTGTGAAGATGGCATGACATAGTACAAAACACATGTAGAGCTCATGCTCATAGGATGCACACATCAAATGCAACAAAAATGACAAATCATCAAGTTATAACAGTTTCAGCAGATTAACATCATATAGCTCTCTTGCAACGAAGATTCAGGCATCAAGATGAACTCAAATGAACATGGTACAATGGAATGAAATGAAGTACTCGTTGAGGCGAACAATTTGACATATTACACGCACGACATGGAGCTACGGATGCAGAGATACGATGCGATGAACATGGCATGATAATGTCAGGGACTTAGTCATTTTACTGAAAAAAAACAGGACGGGCGCTAGATACTATTCGACGCACATGGCAGAGTTTGGGCATGGCTCACCGTGGGCATCGGCCCAGGCTGGTGGAGGGCGAGACGGGCCGGCGGATGGGCCCTGGACAGCAGGCCGGCCCACTGGAGGAGTCGTCTCCTCCCGATTCGATCGGGAGCGAGACCAGGCAAGGCGGCGGTGGCGCCTTGGGGCTCCGGTGAGGCACGGCCGGAGGAGCTTCGCCGGCAGGTCGGAGGAGCCCGGTGGCGGGCGGCGACGGCCGGGCGGCGGCGGCGGCGCGGCGAGGCCGGGCGGAGGCGGCGCACTCGGCGGAGACGAGGCTGCAGCCTGCCTGGCTGGGTCACGGGCGGCGCGAGGTCGCCGGGGAGCAGCGCCGCGGCGTGGGAGGCGGACGCGGCGGGGCTGGAGCGAGCGAGATCCGGCGGCGCGCATGGAGATGTGCTGGAGGGCCCGATCCGGAGCTCTCCGGGCATGCAGCGGGGGACGGGCAGGCGCCATGTGGCGGCGCGCCATAGGCTGCGAGCGGCGGCGGAGATGCGTCCGGCCGGGTTGGACATGTCCGGTGGCGGCGGGGGAGGTTTTTAGGGTTAGGGGTGGAATTGATCCGCGAATTTTGGGGGAGGGTGTGTTTATATAGGTAGGGGGAGCTAGGAGAGTCCAAATGAGGAGCGGTTTTCGGCCACGCGATCGTGATCGAACGACCGAGAGCATGGAGGTGAGTTTGCTGGCTTTTGGGCCACTTTGGAAGGGGTGTTGGGCTGCAACTCAAAGAGGGCTTCTACGGTTACCCGGTTAACCATTGGAGTATCAAACGACCTCCAAATGGCACGAAACTTGACAGGCGGTTCACGGTGCTATACCAAGGCCGCTTGGCAAACCTCGAACCATTCCGAAAGCTTAACACCCGCACATGAAAAGAGGTAAAAGGGGCGCCGGGGAACATAGGAGTGCCGGATTGCAAAACGGACAACGGGGAAAATGCTCGGATGCATGAGATGAACACTTATGCAAAATGAAATGCACATGACGACATGATATGAAATGCAGATGATGACGTGGCAAAGTGCAACACGCAAGCAAATGACATGGCAAAGATGACGAATAACTGGCAGACACCTGGCGCATCGAATCCGGGGCGTTACAACACTCCTCCACTAACAAGAGATCTCGTCCCGAGATCTTAGGACCGAGACGGAAGTGAAAAAGGTATGAGGTGAAACAAGAACTCGAGAGAAGAAGCAAAGAATCGAGAGCACTCGAGGAGAAGAGAGGAACGACGAGAATGACGAGAATCGAAAGCTCACGGAATCAGGAAGACTATGAAACCACTCCGGTTAGAACGACATAAGAAACGGATAAGACTGAAAGGATTTAGGTAGCACTCCGGTTAAAACATGGAGTAATAGAAGACGAACTTAAGAAGATGGAATGAAACTTGATGAACTCTTGAAGAATGAATTAAATCATGAAGAACCACCATGAAGAACTCCGGTAATAAAAGGATTATGAGATTGAATGAAGGATGAAAAGAATAAGATTAAAGCTGTGCAATGATCCCGATGGAGCTTCGTGACGAGACCCGCGAGAAGACTTGGAACTCCGGAAAGGAAAAGATGAACAACTTAGAGCCGAGAAATTATTCAACATGAAGAATATCCGAAGAAAAGAATTAAATAACTTGATGAAAGAAGAATAAGAATTACGTTATGCTTATCCTCCACCAATTAAATTGATGAGAAGCAATGGATTGCAAACAACTTATTCTCGTTGGAAAGGATTACAGGGAGAGGATATAGCATCAAATTTGGGAAGGTCTTCATGATCCACCGGTAGGGTTGAAAAGAACGAATGAATTTATGTGATGAGAACGGAAAAGGAATCTTCCACGAACTACCGTGAAAATGAAAACGAACGAAGAAAAGAGAATGAAACGCCGGTAAGAATTAGAACAAGCACGAAGATATTTGAGGGAATTTAGCGACAAGAGAACGAAGAGATCGTGAACTGATTGAAGAATACTTGAACGAAGCACCGGGGTAAATAGAGAACGATAACTGGAATGATGGCCTCCGGTGAAAAGAAATGAAAAAAAACAACTCCTGACATACTCCGAATGGGTAAGAAAGAATATCTGACAAACGAAATAATATGAGAGGATAACATGAAGCTAGAACCATGAAACTTCGAGAGAACGACAAGATTTAGAGGAAAAACTCTTCTTCGATCTTCAAGCGCTGAGAAGGACGACGAGAAACACCACCAAAATCTCTGAGATACTCCGGGAGGATGAAAAGCGAAGAGGTTGAGCCAACAATGAAATGATTTGAAATTGATCTTGGAAAAGGCATCTGACTGATGAAATTCATTCTTACGTCACACTTGAAAAGAATTGATAATAACTCCGGGTGAATTAGAAGAGTCAGGTAAGATCCTGGGAAAAGACCTGTGGGTTAGGGCCCACTAAAAGACCGTTGGAAAGGGATAGTTGAACCGATAGATGATGATGCACCGGAACAATTGAAATATTTGAATGAGGTGACAACCTCGAATTAATTCAAACACAGACGAATCTCCTGAGATGTCTTCAGCACTCCGGAAGGATAAACTGGCGAGAGACGAACGAGCAGGGAGAATACTTGATCCAAGGAAAAGAATGTGATCAACCCGAAAAACTTGAGTTGAGTCCACCGGAGAAGAAAAAGAGATGATGAATGTCAAACGAAGCTAGAATTCACCGGTTGAAATGATTGAGGGAAAACTGAAGAACCTCCGTACGAATGAAAACTGATGCTCGAAAGAGACTAAGGCTCCGGGAAGAAGAGGGTGGGAGGGCGGGAAAACAAAATCAACTTGGAAGGGGAAATCGACGAATATCTTGAAGAGAAAACACCGGTTGAAAACATTGAGGAAAGAAAGCAAAGGCTTCGCACGAGTAGGATGGATACTAAACCACGTGCTCCGCCGAGAAGAAAAGGGTGGGTGGGTGGGAAAAGAAAAACAACTGAGGATTGAACTCAAAGATGAAGAGGCTCGAGTTAACTTGACTAGAAATGCACCGGATAAAAAGAGCTGAGGAACAACGATCGGAAAACCAACTGCGTGAACCTAAATAAAAATTTGAAGGGGAAGAGGAGTAACTCAAAACACCTACGTCAAGATTCCTCACCAGAGCGACGAAGGGACTGAGGAGTAAAAGAATTCCTACTCTCCGGTATAACTAAACTCCGAAATCAGTTTTCTTCTAGACTCGACAGCGGCCAAACTACACGATCAATCAAGGGGCTCCTAAGGTCGGTCGAGGCTCGATACCAACTTGAACACGCCCAATATGCGACCCTATCCAAAAGGAACTCAAGGTCCCACCAAGGATAGACCCGCATATTGAAACGCTTTTGCAAGGTGGATATCATTACATCAACATTACATAATACATAGGATACATCCAAGACATACAATGTCACATGAATACAACAATACAACATACAAGAACAACATCCGACTACGGATGAAACATAAACGAAGCTCAAACAATATCCACCACCTGCTAGCCAGTGCCGCCACCGAACCTATCCCCTGATCGAAGAAGAAGCAGAAGAAGAACTCCAAAGTAAGCAAACATCGCTCTCGCATCATGATCATCACAAAACCTGCACCTGCAACTGTTGGTGTAGTAATCTGTGAGCCACGAGGACTCAGCAATCCCATTACCATGGGTGTCAAGACTAGCAAAGCTTAATAGGAAAGGAAGGGGTAAAGTGGTGAGGATGCAGCAGCGACTAAGCATAAATGGTGGCTAACATACGCAAATAGGAGCGAGAAGAGAGCAAAGGAACGGTCGTGAAGCTAGCAATGATCAAGAAGTGATCCTGAACTCCTACTTACGTCAAACATAACCCAGAAACCGTGTTCACTTCCCGGACTCCGCCGAAAAGAGACCATCACGGCAACACACGCGGTTGATGCATTTTAATTCGGATCTGGTGTCAAGTTATCTACAACCGGACATTAACAAATTCCCATCTGCCTATAACCGCAGGCACGGCTTTCGAAAGATTATACCCTGCAGGGGTGTCCCAACTTAGCCCATGGTAAGCTCTCGCGATCAACGAAGGATATTCCTTCTCCCCGGGAAGACCCGATCAGTCTCGGAATCCCGGCTACAAGACATTTCGACAGTAATAAAACAAGACCAGCAAGACCGCCCGATGCGCCGACAATCCCGATAGGAGCTGCACATATCTCGTTCTCAGGGCAACACCGGATAAGCTAAGAGTACAGGTACCGACGTAACCCAAGTTGCCAAGGGATGGTCCCGCACGGTGCTCTAGTTTGGACCAACACTTAGACAAGCATTGGCCCGGGGGGGCTGAAATAAGATGACCCTTGGGTTAATTACTCCCAAGGGAAATATAGGTGGTGGTGAGGCAAATGGTAAAACCAAGGTTGGGCCTTGCTGGAGGAGTCTTATTCAAAGCGAACTGTCAAGGGGGTCCCATAAATCACCCAACCGTGTTAGGGACGCAAAATCCGGGAACATAATACTGATATGACGGAAACTAGGGCGGCAAGAGTGGAACAAAACACCAGGCATAAGGCCGAGCCTTCCACCCTTTACCAAGTATATAGATGCATTAATAATATAAGAGATATTGTGATATCCCAACCAAAATCCTGTCCGCCATGGAGCAATCTTCAACTTCACCTGCAACTAGCAACGCTATAAGAGGGCTGAGCAAAGCGGTAACATAGCCAAACAACGGTGTGCTAGGAAGGGTGACAAAGGTTAGAGGTTCATGGCAAATTGGGAGGCTTGTTAAGCAGGTGGTAGGCAAGGCAGCATAGCGATAGAACGAAGCAACTAGCATAGCAATGATAGTAATGAGATCCAGGGTAGCGGTCATCTTGCCTGAAGTCCCGCAAGGAAGAAGAACGAGTCCTTGAAGAAGATGAAGCCACGAAGACGAACCAAGCGTAGACGAACGAACCCTCACGATCGCAACGAAATGGGAACTATCGAGAAGAAGCACACAACATGGTAAACACACCACACATATACAAGACATGATGCACAACAAGCATGATGCATGACAAAGCTAGATGAGGCTACTCATGGCAAGAGATGATGCAAACAAGAGCAACACATCAAGGCAAGTTTAAATGAGGCCGGAAACAACATAGAACAATTCCGGTAAGTCCTCATATGCAAATTTCGAAATTGGTCCAGATCTGAATAAACCTTAAGTTGAAGTTGTTAAACAGCAAGTTAAGATGCACCAAGATGATCTACAGGAGATTCTAGTCAAGTTACATATAAAGTTCATTAGATTTGGAGCTACGGCCTAGAAGATATGAGCAAAACAAGATAAGCATGTCATTGATGCAAAATCCATACAAACATCAAGCAAACACCTCAAAACAAGGATGCAACATGATAATATGAAACTACATGCAATATCAAGCAAGTTTCATATAGAGCACACTCAAAACGGAGCAACGGTGCAACACATACACTCTAAACAAGTTTTAAAGGACAAGCTGTCCAAAACAGCAACTAGGCATATTGCAAGCATCAAAACACTATGCTAAAGCATCTCAACGTGAAAACAAAAGGCATGGGCATGATGCAAAGGTAAAGCATGACAAAACATGAACACTGAGCTATCTCCAGAAATCACTAGAACATGCTCAAAATGACATGGCAAGATTGCAAATACTAACAGTTTCAGACTTAGCAGAAATAACATCAGGTTGCAATGTTTAGAGCTATCAAACAACATGCTACCGGAACTTATCATGGCAAACAAAGGCATGGCATGAATCTAATAATTGCATAGAACAAAAGTCCTTTACTGACCATGAGCCACAAAGGATCAGAAAATATGATGGCACCCATGTAAATATGGTAAGTTATATTACAGATTCATACATGGCAGGAACAACAATAAGTAGGCATGTTGGTGAGCTTGATCCACTCACCACAGAGCAATACATGGCATGGCAAGGCAACTAACAGTAAGAAAACATGTTTATGAAGCTAAGCATGGCAAGAACAAGTTCATAGAGTGCATGGATCACCAACAACAATCATGGCAACATTGAACTTAATGTTAACAGGCTGACAGCAACATTATTTAGCAACTTTGGAGCAAGATAACAACAAGTTAAAGTAGGCTATAAATTCAACCATGGTTATGGATGTATAGAGCATGACATGTATAACAAAACATCCTTAGTGAACATCTCCAGATTATGCATAGAATGACTTCTAGAAGCAGGTTAACATAGCATCATGATATAGCAGATTCAGACATGCAAAAACAGCAACAACAAGTACCCTACTTAACAAGCTCGATGCACTCACTACACAGCTCACAAAAATATATGGATGGCACCACTGTGAAGATGGCATGACACAGTACAAAACACATGTAGAGCTCATGCTCATAGGATGCACACATCAAATGCAACAAAAATGACAAATCATCAAGTTATAACAGTTTCAGCAGATTAACATCATATAGCACTCTTGCAACGAAGATTCAGGCATCAAGATGGTACAATGGAATGAAATGAAGTACTCGTTGAGGCGAACAATTTGACATATTACACGCACGACATGGAGCTACGGATGCAGAGATACGATGCGATGAACATGGCATGATAATGTCAGGGACTTAGTCATTTTACTGAAAAAAACAGGACGGGCGCTAGATACTATTCGACGCACATGGCAGAGTTTGGGCATGGCTCACCATGGGCATCGGCCCAGGCTGGTGGAGGGCGAGACGGGCCGGCGGATGGGCCCTGGACAGCAGGCCGGCCCACTTGAGGAGTCGTCTCCTCCCGATCCGATCAGGAGCGAGACCAGGCAAGGCGGCGACGGTGCCTTGGGGCTCCGGCGAGGCACGGCCGCCGGAGGAGCTCGCCGGCGGGTCCGAGGAGCCCGGGCGGGCGGGCGACGGCCGGGCGCGGGCGGCGCCGGGCGAGGCCGGCGAGGAGGCGCTCCGGGCGGAGACGCAGGCTGCAGCCGGCGCTGGGGTCACGGGCGGCGCGAGGTCGCCAGCGGGGAGCGGCGCCGGCGTGGGAGGCGGACGGCGGCGGGCTGGAGCGAGTGAGATCCGGGCGGCGGCGAGGGAGATGGGCCGGAGGGCCCGATCCGGCCCCGGCCGCGGCGGCGGGGGCGCTGGGCGCCACGTGGCGGCGTGCCATAGGCTGCGAGCGGCGGCGGAGATGCATCCGGCCGGGTTGGACATGTCCGGTGGCGGAGGGGGAGGTTTTTAGGGTTAGGGGTGGAATTGATCCACGAATTTCGGGGGATGGTGTGTTTATATAGGTAGGGGGAGCTAGGAGAGTCCAAATGAGGAGCGGTTTTCGGCCACGTGATCGTGATCGAACGACCGAGAGCATGGAGGGGAGTTTGCTGGCTTTTGGGCCACTTTGGAAGGGGTGTTGGGCTGCAACTCAAAGAGGGCTTCTACGGTTACCCGGTTAACCGTTGGAGTATCAAACGACCTCCAAATGGCACGAAACTTGACAGGCGGTCTACAGGTGCTATACCAAGGCCGCTTGGCAAACCTCGGGCCATTCCGAGAAAGCTTAACACCCGCACATGAAAAGAGGTAAAAGGGGGCGCCGGGGAACATAGGAGTGCCGGATTGCAAAACGGACAACGGGGGAAATGCTCGGATGCATGAGACGAACACTTATGCAAAATGAAATGCACATGACGACATGATATGAAATGCAGATGATGACGTGGCAAAGTGCAACACGCAAGCAAATGACATGGCAAAGATGACGAATAACTGGCAGACACCTGGCGCATCGAATCCGGGGCGTTACACATGGAAAGTGAAAGTATGGTTGAAAAAGGAATAAACTTTATTTTCTGTTTGGGAACCGCCTATGATATATCTAGCATGGAAAGTGTTGGCAACTCTGAGCCGTTTTCGTTGGTGGGATGGATACACCTCCCAAAATGTTTTTATCTCTAAGTTTTTCGCTTTGAGCTTAGGCACCTCTACAAATCCCTACTTCCCTCTGCGAAGGGCCTTTTTTTTACTTTATGCAATTTTTATTTGAGTCTCCATCTTCTCTTACAAAAGGACCAACTAGGAGGCAATATGATCGTACTTAAGTATTGGGTGTAACTAATACGCGAGTGTGTTTCATGTAATTGGCATGGAAGTTGTTCATAAAAAAATTATCCATCCTCATCCAGAAGCAATTCTAAATATACCCTTGAACCCTAATGGTGGAGATGACACGATAGTTTGGGCTCTTAAAAAATCTGGCAAATACTTTGTATAATCACCATATTGTTCTCTGATGACTTGTAACAAGCTTGTTCTCTAGGGGAAGCGGTGATTATGGAAATTTCATCACCAAACAAACAATTGTGGGATGCTCTTTGGAAGCTTCATGTGGTACCTAAGGTCCAAGTTTTCTGGTGGAGAGTGTTGTGAGGCATTCTCGTTGATTCTATCACCTTACAGTATAGACACATAAAAACTCTTGGCATTTTCGATATTTAGAAAGCCATAAATGAGGATATCATGCATGCTCTCATAGACTGCACAAATGCAAGATAGTTCTAGATCACAGTGAATGATGAGTCCAATTTCACTTCTACTGAGTCTCCAAGCACATACATGGGGTAGAGATATCTTGATTGATCATATGTTCACTGAGGATGTAAGGTGCAAGATTATCACCATCATGCACTCAATCTGGTCATTCAAAATCGATGAACACATGATAGGGGCAGCTATGACCCGGCTGAGATGATTAAGTGGGTGCATGAAACTTTGTTACTCCTGGCTTGCACCTAGCTGTTCTAAACTTCTAGTTGAGCAGTGCTGGAGGCTACCAGACCCGGGATGGGTGACAATCAACACTGATGGGGTGATCAACGTGGATGCCATGAAAGGGGGAGAAGGCATTGTTGTCCACTCTCACTTGGCGTTCATAGGCACATGGAGCAAACCTTTGCAAGGGGTCTTAGATCTTTCATTGCCAAGCTATTGGCGTTTTGGGAGGGGGTGATCTTCGCTCGCCTTCATGGATATTCACATGTGATAATGCATGTAGACTACCATAAGCTAGTCAACCTATGGAGTTCGCGCAACAATACTCGCTCAATTGCAGTGCCTGACTTAAGGGAATTAGAGGAGATAATATGTAGCTTTGCTTCTTTTTCGGTGATCCATGCCGGGAGGACTATGAATGTTCCGACAAATCTTTGCGCCCAACGTGATAGTGCACTAGATGACACTGGAGTTGGCTTGATTAGAGCCCTGATTTGATCAGTGACCTTCCACTATTAGGGAAAACCCTAGCTGTAGCACGGGTTAAATGCCTAGCAGTAGCACTGGCCCCCAGGCTACTGCTGGGGCGCTACAACTAACTTTTAGTAGTAGCATGGTTTTGATCCAGCGCTACTGCTACTGACATGTAGCAGCAGCACGGGTCCTACCCGCGCTACTACTAAGTCAGCATTGCTGCTACTCCTATCCCCGCGCTACTGCTAATATTTTCTATATTTTTTCTTCTACGTATTTACGTTGTATATGTATAGATTTTATACATTACTCTCATCATATCATACACATATTAGATTACAATGGACGGATCCAAGTGAGCAAGTTGAATTAAATTTTCTCACTTGGATCCGTCTACTTTAATCTAATATGTGTTTCTTACACAACCTTTGATATAACAACTCATCATCCGTAGTCATATAATAATAACATATCATCATCACCCATAGTCATATAACAACTTATCGTCCGTAGTCATATATATAATAACTCATCATTACTCTAGCACATGACAAGTAGTACGACCTCCTCATCATCATCTTAGTCATATAATAACTCATCATCCCTAGTCATATAATAACTCACCATCAATATAGCACATGACAAGTTAACAAACATTAGCAATGGTTATCATCCTAGGTAATAACTCATCATCATTCTAGGACATGACAAGTACTAGCTAGGACCCGCTTCTCTCTCTAAGGTAAAATAGCATAAAACATGATAGCCCCTCCATCTCCATTATGGAGAATAGAGATCCACCTGTCTGGAATTTGTGGACTGCGCACCATGTTGCCTGCGATCATTCATAACTTCTCTCCATCCTTTGATTGTGAGGTCTTCATCTCTTCGAGAAATTGAGTATGGACTGCGGAAAACCGTAGGTAGACTTGGCCGTAAGCTAATAATATCCATGTCACCTTCCATATATGGGGCACACAATCCTTCGAGATTTTTTGTTGAAGAACATAATAATAACATAGTTAGCAATGTAGTTTAGCTTAAAAAGAATGTATGCAAAAGATGCACTAGTGACACAATAGTAAAAAATCTTACCATGCTATTTCCATGGATGTTACCGTAGTGCAACACATGGACTAGTGGCACATACTGAGCATATTTTTGGTTAATTTCATAATTGTTCATAAAAGTGTCAACATCATTAATAAATAAAACAAGATAATTTTTCTCCTCGCAAGTTAGTTCTAAGCCATAACTGTAGTAGATATTGTCTACTACCTTCCGTACATTTCTTGGAGAATGGAAATAAAATATCAATGGGAATAAGTTGTCAACTATTTTAAATAAATAATATAAATTACTTAATAAATTTGTCTGACAAACTCACATAGAGGTAGAACTTGAGGCATATCCACATCCACCCAAATGTTGATATTGTCTTCAGTATCATCTTCAGGATGAATATCAAAGGTTATTTTCATATCCTCCTTGTAACACCCCGAGAATCATGCTATAGTAATCTTCCCTAATGGTGGCCATGTCATCATGATTACTATGCACATTGCCACTAAATAAAAAGCAAAGTCAAATTCAAATTTAAATTTCAAGTCAAAATAATATTTCTTTAAACGGTAAAACAAAAATGTTCGTTGGGTTGAAAATAATCACTATATAATTTTCATGTAGAAACTAACATTATTTGAGTGGTTAAAATGCCCCTAAAGTATGTAAAACAGACCCAGCAACACCTATCCAACACATTTAAATTCAACCGAATATCAAATAATTGCGAATGCCCTCAATACTTTTTGTGCAACCCTAGAATATTACATATCATTTTTGTGCAAAGTTTCATAATTAAAAAAATTCATTTGATCATTAAACTATTTAGAAAAACAATAGCTAGATTGGAAAACAGAAAAGGATAAAAAAAGGGAGAAATCCCGCCGTTAACTTAAGCCCAGTACTTTTACGGTACCAGGCCCAGCCCAACTTGCCGGCCTTTTCCCTTACCTCTCACAGGGGAGAGGCAGAGTCGTGCGTGCCGGCCATCCATGGCTCCAGGGCCACATGCCGGCCATCCGCAACCCCCCTCGGCCTACTAAGGTGTCCCCCAGAAACCCTAGCTCGCCCTCGTTTATCCCCTCCTCGATCCCCATCGTCCCCCCTCTCCTATGGCTCGATTTTGAGCTCGCAAGCTCACGTGGTCACCGCTGCCTCGCCGTTGTTGACGCGTCCACCGGCCTCTCCGGCGTACGGGAGCACATCCTGGAGGTTCGCAGACTTCTACGCGTCCGTTCAGGGCACCGGAACGAGGCGGGAGCTGCGTAGCCGACACGATCTTCGTCTTCTTCGTCCGCCGTCATCGCTTTCGCCATCACCACCGCCTCTCCGGTCCACCCGACCCACTCCGGCGCCAATGGTCTCACTGTGAGCAACTCCTTCGGATCCCTCCTTCCCGCCTCGATTCGATGCGCTTGTTTGCGTCCCGAGCACATCCGACCTCGCAGCGTCTGGCGCATACGCGTCGCGCGTGAGCTGCTGCTGCTTAACTTGCTGTTGTGTACTGCTGCCAGTGCGCGCCCGCCCCTGGCCTCGCCTCCGCCTGCAGTTGCTTCGTCGGCCATCGCTTAGCGCCGCCCTGCTGCTTCGCCGCGCCTAGCGTAGCCCTATTCTTTGCCTTACATTTCGCCATGCTTTGATTGTTACTTGTTGTCGCCATAGCGCTACTTGTTGCTGCTAATGGCCACGGCGGCCTTGCTATGTCGTGTGGTGTGCACAGCCACCAATGGCGACAGCGCAAATCAGATTAGAGACTAATTGGTAGTACTAGTTAGGTTAGTTATTACACAATGACATGTGGACCCCACCACATGCACTTTGTAGTGGTCAATCTAGTCAACGCTGATCGTTGACTGATGACTCAGCACACCCAGGCCCCACTTGCCATATACTCGTAGTAGACTAGGAAACCCCTGGGTACACTTAGTATATTCTGTTTTAATTTCAAATATAATTAAATCCGTAAATGTTAGAAAATCATTTAAACTTTGGAAAATCATATAAAATAATCCGTAACTCGGATGAAAATACTTTGTACATGAAAGTTGCTCGAACAGCGAGACGAATCCGAATACACAGTCCGTTGGTCAGCCACACGCCCCTAGCATAGAGAACATGCAACTTCCCTCTCTAGTCGCTCTGTCAATAAAAGCGTGAAACACCGAATACTTTCCGGATGTTTCTTCGCCGGTATCACCTATCCCTGCGTTAGGTCACCCCTAACACAACGTATTTCCGCGTCTTGCTTTGTGTTACATTTGATTGCTCTGTTATTTATTGTGTTCCCCCTCCGTTACTTCTTTCCGGTAGGCTCCGAGACCATTGCCGATACCCCTGTGAGCGACTACATCGACGACGACCCCTTCTTCTTGCCAGAGCAATCAGGCAAGCCCCCCCCTTGATCACCAGATATCGCCTATTCTTCTCTATACTGCTTGCATTAGAGTAGTGCAGCATGTTATTGCTTTCGATTAATCCTATCTTCACTGCATAGCCCGTCCTTGCTACTATCTGTTGTTACCTTTACCTTTATCCTCTCGCTTAGTATAGGATGCTAGTGTTCCATCGCTGGCCCTACACTCTTGTCCGTCTCGCCATGCTATACTCTTGGTTGTGATCACTTCGGAGGTGATCACGGGCATATACTATATACTTTACACTATTACATTACCTGTGATATCGCTTAGAGATGGGGCTGAAAGGACAGTGGCTCCATCCCGTAGAGGTGGGCCTGGGTTCCCGACGGCCCCGATCGTTACTTAGGGCGGAGCGGCAGGGCAGGTTGAGACCACCTAGGAGAGAGGTGGGCCTGGCCCTTGTCGGCGTTCGCGGATACTTAACACGCTTAACGAGATCTTGGTATTTGATCTGAGTCTGGCTATTTGGTCTATACGCACTAACCAACTACGCGGGAACAGTTATGGTCTCTCGACGTCGTGGTTGGAACGTAAGCCTGCTCTTGTATTAAGGGGGCTAGTTCTGCTTCCGGCCGCGTTCGCAACGTGTAGGTGTGCTAAGGGCGATGGGCCCAGACCCCTGTGCGCTTAGGTTTAGACCGGCGTGTTGTCCTCTCTGTTGTGCCTAGGTGGGGCTACGACGTGTTGATCTTCCGCGCCGGGCATGACCCAGGAAAGTGTGTTCGGCCAAATGGGATCAAGCGTGTTGGGTTATGTGGTGCACCCTGCAGGAAGTTAATCTATTCAATAGCCGTGATCTTCCGCAATGACGACTTGGAGTTGTACCTTGACCTTATGACAACTAGAACCGGATACTTAATAAAACACACCCTTCCAAGTGCGGATATAACCCGGTGATCGCTCTCTAACGAGGCAATGAGGAGGGATCGCGGGTAGGATTATTGCTATGCGATGCTACTTGGAGGACTTGGACTACTCTACGCTACATGTCAGCAAGGCGGAGGCTGCGAGCGTAGTCTTGACGGATTAGCTATCCCCTCTTATTCTGGCATTCTGCAGTTCAGTCCATCGATATGGCCCTTTACACATATATCCATGCATATGTAGTGTAGCTCCTTGCTTGCGAGTACTTTGGATGAGTACTCACGGTTGCCTTGTTCCCTCTTTTCCCCCTTTCTTTACCCGGTTGACGCGACCAGACGATGGAGCCCAGGAGCTTGACGCCACCGTCGACGACGACTCCTACTACACCGGAGGTGCCTACTACTACGTGCAGGCCGCTAACGACGGCCAGGAGTAGTTTAGGAGGATCCCAGGCAGGAGGCCTGCGCCTCTTTCGATCTGTATCCCAGTTTGTGCTAGCCTTCTTAAGGCAAACTTGTTTAACTTATGTCTGTACTCAGATATTGTTGCTTCCGCTGACTCGTCTATGATCGAGCACTTGTATTCGAGCCCTCGAGGCCCCTGGCTTGTATTATGATGCTTGTATGACTTATTTTATTTTTTTAGAGTTGTGTTGTGATATCTTCCCGTGAGTCCCTGATCTTGATCGTACACGTTTGCGTGTATGATTAGTGTACGATTGAATCGGGGGCGTCACACTCCTAAAATCCATGGGCCTTGCATAGTGTTCTGTAGTTTGAGAAACCAAAATGTGAGTGATTTACTTCATTAAGGAGCTTAACCCGAAAAGCATAACCATGTCGAGTCCTAAGGTGAGCTATCTTCGTCTCCATATTCTCACTATCTTCGAAACCGGGCCTCTCCAAGACATACCATCTTGCATGGCATGGGATGCACTACTCGAATTGTAAAAAACAAAAATTATGCAAAGAAGCACAAGTCATGCTTAATTATGAAAAAATACTTCTCGTCGTTACGTACCATAAAAACTTCGAAGGTCTCGTCCAGATTGATGGTGAAGAACCTATCATTTTCCAGGTGAGACATGTTGCATATACCGCGGTCATTGTTGTAGTAATCGCACTTCGGGATCCTATCTTTGTCAGACATTTCCTGTGTTCATAATTCAAAGATTAAAAATCAGCGACAATTACCAGGAACTCATGATCCCCTGCACACAAATAACAATCCCTCGCAACCTGACGTGTTAAAGGGGTTGTCAATCCCTTCCGGGGTACGGCGCCTCAAGTAGGCAAACGGACGTGAGATAAATTTGTAGTATATTGATAGATCGAACGTCAAATAAAATAAATAAGGAAAAATTGCAGCAAGGTATTTTTGTATTTTTGGTTTATTAGATCTGAAATAAATGCAAGGAAAAATTAGATTGCAAAGGCAAATATATGAGAAAGAGACCCGGGGCCGTAGGTTTCACTAGTCGCTTCTCTCGAGAAAAATAGCAAACGGTGGGTGAACAAATTACTGTTGGGCAATTGACAAAACTTCAAATACTCATGACGATATCCAGGCAATGAACATTACATAGGCATCATGTCCAAGATTAGTAGACCGACTCCTGCCAGCATCTACTACTATTACTCCACACATCGACCGCTATCCAGTATGCATCTAGTGTATTAAGTTCATGGCATGGAAAAACGGAGTAATGCAATAAGAACGATGACATGATGTAGACAAGATCTATCTATGTAGAGATAGACCCCATCGTTTTATCCTTAGTAGCAACGATACATACGTGTCGGTTCCCTTTCTGTCACTGGGATCAAGCATCGTAAGATCGAACCCACTACAAAGCACCTCTTCCCATTGCAAGATAAATAGATCAAGTTGGCCAAACAGAACCCAAATATCGGAGAAGAAATACGAGGCTATAAGAGATCATGCATAAAAGAGATCAAAGAAACTCAAATACTTTCATGGATATAAAAAGATAGATCTGATCATAAACTCAAAGTTCATCGGTCCCAACAAACACACAGCAAAAGAGTTACATCATATGGATCTCCAAGAGATGATTGTATTGAGAATTCAAGGAGAGAGAGAGAGAGAGATGAAGCCATCTAGCTACTAACTACGAACCCGAAGGTCTACAAAGAACTACTCACGCATCATCGGAGAGGCACCAATGGAGGTGGTGAACCCCATCCGAGATGGTGTCTAGATTGGATCTGGTGGTTCTGGACTCGACGACGGCTGGATGAATATTTCGTTGATGCCTTTAGGGTTTCAAGAATATTGGGGTATTTATAGAGCAAAGAGGCGGTCAGGGGGGCACCCGAGGTGGGCACAACCCACCAGGGCGCGCCTGGTCCTCCTGGCGCGCCCTGGTGGGTTGTGCCTCCCTCGGGGCTTCCCCCCGGCGTAGCCACGGCCCATTACGTTCCTTCTAGTCCAAAAAAAATATTCGTAAAGTTTCGTTGCGTTTGGACTCCGTCTGATATTGATTTCTTGCGATGTAAAAAACATGCAGAAAATAACAACTGGCACTTGGCACCATGTCAATAGGTTAGTACCAAAAAATGATATAAAATGACTATAAAATGATCATAAAACATCCAAGATTGATAATATAACAGCATGGAACAAGCAAAAGTTATAGATACGTTGGAGGCGTATCAGCATCCCCAAGCTTAACTCCTACTCGTCCTCAAGTAGGTAAGTGATAAAAACATAATTTTTGATGTGGAATGCTGCCTAACATGTCATATCATATTCTTTCTTTATAGCATGGACATTTGGACTTTTATATTGTTCAAAGCAATAGTCTAGTTTTTACATGATAATTTAAATACTCAAGCATATCAACAAGCAACCATGTCTTTCAATGTCGATTAAGTCTGAAACTTTATCAAGTTGAGCAACGCCTATATGACCCATGGGGTTCATACTAACAGTGTTCGGGATCCAACAGTTTGTCCATGTCGCAATTGATACGTCTCCAACGTATCTATAATTTTTTATTGTTCCATGTTGTTATCTTATCAATCTTGGATGTTTTATAATCATTTTATATCATTTTTTGTACTAACCTATTGACATAGTGCCAAGTGCCAGTTGCTATTTTCTGCATGTTTTTTACATCGCAGGAAATCAATACCAAACAGAGTCCAAATGCAACCAAACTTCACGGAGAATTTTTTTTGGACCAGAAGACACCTAATGGGCCCTGGCTGCGCCTGGGGGGGTGCTCCGAGGAGAGCACAACCCACCAGGGCGCGCCAGGAGGCCCAGGCGCTCCATGGTGGGTTGTGCCCACCTCAGGTGCCCCCCGGACCGCCTCTTTACTCTATAAATACCCCAATATTCCCAAAACCCTAGGTGAGTCGACGAAATATTGATCCAGCCGCCGCAGAGTCCAGAACCACCAAATCCAATCTAGACACCATCTCGAATGGGGTTCACCACCTCCAATGGTGCCTCTCTGATGATGCGTGAGTAGTTCTTTGTAGACCTTCGGGTCCGTAGTTAGTAGCTAGATGGCTTCCTCTCTCTCTCTCTCAGAATTCTCAATACAATGGTCTCTTGGAGATCCATATGATGTAACTCTTTTTGCGGTGTGTTTGTTGGGATCGATGAACTTTGAGTTTATGATCAGATCTATCTTTCTATATCCATGATAGTATTGGAGTTTCTTTGATCTCTTTTATGCATGATCGCTTATAGCCTCGTATTTCTTCTCCGGTATTTGGGTTTTGTTTGGCCAACTCGATCTATTTATCTTGCAATGGGAAGAGGTGCTTTGTAGTGGGTTCGATCTTACGGTGCTTGATCCCAGTGACAGAAAGGGAACCGAAACGTATGTATTGCTGCTACTAAGGATAAAACGATGGGGTCTATCTCTACATACATAGATCTTGTCTACATCATGTCATCGTTCTTATTGCATTACTCTGTTTTTTCATGAACTTAATACACTAGATGCATGCTGGATATCGGTTGATGTGTGGAGTAATAGTAGTAGATGCAGGCAGGAGTCGGTCTACTAATCTTGGACGTGATGCCTATATAATGATCATTGCCTGGATATCATCATGATTATTTGAAGTTCTATCAATTGCCCAACAACAATTTGTTCACCCGCCGTTTGCTATTTTTCTCGAGAGAAGCCACTAGTGAAACCTACGGCCCCCGGGTCTCTTTCTCATATATTTGCCTTTGCAATCTACTTTTCCTTTGCATTTATTTTCAGATCTATTAAACCAAAAATACAAAAATACTTTGCTGCACTTTATTTTATTTGTGATTTATTTATTCAATCTATTACAACTTTCTCCCATCCACGCACCAATTTCTGGCACCGTTACCCGAAAGGGATTGACAACCCCTTTAACACGTTAGGTTGCGAGTGGTTGCTATTTGTGTGCAGGGGTTGTTTACGTTATGTTGCTTGGTTCTCCTACTGGTTCAATAACCTTGGTTTCACCACTGAGGGAAATACCTACCGTCGCTGTGTTGCATCATCCCTTCCTCTTTGGGGAAATACCGACGTAGTCCTAGCCGACATCAGCAATTGACATGCCATCACAAACACGGTTGATTAGCCCATATCAAGTGCTTTCGTTTCTGCCACAATGGCCTTCCACGTAGTGGATGCACGAGCTGGAGCAGTGGCATGAAGAAAGTTTGTATGCGGGAAATATTTCCCTTTTAACACCCTGGAACAAAGAGACTCGGGATCGGTGATCAGTCACCCTCCATGCTTCCCCATCATTGCTATATTGAAAAGATGTAAATCCTTGAACCCCATGTCGCCCTTCACCTTTGGCATTGCAAGTTTCTTCCTGAAGGTAATATGCCCTCGAGGCAATAATAAAGTTATTATTTATTTCCTTATATCATGATAAATGTTTATTATTCATGCTAGAATTGTATTAACCGGAAACATAATACATGTGTGAATACATAGACAAACATAGTGTCACTAGTATGCCTCTACTTGACTAGCTCGTTAATCGAAGATGGTTGAGTTTCCTAACCATGGACATGAGTTGTCATTTGATTAACAGGATCACATCATTAGGAGAATGATGTGATTGACTTGACCCATTCCGTTAGCTTAGCACTTGATCGTTTAGTATGTTGCTATTGCTTTCTTCATGACTTATACATGTTCCTATGACTATGAGATTATGCAACTTCCGTTTACAGGAGGAACACTTTGTGTGCTACCAAACGTCACAACGTAACTGGGTGATTATAAACGTGCTCTACAGGTGTCTCCGAAGGTACTTGTTGAGTTGGCATATTTCGAGATTAGGATTTGTCACTCCAATTGTCGAAGAGGTATCTCTGGGCCCTCTTGGTAATGCACATCACTATAAGCCTTGCAAGCAATGTGACTAATGAGTTAGTTGCAGGATGATGCATTATGGAACGAGTAAAGAGACTTGCCGGTAATGAGATTGAACTTGGTATTGAGATACCAACGATCGAATCTCGGGCAAGTAACATACCGATGACAAAGGGAACAACGTATGTTGTTATGCGGTTTGACCTATAAAGATCTTCGTAGAATATGTAGGAGCCAATATGAGCATCCAGGTTCCGCTATTGGTTATTGACCGGAGACGTGTCTCGGTCATGTCTACATAGTTCTCGAACCCGTAGGGTCCGCACGCTTAAAGTTCGGTGACGATCGGTATTATGAGTTTTTTGTGTTTTGATGTACTGAAGGTAGTTCGAAGTCCCGGATATGATCACGGACATGACGAGGAGTCTTGAAATGGTCGAGACATAAATATTGATATATTATAAGCCTATATTTGGACGTCAGAAGTGTTCCGGGTGAAATCAAGATTTTACCGGAGTACCGGGAGGTTACCCGAACCCCCCGGGGGATGTAATGGGCCTATTGGGCCTTGGTGGAGAAGAGAGAGGGCAGCCAGGAGGTGGCGCGCAGCTCCCCTTGCCCCAGTCCGAATTGGACAAGAGAAGGGGGCGGCAGCCCCCCTCTCCTTCCTTCTCTCCACCTCCTCCTTCCCCCTTCTCCTACTCCTACTAGGAAAGGAGGAGTCCTACTCCCGGTGGGAGTAGGACTCCCCCCCCCTTGGCACGCCCTCCTTGGCCGGCCGCCTCTCCCCCCTTGCTCCTTTATATACGGGGGCAGGGGCACCTCTAAACACATAAGTTGATCTGTTGATCTCTCCCAGCCGTGTGCGGTGCCCCCCTCCACCATATTCCACCTCGATCATATCATAGCGGTGCTTAGGCGAAGCCCTGCGTCGGTAGCAACATCATCACCGTCATCACGCCGTCGTGCTGACGAAACTCTCCCATGAAGCTCTGCTGGATCGGAGTTCGCGTGACATCATCGAGTTGAACGTGTGCTGAACTCAGAGGTGCCGTATGTTCGGTACTTGGATCGGTCGGATCGTGAAGACGTACGACTACATCAACCATGTTGTGCTAACGCTTCCGCTTTCGGTCTCACGAGTGCGTGGACAACACTCTCCCTCTCGTTGCTATGCATCACCATGATCTTGCGTGTGCGTAGGTAAATTTTTGAAATTACTACGTTCCCCAACAGTGGCATCCGAGCCAGGTTTTATGCGTAGATGTTATATGCACGAGTAGAACACAAGTGAGTTGTGGGCGATACAAGTCATACTGCTTACCAGCATGTCATACTTTGGCTCGGCGGTATTGTTCGATGAAGCGGCCCGGACCGACATTACGCGTACACTTACGCGAGGCTGGTTCTACCGACGTGCTTTGCACTTAGGTGGCTGGCGGGTGTCAGTTTTTCCAACTTTAGTTGAACCGGGTGTGGCTACGCCCGGTCCTTGAGAAGGTTAAAACAGCACTAACTTAACGAACTATCGTTGTGGTTTTGATGCGTAGGTAAGAACGGTTCTTGCTCAGCCCGTAGCAGCCACGTAAAACTTGCAACAACAAAGTAGAGGACGTCTAACTTGTTTTTGCAGGGCATGTTGTGATGTGATATGGTCAAGGCATGATGCTATATTTTATTGTATGAGAAGATCATGTTTTGTAACCGAGTTATCGGCAACTGGTAGGAGCCATATGGTTGTCGCTTTATTGTATGCAATGCAATCGCCCTGTAATGCTTTACTTTATCACTAAGCGGTAGCGATAGTCGTAGAAGCAAAAGTTGGCGAGATGACAACGATGATATGATGGAGATCAAGGTGTCGCGCCGGTGACGATGGTGATCATGATTTGTTGCCGGAGATGGAGATCACAAGCACAAGATGATGATGACCATATCATATCACTTATATTGATTGCATGTGATGTTTATCCTTTATGAATCTTATTTTGCTTTGATTGACGGTAGCATTATAAGATGATCTCTCACTAAATTTCAAGATAAAAGTGTTCTCCACGAGTATGCACCGTTGCCAAAGTTAAATCGTGCGAGACACCGCGTGATGATCGGGTGTGATAAGCTCTACATTCATCTACAACAGGTGCAAGCCAGTTTTGCACATGCGGAATACTCGGGTTAAACTTGACGAGCCTAGCATATGCAGATATGGCCTTGGAACACTGAGACCGAAAGGTCGAGCGTGAATCATATAGTAGATATGATCAACATAGTGATGTTCACCATTGAAAACTACTCCATCTCACGTGATGATCGGACATGGTTTAGTCGATTTGGATCACGTGATCACTTAGATGATTAGAGGGATGTCTATCTAAGTGGGAGTTCTTAAGTAATATGATTAATTGAACTTAAAATTATCATGAACTTAGTACCTGATAGTATTTTGCTTGTCTATGTTGTTGTAGATAGATGGCCCGTGCTGTTGTTCCATTGAATTTTAATGCGTTCCTTGAGAAAGAAAAGTTGAAAGATGATGGTAGCAATTACGGACTGGGTCCGTAACGAGGATTATCCTCATTGCTGCATGAAAGAATTACGTCTGGAAGCACCGCTGGGTGCCAGGCCTGCTGCAGATGCAACTGACGATGTAAGAACGTCTAGCAGAGCAAAGCTGATGACTACTCAATAGTTCAGTGTGCCATGCTTTACGGCTTAGAACCGGGACTTCAACGATGTTTTGAACGTCATGGAGCATATGAGATATTCCAGGAGTTGAAGTTAATATTTCAAGCAAATTCCCGGATTGAGAGATATGAAGTCTCCAATAAGTTCTACAGCTGCAAGATGGAGGAGAATAGTTCTGTTAGTGACCATATACTCAAAATGTCTGGGTATAACAATCACTTGATTCAACTGGGAGTTAATCTTCCGGATGATAGTGTCATTGACATAATTCTTCAATCACTGCCACCAAGCTACAGAGCTTCGTGATGAACTATAATATGCAAGGGATGGATAAGACAATTTCCGAGCTCTTTGCAATGCTAAAGGCTGCGGAGGTAGAAATCAAGAAGGAGCATCAAGTGTTGATGGTCAACAAGACCACCAGTTTCAAGAAAAAGGGTAAAGGAAAGAAGAAGGGGAACTTCAAGAAGAACAGCAAACAAGTTGCTGCTCAAGAGAAGAAACCCAAGTCTGGACCTAAGCCTGAGACTAAGTGCTTCTACTGCAAGCAGACTGGTCACTGGAAGCGGAACTGCCCCAAGTATTTGGCGGATAAGAAGGATGGCAAGGTGAACAAAGGTATATGTGATATACATGTTATTGATGTGTACCTTACTAGAGCTCGCAGTAGCACCTGGGTATTTGATATTGGTTCTGTTGCTAATATTTGCAACTCGAAATATGGACTACAGATTAAGCGAAGACTGGCTAAGGACGAGGTGACGATGCGCGTGGGAAATGGTTCCAAAGTCGATGTGATCGCCGTCGGCACGCTACCTCTACATCTACCTTCGGGATTAGTTTTAGACCTAAATAATTGTTATTTGGTGCCAGCATGGAGCATGAACATTATATCTGGATCTTGTTTAATGCAAGACGGTTATTCATTTAAATCTGAGAATAATGGTTGTTCTATTTATATGAGTAATATCTTTTATGGTCATGCACCCTTGAAGAGTGGTCTGTTTTTGTTGAATCTTGATAGTAGTGATACACATATTCATAATGTTGAAACCAAAAGATGCAGAGTTGATAATGATAGTGCAACTTATTTGTGGCACTGTCGTTTGGGTCATATTGGGGTAAAGCGCATGAAGAAACTCCATACTGATGGACTTTTGGAATCACTTGATTAGGTACTTGCGAACCATGCCTTATGGGCAAGATGACTAAAATGACGTTCTCCGGAACAATGGAGCGAGCAACAGATTTGTTGGAGATCATACATACTGATGTATGTGGTCCGATGAATATTGAGGCTCACGGCGGGTATCGTTATTTTCTCACCTTCGTAGATGATTTGAGAAGATATGGGTATATCTATTTAATGAAACATAAGTCTGAAACATTTGAAAAGTTCAAAGAATTTCAGAGTGAAGTGGAAAATCATCGTAACAAGAAAATAAAGTTTCTACATTCTGATCGTGGAGGAGAATATTTGAGTTGCGAGTTTGGTCTACATTTGAAACAATGCGGAATAGTTTCGCAACTCACGCCACCCGGAACACCACAGCGTAATGGTGTGTCTGAACGTCGTAATCGTACTTTACTAGATATGGTGCGATTTATGATGTGTCTTACTGATTTACCGCTATCGTTTTGGGTTTATGCTTTAGAGACGGCTGCATTCAAGTTAAATAGGGCACCATCGAAATCCGTTGAGACGATTATGAACTGTGGTTTGGCAAGAAACCAAAGTTGTCATTTCTTAAAGTTTGGGGATGCGATGCTTATGTGAAAAAGCTTCAACCTGATAAGCTCGAAACCAAATCGGAGAAATGTGTCTTCATAGGATACCCAAAGGAAACTATTGGGTACACCTTCTATCACAGATCCGAAGGCAAGACATTCGTTGCTAAGAATGGATCATTTCTAGAGAAGGAGTTTCTCTCGAAAGAAGTGAGTGGGAGGAAAGTAGAACTTGATGAGATAACTGTACCTGCTCCCTTATTGGAAAGTAGTTCCTCACAGAAATCTGTTTCTGTGACTTCTACACCAACTAGTGAGGAAGATAATGATGATGATCATATAACTTCAGATCAAGTTACTACCGAACCTCGTAGGTCAACTAGAGTAAGATCCGCACCAGAGTGGTACAGTAATCCTATTCTGGAGGTCATGTTACTTGACCAATGCGAACCTACGAACTACGAAGAAGCGATGGTGAGCCCAGATTCCGCAAAATGGCTTGAGGCCATGAAATCTGAGATGGGATCCATGTATGAGAACAAAGTGTGGACTTTGGTTGACTTGCCCAATGATCGGCAAGCCATAGAGAATAAATGGATCTTCAAGAAGAAGACTGACGCTGACGGTAATGTTACTATCTACAAAGCTCAACTTGTTGCAAAAGGTTTTCGACAAGTTCAAGGAGTTGACTACGATGAGACTTTCTCACCCGTAGCGATGATTAAGTCTGTCCGAATCATGTTAGCAATTGCCGCATTTTATGATTATGAAATTTGGCAAATGGATGTCAAAACTGCATTCTGAATGGATTTACGGAAGAAGAGTTGTATATGATGCAACCGGAAGGTTTTGTCAATCCAAAGGAGCTAACAAAGTGTGCAAGCTCCAATGATCCATTTATGGACTGGTGCAAGCCTCTCGGAGTTGGAATAAACGTTTTGATAGTGTGATCAAAGCATATGGTTTTATCTGAGACTTTTGGAGAAGCTCAGATTTACAACAAAGTAAGTGGGAGCTCTATAGCATTTCTAATATTATATGTGGATGACATATCACTGATTGGAAATGATATAGAATTTCTGGATAGCATAAAAGGATACTTGAATAAGAGTTTTTCAATGAAAGACCTCGGTGAAGCTGCTTACATATTGGGCATCAAGATCTATACAGATAGATCAAGACGCTTGATAGGACTTTCACAAAGAACATACCTTGACAAAGTTTTGAAAAAGTTCAAAATGGATCAAGCAAAGAAAGGGTTCTTGCCTGTGTTACAAGGTGTGAAATTGAGTCAGACTCAATGCCCGACCACTACAGAAGATAGAGAGAAAATGAACGATGTTCCCTATGCTTCAGCCATAGGCTCTATCATGTATGCAATGCTGTGTACCAGACCTGATGTGTGCCTTGCTATTAGCTTAGCAGGGAGGTACAAAAGTAATCCAGGAGTGGATCACTGGACAGCGGTCAAGAACATCCTGAAATACCTGAAAAGGACTAAGGATATGTTTCTCGTTTATGGAGGTGACAAAGAGCTAGTCGTAAATGGTTACGTTGATGCAAGCTTTGACACTGATCCGGACGATTCTAAATCGCAAACCGGATACGTGTTTACATTGAACGGTGGAGCTGTCAGTTGGTGCAGTTCTAAACAAAGCGTCGTGGCGGGATCTACGTGTGAAGCGGAGTACATAGCTGCTTTGGAAGCAGCAAATGAAGGAGTCTAGATGAAGGAGTTCATATCCGATCTAGGTGTCATACCTAGTGCATCGGGTCCAATTAAAATCTTTTGTGACAATACTGGTGCATTGCCTTGGCAAAGGAATCCAGATTTCACAAGAGGACCAAGCACATCAAGAGACGTTTCATATCTATCCGGGACCAAGTCTAGGTGGGAGATATAGAGATTTGCAAGATACATACGTATCTGAATGTTGCAGACCCGTTGACTAAGCCTCTTCCACGAGCAAAACATGATCAGCACCAAAACTCCATGGGTGTTAGAATCATTACTGTGTAATCTAGATTACTGACTCTAGTGCAAGTGGGAGACTGAAGGAAATATGCCCTAGAGGCAATAATAAAGTTATTATTTATTTCCTTGTATCATGATAAATGTTTATTATTCATGCTAGAATTGTATTAACCGGAAACATAATACATGTGTGAATACATAGACAAACACAGTGTCACTAGTATGCCTCTACTTGACTAGCTCGTTAATCGAAGATGGTTGAGTTTCCTAGCCACGGACATGAGTTGTCATTTGATTAACGGGATCACATCATTAGGATAATGATGTGATTGACTTGACCCATTCTGTTAGCTTAGCACTTGATCGTTTAGTATGTTGCTATTGCTTTCTTCATGACTTATACATGTTCCTATGACTATGAGATTATGCAACTCCCGTTTACCGGAGGAACACTTTGTGTGCTACCAAACGTCACAACAGAATCGGGTGATTGTAAAGGTGCTCTCTGGTGTCTCCGAAGATACTTGTTGAGTTGGCGTATTTCGAGATTAGGATTTGTCACTCCGATTGTCGGAGAGGTATCTCTGGGCCCTCTCGGTAATGCACATCACTATAAGCCTTGCAAGCAATGTGACTAATGAGTTAGTTGCGGGATGATGCATTACGGAATGAGTAAAGAGACTTGCCGGTAACGAGATTGAACTAGGTATTGAGATACCGACGATCGAATCTCGGGCAAGTAACATACCGATGACAAAGGGAACAACGCATGTTGTTATGCGGTTTGACCGATAAAGATCTTTGTAGAATATGTAGGAGCCAATATGAGCATCTAGGTTCCGCTATTGGTTATTGACCGGAGACGTGTCTCAGTCATGTATACATAGTTATCGAACCCGTAGGGTCCGCACGCTTAAAGTTCGGTGACGATCGGTATTATGAGTTTTTGTGTTTTGATGTACTGAAGGTAGTTTTGAGTCCCGGATATGATCACGGACATGACAAGGAGTCTCTAAATGGTCGAGACATAAAGATTGATATATTGGAAGCCTATATTTGGACGTCGGAAGTGTTCCGGGTGAAATCGGGATTTTACCGGAGTACCGGGAGGTTACCGGAACCCCCGGGGGATGTAATGGGCCTATTGGGCCTTAGTGGAGAAGAGAGAGGGCATCCAGGAGGTGGCGCGCGGCCCCCCTTGCCCCAGCCCGAATTGGACAATGGAAGGGGGCGACGGCCCCCCTCTCCTTCCTTCTCTCCACCTCCTCCTTCCCCCTTCTCCTACTCCTACTAGGAAAGGAGGAGTCCTACTCCCGGTGGGAGTAGGACTCCCCCCCTTGGCGCGCCCTCCTTGGCCGGCCGCCTCTCCCCCCTTGCTCCTTTATATACGGGGGCGGGGGCACCTCTAAACACACAAGTTGATCTGTTGATCTCTCCCAGCCGTGTGCGGTGGCCCCCTCCACCATATTCCACCTCGGTCATATCGTGGCGGTGCTTAGGCGAAGCCTGCGTCGTAGCAACATCATCATCTTGTCATCACACCGTCGTCTTGTGGAACTCTCCCATGAAGCTCTGCTGGATCGGAGTTCGCGGGGCGTCATCGAGTTGAGCGTGTCTGAACTCGAGGTGCCGTCGTTCAAGATACTTGGATCGGTCGGATCGTGAAGACGTACGACTACATCAACCGCGTTGTGCTAACACTTCCGCTTTCGGTCTATGAGGGTACGTGGAACTCTCCCCTCTCGTTGCTATGCATCACCATGATCTTGTGTGTGCGTAGGTAAATTTTTGAAATTACTACGTTCCCCAACACTTCCAAGACAACCAATGCAGAGAATGCTTGCCCAGAGAACGGCCCCACCAGTATTTGGCCATGTGATGCATTAACCCTTGCATACCTTGTTTGTCAGCAATAAATAACTCATGCTATAAGTCGAGATTGATCAGACCAACGATTTTAGAAGGACTTCGCGCCTCTGCACAAGCCATGTTTCTTTCTGACCACCCTTGAACTTTACTTTGACTCCTCTCAGTGATATGGTCAAATGATCCACTGGTAACTCGGCCGACCGCAGTGGGTAGCCCTAGATAGCATTCAGAGTACGCTTCCACTGCAATCCCGAGAATTTGTTTGAGTTCCTCTCTTAGGGGCACTGCGGTATTGCCACTGAAAAATAGAACTTTTCTCATGGTTTACAGCTTGGCCCTAACAATCATCATAGATCCGGAGAATCTCATTTAGTCTAGTGGCACTGTGTTTCTGCACTGAGAAAGATCAAACTATCATCAAAAAATAATAAGTGATTAACCCAGGGTGCATGGACACTGACCCGAATACCTCTGCCAATTTGTACTCCGACAAAATGACTCAATAAAAAACATGAGGTCTTGAGCACAAATGAGAAACAAATAAGGTGACAAGGGGTCCCCTTGGCGAAGTCCCCTAGAAGGAGTAAAGAATGGAAGGAGTTCCCCATTCACCTTGTTTGTGAACCTAACCGAGGTCACACACTTCATCACCAATTTGGTGAAACAATCATTGAAGCCCAACTTATATAAGATGGTCTCAAGTGCCACTCCACTCTATCATAAGCCTTGAGCATATCAAGTTTGACAGCGCAGCATGAATTCTTGCCCTTTTTTAGCCTTCTGATAGCATGTATACTTTCACATGCAATGAGCACATTGTCCGTAATCAAACGCCTAGGGAAAAATACTATGTTCCTCTCCTATTACCCCATCCAAAATTACTCTCACCCGGTTGGCCATCGTCATTACTGCAATTTTGTACAATGCTAGACACAAAGCAATAGGACAAAACTACAAAATTTTATGTGGGTTATGTACCTTGGGGGTTAACGTGATTGCAGTGTCATTCAACCCCATAGGTAGTTCTCCACCATTCAGAGACTCCAGAACAACATGAGTAATATTACCACCCAAAACATCCCAATGCCTTTGATTAAATCCAGCCTTGAAATTTTCAATACACAGAACCTTTGAAGGTGCCATATCAAATATGGCCTTTTTGACTTCCTCGGTTGTTTAAGCTTTTTCAAGCAACTCATTCATACCTTCATTAACATGGGGTACCACACAATTGAGCAGCTCATTCATCTTCCTATATCCACGTGTTTGGTACAACGCCTCATAGAAACTTGTAATCTCCTCTTTCACATCATCTAGTTCAATACAAATTTCTCCGTCTCCTTCCTCCATTGAGGTGATCCTATGAATCCTCTTTCAATGGGCAGCCTGGGCTTGAAAATAACCCGTATTTCGGTCGCCCTCTTTTAACCATAGCACACACGAGCGTTGTTTAAGCCACACCTCTTCCTGACAAAGTGCTTCACGTATCTGCATTGCTATCACTTTCTCCTCCTCCGACGGCCCACGAGCTGTTTAAACCACACCTCTTCTTGACAAAGTGCTTCACGCAGCTGCATTGCTACCACCTTCTCCTCCTCCGGCGGCCCATGACCAATCAAGAAACATCTAGGCATTGAGGCACTGTTGGAGTTTATGTGCTATTTTTGATATGTTGCCAAACTTCTGCTCGCCCCACGATCCCAACTTGGTGTTTTAAATATATATATAATGTGTAAATGGCAGACACCGGAAGAAACTTATTCATTCACTTCAATAGGATGAGGGCACGATTGAGGGGCATGAGCAACTAAAATCTTATATCACTAATTATTATAAAAATTTGTTCGGAGCCCCAGACGAAGGAAACTTCTCGATGGATGAGGCTCCAATAGATGACATCCCTCAGGTCTCTGATGAGGAAAACAACCTTCTGATAGCACCATACTCCATGGAGGAAGTTAGAAAGGCGGTTTTCCTAATGGAACACGACAAAGCCCTGGGTCTGGATGGTTTTCCCGCATAGTTCTATTAGAACTTCTGGGAAGTCATCAAACCGGATCTCCTCCTCTTGTTTAGCTATCTACATGCCCGCCAACTAGATTTGTTTTGCTTAAACTTCGGTGAGATTATTTTATTACCTAAGGTTAATGAGGCTGAAAGGATACAACAATAGACCTATTTGCCTCCTTAAGGTTAGTTTTAAAATATTCATGAAGGTTGCAACTATTAGGATGAATTTGGTTGTTGAACATGTGGTTCGTCCTTCACAGACAACTTTTATGCAAGATAGACACATCCTAGATGGAGTTGTTATCCTTCATGAAACTGTCCATGAATTACATCGTAAAAATTTGAAGGGGCACTACTGCAGGATGCTGCTAACGCGACACTACGATCAGAGACCCTTCGACGAAACTGTGTGCTATGCAATAATCGCAAACGGTGGTGTAAAAAACCGTCAAAAAAAGGTGCAAAACATTTGCGATGGAGGATGCATCAAACACGGTTCAGATTTTAGTTGCGCGTGCGATGCAGGGCATACGGTTCAGTTTAATTAATTGTTTGCGATGAGGAGGAACAAAAGAAATGGGCAGCCAGATGGAGGTGTGTGCGATATACAGCATACGATTCACTCGGATGAACTGTTTATGATTAGGCAACACAAAAGAAACGGTCAGCCAGATCAAGGTGTGTGCGATATACGGCACGCGGTTCACTCGGATGAATTGTTTGTGTTGAGACAAAAGAACAGAAACGTTTCAATATAACAAGATGTGTGTGATACGCGGCAAACATGTGTGTAATGAGAAATATGTGCGAAGACCGATAATAACACAGATGATTGCTGCTAATAAGACGTGTGTGTTATGCGATGAGATTGCATACAGAACAACAACAACAACACAATATATATATATATATATATATATATATATATATATATATATATATATATATATATATATATATATATATATAGGGCTGAGCTATTCTGAGCTATTCTGTTACCAGTAACAGACCTATAGGGCCGATGTGCGTAGCCTAGTGAAAACCAGCCCACCACAACGCGTCACGCCGCATCTTCAACCTCCTGCCGCTGCGCCTCCACCAGCCGGCAACGCGCCTCGCCCCCACTACCCGCCGCGGCCACTGCCTCACCACCAGCCCGCGGCGCCCCGCCTCCACCAGCCGGCGACGCGCCGCCCCCACCATCCATCGCGGCTGCCGTCCTACCTCCCGCCGTGGTCACCGCCCCACCACCAACCCGCGGCCGCCGCGCCTCCACCAGCCGGCGACGCGCTGACCCCACCTTCCATCGCGGCCGCCGCCCCACCACCAGCCCACGGCCACCGCCCCACCACCAGCCCGTGGCCGCCGCGCCCACCTTCCATCGCCGCCGCCGCTCCACCTCCCGCCGTGACCGCCGTCCACCAAGACAACCGGTCGACCGTCCGCGGATCAGGCGGGTACTCGCGCGTTGAGGTGGTGTTGCTCCGGCGAGCTCCTCCGTTTTCGACCACGGCACGCCCGTGGCGGCCTCCTCCATCCCGTTTCCTCCTCCGATAAGTTCAATCATTCAGGTATTACCAGTGCAAGATGACCTGAAGCGCCGACAAGTCGTGCCATTTGCGAGGTGGCAGTTCAGGCCGGCAGGGACGCATAGTCCAGCGGTGGCACGTAGATGCTCGCAGTAGTGGTAGTAGCTACCACCTCGCACGGCATACACGACGAGCTGCACACGCCGCCATCTACATGCTCGTGTGGATGCCAAGATGGCATGTTGCCGGGTGCTCGTCCAGCAGCAAGACACAATTGTTGTGGCCATGGGCAGGCTATCAGCAGTATGCAACGCAAGGCTCAACTAGTTCCTTCTTCCTGTTTCATAGTAGTGTGCATGCTATATGTTTGACAAAATGTCTCAATCAGTTGCAGTACTAGTTCTTGTGTGTTTGTGCTCTATTCTAGCTGCCCTTGCTTGCTACTTGCTACAACTCAAATTAGTTTCTTCCCTGTATTATTAGATGGAGAGAGAAAAAAAAGTTTGATCTTCCTACCATCTATTCCCATTGAGAGAAAAAAAATAAGCTGATACTTTCTTCCCTGTATGTATGGATGGAATGGATAGTAAATATTGTTTTTTCGTGAGTGTAAAGAATAACCTATTTTAGGATGATGCATTTTGTTGGTTTAGTGTGTAGTAAAAGTGTCATGGCCTGCGCTTCAGTGGCAAAAAAGTGGAACCTGCAGGAGAAGCCACGGGGGGCGAGGACATCCAACTCGGCGAGATTAGCGTCATCGTCGACCCCATGTTCGCTGGCAAGACCACCGTGGTTCTCCGCCGGCACCGGTAGGTACTCACCCTGGTGCCGTCTCTTGCTTACTGATTCATTTCGCCCCTGTTCCTGTCAGTCGGTGAGGGTTATCTGGTAAGAAGAAAAATGAACACTGAGAAGAGTAGGTATTAAGCCAAGTATATAAAACTAATGTGCTTCAAAGTGTTTTCTTAAATGCATAAACAAAGATCTATTTTAATTCAGTTCAAAATTTAATTTTAGTTCAGTTCATCATGAGCAGTAGTCCAAGGCCTCAGCTCCACTTTCCTCTGTAGTGACAATCGCATCAGCTTCACCCTCTCCTTTCTGCTGCAGTCCATGGCTGGAGCTTGCCGGTGATGGCGGATGTGGAGCTTCACCACCATTCGCAGCTCCAAACCGTGATCCAGTTCTTCGTGAGGCTCTCGAGCTTGAATTTTTTCCGGTTCATCTAATGTAAGCTATTCAGTACATCTAATTCCCAATCGTAAGTACGATTCCCTTTTTGTTTTCCATTTTCTTCCTATAACACAAAACATGCACTGTAGGATGAAATGAGAAGATATACTAAAAGAAAATGTGTGGTGGCGCTGTCCATGTTTTCAATTTAAACCACTAGCTTTTTTATACACAAAAAAATCTGCAAATATGTTTGCTACCGTGTGTTTCTAATTGAACCATGCAAATTTCATTTGATGGCATTCGGCAAAATTTCTACTGTGTGTTTCTAATTGAACCACTAGCTTTTTTTTCATTTGATGGACATTCAAGGCAGCAAGCACACATAGGTCACAGCGCCGCCATCGACCACATGTGCGCATCCGTGCGATTGATGCGTGTGTGCTTTAGGTATGCATCTCAATGCCTTCTCCCTTCCTCTTTTCATGTAGCATATTCTGAAAAAATTAGACGCTTTCAACTGAATAAAAAATGTGTCACACAAGTTGAGGTATAACTGCTGCATGGCTTCAGAAATCTGAACAAACAAAGCTCAAACCAATAGGTAATGTATGTGTGATGTCAAGTTCCTTCTTTCGGTTCAGTTCAATATCTAAAATCCGTTCAGTTTAATTCTTATGCGACGTTCCGGCAACGCATCGCGCACGCACCGACCTCCTCTGGTTGGGCCACACCACCACCGGCCGGTCCACAATGGTTGCTCGCAGCCGTCCAAGTTGAGAGCTGATGGTAGTTCATATAAAGAAAGAAGAAGCAAAAAGCAATGATTCAGTATGTATTATATGTCCAAATTATTTTAATTCAGCACAAGGCTTCCAAACATGGTTCAGTTTCAGCACAAAAGCTCGGTTCAACAAAACCCACGCCGGCTTGGATATATTTTTGTAATCCAACCGATGTGAGTGCTAGTCTGCTTACCGACTTACCACTTAATAAGTTATTGGACTGACCAAAACTCTCTGTAGTACTAGTTGACATCTACTATTCAAGATCAATTTTGAGCTATAAGTTCCATTTTTCTTCCTTCCTGTTTTGATACATATTTAGGATTACCTTTGTTAACTTTGGCATCCCCCGACGCCTCACGCCCCCGGAGAGGCCACACGCTGGACTATCGGCTATAACAAAAGGTCAAGTGGACTCAACTTATCAAGCCCAACATCTCTTGCTAATGTAATGTTCGTTCAATTTCAATTTATTGCTTGCACAACCTCTGTCAGGCTATACAACTTTTCTCAGAAGTACATCTCTTTTATGCAAGCCAACTGATATCTTTTTAATCTGAGATATGTGCTCAGTTGATTTTCGTGCAAATGCCAAACTTGTCGCAGCTGGGTGCAACCCGTGAAGGGGCTATGCAGCAGGTGCACGCAGCAATAAGGGAGAAGCGCACATGAAGCAGGTGAGGAGGTGTGTGTGCGATAGATGATACTGAACTTGTACTACTGCTGTACTCGCGTGTGAATGATTCTTTTTTTCCTGCTCATTCTTGTACTCTCTGGCATGAAAAAACCTGACAACAGAATACTGAATATTTGTGTATTCTATCATCAGTTCATAGAGAAGAAATTCTTTTTTCTTCAGTGTGTATTCTAGCGTGAGTTCTGCCTGTATTTTTGTTCTCTTTTCTTCAGTCCACAAGAAAAAATATCAGTTCATGAATAGAGAATGTTTGTATTAAACTTAATATTTGTTCGATGTGTATTTTAACGTCGGTCCATGAGAAGACACAGAATAGTTGGTGTGTGTGCTGAAATATCGTTAGTTCAAGTTTTAAAATTCTGTAAGTTTAGATATATCACCTAAATAAGTAATGATTTGCAGCGAGTTTCTTCAGTATCAATTCTGATTCAAGTGCCATGTTCTTCCTAACCCACATGCTGCTTGTGTTAATTATTATGGACATGTACAGTACAAACATTTGTAATGGTGCAAAACACGTATAGGCACTTCAGCGGCAAACACTGGAGCCTGCAGGAGGAGCCGCGGGGTCAAGGACCTCCTTGTTGGCAGTCCAACTGCTAGCTCCGTTGCCAGTCAATCAAGGAGCTCAAATACAGGCCACCCTGTGCTCTACCCTGTATCCTGATGTCTCATGTCTCACTGCCTCTCCCTCTCTGATCGAGCTCGCATCGTTTATGTACCTTACATTCCGTATTGGCAAGTGATGAGGGACTTTAGTTCTGGACCCTTTTTCTGAGCTTACTGTTCTAATTGTGTTACCTTATTCTCCCATCAGTCTTATGATTACACTAAATTTCAGCCATGATTTAGACTTTCTTTTGGCAATAAATAAGTTCACTATCTCAGTACAATTAGTTGACCATCTCAGTACAACTATTATCGAATTGATAAAATATTGCTGGCGATTTGCTCCCATGCCATGGAGATTTGAGCCCTGAGCGTGTTGATGCACAATGGTGATTTTCTCCTGTGCCATAAAGAAGAAAAAGGTCGACCAAAACATGGAATTTGTACACATAGCAGCAGCTGCGAAGTTCAATCTTTTTGTCTATGATGATTTGATTGCTACTTTTTAAAAGAAAGTGTACATGACAGTTAAATATTTGTACAAGAAAGGAAAAAATGGTTTGAATTAAAAATATTGATCAGTACAAATAAAAAACAATGATCAGTTCGATAGTGCGCTCTCCTGCCTATTTTGGTTGATGTACATGAATGGAGAAAAAATGTATGGGAATGCTTAATTATGACCAGCATATAAGTTCAAAAAATAAAAAGCAGTCGGTTCAACTACATAAACTATAAAGGTACGATGGTGATGACACCATCAGTAAGGCGAAAGGAAATTAAAAAATAAAACTAAAAGAACATCGAGTGATTATTTTTTTGAGAAGTACAAACTCTCTAGTACCATAAGTATCATAAATTAAAAACTGCATCAGTTCTGACTCAAGGGACAATAAATTTGCAAAAACAATTGTAGCAGTAAAAGTTCGGAGGAAAAAAGCAACTTAATAAAGGGAAAAAACCACAAGTTCACAACTACAAAAGCGGTATCGTCAAACATGACGACTCAAATAAGTTTGGGGAAAAACTCAAACAAAAGAAAAACCTACAAAAATTCAAAATGGTAAAAGTTCAAGTTGCAAAACGCGAGAAGTCCAAAACATCGTTGCAAAAAAAATTAAGTTTTAAAAAAGGAAACACACAAAACATTTTCTTTTCGAAAAATATCATTCAATTCAGTGATATAAACCATGCAAGTTCGAGGACTATGAATACCGTAAACCATTGAAAAGTTACGAGGAAAAGTCGTACCAAAAAAAGAGAGTAAAGTCTAGTCTGCAAAAACACAATTAGTACAAAACTATACCTATACGGACATCAGTTCAAGTACTTTTTTCGAAATCATTCAAAATTTCTCTATGAAAAATACCTCATCTATACAGACATACAAAGATTAGTACGAGTGCCACCGCGAGCGCCGCTGTCGTCAATCACGCCCCGGCGCCCATCGTCGCGCCTACGGTGTGGCCTAGGTTGCCGGGAGGGAGGTGGGCAGGTGGAGGGATCGGCTGCGAGCAGCTCGGTCGACGCTGGAGTGGCCAACGGAAAGGGAAGAGAGCGGGAGGGAGCTCCTATTTACTCTTTTAATAAAAACGATCAGTTCAACGAAATGACAGCATCAGTACAAACCGCTCGAATTCATCAGTTCAACAATAGTAACACGATGGCGTGATGAACTGCTAAAAAGAATAATATCCCCCTTATAAAAATACAGTCAGCCCCCCTATGATTTTACGATCATGTCCTTGCAATTGTGCCCCCTCATAAAAATACAATCAGCCCCGTGTAAAAGTACAACCAGGTGATTAGCAAGCCCACCCTTTCATCTGTGCGCTCCTTATTGATCCGATGGCCCACGAGTTAAGTTTCCAGATTTTCACCGAATCAGCGTTTTCACATGATCCCTGTCCTTCTGCTCGTTTCGAGTCGCCCTTTAGGGTGTGTTTACTTGAAGAACCAAGTGGAATGGAATGTAATGGTTCCATTCCACAATTATGAAATGGTTCCATCTCTGTGTTTGGTATGATCAGTGAGGTGAAATGAAATGGTTACATCTTCATGTTTAGTTGGTGGAATGGAATGGAATGAATTTTTTCAAATTAGCGTTTGCTTTTCCTGTAATATATGCAACATTAATTGTATTTTGAAAGTATTTTATTTAAGTATCAAAACACACATTTTTTTTTCATCACCTATAATTTATCTATACACAATCTATTTACAAACAAACCAAGAAAGAATTCTCAATGAATGGTGGGCTATGCACAAATTGCAAAGGCGTGAACAAGCATAAATTTCAAGAGGGAGCACGAGAGAGCCTGGTTCACTTTGACGTAGCTGCCGCATGCCAATTCCTCTGCAGTACAGGATGTGTGTACGGCGCTGCTGCAGGTGAGGCCGCCACTCGGCCAGCCACGAGCCACGGCCACAGCCCATAGTCGCTGCAGCTCCTTCCACTGCCGCCGCTCCGCCACAATTGGTCGCTGCTGCACTCCTCCTTGGCCGCCGCCGCCGCGCTGTAAGCAGCTTCCGCATGTGCCTGCGACGGGATGGCCGCTGCTTCACTCATCCTTAGCCGCTGTCGATGCACAGCAAGCAGCTTCTGCCGCTCAGATGTGCCTGCGACGGGACGGCCGCTCCTCCTTCCTTTGCCTGAATGTGTCCGCGGCAAGATGGCCGTTCCTCCTTCTGTCGCTGGGAGAGATGAAGATGGCCAGTTGTTGGGAGAAAGACAAGCAGGAGGAGAGACGACCGGGAGGAGACGGGCACTGGCTCGAAATCGGGAGGCTCCGGGGTCGCGTGCCCGGCCAGAACGGAGCTCCGCTGGACACCCGGCCACGGGTTCAGAATCGGGAGGCTCCGGGGTCGCGCGCCCGGCCAGAACAGAGCTCCGCCGGCCACCCGGTCATGGGCTCGAAATCAGGAACCGGGCCGGCCGCTCCACTCGCTCGGGAAAGGCAGGGAGGAGGAGGAGGGGGCGCCGTACGAGATCTTGGGCGCATCGACGTCCTGGTGGACGATGTCGCCGCCGGCGTCCGCCCTTGCGAGCGCAGCCGCCGTCGCCCGCGCCCCGGCGCCCATCGCCGCGCCTAGGGTGGGGCCTGGGTTTTCGGGAAGAAGGCGGGCGGGTGGAGGGATCGGCGCAAGCAGCTCGGTCGACGGCTGGAGTGGCCGGCGGAACGGGGAGAGCCCCTTTATTTACCTTTTAATAAAAAAAACGATCAGTTAAACGAAATGACATCATCAGTACAACTGTCTCGAATTCATCAGTTCAAAAAGGGTAACAGAATAATATTCTGTTACGCGTAACAGAATAGCCCAGATATATATATAACGCTATTTTAAGCGTGAGTGTAGAATAGCTTATTCTACACCTCAGTAACGGTATGTACAAAATCTAGTAAAACGCTATGTAAAATGTAGTAATTATGAGATATATCTTTTACTATCTAAGTTTTTGATTTCTTACATGGTCAAAAAATTTACTATATTTTACATGTTACGTTACTATATTTTGTATAGAGCGTTACTAGGGGTGTAGAATAAGCTATTCTACGCTCAAGCTTAGTTTAAGCGTTACTATATATATATATATATATATATATATATATATATATATATATATATATATATATATATATATATATATATATATATATATATATATATATATGGTGGGTCTATTATGATAACCCCTTAAGACCTTATTCTGCACCTCAAAAATGCTTATTCTGCTAACACTAGCAATCCCTCGTCCCTCAACCCAGTTCACCACACCCAAATCCCTGTCCACCTTCCCTGCGTCACTCCCCCGATCCTCCTCCACCTTCTTCCCTGCGTCACACCCCCGATCCCCCCTTCTACCTTCTTCCATCGAGGCGCCATGCCCACGGCGCTCCCGACCCCGAGCACCACCTCCCCGCCTCCTTCCTCCCACCCCGCCACCCCTACCCCAACCACCCCGGCGCTACACCATCTCCTCCCCGGCGCCACTGCACCACCTCACCCCACCACGCTGCGACACCACTCGCCTCCCTACGTCGCGGCACCAGCTCCCTCCCCACGCCGCCGCACCCTCTCCAACCACATCCCTCCTCGGCCCACCTACCCCGCGTCGGCCAGTGCCGGATCTGCCCGTCGTCATCCTCCCGCGGCTGCCCGATGCCGATCCGCTGTAGCTGTCATGGGGGCGCGTCGGGCGTCACGGAGGGCGGTGAGCTCGAGGTCGCCAGTGAGCACCCTCCTCGTTCCTCCACCTCCTCCTCCCATCCACAGCTCGCCATGGGTCGCCGCGCCCTCCACACCGCAACAACCGGCCACAACCCGACCACCACGGATCCACCCGCCCGCCGCCTTTGGCCATGGCCGCCCGTCCGCCGAGGGCTGTCGCCGCCGCAACCACCGGCCTCGGCGTCCTCTCCCCTGCAATTTTTTTGCCTTTTTGATTTCAGTTGGGCTAGCGCTGCATTTCTCTTGGGCGTCGGTGCGGTGCAGCAGAGATGTCCATCCGCGGAGGGCAGCGGCTCTGGACGATGCGACGGCGGCCTCCGTCGATTCCGGCTGTGGAGGGCTGCGCGGCGGATGGCCACCACCAAGACACCACGGCGAAGGGCCACCCCGGTCCACTACCTCCAAATCACGCGATGCCTCCCTCTCCTTTCCACCGTTCAGATCCAGTGCGCGCGAGTCACATACCTGCTTCCGTGTTTTCTCTGGCCGGGATGTGCAGCTCGATGCGAGGAAGGGTTCATTCGGTACAAGCGGATGTGCAGCTCGCTATACCTATTTTGTAATTTTAATTTGCCCACAACCCTGCTTGATCTACTTCTTTCTCTGTCGATCTATTTGCAGCTCACCGTTGTTCCCCACGATGTCGGCGGTGCAGGTTGCTTCTCATTGCAGCTCGGTTGGGTCGCCGGTGCAAAGATATCTGCGAGCACGTGAGAGGACGACGGAGTGTAGTTTGGTTTCGCCGTGCGTCGCTCCTGTATGGATGTTGCGCGTCGTGCGTTTACTCGACCGTGCGAAAGGTTTCATGGAGTCCGTCGGCGTGCAGTTTCGACAACTGTTCCTCGGCTTGTCCCATGCAGCTCAGTTTCTCGAGCACGCGGTGTGGCATTTCACATGGTGTAGTTCGCAGCGGTTCGACATCATGTGTTGTTTTGCAGCTGGTGCCATGCGTGTGCATTTTAGTAGTTGGTCGCCCCGTGTAGTTTAGTTAATGTGTTTGTATCTAGAAAGAATGCTTTTGTTTTTGAGCATGTACCATGCAGTTTGGAGCATGTGAACATGTAGTACAAAAATGGTGCATTTTGTTTTTTAGGAGTTTATGCATAAAAATTACAGGGACTTTATTTGAATGTTCAGAAATTGCAGTTTGGAGTATCTCCACATACGGTCTGAGCCTTCGCTTTTGTGTTTGTGGATTTTTTTATAAAGATTATAGGGACTCATTTGATTGCAGCGAAACATGGTGATGTTCAGACATGAGCATGCAGTTTCGACCATGTGGACATGCAGTGCAAAAATGGTGTTTTCCGTGTTTGATGATTTTATATATAGAAGTTATCTGGAATTGTTTGAATTTTTTAACCAAAGAAATTCATTTCGAATTGTGTTGCGGCTCATTTCCCTCGACCATGTGGTTCGCTTTTTCGCACGTGTATTGCTCGCCAATGTGGAAACCCAAAACTCCAAACGAAAAAAGAAAGAAGGAAATGAAGTGCAAAGATCTGTTAAATGAAAAACGGTAGAGAAACGACAAAAAAGGTAATGCCGTTCACTTAGACCATTTGATGTAGTGCAAAAATGTGTTAAATGAAAAATGGTAGAGAAACGACAAAAAAAAGTAGTGCCGTTCAGTTGACCATTTGATGCAGTGCGGTTTTCTAACTGAAGCAGTGCGGTCGGATGTCTGATGTTGTCCATCTTGTAAATGCAAAGAAAAAATGTTACTGAAACGACAAATAAAGTAATGCGGTTAACTCCTCCATGCATTTGGGGTTCACTTACGCCCGATGTGAAGTCCCGTCCACTTCCTCGCATGAGAAAATTTACGTGTAAATAAAAAAAATCAAGCAGTTTGCTTGCCCATCTGATGGGGTGCGGCTTCCTATCTGAAGCAGTGCATTCTTCTGTCTGATGCACTACAGAAGTCGATTTGGGTGTCGCGAAAAACAGAGTTTCCGCATTTTGATAAAATTGAAACTGCTCTTAAATCGTCAGGAATTAGAAAGTGTGTTCTACATGAAAAAGTTGCGTATCTTCGATATCTTTCCAACAGCGTATCGTTTGAATCATCCCGACCAGCGGTTTGCAAAAATTTCATGAAAAACGGCCGCTGCCACTCGTCGTCCGCCGCACGATTTTCAAAATTAACTTAAAACCGTAAGGAATCTAAAAAATAATTCAACATATGAAAGTGGCGCCTCGTTCGTAGCTTTCCAACGGTGTATCACACGCCTCATTTCGACAAACGGTTCAAAAACTGGAGCGAAAACAGTACCGAAAATATTAAAAAGCTTGAAAAACAGAGTTCTGCGATTTAGTAAATTTGAAACTGCTCTTAAACCGTAATGAATTAGAGAAAGATTTATATATGAAAAAGATGCGCCTCGACGATATCTATCCAACGGAGTATCATTTGCTTCATTCCGACAAGCGGTTTAGAAAAAAGCGAAAAAACGCTCGCTGTCACTCGTCATCCACCGCACTATTTTTGAAACTGCTCTTAAACCGTGTGAAATCTCGAAAAGTGTTCAACATGTCTAAGTTGTGCCTAATCCATAGCTTTTCAATGGTATATTACACGCCTCATTCTGATAAACGGTTGAAAAATTAGAGCGAAAACAGTACCGAAAAAATACGCGCAGCAGTTTTTTCCGAGAAAGTTCACTAGTCTCTATTGCGATGCTTTCGCCGTTAAAATGATGCAATCGCTTCATTGGCGTGCAGTGCGAAGTGGTGTGCAGAATAGTTATTCTGCTAATATTAGCAGAATAGACCGTCTGTATATATATAGACACACACACACACACACACTTATAAAGGACATGGTTGCATAACCAAATTAAACATCCACTTACATAGGTGGCTACTACAACCGTGGCATTTGCACACACCAAAATAAACTATTACATGCATAATTACATAGGTGGGTAGTACACACATGACATTTCCACACACCAATAAAGTAAACTATATATTACATGCATGATTAACTAGCATAAAAGATCATCTGATCATCATCTACTTCTTGTGACGCTTGCTCTGCTTGTGGCTCGATCCGGGCTCGTCGATTTGGGTAACAAGTCACTTCCTCATGTCAACAATCCGCCTGTGCATCTCGTAGCATGTGTACACGCTTTTGTCCGCGAACCTGAGGTGAAGTTTATCCAGTTGTCGCATCGAGGCTTGTGCCAGGATACGGGACTTGTTTTCTGGGCATCCTGCTTCATCTTGTCGTAGTAGGGGTCGATGATGGCCGAGGCGAGTTCAACCAGGGTTCTTGCAGGACAAGCCCGTAACACTGAGCGCTTTTACATCGTCGGTGGTTTCCACCATGGCGAACTTGTAGTCGGTGCTGGTGACAAACCTGTTGAAACGATCACAAGGCTTTGTGGCCATGCAGTAGTGGTATATGAGGACATGATGGCGCACGCATAACTGGGCGACGGTAACCTTCTGATCTATGCCGGGAGGACCAGCGGTGTACTATAGGTCGATGCCGACCACCTTGTACTTGTATCGAACAAGCAACTGCTCAATGCTGTTGATGTAGTCGTCCACCACGGCCGGGTCGATGGTGTACACCACCGAGAGATCTGTCTCCCTCGCGTGGGTCTCAACTCTATGCTCGCCGAACTCCGTTGGAGCACCGCTAGACATCCCCTCTCTATGTGTCGTCGTGGGTGTGCTTGTTGTGTTGTGGGGCGCGATCGAAAGCTTGAAGAGACTAAGGTTATAATGGCCGTGGGAATTAAAGGGAAAGCCGGACGGCCAGGAATATTGGCAGGCCCCAATGGCAGTTCTAATTTGCAGCGCGTAACTCCATCGTGTTGCACGTAACTGCATCGCGTGGCAACGCACGCGGCGCAACCGCATGCATATGGGGCCCCTGACGTGATCGTGCGCACGCCCAACCGCTGGCAGAGCACGTGCGGAGGACACAAGGCGAGCGCTCCATATATATATATATATATATATATATATATATATATATATATATATATATATATATATATATATATATGCATATAGCAGTTGAACACGCAAGGAAAAGCTGTCCACAAGCCGAGCACGCCGACGGACGCGAGCAGAGCTTGCCGAGGGATGCGAGCAGAGGCCGACATAGTGATACGTTGCAAATAAGACGAACTGTGCGAGTGATGTCGGAGACATCAAGCACGAATTAGATTAGAGCTACGTGTGCGATACATGGCATATAGTTGATCCATCCGAGCTGTTTGTGATGAAGCCGTGTGTGTTGCGGGCAAATGCTTGCCGGTATATAACCTTAAATTTAACCAAAAAAAGTGTTAATGCATGTTACAAAAATTTTATAGCTGGAAACTATGTTCAAATACGACCCCAACGATATAATCTTTGGCGACATGCATTCGTATTTTATTAGTTAAATCCTACTTATAAACCAGGACGGGGTATAGTAGGTAATTAAATCGCAAACGTTTTTTTGTATTAATTGTATGTGTAAGTGTCCTCTCGTCCTCCTCTCGCACGTCTTGTCACCCCGCTGCCTTAGACGGCTTACAACGCAAGCTTGCGCAGCGCGCGAGGGCGTTCTTTTGGCCAAACGGTGGCTCGAAGTGGCGCCAATGAATCGTCGGTGAGCCCGTTCCCGCGCAACCTCGCAGGTTCCCACGCAAGCTTCCCGCCCGACTAGGTGAAATCCCCCAAAATTCCAATGCTTACCGGCCTGCTATATAGACCCTCACAGCCGGCGAGTCCTGCATCGCATCTTCCCTTCCCTCCCTGTAGCTTATCTCGTCTGCTTCTCCCACAATCGCCAATGGCACCGGTCCGTCGTCATCGCTCAGCCACTCCGCCGTCATCAGAGGACAGCTCCAGCTGGGAGGCTACACCGTGGCGGCGGTGCAGTCCCGGGCGTAGTGTAGTGCACGTGGCGTCCCCATTGGGTGTGCGCGGAACACCCACCACACACTCCGCTGCCCGTCGGCAGCTGTTGCCGGCCGCCGTTGCCGCCACACCACCGTCGAAAGCCAGGGCCATCTCCCGCTCCACCGCCGCGGCCCGAAGGCGGGAGGTGGCCGTCGTGGCCGCCACCCCACTGCCGACCACCATGGCCATCACCCGCTCCGCCACCGCGGCCCGAAGGCGGGAGGTGGTGGTCGTGGCCGCCACCCCATCATCGGACGCCGTGGCCGCCAGCCCACCGTCGACCGCCGGAATCATCACCCGCTCCGCCATCGCCTCCCGGAGGAGGGAGGTGGAGGTGGAGGCCCGCACGTGCGTCAGCGACTTTGCACGCTACATCGAGTCCTGCGGGAGGAGGAGGAGCACCTCGTCGAGCACGCAAAGAGCCTTACCACAACTTTGGCCGCAACACACGCCGACGCAGAGGCGAGGAATCAAGAGATCTACGAGCAGTCCGGCTGCTTCGAGAGGGATCGTTTGGAGCAAAAGTTGGCGTTCGAGCTGGCGAGCGTCGTTGAACGTGCAGCAGCGGCAGTCACCGTATTGCATTTGTCCAGCTCGTCGGTAGGCTCCTCCTCCTCCTCTGCCTCTTACTGAGCACGCTCGGCAGAGGAGAGGCTGCCGGAAGTAGCACAAAGCCCCTCCGTAGTAGTAGTAGTATTTAGGGGCTATTTTGTTCAATTCATGTGACTATAGATGTGTGGTCGAACTGTACAACATACTTCAAATTAGCTAGTATATATAGTTGAACTAGCTATTTCACTACGTGATTGACAACAATTGGGGAAAAGTTTGGTCGGCTCAGCCGTCGAGTTGAACTGTTTGTATAAATTAAGAACGACTGCTTAATCTATGAATGAAATCTATGCTTAATTACTGGATTTTAGTTGCAAAAATTAGATTGTGCTAGTGATTTCTAGCTACATATTTTGACAAATCGCAGTGTTACAAGGATTGACAAGTGGCAATGTTACTAGATCAACAAATGTCAATCTTTCCAGTTTGACAAATGGCAACAAACCCAATATGACAGATCCAAATCTTATTAAAGTATTTGTACATGGTTGCACACGGGTCATCCAAAACAACCATTTGTGTTGAAGGGATGCACAAATCTTGCGCTGCGGATTTTCCCTCGACTTAAGGGGGAAGACCATAGCTCTCACTTTGCATACGGGTGTTCTATCTAAAACGTTTGTGATCAAGAGCTACACAAATCCTGCTCGGAACATTTTCTCCTGGCTTCCTGGGGAAGCTGTCGGTTTGCATACAGGTGTTCTAACTAAAATTTGCGATCAAGAGCTGCACAAATCCTGCTAGGCAAATTTTCCATTGGCTTCCTGGGGAAATTGTCGGTTTTGCATACGGGTGTTCTAACTAAAACGTTTGCGATGAGTGTTTTATATTTCAAAACCGTATTAAACTATGGCTTGGGCGCCATTAATGTAGAGGATGCGAGCAAGGCGGGCGGCCATGGAAGTCAAAGGGCTCGCTTCCCGGTCAGCCTACACGGTGTATAGCTCGCACGCTTCTTGGTGAGCCTCCGTGTTGGAGTACAGCTCGCACGCCTTCTGTTTAGTCAAGCAAGCAAGCACCTGTCCACACGGAACCTCCTAGCCATTAAAAGAGTGAGGTGTGGCATCACGTGAATGGTTAAGAGAACGCACACAATTTAAATTATACAAAACTTTTGAGATGTCATAGTGGTAGCTATTTGTTTCAAAATGCCTTCGTTGGATGTTATTTGAGTGCGCCTTCTCTCAAAATGGAAACAAAAAATACCACCGCATGTTGGGTGCCATTCCATTATAGCATGTCAAGTTTCATGAATTTCAGACGAGTTTTGGATTTACTAGAATTTAGTAACAAAGTATCTCAATGTTTTGCCGGCAATCAACAGTGCCCTGGTGTTTGAAATTCATTCTCATTTCCTGCATGGAACCTAAGCATGCGGACACATATTTGATTTTTCAACCAATTTATATGCACTGAAACTTGTGCATGTAGTTCAAATTTGAATTATGCACATAAAATGCCTAGAAAACCCAGTTAATATATAAAAATGTCCAAACGAACCCCGAAAAATTCCAAAATTAAACACAACACTCATGTTGTTCTATGTTGACACTAGAATTTTTTTGAAAGCAATAAGAGGCAACAGATATCGTTTCGTCCCCAAAGGTGGCACGTTCCCTATCGAAACCATCACGCTTGTTCTGAGAAGCTCTGGTTTGTGACAAGCTTATACCCAAACCTGCCCCAAATGGGACAAAAAATTTACCACGGCATGCTGATGCCACTCCATGATAGCATGCCAAGTTTCATGAATTTCGTACGAGTTTTGGATTTACTAGAATTTTAAAACCAGGCATCTCAATGTTTGCAGGCGAGTGACGGTGGCAGGGTGTTTGAAATTCATTCCCATTTCTTGCATGGGACCTAAGCATGCAACCAAGGACACATATTTGATTTTTCAACCAGTTTATATGCACAGGAGAATGTGCATGTAGTTCAAATTTTAGTTATGCACATAAAATGCCTGTAATCCAAGTTAATGTATAAAAATGTCCAAACAAACCCCGAAAAATTCCAAAATTAAACACAACACTCCTGTTGTTCTATGTTGACACTCGATCTTTTTTGAAAGCAATAAGAGGCAACGGATATCGTTTCGTCCCCAAAGGTGGCACGTTCCTTACCGAAACCATCACGCTTGTTGTGAGAAGGTTTGGTTTGTGAGAAGCTTATACCCAAACCTGCCCCAAATGGGACACAATTTTTACCATGGCATGTTGATGCCGCTCCATGATAGCATGCCAAGTTTCATGAATTTCCGACGAGTTTTGGATTTACTAGAATTTTAAAACCAGGTATCTCAATGTCTGCGGCTGAGTGACGGTGGCAGGGTGTTTGAAATTCATTCCCATTTCTTGCATGGGACCTAAGCATGCAACCAAGGACACATATTTAATTTTTCAACCAGTTTATATGCACCGGAGAATGTGCATGTAGTTCAAATTTGAATTATGCACATAAAATGATTAGAAATCTTAGTTAATGTATAAAAATGTCCAAACAACCCCGAAAAATTCCAAAATTAAACACAACACTCCTGTTGTTCTATATTGACACTCAAAACTTTTTGAAAGCAATAAGAGGCAACGGATATCGTTTCGTTCCCTACCGAAACCATCACGCTTGTTGTGAGAAGCTCTGGTTTGTGAGAAGCTTATACCCAAACCTGCCCCAAATGGTACAAAAAAATTACCACGACATGTTGATGCCGCTCCATGATAGCATGCCAAGTTTCATGAATTTCAGACGAGTTTTGGATTTACTAGAATTTAGAAACTAGATATCTCAATGTTTGCGGCTAAGTGACGGTGACAGGGTGTTTGAAATTCATTCTCATTTCTTGCATGGGACCTAAGCATGCAACCAAGGACATGATTTTTCAACCAGTTTATATGCACTGGAGAATGTGCATGTAGTTCAAATTTGAATTATGCACATAAAATGCCTGGAAAACCCAGTTAATGTATAAAAATGTCCAAACGAAGCCCGAAAAATTCCAAAATTAAACACAACACTCCTATTGTTCTATGTTGACACTAGAAATTTTTTGAAAGCAATAAGAGGCAACGGATATCGTTTCATCCCCGAAGGTGGCACGTTCCCTACCGAAACCATCACGCTTGTTGTGAGAAGGTCTGGTTTGTGAGAAGCTTATACCCAAACCTGCCCCAAATGGGACAAAAATTTTACCGCGGCATGTTGATGCCGCTCCATGATAGCATGCCAAGTTTCATGAATTTTAGACGAGTTTTGGATTTACTAGAATTTTAAAACCAGGTATCTCAATGTTTGCGACCGAGTGACAGTGGCAGGGTGTTTGAAATTCATTCCCATTTCTTGCATGGGACCTAAGCATGCAACCAAGGACACATATTTGATTTTTCAACCAGTTTATATGCACTGGAGAACGTGCATGTAGTTCAAATTTGAATTATGCACATAAAATGCCTGGAAACCCCAGTTAATGTATAAAAACTTCCAAACGAACCCTGAAAAGTTCCAAAATTAAACACAACACTCCTGTTGTTCTATGTTGACACTAGAAAATTTTTGAAAGCTATAAGAGGCAACATATATAGTTTCGTCCCCAAAGGTGGCACGTTCCCTACCGAAATCATCACTCTTGTTGTGAGAAGCTCTGGTTTATGAGAAGCTTATACCCAAACCTGCCCCAAATGGGACAAAAAATTTACCACGGCATGTTGATGCCGCTCCATGATAGCATGCCAAGTTTCATGAATTTCAGACAAGTTTTGGATTTACAAGAATTTAAAAACCAGGTATCTCAATGTTTGCAGCCGAGTGACGGTGGCATGGTGTGTGACATTCATTCCCATTTCTTGCATGGGACCTAAGCATGCAACCAAGGACACAGATTTGATTTTTCAACCCATTTATATGCACTGGAGCATGTGCATGTAGTTCAAATTTTAATTATGCACCTGAAATGCGTACAAAACCAAGTTAATGTATAAAAATGTCCAAACGAACCCTGAATAATTCCAAATTTTTTGATGACACACCTATAGTTGCATGTTCGCTGCAGATAAAAGTTCTAGCAATTCAAACACCATCCTTCGCAGTTGTGACCCCATTACGTAATTCAAATCAAGATGATAAATCAAGTAGATCGCACACAGTTTATTATCACCAACCATTTGAGATGCAGCACAAAATATCTTGGAGCACCGTTGGTGTATAGCACGCCTATGGATTACGCGAGAAGGTGCGTCGGCTACAATCCACAGCCGGCATGTCAAGCACACTAGCTCACTCCCCAAATATCATTTCACTGTTCATTCGTCACCGGTGAAAGATGGGGACGTGGACCCATGTCGTGAGGGCAACTTCGGTGGCCCACTCCGGCGAGAGCGCAGCCGCAGCCGCCAGGCGCGTGCTAACAAGCTTCGTGAGGGTGACCTCAGTCTGCGTCCGGGCGGCCAAGGCAGCCCAAACGGCTGCTGTTGCTTCTCAGGCGGCGGCAGCAGCATCTGCCTCGGGGATAGCAACTGGCGAGAGCGGCACAACAGTTGTCCGTTCCGCAGTGGCGGCCTTAGACCTGATGGAGGCCGCCCACTACCATGTCGAGGCCATCCACGCCCAGCTCGTGGCGGTCACCGCACAATTCTCCGACAACAGTCGGCAACCCAGGGCCGAAGAGTTGGCAATCACCGAGAGAGTTCGAGAAGCCGTCTGTTCCTGCGCGGCATACCTTGCCACGATGGAGCCCGCCAGAGCCCAAATCACGGCCGCCCACGCCCAGCTCATGGCGTCCTATTCCAGAGATATGGCGGACGCGGATGGCGAGATGCTTGCCGAGTATGGTGCAATTGATGCCATGGAGCCCCTTCCCCAGGAGACCGTCGGGCGCGAGCTGGACATGGAGGCGGCGGCAGAGATTGACAAGCACCAGCCATAGTAGTACTCTTTGTTTTGTTTAATTAAGAGCGTCGGTCTTTAATTTGTTAGAGTAATGTTTAGGTTAGCTAGCTCTGTTTAATTGCTGAACTTGCTTGATTAAGAAGTGTGGGTGTGTTGTAGTCTCCTTTGTGTACCAAAATTATGTAATGATGTGGATAACCACTGTAACCAGGGAAATTCAAACCAAAAATTTTGACGTTCAAACTCATCGCACACGGGTTAAGCTATCTGAATCGTTTGTGATGTTCACATATCGTACACAGTTCTGAATAAGGGACCGTGTCTGATAACACTTTGCGCGCCAGTTTTTTCGCTGAAGCGATTCCAAATTTTCGGCTTTCACGGAAATATCTACCTCCCCGCCCCCTCCCCCTTACCAAAAGCCACATTTCCCCTGTTTCCGCCTTCCTTTCCAAGTTGAAACCTTCACTCCTTGTTTGCAGCACCGCCTCCTCGCCGGTGACCCTCCTCCACGCTGCTCGGCCTCGCCTATCCAGGCAGGTAATCCACACCGACCCCCATCCTCCTTCTCCTTCCACATCCCACATGCCCCGACCGCTGGCACGACACATTCCACCCAAATCACCGACCCCTCCACCAAATAAGCGCCGCCCTAAGCCATGGTGCGTGCAGTATAGCCAGGATCCCAAGGACCACTTGACAGCGGAGAAGCAAATCGCGGCCGCACGCGTGGATGAGGTCGCGATGGCTGCCATTCATGTCGACCCCCAGATCTTGGAGGAGCACCTCGCCGTCGAGGCCACCGTTGACACCTCGCGCGCTGATGACGCGACGCGGTTGGTTGTTTGGTTAAATTCTGCAATGTGATGTTCAACTGTTGTGGGTGCATTCTGTTATTGTATACCATGTGAGAAATAAATCGAATTTGGTTGTACTAAATACATGAGAAACAAATACAATTGCGATTGAGGAGTCCTGGAGTAGGGGGTGTCCGGATAGCCGAACTATCATCACGGCCGGACTCCCTGACTATGAAGATACAAGATTGAAGACTTCGTCCCGTGTCCGGATGGGACTTTCCTTGGCGTGGAAGGCAAGCTTGGCGATACTGATATGTAGATCTCCTACCATTGTAACCGACTACTGTGTAACCCTAACCTATCCGGTGTCTATATAAACCGGAGGGTTTTAGTCCGTGGGGCGAACAACAATCATACCATAGGCTAGCTTCTAGGGTTTAGCCTCCTTGATCTCGTGGTAGATCTACTCTTGTACTACCCATATCATCAATATTAATCAAGCAGAGTAGGGTATTACCTCCATCGAGAGGGCCCAACACTGGTAAAAACATCGTGTCCCTTGTCTCCTGTTACCATCCGCCTAGACGCACAGTTGGGGGACCCCTACCCGAGATCCGCCGATTTTGACACCGACATTGGTGCTTTCATTGAGAGTTCCTCTATGTCGTCACCGATAGGCCCGATGGCTCCTTCGATCATCAACAACGACGCGTCCAGTATGAGACTTTTCTCCCGGACAGATCTTCGTATTCGGCGGCTTTGCATCTGCGGGCAATTCACTTGGCCATCTGGAGCAGATCGCTACGCCCCAGCCATCAGTCAGATTTGGAAGCTTGAATTATCGGCCGACATCCGCGGAGACTTGATCTTGACGGATTCGAGCCATAATAGCGCGCCGCCTTGCCTCGATGGGCATGATCTAACTCTGCCGCGGACGGTGTCACGGAGGCCGCACTAGTGTCCGCTCCGAACATTGATCCGGAGCCGATCTCGCTGATCGAGGATGGTTGGTTGGACACCACCTCGGGGGCTGAAATCTCCACTGCGATTAAGCCGAACACAATCCCTGTCCTTTGCGAAGACCGTGACTCCCAGGTGCCGGACTCCTCTCCGGACTCCGAACCCTCCGTGCCCCTGTCAATCGAATCCGACCGGGCGCCGGTCATGGAGTTCACTGCGCGACATCTTTCAAGACTCGCCTTTGGTGACATCCTGAATTTACTAAAGTCTCTCTCTTTATCCGGAGAGCCATGGCGGACTACGGTCGGGAAAGTTGGGATGCGAGCGGCGAAGAAATTCAACGCCCACCCACCACCCACTTCGTAGCCACTATCGAGCTTACACGACGTGCTCGATTTCGACTCAAGACATCGGCGGTATGGGCGACGATGTAGGAGACAACCATGAACCAGCGCCTATAGGATGCTAGACAACCACCTCATCCCATGATGTATACATGGTGGATACACCTAAAGGAAATGAAGGCGAGGAACAACGGGGCGCCACGAAGGATAAATCCCTCGGCAGTCAAAGCGGCAGCGTAAGCGCCGAACCAAGTCCGCCTCAACAAAGACCCAGCCATAGAGCGAGGCGAACCGGTGGACGGCGAACATGCTATCGAGCAATCGTCCGAACAAGACAACTTGGATAAACAACCCGTCCCGGCGAAGACAACAGTCCGGACGATCTCACGCGGACAAATTGTTGGAGCAAAATAACCTCCACAAAAGGCTCGTCGCCATGCGCGTAGCCTGAAAAAGCAAGCGGAAGCTCAAAACAGCGGAAGATGCACTCAGAATCAGATGGGCGAGTATTCAACACCATAGACAAATACGGCGACGATCGCCCGAACAAAAAGCTACCCAAAGAAAACTATCGCCCGAATTTGATGAGGAGGCGAGCCCCACAATCAAAAAATAAGAAGGCCACCGGTCGGATGGACGACCCCACGGCAAAAGGAGAGCGGCAAATGGCGCCGCACACAAGCCGCACGCGATCCGCATAAGGATTCACATCAAAAGGATGGCCCAGTAAGGTCCATCTATGGGCCGAGAAAGCAAGCTCTTCAAAGCAATGCAACACGCCAAATATCCGAACATCACGGCACACCCATATATAGGGGCGCCGCACACCCCCTGTGTTTCACCGATGAGGTGCTGGATCACAATTCCCAGCGGATTCAAACCCGTAAACATAGAGGCATACGACGGAACAACAGACCACAGAGTGCGGATTGAGGACTATATCCTCCACATACACATGGCTAGAGGAGATGATCTCCACGCCATAAAATACTTACCCTCAAGCTCAAAGGGCCAGCCCGCATTGGCTCAAAGGCCTCCCGAAAATACCATTGGAAGTTGGGAAGAGCTCGAGGATGCTTTTCGAGCAAATTTTCAAGGGACTTATGTCCGTCCTCCGGATGCGACGACGATTTAAGTCATGTAACTCAACAACCCGGAGAGTCAGCCCGCAATTCTGGAACAGGTTCCTCACCAAAAGAACCAAATAGTCGATTGTCCGGACGCAAGCCTTAGCAGCTTTCAAACACAACGTCCGAGATTTAATGGCTGCGCCGAAACCTCGGCCAAGAGAAGCCGAGAACCATGGCTGCATTAACAAGCCTCATGACCCGCTTTTGCTGGAGAGGATAGCTGGCTAGCAAGATGCAGCACCAGCGACCCAAGTACATCCAAGTCGGGGATGGAAATGGAAACCACGGCGCAACAAGGACCAGCGCCGGATTAAAGGGAACGGTCCAAAGCGCGGCGATCAACGCCGGATTCAAAAGCTCACGGCGAAACAATAAAAACTGCCCCTTCAGGACAATAGCGACGAGCTATCAACAAAAAAATCTTGGACGAGATATGTCAAATCCACAAGATTCCGGAGGCACGCAAACCATACCCACAGAGATTGTTGGGTCTTAAAACAGTCCGGCAGACTCAACGCCCGAACACAAGGGGCCCGACACACCAAGCGAGGATGATGACGAACCCACAAGCGAGCACCGGAAAACAAAAGAATTTCCCGCAAGATGTTAAAACAGTAAACTCACTTCACGTGATAAAAGGAAAAAGCAGTGGCGCCCATTAAGGCGCGCGCGCACATACTACCCTAGCGAGTACCAACACCGGTTGTCAAAACCAATCACCTTCGACCATCGGGACTACTCCGAAAGTATCCGGACGCAGGATGGACTGCCTTGATATTGGATCCTATAATCGATGGATTCCAATTTACACAAGTCCTCATGGACATGGCGGTGACATAAACCTGATATATCGAGGACACAATCCGCAGGATGGGGATAGACCCAACCAAAATCCGCCATAGCAACACCTCCTTTAAAGGGGTAATGCCAGCCCATATGCCCATTATACGGGCTCCCTACTGCTAGAAGTTGTGTTCGTCCATCCGACAACTTCCGTCATGAAAAGTTAGTCTTCCATGTCGCCCCATTTAAAAGTAGCCATCAAGCACTATTGGGACGCTTGAAGCTTTCGCCCGCTTTAACGCAATACCGCATTATGCATCTCTAACACTTAACATGCCGGTCCACGCGCATCATCTCATTAAAAGGGAGTATTAAGTGTTACTCGAGCACGGAAGAACGTGAGACTGCCTTGACAGCCCCACACCTATCCGGCTCCGCTAGTCAAAGAACACGAATAGGTCATCAAACCCGGACACGGCTAGACGAGTCCGGCACCTACTAGCTGCATACCCCCATACAAGGGGCTGCATGCATGTACAACAAGAGACAATAAAGCTCAATTTTATTCACTTCTTGAATCGTACTCTGTTTATTTAATATAAAGTACATATTTTGCACGATCCTTTTCTTTTAAACTAAGTTCCTCTCTTTACGGATGAACAACGTGCTACACCCGTCCCGGATACGGCTGCGGAACACAGCGCAGACGCGATGAGGGACCCGTTGCAAGGATTCTTTTGATTAAGACCCTGCGTAAACCTTTTCTGTCTCTTGTTGATATACATCCCCGGTTTCTTACTATAACCGAGGAGGAGGCTGGCGTTTGGCATTGGCCGCACCAGAATTTTTGCGGCGTGCACGGACACGAGGGCTTAGGGCATTATTCGCCTGTTTTATAAAGACCGAATACCTTAGGGAGTATTCGGCGTCTCGAGTTAAGCCTTATATGCATCAGCTCGAATCATGTCTTTGGTCAAATGTTGGGTTTGCCCGGCTCCTGTGTTTGCTGCCTTACGTTCCGTTCTATCGGCTAACGCGGCACCGGAGAACTCTGCGATTGTGCCCGATTCGCCGCAAGCGAGCACCTCGATGAAAGCCAAAACTGATTGTCATGATATAGCGAGAGACTGGTCAACCACTCGATGACTCACCGAATGTTTAGAATTCCTCCGCATTAACGAAGGACCATTTTTCGTCGAGCACATACGCACCCGAATTCGGGAGAGTGCGGTTCCCCGTGGGCTATATAGTAGCCCCACCCTCGAACTCCTATGGCTAAGTGAAAGTGATAAAGCATCATAGTTCGGTTGCCTAGTTTGCTACGCTACCACCTCCTTAACAGGACCAAGGCGTTGGATTAAGTGTGAAAAGCGCCTTCTTTGCAAACACCCCGCATTATGTGCGTGGGGGCTGAAGCCAAGGGCTGCCATCTTTCGAGTTATATATACATATACATAAGCGGCCGCCAGGAGTAGTTTACTACTTGAACGCACAAGTATAAAAAGCTCTTATATTATATTGAAACATTGTTTTCACAAATCATACATGTCATTTAAACATAATATCCTTGAGCATTGCGTCTCTATTAAGCGAGCGCCTGCAGACTTCCTCAAAATAGTGCTCGGCGGTACTCGGCTTCGTCGAATCTTGGGATGCAACGTCGGTGGCCTTCATCTCCGCCCGGATGTCTTGACACGGGCGAGCCATCCGCTCCCTCAATACACCCGACCGCTTCATTGCGTCGTCACGCGTACCGCACCAAGGAACCGCTGCACTAAACCAAAATAACTCTTGGCTCGGGTCCGCCCGCCACAAATGAGTCATGACATGCTTCATGGCAAGTCCGGATAATCGATTCAGCTCGGCCCATTCGCCAAGCGATCGGTCAGCGAAGAGGGCGCTCGGACTATGGAATTGCGACCAATATAGCTCTTCCCTTCATGCCCCTTCTGGCCTCGGAAGTGCTCAACCGCGTCTGCAGCGCTCGCCGCTAAGTCCAGATAAGCATCCTCCGAACTCCACAACTTGTCCAACTGAGCATACTTCGGATCCGTATATTTCCTCCGTAGCAGAAACGGTTTTCCAGCCGCAATAGCCCCGGCCTGACTCAGCTCCTCCTTGGAAGCTCTCAAAGCCGAAAGGGCATTGTTGGATTCGGCGGCGGCCTTTTTCCGGCCCTCTTGCTCCGCTTGACGTTCTTTTTCAAGAACCTCGCAGCCATCGGTAGTATTCTTCAACTTTCTGGCCATATCGGCCATTTCCTCTTTGCTTCGGCAGTGAGCAGCCCGTTCGGCTTCTAGCTCTTCGGCCGCCCTTAAAGCGGCCGCATTACTATTTCTGGCTTGCTCTTTCGCTCGGGCGAGTTCCGCCCGCAACTCCTCCACAGCAGCGGCACCATCTGTATTAAGCATACAAGTAGTAAGGCATGGGCGTCAAGCTCCCTTACCAGGTGTCCGCGTAGAAGTCGCATACCTTGTGACTCGTCAAACCGTTTATTGACCAGCGCGATGTCCGCATCCGCCTCGTCAAGTTGCCGCTTTAGTTCGGCATATTCATCAGTCCGGCTGGCCACCGGACGCCCCGCCACCTATTTAGGAGCGGCGATATGTTATAATCGAGATTTGATCCTCGACGCGCTGTCAATTTTGACAACATACCGAGTCTCGGGGCTACTATCTATATAGGCGCATTCTATATGCATAACTGCTGAAGGTACATCATTTTTGCGTACCTCGAACCCGTCGATAAGCTTCGATGGCTTCATGCAATCCGCTCTCCGCGGATGCAATTCTTTCAATCACCGTACCCATTAGCACACGGTGATCCTCTGAGATAGCCGCTCGCCCGAGCAGATCCTTCAGCTCCTCCGACCGCACACCACTTGGCGCCGGACCTTCCGGCCCCGCCGGACTTGGGGGAACCCTCCGCGATGACACCTCAGGGTCGTCCGCCTTGCATGAGGTTGCGACAAGTGGAGGCGTTTCGCTCTCCATCATATCCGGAAGAAGATCCCCCGAAGACGAGCTCTGCTGAGAAGGGCTGAGATCCGAACTACAAGGTACAATTTCGGTTATCTTCAGAAATAAATACAGGGATGTTCCTTACTTACAAAACCCCTTCTTTTTTACTTACGGCTCGCTGGAGGGCTGATCCCCTTGGGGAAACAGTGCAGCTGGGGTACTTCCCATCACCGGACTCTCTGACGAAGATTTCTTTCCCCTCTTCGAGGCCTTGACCTCCAGATCTTCCGAAGCGGTCCTCTTCTCTCCTTGGAGGGTGGGCCTTTTGATCCCTCCCTCCTCAAAGGCCTCCTTCGTGGAGGCAGTTGCTTCTCCGCTCCCCTCGCCTTCTTTAAAAGGCGCGGCCTTCAACATCTTGGCCAGCATGGGATCCGGCGTGTTCTCTAGGAGGGGAGCCGGACACCTTATTAACTTTGCCTTGGCTATCCACTCTTGTTCAAGAAACGGCTCCTTTAAAGGGCATGTATATGATAAATGAATGAACAGCCTGTCCGGTTACAGGACTACTTACTTGAGTATCTGGGCGATTGCAGCTTAGTCCTGTGTCCTCAGTCAGGTCTGGACACTTCTCTTGTGATCCGAAGAACAGTTTATACATCTCCACGGGCGTCGTACCCATAAAATTTTGGAGAGCTCGTGGTCCTCCGGATTAAATTCCCACAGGCGGAGGGGCGACGCTTGCAGGCGAAGGCGCCAAATCAACATAACCTGTGCCATCGCAACCAGATTGATCTCTCTTTTTGGAGGTCTCGACACGGCCCTGCAACAAAGGCGCCCTTGGGCGGCCCCAGTCAAGCCCCTTGTTTACCCATGATGACAGCCGTGTGGTGGACTGGCGGAAGGCGGAAGCGCCACCCATTTGGTGCCCCCAGGGAGCGGTGATATAAAACCACTCCGTTGCCACAAACCAAGCTCCTCTTGAAAAGAGCCCTCGGCCACGGAGCATCAACACATTTGCTTATGACCGCCCCTCCGCACTCTGCTTGTTGCCCCTCGATCATCTTTGGCTCCACCTTGAAGGTCTTGAGCCACAACCCAAAGTGAGGGGTAATATGGAGGAAGGCCTCACATACGACAATGAATGACGAGATATGGAGGATGGACTCCGGATTCAAGTCATGGAAATCCAGCCCATAATAAAACATGAGCCCCCGCACAAAGGGATCCGTCGGGAAGCCTAAACCCGAAGGAAGTGAGACACGAACACCACGCTCGCCGGGCTCAGGAGTGGGAATGACCTGCCACGGAGCAGGCAGCCTATCGAAATCTCGCGGTTAGATACCGGCGTCTCGCAGCTTTAGCACATCTTCTTCCGTGACGGAAGAAAACATCCATCGGCCAAGTTGGTCGGAGCGGACATCGTCGAAAGTCCGGAGCGCCTAAATCTGAAGCTTTGGGTGTTAGAACTCGAAGCGCGAGGCGAACTCGATGGAGGGTGTAAAAAGAAGAGGGCCTTGGTCTCATTATAAAGAGGTTGAATACCAAGAGCCCTCCCGTGGTCGATTAGGACTCGCCGATAGAGGAGGCGGCCGACGGCATGTTTGGGTTACCCACGTCCGTATTGATGGGAATCCCGGATTAAGGGGGGCACGATCTATGCTTTGATAAGGCGTGCCTAGAAACCGCCTCGCTAAACGCTACCGAGGTGGAACAGTAAAAATGATTCATATAAAGGCTTGGCGGGGTGTGATGTCACGCCCGCGGAATACGTCGGCAGATCTGTGCAAAATTATTCTCTCTACGGTGGTATGTGGAACTTGTTTTGCGAGCGGACACTATCCTTGTGTTCAAAACCTTCTATGAAGTATTCGGAGGAGGAACCCGCCTTGCAATGCGAAGACAATATGCGCCGGACTCGTCGTCATTGAAGCCTGGTTCGAGGGCTACCGAGGAGTCCTGGACTAGGGGTGTCCGGTAGCGAACTATCATCACGGCCGGACTCCACGACTATGAAGATACAAGATTGAAGACTTCGTCCCCGTGTCCGGATGGGACTTTCCTTGGCGTGGAAGGCAAGCTTGGCGATCGGATATGTAGATCTCCTACCATTGTAACCGACTCTGTAACCCTAACCTATCCGGTGTCTATATAAACCGGATGGTTTTAGTCCGTGGGACGAACAACAATCATACCATAGGCTAGCTTCTAGGGTTTAGCCTCCTTGATCTCGTGGTAGATCTACTCTTGTACTACCCATATCATCAATATTAATCAAGCGGGGTAGGGTATTACCTCCATCGAGAGGGCCCAACCTGGTAAAACATCGTGTCCCTTGTCTCCTGTTACCATCTGCCTAGACGCACAGTTCGGGACCCCCTACCCGAGATCCGTCGGTTTTGACACCGACAGCGATATTTCCAAGTTGTTAAGCATGCTTGGTTTGATTATCTGTCTGATCTTCTATTAGGAGTATGTTATATTGTGCAATGTGGTGCTCAGTTAACGTTTGGTTCATTTGTTGTGGTGTTTAGTTAACTGTTTTGTTTGGTTCAATTCTGGAATGCGGTGTTCAGTAGTTGTGGGTGCATTTTGTTATTGTATACCATGTGAGGAATAAATTGAATTTGGCTGTAGTAATACATGAGAAACAAATACAATTGCTATATTTCCAAGTTGTTAAGCATGCTTGGTTTGGTTAACTGTCTGATCTTCTATTAGGAGTATGTTATATTGTGCAATGTGGTGCTTAGTTAATGTTTGGTTCATTTGTTGTGGTGTTTAGTCAACTGTTTGGTTCAATTCTGAAATGCGATGTCCAATTGTCGTGGGTAGAAGTTTTTATTGTTGTGCGTGTGAGGAATAAATCGAATTTGGCTGCACTTAATACATGAGAAACATATACAAGTGCTATATTTTCTAGTTCTTAATCATGCTTAGTTTGGATAAATGGGATTTCCATGTGGCTTGAATTAATCTGATGAATCTGCAATGTGCTTATTTTTCATCAACATATTTTATGCAAACCCTTACTTAACCTGATGACTAACTACCTTATATGTGTTGCAGGGAAACAATGGGAAGCACTGAGGTTTACAATCAAGGTTAGCATGTGCATGGTCCGTTGTCTAATAGCACATTATTGTGCAACTGTAGGAACCATTCTAATATTTAGGTTTTTAACAATTTGGTCTTGCACATGTAGGTCCTGCTGTCAGAGGTTTTGACCAACTGTTCGACCCTTTTTGCATATGGGGAAATGAGTTGTCCATGAATATCAGTCAAGTCAAGAAACTCACAAAGATTGTTAGGATAAAGAAATTAGCAAAAAAAAAAACAACAAGATCTTTGTCTGCACAATGAAGAAGACATCAGTTCACTACAGGATGGTACTAACTATTATACCTTGCCTTTTTTATTCCTTTGCCCCATTTCCAATATAGAGAAGATATTTATGCACATCCTTGTTTTCAGGCCTTTTCAAAGCAGTTCACTGATGATTACCTCTCAAACCACCTGTATGGTCAGGAGGCGAGGAAGGTATTCATACAACACCTACGGTTCAATATTGAAGTGTTCTTGAAGAGGACGAAGGATGGACTGTCAATCATCCACAGGCACTGGCCTAAAGTTACAAAGACCTTCAACATCAATGAAGGCTCAATATTTGCCTTCTGCTTCAGCAGTTTTCCATATGAGATAAATATGTCTATGTACCGTCTATGATGCTAATTTCGAAAGGTTATAGATGTTGCATGTGAAACTTGGTGCTGGTGTAGTTGTGTAATGGGTTAGCTGAGTGCTGAAGCTATATGATCTTGTACTCTGATGTATTTCAATTATGAAAATGAAATATATTGTGTGCTTAATACGAAATGTCAATTAGATTAATAAATGGATTATTAATAATCAGATAATTAGCCTGCTAATTGGGTTTTTCTATTGCAAACGGTTATTGAGAAAACACTGTGTGTGATGCATTCAATAACGCACACAGTTTCTAGGAGTAAACCGTGTTAGATTAATGAACAATCACACACGACATCCTCTTGAATACTGTTTGCGTTAGGCCACCTGGCGCAAACGTTTATCACATAAAAACTGTGTGTGATGGACAGCCCTTGACACACAGTTTCTTCTAGGCACCGTGTGTGATGCTCAATAACACAAATGATAAAATTGTTAATACCGTGTGCAATGGAAACTCTATCACAAACGATTTAACGGAGAAAATTGTGTGTGATGTACTTGCAAATAGAAACGTTTTCTTTGGAGCGACTATATGGGATGTATATATGAACGGAAACGTTTAGCGGTGACTGACTGTGTGGGATGTACTTACGACCGGAAATGATTTCGCCTGTATAATTGTATTTTTTAGCACTATTGTATGTATTTCTATATTTGCGTGCTCGCCGATCGCACACGCCCTCATTTTGCCGAGCGTGTGTGCCAGGAGGGCATATCCCCGACGGTTTCTGGGTCATGTGGCAACGACCCCCCTATCGCCCACACTCACTAGGCAACGGTTCCAAATACCTTCGCGGAAAGGTGTTAAAACCGTTTGTATAGCACCTCGTTGTACTAGTGGGGGTCGTACTTAAAATAGACTTTGAAAAAGCTTATGACAAAGTCAAATGGCTATTTCTTCAACAGACTCTCGGAATGAAAGGATTCTCTGCAAAGTGGCGCGCAATGATTCATAGCTTCGTTTCAGGAGGCAGTGTTGCCATTAAGGTCAATGATGACCCTGGCCACTATTTTCAAACGAAGAAGGGATTGCGACAAGGTGACTCGATATCGCCCATGCTATTCAATATAGTGGCGGATATGCTAGCAGTCATGATCGAGCGTGCCAAGGCTGATGGACAAATTGATGGGGTAATAAATCATCTAGTTGATGGTGGCCTCTCCATACTTCAGTATGCCGATGATACGATTCTCTTCATGGATCATGACCTCGAGAAAGCAAGAAATCTGAAATTAATTTTACCAGGATTCGAGCAAGTCTCATGTCTTAAGATCAATTTTCATAAAAGTGAATTGTTTTGCTTTGGCGAGGCCCAAGACGAGGCTCACCTGTACGCCAACCTGTTCGGATGCGGGTTTGGGCCAGTTTCCGATCACATATTTGCCGATACATTATCGGAGACTCACAAATGTTGAATGGAAACACGCGAGGAGAGGCTGCAAAAAATACTTAGCAGTTGGAAAGGTAAGCTATTGTCTCTAGGAGGAAGATTGGTCCTAATAAATTCAGTACTAAGTAATATGGTACTATATATGATCTCCTTCTTCCGGTTGCCGAAAGGAGTTTTACATAGATTGGATTATTTCTGATCAAGATTCTTTTGGCAAGGAGATAGCGAGAAAAAGAAATATCGACTGGCTAAATGGAGTGTGATTTGTCGCCCCAAAGACCAAGGCGGGTTGGGCATTCATGACCTTGAGGTTAAGAATAGGTCCCTACTGGGTAAATGGTTGTTTAAATTACTGACGGAAGATGGTGTATGGCAAACCCTCCTCAGATGGAAAATACGTGGGCTCCAAGGCGGTATCCCAAGTATACTAGAAGCCGGGGATTCTCACTTTTGGGCAGGTCTAATGGCTACGAAGAAATATTTCTTCTGCTATGGATCTTTCTCGATTAAGGATGGCTCGGAAATTAGATTCTAGGAGGATAAGTGGCTAGGAAATGGAACTCCCCGGGAAAAATATCCTGCTCTATACAATATTGTGCATCACAAGAGTGATACCATCTCCACGGTAATGGAACCATTTCCGCCAATGTGACATTTAGAAGGGATTTATTCGGACCCAGACTACAATCATGGAACATCCTGCTCCAGCGGTTGTCCACGGTGCAATTGTCACATGAGTCTGATGTATTCTGATGGAACCTACATGAGAATGGACAGTTCTCAGTGGAGTCTATTTATAGAGCGTTAATCCAGTCTGATGTCCCAGTTGATAATAACAAGAAGATTGGAAGATGAAAATACCGCTTAAGAATAAAATCTTCGCACGGTATCTTTGTCGCGGAGTTATTCTTAGTAAAGATAACTTTATTTAAAGGAATTGGCATGAAAGTCCGCAATGTGTCTTTTGTCACCATAATGAGACAATAAAACATTTACTCTTCCAATGCAAATTGGCTCGTTCTATATGGTCAGTCAAATAGCTTCTGGTTTATATCCTCCTTGTAGTGTTGTTAATGTATTTGGCAACTGGCTACATGGTTGATCACATGTTTTTAACGCTAAAAGTACTTCTCTTATGCAGGCTATCTACATATGTACCGGGACTCTTCGTTTATGGTCCTCTCTACAACATGTGGAGAATCGAAACTTGTTTATGAAGGTATGTACACGATTGGAGACTACGACGAGGGATATTTTTACCCAACATGGGTGGCAGCATGATCTTAGGATCCCCCCCCCCCTTTAGACGTTATACGAATACTACATGTTTTCCTTGTATTTCGCATTTTTATATTTATTTTTATTTAAATGAGAGGATATTGTTTGGCTGTGTGCATCTTAGCTATGCAGAGGCCGGGTGTAATGCTTAAATGTTTTAAATAATAAAGTGCCTCTTTTCCAAAAATATAATGTGTAAATATTATTTCGTAATGAATCTAGTTAAGAAAATTTGGTGTTTTAAATATTGCTATATTTTTATATAGATTTGGTCAAATTTAATGAGGTTTGACTTAGCAGCAAGGTAGAGCTTCAATTATTTTGTAACAGAGTAATTAACAATGACACTCTAACATGGGAGATATAATAAGAGCATGGTTAATAATACAGCCAACAATCGGCTGAGGAGTTGCCATGTCTTCTATAGCCAGCCTTGTGGTTCGCATGTACAATAGTAATTTTATATGTGTACTATTTTATTAATAGTTGGTCCATCTTACAATCTCATAAAGCGTCTTGGGTTCGTGCTAAAGCCTACTACTAATCAAGAGCCCGCTTCTCTTCTCTTTCCTCTTCTCTCTTCTCCAACTAAGTGAGATATAATAGTCTATTCCTTATAATATGTTTACGTCACCTTATTGTACTTGCTCTAAGTTGGTGATCATAAGCATGTACAAATACATGCAATCTTTATTTATTACCCCTTCCGTTTTAAAATAAATGACTCAACTTTGTCCTAACTTTGTGCCTCATTCTTCTCCCAGCCTATCGGTAAGCATCCACGTAAATCCGTTGATTCATATACTCGGAGCCACTTCCGGATCGTCATCCTCATCATCATGAACTATACCATTCAGTACACGTGCCATGATAAATATATTCTCTGTCCAAAAAGGATAAAAGAAAGGTGAGATTGGAATTTAGCAATATGTGAGATCCTTGCGTCTAGAGTCCTCAAAGGACAAAATTAGCTTTCTTCTCAACGAGTCGTCACTTGGCACGAGTCATTTGCACTGGAAATAAATACTATAGCTTCTATTTTTGCAAAAAAGGCATCCAGATCTCTTATAAAAGTTCATTATAAATACAAAGCATTTTAAACATAATAAAAATTATATCAAGATACTTAGACCACCAAACTACAAATACTACCGCGAATGAGCCAATGACGCGTCGTTCTCGCCGCTCCCATACCAGAGCCGGTTTGATCTTATCGATGATAGTCAGGAAGTCTTCATGCACATGCCCTTAAGGACGAGTGCCCTGGAGCCGCAGCCGTCGTTGTTGAACTCTTGAATCATTCTGAAGTGCCTGACACCATAACTCGCTGCCGCACACGCATGACAAGAAACTCTAACCTCACTGCGTCGAGGAGACGACAGGAATCTACGCCAGAGCTCTGTCGATTCCGTCCAAATGATGGACTCAAGGAGGATCGGAGCCCGAAAAACCAACTCCACAAACATGCGTCGTCATCCGCCCAAACGCCGCCCTGCAAGGACTAAAAAAAATCCTAACCTAAACTACTAGCCAAAGCAGAGGCACTGGGACTCTCCTCCCGCCATCGGCCGCCAGAGTGGCAGGCAGAAGGAAGATGAATCCACGGGTTAGTTGGTGGTGCTTGTAGGTGAGTTGTAAACCCTAGCCTTTGCTTGGGAAAAAGAACGCTTCATTGGTGCGTTGATCCTATGAGGCCTTAGCACGGCAACTTTTCGACTGTCTACCATAACAAATTATATTTGACTCTGGCGAGGAAGGGGCGATGACGGCAGCATGCCTTCGGCTCGCTTCAGTGTTTGTAGTCATCGCTAGTTGGTCTATGGATCCAAATGTAATTTTTATTATTTCTGGTGTTCTTTGTACTGCCATGATTGAAGACAAATACTTCCTCCGTCTTAGTTTACAAGTCCTACACGTATACCTAGGTTGCCAATTTGATCACCCTAATATAAACTATATAACACAAAAATTATATCTTTTGAAAATAGAACATCTGAAGTTTATATTGGTATAATTTTTTTTAATATATTACTTGTATTAGGTTGATCAAATTGACGACCTAGGGATACGCGCACGCTTTGTAAACTGAGAGAGAGGGAGTAGAAAGTTTTCTCATAAAAAAGAAAACGCTGCGCTAAAATAGATGTAGTACTATTACTTTATTACTCACACAATAGTAGTGGGTCTGATACAGTTTCCATAGCGTCACGCTGGGAGAGAAGACCACGCCGCTCTCGCCTATTTAGCTGTTGCGTCTAGGCCCTCGCTCTTTTTTTTTTTTTTTTTTTGAGAATTCTAGGCCCTCGCTCATGGGCTGCTTCCCTTTGCTCTTGGGTTTGCTTGCTAACTGGGCCTCACTCTGTCTTTGGCGTTCATATTTTCTCCTTTTCACCTTCATCGCTTCAGGTACATAGCTAACTTTGTCTAAAAAAAGGGTACTCCGTTCCGAATTACTCGTCTCTGAAATGAATGTATCTAGAATTAAAATACATCTAGATACATCCATACGTGCGACAAGTAATTCGGAACGGAGGGAATACATGATTTTTTTTCAAAACTATCATGTTTTTTGTAGCAATTTCGGAAACTATAGTGCAGAATGAAAAAAAAAATGCAAAACTATGACCCTGTCGGCCTCGAGTGGGCCGAAAAGGTGGTTTTCGGCCAGGCTAAGGCCGAAGAGGGCTTTTCGGCCGCGCTTGGGCGAAGACGCATGTACTGGGCGAAAAACGCGTGTCGGCGGGTCCCGGCGAAAATAGTAGCCGGCTACCCGCGGCGGCCGGGCGGCTGCTGCCAACCAGCGACCGGAGTGGGCCTTTTCGGCCAGGCTTCGACCGAAGTGGTTTTCGGCCACGGGTCGGCCGAAAAGGTGCGGATAAGCACCGTCCCCTTCCTCTCGCTGCCTCTGTTCTTCCTTTCTGTTTTCCCTTTCTCTCTCTTAGTTCTTCTTTGTACCTCGCCACCCCGCGCCGATCTCCTCCATTTGCCACCCATTTGCATATCCAACCCACAGAATCGGTAGATCATAGCAATCCCCGCCGGCCTACGGTGTTATTTTTTGCTATGGGATAGTTTTTGATGTGTTTGGAGAGGAGGAGCCATGGTGGAGAGGAGGACGGGTAGTAGGTGGTGGTGAGTAGTAGCAGCAGCTGTGGAGGAGGTGGTGGTGAGTAGTAGCAGCAGCTGTGGAGGAGGAGGTGGTGAGGAGGAGGAGCAGGTTGGGGGCTGACCGAAGTTGAACCTCCGGTCGTCGGGGGCGGCGCTGTAGTTCTCCGGTGGTGCAAGTACTTCGCGAGGTGGCCGGTGCCGCTGAGTCGAAGAGAGAAGCAAGAAGCTAGGGACACACGCTTCGAAGGTATAATCACGTCGTCACAAATTTTATCTAAATTGTATAGTTTAGTTAGTGTATATAAGTCATATTGTGAATATTAGTGTTAATATATTTGTGAAGGCATTTTAGCGCATAGTTCGTGTAGCGGATAATATTAGTGTTCGTTGTGATTAATGAGAAGATGACAATGTCTGACAGGTGAAAATGTCTGAATCAGTAAATCTGAATGTTTACTACGGCGATGGTAATGTTCGGTATAATGAGTTGGGGGTTGATCTTAGCGAGTTTAGAAATGGCGTCATGACACTAGCAGACCCGGACATACTGGACACTAGACAGTTGAAGTACTGGTTGACAACTAGTTTCGGGCTGGATCCTCAAGTATGTTCCACAAGATTCATGCATTGTGGACCAAATCTTGTAAAAATGTCAAGTGGGAGTTGATGCCGATAGATAGGAGACAACATTGGTTGTCCCTGTTAAGACGCTGCCGAGACCGAAGAATCCACCCATATGCACTTGTGCAACATGTGCCGAAGGAGGAGAATACCTTACAACTCCACAGGGGGTATGAACCCGGCCAAGGAAGTGAAGTGGCTAACGAGATTGTTTTATCCGAGTCACAGCCACAAGATGTGGATGCTAGCCAACCCGAGAAAGATTCAGACTACGTGCCACACAATGTTTGTGGTCCTGATACTGGGCAGAGTAGCTAGTCAATAATATTAGCTGGTTCTGGTTTTGCTGATGGGGATGAGGAAGGGGATGAAATGCAGAGGGTGATGGAGGAAGAGGACGAGGATGGATTGGTGGAGGAACTGGATTCTGAAAATTCGAGGATGAAATGGAGGTACCGATTCCTTCTGCATGGGAGCAGGACATATCCACCGGCCTTACTATCAACGATGGCCATGAGACTCCATGGCAGTATAATCTGAACCATGTACAGATAGGGGCTATGTTTGATACAAAGAAAAAATTGAAGTATGTGGTGATAAAGTGGGCTATGTCTACGCAGAGGGTTTTCCGGACACACATATCAAGTCCAACAAACTATACCGTGAAATGTGTTGAAACAGGTTGTCCTGGGAAGGTGCACGGCACGCGTCAAGTATGACATCCAGCGGCTTGTCACCATTGTCGTCCCACATAATTGTGTGAGGAAGAACTCCGGTGAAGCATCCAACCTGGCTTCAAGTCTCATTCGCAACTCATGTATACCGAGATAGTAGAGAAGAAAGATATGGAAGCAAAACACATCCGGACAGCAGTGAAGGTCGATGGAATTATGTCATTCCTTATGGGAAGGCTTGAGGGCCAAGGTAAGGCTATGGAGGAAAGGTTTGGGACGTTCTTCGACTCATATGATAATGATGTCCGTCTCCTTGCCATACTGAAGGACAGGAATCCTGGCACTTATGTGAACGTACAACACATGAGGTTGATGAGTATACCAGATTACAAGGTGTTGAAACGAGTGTTCTTCTCTTTCGCTATGTGCATCGAAGCTTTTCAGCATTGTCCTCCTGTTATGTTTGTGGATGGTACATTCCTGACCGGTCAGTATAGAGGGCAAATCTTGACTGCTATTGGTGTGGACGGGAACAATCAAATCATCCCACTTGCCATGGCATTTGTGGAGGGTGAGAACTTTCCCAGTTGGGTATGGTTCCTCCGGCAAGTGAAAATTGCCATTGTGAAGGACCGACCAAACGTGTGTGTCATTCATGACAGACATGCTGGTATATTGAAGGTCGTTTTTTGGTTGCGGTGCCGACTGCTACGGCCATAGACAACGATCCTCACGGGCCTCTTTTTAGATGGTTGAGCCAGTTTCAGGTAACCATCACGGCCACTTAAACAAATATTGTTTTTTTAGATGCCCGATGTTCATACAATCATTACGTTTCTATGTAGATTGTCTCGTTAGGATATCCCGATGTTCAATTGTCGGAGGCACAGATTGACCGGTCCCTAGAGGCACATATTCTTTGGCTGTTCGGCAAGACGATATTTACGGAGAACCACGTGACCACTGTCGATTCACGACTCATCGGTATTGCACGAGAGATAGCTGACGCACGTTGCCCTGCGGATATTCTACAGAGGAGTTTTGGTTCTGCTGTGTTAGCGGCTACGTACAGAGGCCTGTGCAAAGCTTGCTTGTTGAAGTCTAGAAAATCTAGTCTTGTTGGATGTCCATTATTGTTGCAGCTCTGGTCATACAAGAGATTCCCTATTGGACGACCCTATGTCTACGTTGATAAACCTTTTGGTTTGGAAGACTTAGCTGGGGCTTATGTGCCTGCTATCGGTGACTTGCCTACTATGGAATCTGTTTGGGCATGGCGAGAGGTACTTTTATATTAAGTAACAATTAATTCAATTATTTCTTGCCATTCAATAGTACTACTAATGCTTATTTGTTGTCATGCACAAAGACAGTTTATGATAGCGTGTTAGGGATGCTACCCGTCCTTCACGGTGCAGTTTGATAGTTTGCACGAGGATCAAGTTATCTGGAGCCATACTCGCCAAAGGCTATATCATCGAGGTACCAGCTTGGGATTTCTGGATTGTGCACTAGAGATCGGCACTTTTGGATGACCAAGGCCAAGTTGGTGTTCGACGTGAGGTTGAGGAGATGGCTCTTCATAGGGTGATGAGACAGTTCGGTCTATACCAAGAGCCCGATATTCCAGATATTCCACACTTGCCGTAACACGTGCACAAGTAAGTACTAATACTATTTTAGTCGTCACTCTGCATTCATAATATACCTAATCATGTATCGCAGATGTCAATCCTGTGGACGATCGCACGAGAGAAACAAGTCCATGGCTTATTGGCTTAATAGCATTACCCTTACGTTGACGAATGGACTACCACCGAGACAAATATCCGGGGTGAGGTTCGCCTTTAATCGAAATGTTCAGTTGTATCTGCAGCGCTACCGCATACAACGAGGATCTACTTGGTTCCATCACCTGCTCCCCGAGCAGATCGAAGCCCTCTCACCAGCTGATATGTACCCAAGCGCCTCTGCTAGGGGAACAAGACACCACGCTGCACGCGTGCCTTGGTTCTCATATGTTAAGTCTTTTGTTAATCTGGACATATTCGCTTGGTTATCTATTCGTGGTGTCTATCATACAACGAGGATATAATTGGTTAACTCTTCATGTACTGTGGTGACTTGACAAGACAGCGCGAGAGGAGGTTTCCGCTTTAATGCGGCGCTTTCGTGAGGGGAGAAACTATCCCACCGCGAGAGGGTGTCTCATGGTTGAGGCGCCTTGATGACAAGCTACGCGGGATTTACGCAGCTTGTTACGTAGACGGTCTTCGGATGTTGCACTTCCTCCTCCAAAGACATCGTCCGCCACGCCCCTCATGCAAAGCATTCGTAACCACGACCCCGTGCACCGCTCGTAACCACGACCCTTTGTGCAATCCGTGCGTAACCTCATCCTTCACAGCCGTGGAGCTCTTCCCGGCATGAGCCACCTCCTTCATAGCGTGGAGCTCTTCCCGCATCAGCCACCTCCTTCACAGCTAGGGAGCGCCATCGCATCGCCAGATGGAACTAGGTAACACTACTCACTACATTCTTTTCAACGAAGTAGTAATCGCTCCTGCAATCTCAGCAGTCACTGATGCTTACTGATGGTGCTTTGTTCATACATTTGTATCAATTTTACATGTTTTACTTTACCGCAGGCGGCAACCAGTCGCAACCGTTCATGCATTCAGAGCAGTCACCGATTCTTAGTGGTGGTGCTTCGTACTTTGAGGGCGATGGCGAGGATGATGACCAAGCTACAAACATTTATGGCTTCTCGCAGACAGTGTTTCACACTCCACCACCACCACCGATGCAGGAGACACGCACTGTGATGCATTTGCGAGGTTAACTATGGTCGTGGTTATCGCGAGCCTCGTCCACCGCCTCAGCGCTTATCGCCTTCTGGTCCTCGCCCGAGGAAGACCCAGATGATGAAGTCATATACCTAGGGTAGGGTCATGGACCTGTCCAAGATACCCTCCCCAAGGTCATCCTTAGAGTAAACTGCCTACCAGTCGACCTGGTAGGTTTCCACTCGACAGATTCAAAGACACTCGACCATGAAGACCCACTCGACCACCAGGAGTCCAAGAGCCACTCGGTGTCCAAACGGTCTCAAGATTAAGTAGTCTTTATGGTCATGATGACACTTTATGTAAGCGCTACCAGAATGCCTAGCCTTAATGTACCTTAAACCCTCCGCTTCGTGGGCTGGCTGGGGTCTTGGCGACTCTATATAAGCCACCCCCTCCACAGTAGAAGGGTTCGCACCCTGTAATTCATACACATATAATCCAATGATCGCCTCCGGCTCCGAGACGTAGGGTTGTTACTTCCTCCGAGAAGGGCCTGAACTCGTAAACTCGCATGCACTAACTAATCCATAGCTAGTACCTTGCCTCTCCATACCTACCCCCATTCTACCGTCGACTTAGAACCACGACAGTTGGCGCCCACCGTGGGGCAGGTGTTCTAGCGATTTGTTGGAGAAGTTGGGATTCTTCGATCTCCCACATCATGGTTTCGTGGAGTTTTGGTCGAGGGCGCGAGATCCGCCTCGGCGCCACGCTCATCGCCAACGACTCCGCTTGGCTTCAGGAGGCTCCTCTCGACGCCGACGCTCCCGTCCGTCGACGGGCAACGACTTCAGCGTCGTCAAGGCCCTCCTCATGCGTAAACCGTCGACCCAAGATGGGTCGGTTCTTATGCCGTCCTCACTCCTGGGCCTCCCGCCGCGCAAGCGCCAGTCGGTCGAGGCTTCAGCGATGGGTGAGGCATGCGGTGGCTCGCCATCGGCCACTTCCCAAGTCGCGGCAATCGAGCCCGACGAATCTCTCTGGCCTGCTCGATCGTCGGACCGGCTCGCAGAGATCGTGATCCGAAAAGGATAGCAGCGATCCGGCAGCAGAGGTTCTGATGGTCGACGGACTACGCAGTCCTCCTGGATACCCCCGCACCGATGGAGGCGACGGTGGAGGTGATCCGGCGCAAGATCACGAAGAGTACCAACCCGAGCCCCTCACTTTGCTGCAGAGGGAGGAACTTCGCCGCCGAAACATGGATGCGCTTCACACTCCAATCGTTGGAGAAACCCCCGAGGCTCGTGCCTTGGAGGATGCGCGCTTGGCCAACTTGGCGGAGCGCACTCGACTGGAGAACCTCCAGCGAGTTCTTGATGAGCGCACGCGACCACGGGTTCCATAATCCAGTCGACGTCAGCTCTTTTCGCAACCAACTCGGGTATATCGAACTCCGATTCAGAATTTAGCAGCTGCAGCCCGTATAGCAGAATCAATTCAGCCCTCCCAGTCGGAGGCGGGTAGAGGTTTGCAAGAGATCAGAGATTTACTCCGGGCAGCAGGAGATCAAAACTCAGTCAGATCACAATCACGAAACAGGATTCACAGCAGATCCGTCGCTGTGAATTCAGTCGATCGCCCATAGTCCAAGATCGCCTCCGAGGCGTGAGGAACGTGGAGGCCGGCGTGATGATCAGTAAAGGAATCGCGAGCCGTATGAGCACCGATTCGATCGCAATGATCGACGTGGAGTGCCCACCCCTCCCCCAAGGGGTGGATCATACGCCTCGGCAACAAGATGACAGACGCCAACACAAAGGTCATGCGAAGGGTTCCAATGACCCCAGAGCCTGTGCTTTGATGCAAGGTCCATCATCATTCAAGGCTTGGTCGACAGAACAGAGCTCACCGAGAAGGTCATGATGAGATGTTCCTCCAGCAGCAGAGTTCATGTCTCAGGGCCAGAGTGTTTTAGCAGGGCCATCAGAGCCGTAGTGATTCCTCTCAACTTCAGGTTGGCGACTGGAGTCAGTAAGTTCACCGGTGAGTCCAAGCCTGACACTTGGCTTGAGGACTACCGAGTGGCTGTTCAGATTGGCGGCGGCAATGATGAGGTAGCTATGAAGCATTTTCCCTTATGTTGGAGGGTTCGCCGAGCATGGTTGAATCTGCTTAGCACCCAGCAGATTTACACTTGGGAAGATCTGCCCGAGTGTTTGTCAGACATTTGAAGGGACTTGCAAGCGACCAGCAGGATTGACAGAGCTGCGATCGTGTGTGCGTAAGTCGAATGAAACTTTGAGAGATTACATCCAGAGATGGATAACCTTGCACCACACAGCTTGAGAATGTGTCCGATCACCAGCAAGATGTGCTTTCAAGGAAGGCGTCAAGAACAGAGAGTTGAGTTTGAAATTGGTCTGACAGAGATATGACCCTGAGTCGGATGATGGAGATTGCCACCAAGTATGCTAATGGTGAAGAAGAGGATCGGCTCCGGAGTGGTAAGTACAAGTCAGCCGCTAATGAAACCGCGGAGGAAATTCCAATGGAAGCGAGCGCAAAGTCGAGCCAGCCGCTCCCGGAGAAGCCTTGGCTGTGACCCCACGAAAGTTCAAGGGGAAACCCAAGGGTCCATGGAACCCCAAGAAGGTCAAAGACCAAGATGGGAATGATCTGTTGGACTTGCCGTGTCACATTCACACGAAGAAAGATGAAGAGGGTAAACTCATTTACCCAAAGCATACCACTCGACAATGTCGGCTCTTGATTCAGCAGTTCCAAGGGAAGCAGCCCAAGATAAGGAAAAAGGGTCGGATAAAGTTGAGGACAAAGAAGATAGTGATGGTGGATACCCCCAGGTCAATTCCATCCTGATGATTTTTGCTGACGTTGAAAGCAAAAGTCGATTGAAACTTATCAACCGAGAAGTGAACATGGTCGCTCCGGCGACTCCCAATTATCTGAAATGGTCCCAGACCGCCATCACATTCGACCAGTCCGATCATCCGACACACATTGCCACCCCTGGGAGGCAAGCGTTGGTGGTCGACCCAGTCGTTGAAGGTACTCGACCGACCAAAGTTTTGATGGATGGCGGCAAAGGCTTCTGAACATCTTGTATGCAGAGGCGTTGAAAGGGATGGGCATTCGATGTCCGGACTCAGACCAATAATATGAGTTTCCACCGAGTCATTCCCGGAAAGAAGGCTGAGTCACTCGGTCAAATTGCTCTTGATGTGGTTTTTGGTGATTCAAGCATTTCAAGAAAGAAAAGTTGACCTTTGAGGTCGTGGATTTCCAGGCGCTTATCATGCTATTCGGGAAGGCGGCGATGCCCATTTCATGGCCCGACCATGTTATGTGTACCTCAAGTGAAGATGCCCGGCCCCAAGGGTGTGATCACCGCCATTGGCAATCGGAAGAAATCAAAGAGTGTTTCCGAAAGGCTCTAAGATTGCTGATGCTCGATGGCGATGGTAGAATTGCAAGAATATCGAAGACCGCAGATCCGAGTGATTTGTTGCGAGCCAAGAAGCCCGCTACAGAGTCGGCATTTCAGTCGTCCGGTGAGACGAAGCAGGTTCATATTCACCCGACCGACCCCAATGCTGCTCCGACCAACATCTCAACAACACTCGACTCCAAATAGGAAGAAGCGCCGTCCGGTTCCTCCGTGAGAACTGGGACATCTTTGCATGGAAGCCTTGCGACATGCCGGTGTTCCCCCGGAGCTGGCTGAGCACCATCTGCACGAGTCGACTCAAAAGTCAAACCTGTCAAAGAACATCTTCGACGGTCCACCGCCCGTAAGAGAAAGGCCATAGGCGAGGAGGTGGCTCGGCTCTTAGCAGCAGAGTTTATCCGAGAAATTTACCACCCGAGTGGCTCGCCAATGTGGTCATGGTCCCTAAGAAGGACAATTCACTGCTCATGTGCATCGACTTCAAACATATCAATCGGGCCTGCCCGAAGATCATTTTCTCTCCCCGCATCGACCAAATAGTCGACTCGATTGCGGGATGTGAGCGGTTGTCTTTTTAGACGATATTCCGGTACCATCAGATCCGTCAGTATGGACCCGACGAGATCAAAACAGCTTTCATCACTCCATTCGGTGCTTCGTTATGTCACCATGCCATTCGGCCTCAAGAATGCCGGAGCCACGCTCATGAGGATGATTCGTAAGTGTTTACTCACTCAAATCAGTCGGATGTGGAAGCATACATGGATGACATTGTGGTCAAGTCACGGAAAGGTTCTCACCTGTTGACCGACCTTGCTGAAACATTTGCCAATCTCAGGAGGTATGATATCAAGCTTAATCCATCAAAGTGCACATTCAGAGTTCCTGGTGGAAAGTTACTCGGTTTTCTCGTTTCTGAACGAGGAATCGACACTAACTCAGAAAAGGTTGGCACTATTCTCCGAATGAAACGCCCTGTGCGTGTGCACGATGTCCAGAAGCTTACTGGATGCTTGGCCGCTTTAAGTCAATTCATCTCTCGCCTCGGTGAAAAGGCATTGCCTCTTTACCGACTGATGAAGAAGTCAGACAAGTTCGAGTGGACTCTTGAAGCTGATGCAGCGTTTGCAGAGCTCAAAGCTCTGCTCTCCACCCAACCGGTGCTTGCTGCCCCAATCAGCAAAGAGCCGTTGCTGCTTTACATTGCAGCCACAGGACAAGTCGTCAGTATAGTACTTACGGTCGAGCGGGAAGAGGAAGGAAAAACCTTCAAAGTTCAGCGCCAAAGATATTATCTTTCGAAGTGTTAACCCGTCAAGCAAAGATACCCTCATTATCGAAGCTTGTGTATGGGATTTATATGACCGCAAAGTAGGTTGCTCACTACTTCTCGATCATTCCATTACGATCGCCGCCGACGCCCGCTATCGAGAGATTCTGCACAACATAGACGCATCGGTCGAGTGGCTAAATGGGCGATTGAACTTCTTCCCTTGATATCAAGTTTGAGGCAAAGAAAGCCATCAAGTCCCAAGCAATAGCAGATTTCATCGCCGAGTGGATTGAACAACAGCTTGCCGACTCAAGTTCACTCGAGCACCGGACTATGTTCTTTGATGGTTCCAAGATGCTGAATGGTTCCGTGTTTGGGTAGTATTGGTTTCCCCGAGGAGATAAGCTCGGATATGTGCTCCAGATTCACTTTGATTCTTCCAACAATGAAGCGAATCTGAAGCGTTGTTGTATGGGTTATGATGGCCATTTCACTCAGCGTCCGTCGCCTCATGGTCTATGGCGACTCAGATCTGGTGGTTAATCAGGTGATGAAGGAGTGGGACGTCAGAAGTCCAGCCATGACTGGCTACTGTAATGCAGTGAGGAAGCTAGAAAAGAAGTTTGAGGGGTTAGAGCTCCATCACATACCCCGACTGAAAAATCAAGCTGCTGATGATTTGGCGAAAATAGGGTCCAAGAGGGAAGCCATTCCCAGTGATGTGTTTTTGGAGCACATCCGCACACCGTCGATTCAAGAGGATCCTTTCACCGAAGAAGCTCCACAGCCAAAAAGTGCCACTGATCCGACTGAAGTGGAGGTCCCAACGGTGGTCGACCTAGTCATGGAAGTCGTGGTCATTACTCCCGACTGGACAGTACCGTACATCGCATACATCCTGAGGAAAGAGCTCCCGGAGAATGAAGAAGAGGCTAGACAGATCGTCCGTCGATCCAAGGCCTTTACTGTGATCAAGGGACAGCTATTCGAGAAAGCGTGATCGAGTCAGCCGAAGTGCATAACGCCGTAAGAAGGTCGATAATCCTTGATGATATCCACTGAGGACCTGTGGTCACCATGCGCCCTCTCGACCATCGTGGCTAAAGCATATCGGCGGGATTTTACTGGCCAAAGGCAAATGAAATGGCAAAGGAAATAGTCGACAAATGTGAAGGATGTCAGTTCTACTCCAATATGTCACACAAGCCCGCCTCGGCGTTGAAGACCATTCCACTTGTCTGGCCTTTTGCTGTTTGGGGGTTGGATATGATTGGACCGCTGAGAACTAGCAGGAGTGGTTTCACTCATTTGCTTGTGGCAATGACAAGTTCACGAAGTGGATCAAGCTAAACCTATCAAGAACCTTGATGCGCAATCGCTGTCGCTTTAAATCGAGAATTTATATTCAAATATGGAGTTCCGCACAGCATCATCATGGACAATGGGTCAAAATTCGATTCCGACAAGTTCAAAGCCTTTTGCGCCTCTCAGGGCACGCGAGTCGACTATGCTTCATCCACCACCCCGGTCGAATGGACAAGCTGAACGAGCAAATGGTCTAATTCTCAAAGGATCAAACCTCGATCGATGCGTGATCTCAAGCATGCAGCAGGAGCGTGGGTTGACGAACTTCCGTCGGTTCTTTGGGGATTGAGGACCACTCCTAATCGTTCGACTGGGAGAACTCCATTCTTTATGGTCTATGGAGCTGAAGCAGTTCTGCCGAGTGACCTGCTTCACAACGCCCCCCGAGTCGAACTCTACTCTGAAGCTGAAGCCGAGCAAGCCCGTCAAGATGCAGTCGACCTCCTTGAAGAGGAGAGAGAGATGGCCCTGATCCGCTCGACCATCTATTAGCAGGACTTGCGTCGATTCCATGCTAGAAATGTGAAGAGCCGAGCCTTTCAGGAAGGAGATCTGGTCCTCCGAGTGGATCAACAGAAACCACACAAGCTCGCTCCCACTTGGGAAGGTCCCTTCATCGTCACCAGAGTTCTTCACAATGGGGCTTACTATCTTTACAACGTCGAACGCCAGATCGATGAGCCTCGGGCATGGAATGCGGAGCTGCTCCGCCCCTTTTACACTTAAGAGCTCACTCGGGTGAGATGTAATAAAAGTACCTCTGTAGTTTGTCTATCTAAATCAAGAAGATTATAATTTTCCCAGTGATTGTTATTACTTTTGTTAAATCCCCGCCCAAGGGTGACTTAGCTGCGAATCCGTTTACCTAAGTTTGTAAAAAATCCTTACAGTGTCGAGCCAGCCTCTCACTCGGGGTTTAGCTGCGAATCCGCTTTAGCCTAAGTGTTTAAAATCCTACCGAGTGGTGAGCCAGCCTCCCACTCGGAGGCTTAGCTGCAGTCCAAGTACTCGCCTAAGTGTTTAAAATCCTACCGAGTGGTGAGCCAGCCTCCCACTCGGAGGCTTAGCTGCAGTCCAAGTACTCGCCTAAGTGTTTAAAATCCTACCGAGTGGTGAGCCAGACTCCCACTCGAGGACTTAGCTGCAGTCCAAGTACTCGCCTAAGTATTTAATACAATGTGCACTTTGCAAGGACGGCGAGGTACAGGTCGACTGTTGCCTTCCCCTTCAAAGCTATGACACAAAAATCCTCCTTGGAGGCTTAGCTACAGTCCAGTACTCGCCTAAGTTTGAAAAATCCCACCGAGTGGAGAGCAAACCTCCCACTGGGGCTTAGCTGCAGTCCAAGACTACTAAGTTTGAATCCCACCGAGTGGAAAGGAAACCTCCCACTGGGGCTTAGCTGCAGTCCAAGACTAGCCTAAGTTTGAAAATCCTACCGAGTGGAGAGCAAACCTCCCACTGGGGGCTTAGCTGCAGTCCAAGACTACCTAAGTTTGAAAAATCCTACCGAGTGGAGAGCAAACCTCCCACTGGGGCTTAGCTGCAGTCCAAGACTACCTAAGTTTGAAAAATCCTACCGAGTGGAGAGCAAACCTCCCACTCGGGGGCTTAGCTGCAGTCCGGGACTTGCCTAAGTTTGAAAACATACCGATCCGCAAGGACGACGAGGTGCACGTCGACTGCTACCTTCTCCTTCGGAGCTACGCCACAAGTACAACGTGCGCTCCACCCCGATCCGCAAGGACGACGAGGTGCAGGTCGACTGCTACCTTCTCCTTCGGAGCTGCGCCACAAGTACAACGAGCGCGCCATCCCGATCCGCAAGGACGACGAGGTACACGTCGACTGCTTCCTTCTCCTGCACCTGCAAGAGCCACAAAGTGTAGGTGTAACGCCCCGGATTCGATGCGCCAGGTGTCCGTCAGTTTTTCAATGTCTTTGCCATGTCATGTGCTTGCGTGTTGCACTTTGCCATGTCATCATCTGCATTTCATATCATGTCATCATGTGCATTTCATTTTGCATACATGTTCGCCTCATGCATCCGAGCATTTTCCCGTTGTCCGCTTTTGCAATCCGCACTCCTATGTCTCCGGCGCCTCTTTTACCTCCTTTCGTAAAGGGTGTTAAACGGTCTTAGAATGGACCGAGGTTTGTCAAGCGGCCTTGTTATAGCACCGTAGAACCGCCTGTCAAGTTTCGTGCCATTTGGAGGTCGTTTGGTCTCCAACGGTTAACCGGGTAACCGCAAAAGCCTCTTTTGTTGCAGCCCAACACCCCTTCCAAAGTGGCCCAAAACCCAGCAAACTCCCCTCCATGCTCTCGGTCGTTCGATCACGATCGCGGTGGCGCTCCGCCTCCTCATTTGGAGTCTCCTAGCTCCCTCTACCTATAAATAAGCCCTTCCCCTCAAAAATCTCGGATGAAATAGACCCCTAACCCTAGCTTCTTCCTCCTCCAGCCGCCGGACATGTCCGCGCCCGGCCGGACATGTCCAGCCGCCGCACGGCGAATCCGGATCTGCCACCTCACCACCGCCACCTTCTCTCCTCAGCCCGCCGCCCCCGCCTGGCCCGGGCAGGCCCGCCCGAGCCCACTGGGCCCGAGGCGCCCGAAGGCCTCCCGCTCCTCCGCCGACCTCCCGCGCGCAAGATCTCGCCTCACGCCGCCGAGCTCGCCCGCCACCGGCGCCCTCGCCTCCTCCTCGCCCTCGCCGGGCCTCTTCTCCCACCGGCGCCGCCATGCCCCGCCGCCGCCTCACCGCGCCTCTCACAGACTCGTCGCCGGCTGCCGCTCCTCTCGCCTCCGCCTGCGTCCCTGCTGGGCGCCGCCCAGCAGCCTCCCGCCATTGAGTTCCGCCGGATCCGAGGGAGTGGATCAGATCCACCACACCTCCATCCAACGCCTCCCCACGCCTCGATCTCTCCGTCCGGATCCATCTCGTCCGCTTGACTTTTCGCGGAGGTGAATTCTTCCAAGTCCCTGATTCCAAGTGTTTTTTATGCATTTTCATCGCATCATATCTCTGCATCCGTAGTCTGCTTTTGCGCGTGTAATATGTCAATCTGTTCGCCTCGACGAGTACATCATTTCATCTCATTGCATCTTTTTCATTTGAGCTCATCTTGATGCCCGAAATGCTGTTGGAAGAGTGCTATGTGATGTTAGTTTCAGATTCTTATCAGAACATGCACTTTTGTCATTTTTGCCATGATTGATGTGTGCACCCTATGAACTTGAGTCCTACATGTGTTTTGTAATATGCCATGCCATCTTTACAGGGGTGTATGCCATGTATTTTTGTGATCTCTGTGGTGACTAGCACAAGCATGCAAACTAGGCTTCATGATGTTGCTGATTTCAGCCCCTGTTCTGCTGATATTTTTATGCCATGTTAACTTGATGCTACCGAGAGTTCCATGCTTATTTTGAGATACTTCAGTAAGGATGTTTTGTTCTAAATGTCTTGCTATATCCATCCATGCCTTTTTTTACAATTATGGAGTACCATAGCTTGAGTCAATCGAGCTCTACTTTTGCTATAAAATGTTTCCTGGCAGGTTGTTTACATGTTATTCAATTTTGCCAAGGTTGTTGTAGTTGATCCGTGTATGCTATGATGTCGTTATTTCCATGTATAGCTTCTATGCCATGTCTTCTTACTGTTGGTTGCCTTGCCATGCCATGTATTGCTCTGTGGTGAGTGGTTCAAGCTCACCAACATGCCTACTTATCGTTGATCCTGCCATGTATGAGTGTCATATAACTTGCCATGTTTACATGGGTGCCATCATATTTTCTGATCCTTTTTGGCTCATGGTCAGTAAAGGACATTTGATATATGCATTTAGTAGATTCATGCCATGCCTTATTTTGCCATTATAAGTTCCTGTAACATGTTGTTTGATAGCTCTAAACATTGCAACCTGATGTTATTTCCTGATAAGTCTGAAACTGTTATTAATTGCAATCTTGGCATGTGTTTTTGAGCATGTTCTAGTGATTTATGGAGATAGCTCAGTGTTCATGTTTTGACATGCTTTACCTGTACATCATGCCCATGCCTTTTTTTCTTGTTGAGGTCCTGTAGCATGTTGTTTTGATGCTTGCAATATGCCTAGTTGCTGTTTTGGACAGATTGTTGCTTTAACTTGTATAGAGTGTATGTGTTGAACCGTTGCTCCGTTTTGAGTGTGCTCTATATGAAACTTGCTTGATTTTGCATGTAGTTTCATATTATCATGTTGCATCCTTGTTTTGAGGTGTTTGGTTGATGTTTGTATGCATTTTGCATCAATGCCATGCTTATCTTGTTTTGCTCATATCTTCTAGGCCGTAGCTCCGAATCTAATGAACTTTATATGTAACTTGACTAGAATTTCGTGTAGATCATCGTGGTGCATCTTAACTTGCTGTTTAACAACTTTAACATAAGGTTTATTCAGATCTGGACCAATTTCGAAGTTTACATATGAGGACTTACCGGAATTGTTATATGTTGCTTTCGGCCTCATTTAAACTTGCTTTGATGTGTTGCTCTTGTTTGCATCATCTCTTGCCATGAGTAGCTTCATGTAGCGTTGTCATGCATCATGCTTGTTGTGCATCATGCCTTGTTCATGTGTGGTGAGTTTACCTTGTTGTGTGCTTCTTCTTGTTAGTTCCTGCTTCGCTATGCGTCGTGAGGATTCGCTCGCTCACGCTTGGTTCGCTTCACGTTCGTCTTCTTCATGGACTCGTTCTTCTTCCTTGCGGGATTTCAGGAAAGATGACCGCTACCCTGGATCTCACTACTATCATTGCTATGCTAGTTGCTTCGCTCTTTCGCTATGCTGCGCTACCTATCATTTGCTCTTCAAGCCATCCCAAATTGCCATGTCAGCCTCTAACCTTTGTCACCCTTCCTAGCAAACCGTTGTTTGACTATGTTACTGCTTTGCTCAGCCCCTCTTATAGCGTTGTTAGTTGCAGGTGAAGATGAAGTTTGTTCCTTGTTGGAACATGGAGATGTTGTTCCTTGTTGGAACATGTTTACTTGTTGGGATATCACAATATATCTTATTTAATTAATGCATCTATATACTTGGTAAAGGGTGGAAGGCTCGGCCTTATGCCTGGTGTTTTGTTCCACTTTGCCGCCCTAGTTTCCGCTATATCGGTATTATGTTCCCGGATTTTGCGTCCCTAACGCGTCGGGTGATTTATGGGACCCCTTGACAGTTCGCTTTGAATAAGACTCTCCAAAGAAGGCCCAACATTGGTTTTACCATTTGCCTCACCACCACCTACTTTTCCCTTGGGAGTCGCTCTCTCGGGTCATCTTTATTTAGCCCCCGGGCGCCGCTTCTCTAAGTGTTGGTTCGAACCGAAACTGCTCATGGGACCACCTTGAGGCAACCCGAGGATTGGTTTTACTCGTAGCTAGACTCATCCGTGTTGCCACGAGAACTAGATATGTGCAGCTCCTATCGGGATTGTCGGCGCATCGGGCGGCTTTGCTGGTCTTGTTTTATTGTTGTCGAAATGTCTTGTAGCCGGATTCCAGACTGATCGGGTCTTCCGGGGATAAGGATATCCTTCGTTGATCGCGAGAGCTTATCATGGGCTAAGTTGGGACACCCCTGCAGGGTTTAAACTTTCGAGAGCCGTGCCCGCGGTTATGTGGCAGATGGGAATTTGTTAATATCTGGTTGTAGTAAACTTGAAGCAAACTCTTCTAAAATACACCAACCATGTGCGTAACCGTGAGTGTCTCTTTTCGGGGTTGATCGAGAGGTGAACACGGTTTCTGGGTTATGTCTGACGTAAGTAGGAGTTCAGGATCACTTCTTGATCATTACTAGTTGACGACCGTTCCTTTGTTTCTCTTCTCGCTTTCATTTGCGTATGTTAGCCACCATATATGCTTAGTCGCTGCTGCAACCTCACCACCCTACCCCTTCCTTTCCCTTTAAGCTTTGCTAGTCTTGATACCCATGGTAATGGGATTGCTGAGTCCTCGTGGCTCACAGATTACTACACCACCAGTTGCAGGTACAGGTTTGCGATGATCATGACGCGAGAGCGATGTTTGCTTGTCTTGGAGTTCTTCTTCCGCTTCTTCTTGATCGGGGATAGGTTCCAGTCGGCAGCTGGGCTAGCAGGGTGGATGTCGTTTGAGCTTCTGTTTATGTTTCATCCGTAGTCGGATGTTGATCTTGTATATGATGTTGATGTATTCTTGTGGCATTTGTGCCTTATGCATGTATCCCCATCTATTATGTAATGTTGATGTAATGATATCCACCTTGCAAAAGCGTTTCAATATGCGGGTCTATCCTTGGTGGGACCTTCGAGTTCCTTTTGGATAGGGTCGCATATTGGGCGTGACAAGTTGGTATCAGAGCCTCGACCGACCTTAGGAGCCCCTTGATTGATCGTGTAGTTTGGCCGTTGTTGAGTCTAGAAGAAAACTGATTTTCGGAGCCTAGTTATATCGGAGAGTAGGATTCTTTTTACTCCTCAGCCCATCGTCGCTCTGGTGAGGAATCTTGACGTAGATGTTTTGAATTACTTCTCTTCCCCTTCAAATTTTCTTTAGGATCACGCAGTTGGTTTTTCGATCGTTGGTTCTCATCTCTTTTCATCCGGTGCATTTTTCGTCAAGTTGACTCGAACCCCTTTGTCTTGCGCGAGATCAATCCTCAGTTCTTCCTCTGACGTCGTTGTTTTTTTTCCTTGTCCGAAGTTGTCCTTGTTTTTTCCCGCCCGCCCTCCCTTCTTCTTTTCCTAACCGGAGTCTGTATTCGAGTACCCATCCTACTCGTGCGAAGTCTTTGCTTTCTTTCCTCAATGATTTCAACCGGTGTCTTCTCTTCAAGATATTCGTCGGTTCCCCCTTCCAAGTTGTCTTTGTTTTCCCGCCCTCCCACACTATTATTCCCGCAGTTCGAGTTTCTTCCAACCATCAATTCCATTCTTGTGGAGCCTCTTCAGTCTTCCCTCAATTATTTCAACCGGTGAATTCTCGTTTTGTACGACATTCTTCATCTCTTTTCTTCTTCGGTGGACTCAATTCAAGTTTTGAGGTTGATCACATTCTTTTCCTTGGATCAAGTGTTTTCCCTGCTCGTTCGCCTCTCGCTAATTTATCCTTCCAGAGTGTTCAACACATCTCAGGAGATTCGTCTATGTTTGAATTAATCCGAGGTTGTCACCTCATTCAAATATTTCAGTTATTCCGGTGCATCATCTACCTCTTCAACAATCCTTTCCAACGGTGTTTTCTTTTAGTGGGCCCTAACCCACAGGTATTTTCCCAGGATCTTACCTGACTCTTCTAATTTCCCCGGAGTTATTCTCAATTCTTTTCGAGTTTGACGTAAGAATGGATCCCATCAGTCAGATGCTTTTTCAAGATCGATTTCAAACCATTTCATTGTTGGCTCACCCTTTTCGGTTTTCATTCTCCCGGAGTATCTCATTAATTTTGGTGGTGTTTATCATCGTCCTTGAAGACCGAAGTAGAGTTTCTCTTAAATCTTGTCCGTTCTCCCGGAGATTCGCGGTGCTAGCTCGATGTTATCCTATCTAGTTGTTTCCAGTTGTGCAATTCTTTTCATCCATCCGGAGTATTTCAGGAGTTATTTCCATCTCAATCATCCGGAGGCCATCTTTTCGGAAGATTTCTTCGTTCCAAGTTGTCAAAGTCGTTCTCCAATTATTCTATATCCGCGCCCCTTCGTTCGTCTCAATATTCTTCCGGTGCTTCGCTCAAGTGTTCTTAACCAGCTCATGATCTCTTTGTTCTTTTGCATCTAAATCCCCTCTAGCTTATTGGTTCTTCTAATTCTTTCCGGCGATTCGTTCTATTCTCTTCGTTCATTTTCATTGCTAATGGTGGTTCGTTCAAGATTCTTTTTCTTTGATTATCATTTTATCCATTCGTTTTTTTCAATCCTACCGGTGGTTCACGAAGATCTTCTCAAGTTTGCGATATGTCACTTCTCAATTCTTTTTCAAGAAGAATAAGTAGTTTGCAAATATCCATTGTTTGTCATCAATTTAATTTGATGAAGGATAAGCATACAATAAATCTTATTCTTATTTCATCAAAGTGATTTAATCTTTTTCTTCGGAGTTTGTTCTTGAGGAATAAATTCTAGTTCCAAGTGTTTTCATCTTTTCTTTTCCGGAGTTCAAATTTCCTCGGCCATTTCGTCGGAAACCTCCGTCTAAATCATCGCAACGTTCATCTATTCTTTCATCCTTCATTTTATCTCGTCATCCTTTTGTTACCGGAGTTCTTCATGGTGGTTCTTCATGATTTAAGTCATTCTTCAAGAGTTCATCAAGTTTTTGTTGGTGGAGTTCAAGTATCTTTCTTCTTGCATATCAAAGTGCAATTAATTCTCCGTATTCTTTTGAAGTGGAGTTTTGCATCTCTTCGTTCTTCTCAGCTATTCAATCTTTTCCGCTTGTGGTCGGTTATCACCTTATAATTTTGAGATGTTTTCCATAAGTCCACAACAAGCTTATTCTTTCGTTGTTGATTTTCTCAACAACTTCAGTTCAAACCTTCCTTCTAAATTCTTTTCATTCCATTTTTCAATTCTTCCGGAGGCTTTGCGTTGTTTATCTCGTCAAATGTCATCCCATCGTGTGAAGTTCGTGTTCTATTCTTTCCTTTTTCAGCCGGAGTGCTACCTAAATCCTTTCAGTCTTATCCGTTTCTTTTCTCATGCTAACCACTCCGGTTAGAACGAGTGCTTTCATAGTCTATCTGATTCCGTGAGCTTTTGATTCTCGTCATTCTCGTCGTTCCTCTCTTTTTCTCGAGTGCTCTCGATTCTTTGCTTCTTCTCTTCAGTTCTTGTTTCACCTCATCCATTTTACCTTCCGTCTCGGTCCTAAGATCTCGGGACGAGATCTCTTGTTAGTGGAGGAGTGTTGTAACGCCCCGGATTCGATGCGCCAGGTGTTCGTCAGTTTTTCGATGTCTTTGCCATGTCATGTGCTTGCGTGTTGCACTTTGCCATGTCATCATCTGCATTTCATATCATGTCATCATGTGCATTTCATTTTGCATACATGTTCGTCTCATGCATCCGAGCATTTTCCCCGTTGTCCGTTTTGCAATCCGGCACTCCTATGTCTCCCGGCGCCCTCTTTTACCTCTTTTCGTGTGCGGGTGTTAAACGGTCTCGGAATGGACCGAGGTTTGTCAAGCGGCCTTGGTATAGCACCGGTAGACCGCCTGTCAAGTTTCGTGCCATTTGGAGGTTGTTTGGTACTCCAACGGTTAACCGGGTAACCGCAAAAGCCTCTTTTGTTGCAGCCCAACACCCCTTCCAAAGTGGCCCAAAACCCAGCAAACTCCCCTCCATGCTCTCGGTCATTCGATCACGATAGCGTGGCCGAAAACCGCTCCTCATTTGGAGTCTCCTAGCTCCCTCTACCTATAAATAAGCCCCTCCCCTCAAAAATCTCGGATGAAATAGACCCCTAACCCTAGCTTCTTCCTCCTCCAGCCGCCGGACATGTCCGCGCCCGGCCGGACATGTCCAGCCGCCGCCCGCCGGCGAATCCGGATCTGCCACCTCACCACCGCCACCTTCTGTCCTCAGCCCGCCCGCCCGCCCGCCCGGGCCCGGGCAGGCCCGCCGAGCCCATCGGGGCCCGAGGCGCCTGAGCCGCCTCCCGCTCCTCCGCCACGACCCGCCCTGCGATCTCGCCCGCCGCCGGGCTCGCCCGGCCACCGGCGCCCTCGCTGGCTCTTCTCCCGCCGGCGCCGCCATGCCCGCCGCTGCGCGCCCGGCAAAGCCGCCGCCGCCACGGCCGAAGCGCCTCCCAGACCTCGTCGCCGCCGGCTCGCCTGCTCCTCCGCTCCGCCTCCGTCCGCTTCACGGGCGCCGCCTGCATGCCCCCGCTTGGAGTTCCGCCAGATCTGAGGGAGTGGATCAGATCCACCACTCCCTCCATCCAAACGCCTCCCCACGCCCGGATCTCTCCGTCCCGGATCCATCTCGTCCCGCGTTGACTTTTCGCGGAGGTGAATTCTTCCAAGTCCCCAGATTCCAGGATTTTTTATGCATTTTCATCGCATCATATCTCTGCATCCGTAGCTCCGTTTTGCGCGTGTAATATGTCAATCTGTTCGCCTCGACGAGTACATCATTTCATCTCATTGCATCTTTTTCATTTGAGCTCATCTTGATGCCCGAAATGCTGTTGGAAGAGTGCTATGTGATGTTAGTTTCAGATTCTTATCAGAACATGCACTTTTGTCATTTTTGCCATGATTGATGTGTGCACCCTATGAACTTGAGTCCTACAAGTGTTTTGTAATATGCCATGCCATCTTTACAGGGGTGTATGCCATGTATTTTTGTGATCTCTGTGGTGACTAGCACAAGCATGCAAACTAGGCTTCATGATGTTGCTGATTTCAGCCTGATGCTCACTGATATTTTTATGCCATGTTAACTTGATGCTACCGAGAGTTCCATGCTTATTTTGAGATACTTCAGTAAGGATGTTTTGTTCTACATGTCTTGCTATATCCATCCATGCCTTTTTTTGCAATTATGGAGTGCCATAGCTTGAGTCAATCGAGCTCTACTTTTGCTATAAAATGTTTCCTGGCAGGTTGTTTACATGTTATTCAATTTTGCCAAGGTTGTTGTAGTTGATCCGTGTATGCTATGATGTCGTTATTGCCATGTATAGCTTCTATGCCATGTCTTCTTACTGTTGGTTGCCTTGCCATGCCATGTATTACTCTGTGGTGAGTGGTTCAAGCTCACCAACATGCCTACTTATCGTTGATCCTGCCATATATGAGTCTGTCATATAATTTGCCATGTTTACATGGGTGCCATCATATTTTCTGATCCTTTTTGGCTCATGGTCAGTAAAGGACATTTGATCTATGCATTTAGTAGATTCATGCCATGCCTTGTTTTGCCATTATAAGTTCCTGTAACATGTTGTTTGATAGCTCTAAACATTGCAACCTGATGTTATTTCCTGATAAGTCTGAAACTGTTATTAATTGCAATCTTGCCATGTGTTTTTGAGCATGTTCTAGTGATTTCTGGAGATAGCTCAGTGTTCATGTTTTGTCATGCTTTACCTGTACATCATGCCCATGCCTTTTGTTTTCATGTTGAGGTCCTGTAGCATGTTGTTTTGATGCTTGCAATATGCCTAGTTGCTGTTTTGGACAGATTGTTGCTTTAACTTGTATAGAGTGTATGTGTTGAACCGTTGCTCCGTTTTGAGTGTGCTCTATATGAAACTTGCTTGATTTTGCATGTAGTTTCATATTATCATGTTGCATCCTTGTTTTGAGGTGTTTGCTTGATGTTTGTATGCATTTTGCATCAATGCCATGCTTATCTTGTTTTGCTCATATCTTCTAGGCCGTAGCTCCGAATCTAATGAACTTTATATGTAACTTGACTAGAATTTCGTGTAGATCATCGTGGTGCATCTTAACTTGCTGTTTAACAACTTTAACATAAGGTTTATTCAGATCTGGACCAATTTAGAAATTTACATATGAGGACTTACCGGAATTGTTATATGTTGCTTCCGGCCTCATTTAAACTTGCTTTGATGTGTTGCTCTTGTTTGCATCATCTCTTGCCATGAGTAGCTTCATGTAGTGTTGTCATGCATCATGCTTGTTGTGCATCATGCCTTGTTCATGTGTGGTGTGTTTACCTTGTTGTGTGCTTCTTCTTGTTAGTTCTGTTTACTATGCGTCGTGAGGATTCGTTCAGACACGCTTGGTTCGGCTTCTTCCGTTCGTCTTCTTCATGGACTCGTTCTTCTTCCTTGCGGGATTTCAGGCAAGATGACCGCTACCCTGGATCTCACTACTATCATTGCTATGCTAGTTGCTTCGCTCTTTCGCTATGCTGCGCTACCTATCATTTGCTCTTCAAGCCATCCCAAATTGCCATGTCGCCTCTAACCTTTGTCACCCTTCCTAGCAAACCGTTGTTTGGCTATGTTACTGCTTTGCTCAGCCCTCTTATAGCGTTGTTAGTTGCAGGTGAAGATGAAGTTTGTTCCTTGTTGGAACATGGAGATGTTGTTCCTTTTTGGAACATGTTTACTTGTTGGGATATCACAATATATCTTATTTAATTAATGCATCTATATACTTGGTAAAGGGTGGAAGACTCGGCCTTATGCCTGGTGTTTTGTTCCACTCTTGCCGCCCTAGTTTCCGTCATATCGGTATTATGTTCCCGGATTTTGCGTCCCTAACGCGGTCGGGTGATTTATGGGACCCCCTTGACAGTTCGCTTTGAATAAGACTCGTCCAGCAAGGCCCAACATTGGTTTTATCATTTGCCTCACCACCACCTACTTTTCCCTTGGGAGTCGCTCTCTCGAGGGTCATCTTTATTTAGCCCCCCCCCCCCACCCGGGCTAGTGCTTCTCTAAGTGCTAGTTCGAACCGAGCTGCCTGCGGGGCCACCTTGAGGCAACCCGAGGATTGGTTTTACTCGTAGCTAGACTCATCCGGTGTTGCCCTGAGAACGAGATATGTGCAGCTCCTATCGGGATTGTCGGCGCATCGGGCGGCTTTGCTGGTCTTGTTTTATTGTTTGTCGAAATGTCTTGTAGCCGGATTCCGAGACTGATCGGGTCTTCCGGGAGAAGGAATATCCTTCGTTGATCGCGAGAGCTTATCATGGGCTAAGTTGGGACACCCTGCAGGTTTAAACTTTCGAGAGCCGTGCCAGCGGTTATGTGGCAGATGGGAATTTGTTAATATCCGGTTGTAGTAAACTTGAAGCAAACTCTTCTAAAATACACCAACCGTGTGCGTAAATCGTGAGTGTCTCTTTTCGGGTTGATCGAGAGGAGAACACGGTTTCGGGTTATGTCGGACGTAAGTAGGAGTTCAGGATCACTTCTTGATCATTACTAGTTGACGACCGTTCCTTTGTTTCTCTTCTCGCCTCATTTGCGTATGTTAGCCACCATATATGCTTAGTCGCTGCTGCAACCTCACCACCTTACCCCTTCCTTTCCCTTTAAGCTTTGCTAGTCTTGATACCCATGGTAATGGGATTGTTGAGTCCTCGTGGCTCACAGATTACTACACCACCGATTGCGGTACAGGTTTGCGATGATCATGACGCGAGAGCGATGTTTGCTTGTCTTGGAGTTCTTCTTCTGCTTCTTCTTCGATCAGGGGATAGGTTCCAGGTCGGCAGCCTGGGCTAGCAGGGTGGATGTCGTTTGAGCTTCTGTTTATGTTTCATCCGTAGTCGGATGTTGATCTTGTATATGATGTTGATGTATTCTTGTGGCATTTGTGCCTTATGCATGTATCCCCATCTATTATGTAATGTTGATGTAATGATATCCACCTTGCAAAAGCGTTTCAATATGCGGGTCTATCCTTGGTGGGACCTTCGAGTTCCTTTTGGATAGGGTCGCATATTGGGCGTGACAGTAGGTCGACTGGATCCACCTCAGAGCTGCATCTCAAACATTGAAGCATAATCGGAGTGAAGAGCAAAGTTCACTCGAAGGCAAACAAAAGCATATCCTGACGATAAGTAAAGTTCGGATAGCATCCTAAGGATGCAGAAGTACCCAGGCATTCCGAGGCAAATTTAAGGTAGAGCATAAAAGTTTTTTACTCCTCGGGTGGAGGACTGGAAGGAGCCACAAACTGGTCAAGGTCGATCCCATCGGCGATCCGAGTGGCAGCGGCGATGAAAGTTTCCATGAAAGATTGGAAATCATACTTCTTGGTGTTCGCAACTCTGAGGGCCGCCAGCTTGTCCTCCCGCGCTTCCTTGCAGTGGACACGAACCAGAGACAGAGCAACATCAGCTCCGACCGGCGTAAGACTTTTTCCATTCTTGCACTCGACTTGGAACCTCATTCATCGAGTCATTAAGGACTCAAGGTCGCTACAAGCGTCTGTCCGGCGGAGGGTTGAGTCGATCCGTGACACCGCAGCTTTCGGTCGGCGAGATAGTCCACCACACTAGCGATGCGAGACTCCAATCAAGCACATTCATAGCGGCTTCATCCTTCACGGAGAGTTGATGGGGTCGAGCTTGTCTCCACTGACCGGTCTCTTCTTCAAGTTCTGACAGAGTTCTGCAAATACGACTCAAGTTCAAGCTAATGGTTCTATGGTGAGTCGATGATGACAAGTCGGTCGGATAAGAGGATTTACCTTCAAGCATGAGGAATAGCTTCTTGGCGAGCCCTCCCAGATAAACCTCCAGATCGTTCCTCCTCCCCGCCAGTTCGCCAACCTTGTCAGTCAGAGTAACTTTGTCATTCTTCAGTCGACTAGCCTCCTTGTTGGACGCGTAGAGAGCAGCCTTCAGGTTGGTATTCTCCTCTTGAGTTTTCCGACCGAGGCCGGTTTCTCTTCATGAGCTTTGTTTTCTCCAAAGCCGCCTTATGTGCCTCTGCAAGGTCGTGATCTTTCTTCTTCAGAGCCTCCTCCAGTTTGTCTGCAAAATAACAATAAGTCCAGAGTTGAGAATGGGTAGAAAGACAAAGACAGTCGTCAAGTTCTCACCAGCCATACCTTTTGCTTCGTCTCTCGCCTTTTGCAAGTTCTCCTGAGCAAGCTTCAAGTCAAGGTTGAGCTGGATCTGCTTGTTCTTCAATTCGGTATAGCGGGCCACGAGCTCGCAAGATTTCTGCAAAGAGTCAATCGACAAAAACATCAAATACAGGTCACTTCCGAGTGACTAAAGAAAAATCGTAGCATTTCTAAGACTACAGTCGAATCAAAACATTCGACAGTAGTCTCGGGGACTACACCCAGTGGGTGCACTCAGCGTGCCCCACTGATTTTACTAATCGGTTCGACGATCGACCGAAATAGGCAAAAAGGTTATGATCCTAAAACATAGCTAACTGTCGCCAGTCATCCATGTAAAAAATTTCTTAGACTATAGTCGATCGCCTGCATCCACCATAGTCTCGGGACTACACCAGTGGGTGCACTCAGCGTGCCCCACTAGTTCAAAATTCAATCGACACACCAACACCCAAGTGGGTGTACAGATGCAGATATGGAAATCTTGAAAGAAGAAATTTCAGGTAGCATATCCTAATGTAACAAGCAACTTACTTGGACATTGCTCAAGAGCCGAGCTTGCATCATAAGCCACCGGCTGGCCTCCCGACCACCTTCACTTGCTCCATCATGATCCCTGCTCAAGTATGGCCTCCTTGGCAGCACTCACTTGGTCTTCGGGGCGTGGTGCGTGGCAAAAGGGATGGCGGGTCAGCGGTCGACGACGAAGCGGACACTCGTCGGCCGCACAACAAAGGACACGAAGTCCGAGTGGTGTCGCCTCCTCGTGAGCTAGCGTCTCGAGCAGTGATACAAGCGGAGTAGCCTTGCAAGAGCACCTTTTGTCCTTCCTCTTCCTCGGTGGTGTTTCATCGTCGTCATCGGGAGATCAATGACATGAGGTGGAACTACAAGCAAGATTCAAAGGTAAAAACAGAAATCCAATCGACCGTAAAGCAAAACTGCAGAGATCATACCAAGGTTGGAGGTGGCGGCATATTCCATGTCCTGATCCTCGTGCTTAGCTGAGGTCTCGGAGGTGGCGGCACTGCAGATTTCAGAAGTCAACTGACCAGTCAAAACGAGTCAACCAGAAGTGCACTCATGGTAGACAGGAAAACACAAGTTCTGCTGATTACCCGGAAATGGTGGGAATGACCATCCTCATCTTGGGCAAGGCCTTCGCCGACTTTGATGACGTTGCTCGGGTTGCTTTGGCGGTTTCTCGCGGCCGGAGAAGTCGTCCGAGTGCGCTTTGTTGAACGCCTGATGGGCGCGATAGCCTTACCTCGCCGACCACGGATCATGCGCCGCCTTGATCGCCTTTCCGAGTGGGGTGGATCCACGTCTCCTCCTCTTCCTCCTCCTCCTCCTCCTCCTCTTCATCGAGCTGTCGTTTCCTCAGACTCCCATTCCTCCGGCTTTTGCCTCGCTTCCTTCTTCTTCTTCGACTGGTTCTTGCGCCCGTTGGGCATCGAGTACATCTCGGTGGTGACCTAGAAGACAGCAAAACAAGACGAAAGTCATCGGCCGATTCGCAGTGAACAGAGCAATGCAACAGATCACAATCGGAGATCGGTGATCATACCTTGTCCGGTTCGTAAGTTTGGTCGAGTGGTGGGATCCTCCTAGCTCCACGAGGGTTATCCTTGTTCCTGTGATGGCGTCATCCACCTCTCCAATGTGGCGTCGTCGACCTCCTCAGGTGGACCGGGTAGTGTCCTCGGTGCGGAGTACATCCACATCGGTGACCTCAGATTGGAGCGGCTGAATGCGCCGTCAAGGAAAACCTCGAAGATCCATGCCGGTCACTCCGTCGCGCATGAGCTGAACTACACGCCCATCAACAACTTAACTGGGCTTTCTCCTCCGGAAGCACCTTCAGAGAGGACGGCTTGTTCACGCGATCCATGGAGAAAGGAGGAGTCCAATCGATCGGTCTTGGCGAGAACCAGGTCGATCGCCACCCTCTGATCGAATCGGGAAGAATCATGGCTGGAAAGGCACTTTTACCCTCATCTGGACCCCAAGACCTCCACACATCTGGATTACTTGGGTTCTTTCGTCATTCGGATTAGCCTTTTTCACCGTCCCGAGAGCGACAAGTGAATATGTGTTTGAAGAGACCCGGTGTGGTCGACAACCTAAGAAGTTTTCACACAAAGACACGAAGCGGCAAGATAGGCAATGGAGTTGGGTGTAAAGTGATGGAGTTGTGCTCCAAAGAAGTTCGAAAACCCGAAAGAAAAGATTCGCGGAAGAGAAAATCCGCGATCCACATGGGTGGCTAGGAGGACGACTCACCCTCTTGAGGCTGCGGCTGCCACTCTGTCCCGGAAGCCTTGTCGACCCGTGGGGATCAATCCTCATTGGCCGGTCGTTGAGGTCTTTACGGTGATGGTCGAGCGGATCCAATCTCCCTGGACCCAACCTTGCGGCAGGCTGGACCGCGACGAGGATCCGCCCCGACTGGGCGCTCTCCCCTTCGCCTTCGCCGTCGCCTTCTTCGCCCGCTCCAAGGCCGTCGTCTTCTCCTTCACCATTGTCGCCGGCGGGGCAGGAGCGGGGCAGCGGCGCTGAGCAGGTCACGGGCGTGGCGGATGAATCTGAGAGCGGAGGAAGGGAAAATGAGGGCGCACTGTTCCAAATACCCCCGCCCGGCGCCTTATATGAAGTCGCTTCAGTGGTCGATGGTAGGCCCCGCAATCTGTCAAATCCAGAATAGCCACGCGCGATACGTGGCGAAAAAGGTGGCGCGAGATCGGCGTCCTTGCCTTATCCATCCGAGTGTCGCGGCCTTCTCCGCTTCGCGCGCTTCCCAAAATTCGGATCCCACTAAATCCGCTAACAGCAGAGCAACTTGTCAGATGGCAGATTTCCTCTGATCCGTCGCTCGGGAATCTCCAAGTTCATAAACTTCACTCGACAGATGTAGAGAATGGATCAAGGCGACTGAAAGAGAAGTTGACACCGTCACTGAAAGGTCACTGATCCAGAATAAAGCACACTCACAGCACGACAAGCAGGTCGGAAAGATTATCAACTCCTTCCTCACTCAAACCTCGATCCATTCAGGGGCTAATGATGAAGTCATATACCTAGGGCAGGGTCATGGACCTGTCCAAGATACCCTCCCCAAGGTCATCCTTAGAGTAAACTGCCTACCAGTCGACCTGGTAGGTTTCCACTCGACAGATTCAAAGACACTCGACCATGAAGACCCACTCGACCACCAGGAGTCCAAGAGCCACTCGGTGTCCAAACGGTCTGAAGATTAAGTAGTCTTTATGGTCATGATGACACTTTATGTAAGGCGTTACCACTAACGCCTAGCCTTAATGTACCTTAAACCCTCCGCTACATGGGCTGGCTGGGGTCCTGGCGCACTCTATATAAGCCACCCCCCTCCACAGGTAGAAGGGTTCGCACCCCTGTAATTCATACACATATAATCCAGTCGACCGCCTCCGGGCTCCGAGACGTAGGGCTGTTACTTCCTCCGAGAAGGGCATGAACTCGTAAACTCGTGCATACCAACTACTCCATAGCTAGTACCTTGCCTCTCCATACCTACCCCCCATTCTACTGTCAGACTTAGAACCACGACACCAGACTCGTCGTCGTCCCCCGCAGTGATATGCTTATCTATCTATGTATGACTCATTATCTATGTTAGTTTCAGACTATTCGCAGCTGTGTGTCAGTATTTATGTATGAGACATGCTTCATGTATGTGTTACTATCGCACTTGCTTCTATCTGATCAGGAGACATATATTGTTTTATGTATGCGAGAGACATATTACTATTAATTCGCATTCTTATTCCAGTTACATTTTCAAAGAGACTACAACCGATAATTAAGATACAACTACATCTGAATTAAACGGTGCGGCTGAACTTGTGCAATACATCTTACATACTACAAAATGAAATTCAGATAGAATATAATGCCCTACAATAATACAGTACAAACTAATAATGCAAATACATCTGAATGAAACGGTACAACTGGAATACATCTTACATACTACATGAAGTCATCATCGTCATCCTCCGTTGATGCAACCCTCTTGCCCTTCGACGATGCGGTCCTCTTGCCCTCCGTCGATGCGTAACTCTTGCCCTTGGTCGATGCGAACTCTTGCCCTTCGAGGATGCATAACTCTTGCCTTTAGACGATGCAGACTCTTGCCCTTCGACGATGCGAGAACTTCGGAGCGGCGGCATGAAGATATCATCGTCGTCCTCGCTCTCCTCAGTCCATAAAATGTATTCTTTGCTGCAGTCCTTCCGAAAGTTTCACTCTTGGCTCCACTACCTTCTTCCACCTTTCATGCAACCTAAGAAGTTCTTTACGCACCTCCTCATAGGTCCTTTCAGCCACCCAGGACCTCGTAATTGGTGAGCCAACTCATTCATTATGGTGTCACTACGGTGAGTTCGTCCCATGGAACTATCCTATTGTCCATCCCGAAATCGGTAGCTAGACTCGGAAGAGTGCTGCTCATCCCAGGATGAAAACTACGATCGAATGGATAATGGGACATCTCGACTACACTACACTTGAATGCTTATCCACCTCCGCCTGAAGGGGGTTTTATAGATACAGAGGAGAAAATGACGGAAAATAATGACTGCGGTATGGCGGGAAAGGGGGTTGGCGGGAACATAAGGCGGGAAGGGGTTAGCGGAAAACGGGTGGCGGGAACATAAGGCAGGAAGGGGTTCGCGAGAAACGGATGGCGGGAACATAAGGCGGGAAGGGGTTGGCGAGAAACGGGTGGCGGGAAAATACATTTTAGCCTAATGTATAAGCCATGCAACTTATGCCTACACGAGACAAAAAAAGACTTTTCGGCCTGAACTTGACAAAAAGTCTATTTCGACCTAAACTTGACCAAAAGTCCTTTTCGCCAGCCCCCCCCCCCCTTTTTCGCCAAGAGAAGGCTGAAAAGTCTACTTCGGACTAGAGGTGGCCGAAAACTCCCATTTCGGCCAAGAGAAGGCCGACGGGCTGCTACTTTCGGTTTTTATGCAAATCATGCTATAGTTCCTGAAAATGCTATAAAATATATCATAGTTTTGAAAAAAAAATCGGGAGTACATAGCTAACTCGTGACACAGTCACTCATCACTGTGACCATCTCAAATGTGAGATTCGCACACATTTTCATAAAAAGATGACGTTTGAACCACCCTGAGCATAAAAGAAACTATCGCCACAAAATGCATTCATATTTCCACAAAACGATTCAGATTTCATGTCCAGCAGACATTCCAAGGACAAAAGTAAACATGTTGACAGGAACAAACAAAACACCCTTTCTTGGAACGAAAATATTAAGAAAGAAGAAACGGCTTCAAATTGAAGTTCAAACATTGGGGGGTGGCCAGATCTTGGCGAAGAGCTCCTCCACGCGCCGCGCCTGGTTCGCGTACCCCTCCAGCCCAGAAGCAAGCAGCTCCTCCGCCGCTGGCCCCATCGCCGCCGCCAGGCTCAGCTGGTCCCACTTCACAAGCTGCGTTCATCGCAACTACCCACTTAGCGCACAAATACCACATCAAAACTACACTTCTGTTCACATAAGATGTGAACAAGCCAAACGAACGAGCGAACGAACCTCCTCTTGGCTGAAGTTGTACATCTTGTCAAGCGAAGGAGTCAGCCTCTGGACATAACCGTACTTTTCATCGGAATCGGTCACAGATTCATCCAAGGACTGCAGTATCTTCAGGGGCGCGATGATGTAGTCGATCCTAAATACTCAAAAACATTAATTAGTACAGTACCTACCAATTCAGGTCCACAGTCTATATTAAGGGGAAAAAGGCAAGTATTTACCCCAGAAGGCTAAACACGTCTTGCTTGTTGCGCACGGCAGCGGCCATCAACTTTGTCTTGTACCCATTCTTGTGAATGTACACATACGCTTTCTTCACCTGAAATCCAGATCAGAATCATATATAAAGTCCAACTCCTAGCCAAGGAAATAGCACAGCATATTATGTAATCCACTGCAAATATGGAAAACTCGACTCGACGCCGTGTTATCTTCAGCATCTAATTGGGCAGAGACAAGAGCTCCTGAATAACCCTACTCTTGTTCATTCAAACTTTCCTTATTATTTTCATTAATTGTTCAATTAATCTATTCTCACCAAAAAACAGTATAAGTGTACTGCCATTCAACCCTAGTTCCCTTGCAACTCTCATTAACGCTAGTTACGATATAGCATGGCAAACCAGCATATGATGTGCTAAAAGAAATGATGAGAATTTTGCATCAAGTAAAAGGAAACAGTACAAAATGGGCAAAATACCCAGGACAGAGAACACAACGACAGCAGAAAGGACTGGAAATGGTCAGCACATTTTCGCTGTACAGGGAGCCCTGTTCATGGGCCAGACCCCTCTACAAGGAGGCTAATGTCGTCTTGAATGAGGCGTGCTGCTATTGAGCACATGATCGCAGTTTGGCTTTCAAGAGATGATGCGAATCAGGTGGAATTTTAAAATAACAGTCAGTGCTATTACTTGCTGGTAGTGACCGCAAAACTTTTGAAATTTTCACTTTTTAGCACAAAACATAGCTACAGTAAAGTACTGGGGAAAGCGACACCAGGAACATTAAAAATTGCAGAACTGCAGAGTAAAGAAGCCCTGTTTCCAGATATTAGCTTATGCTGATAAACACAAAAATGAAATGGTAACTGATGCTAACCAAGGCAAGCCCAGCATCTTCTCCCTTCTTTAAAGCTTCATCAATCTCTGGGTCACCAGAGTGATTCTTTGCCCAATCCTGTATAGTTTATGGTCATTGGTCAGCATAACATCTACTTACATTTTAGCGCGAGGTAATGAAAACAGAACATGGTAAATTTACCCGAATACGCCCCACAAATATTTGTACGACGGATGCACCAGCTTGCGCTGCAGCTGCTGCTTGTGCAAAACTTAAGAAGAAGACACACACAAGGCTTCAGTTATTAACTATCAGGTCAAAGTTACAAATTCTACAGAGAAAAAATATCTTTCCAAAATTGCCTTGCTATCTTACATAAATTGAAAGTCTATGTAAGTGCACCTACAATAGTGCATGTCTTTTCGTAGTAAACATGTTCGTCTCAATAACTAGTAAGGCCTGTTGAGCTGTCTTGTGGAGCCTCCCATACAAAGGGGTGCCAACCCTCGCAAAGATATGAAAATCTTTGAGTGAAGTGCATTGTAGGTCCTCAAACTATTTCAGAGGTGTCACATAGGTCCTCGAACTATGAAAAGTGTCATCCAGGTCCCCGAAGTGCAATATGCGTGGCATCCAGGTCCTCGAACTATTTTAGAGGTGTCACGTAAGTCCTCGAACCCATTTTAGAGGTGCCGCATATGTACACACTTATTGCACTTCGAGGACCTTCGAGCACAATCCCGCAACTACTCATCATGTGAGATGAGTACTTCACTTATAAGTTACAAGACATATTGGACTGACAACCTCTCCTTGTGCTAACACCAAAGCGCAATAGGTATTGATGTTGCCGACAGACAAAAAATGGGATACTTTAGCCATTTAGCCCTCTTCAGCTTTCTACAAGTCCCATGCTAAGTAATTTAAAGACAGTTCTGTGGTTCCAAATTGTGACAAGAAGTTTCAGGCATCAAAACATTGTAACATTAAAGAAGAGAGGGAAAAACATTCATACAACTCCCCACTACAAGAAATATGGTTGGGACCAAATTAAGCAAAGTGCATGTACGTGCCTGTAAACGAATGTTAGATGTGTTTGAGTTCCTTCAGATTCAAGTAATCTTGACGCTTCTATACCCTGATGATTGTAAACAAGTTGACGACAAAAATGCATAGTCAGCAGGTATGAACAAGACCACACTTAAGAGATTAATGCAGTGCAAACTTACTTGCCATGTAGCAGGAATTTTGAATAACAGACGTTCTGATGGGATATCATGTTCATTGTATATCTGCAACAGTTCATGCACCTGAACATAGAAATACCAAATATGTTTCATCAAACATAAGTTCTTTTTGTTTCTTCAAATGATATCAGCCAACAGCACACATGCTTTACTCTGAAGCATCAGCCAGACAAGGCTACGAGTAAAAACCATATGCCAAAACTTAGATAATATGTAACTACACATGCTCTCGGCCTTAACTTTAGGAAAAGATATTACAGACATCAAACGGATACTTGCAGTTAAATAGTACCATCACGACTAAGGTATGATTTGTGGGAATATTGGAAGTGAAGCAGAAGATACTCAATAAGTTCATCAATGTTGACAAATTGAATATGACAGTGATGAAAAGAACTCAAAGCAATCAAAAAAGAACGAAATGTTTGCCAAATCTGTTATCAATTTGGAGAGAGAAAATATTCACTCTGGAGCTAATAGTAAAGATTTGGCCAAACAAGGATGGAACCACGACCAGATCTGCTCGCTCTGCTGGAATACTTCAGAAGATGCTGTGCATCTGCTGGCACCTGCCTCTTCACCACTGTGCTATGGCGACGGGCCTTGCAGCTGTGACATCTCCCGATGACGCTGGCTCCTGCCTAATCTACAAGCTCACTTCTTCAGTCGTGGGAAGATGGTGCCCGCACCATCGCGTGCATGGAGCTCACTGGTGCAGCTTGTGTGGTGGCACGTTTGGAAGGAACGCAACGAGCACATCTTCACAAATAAGGCATCAACAACAACTGCCACATTCTACTGCTTAAAATATGGGCTGGCTAATTGGACAGCCGCAAAGAGGATCAGAATCGATCAACTCATACAAAGACCCTGAGAGCCTGATTAGAATAGTTATGGAGCTGTGGTTGCCGTTGCCTGCATGAGCCATATGCAACTAAAATCCTCTTGTAACCGTGTACTACACACCCTGTACTCTCTCCCCCTAATGAATGAAAAGCCGATCCAGCATTTTTGTCAAAAAAATTTTGTTCTATCAATTAATGTCTAGCTAGTGGGGGGAAACATAGATATCCTAATTCTGTGTACCGTATGTAATATATCAAACTTATGTTAATGTTAGTGGTTATTTTGCTCAATATTCTGTTTAGCCCATTAGAAGTAAACAAATCCTTGTTTCATGGAAATTGTCAAATATACTTTTGTTTTTATTACTAAAACTAACTGATTACTTACTCATGCATACTTAAGCATCATCAATGTGATGAAAATAAGCTACTATGGTCTACAGATTGATGTTTTGCCACATCAAAATAACTTGTCATCATTGAGAACACACAAAATATTGGACTAATTAAACTGAAAGTAGATTCAAATAAATGAGGGTCTTGGTAAATACTTCACGTTCACGGTATGCTAGTAAAAATACTTAAGTTCATAACCATCTATGCAAATCACGATGTGGGTACTTTGGTACACAATTCAGTTACCGAACACGAGAACAACAAAAGAAGAAAGAAGCTCATACCCTCTGGACGATTCCTTGGGTATCGTAAGCCAATCGAGCATCTATTTCCGTGGACACTCTTCCAGGAACTTGAAGAGCCAGCTCAGCTCCAACATTCCCCAGGGCCTGCCAAATTTCGTATCAAATCAACTCGTCAGATGAACAGAACAGGTGATACTGAAACCGAAATGCAAAGTGCACCTTGGTAAGGTAACAGGACATCCGGTCCCCGGGCTTCTCCATTGTGTTACATTCACCATCTACTAATGCAGTATCTATGGCACTCTACAAAAAACACGCAGACCGAGCACTAGTCATGTGACCCTTCCTTTGTTCAGTGTTCACCATCTGCCAGTTAAACATGCCAGTAATAATTTCTCACCTTGAACTTGGTATCCGGGAGCCCTGCGATCCCAAGCAACAGTGAAGAGCTCACGGTGGCCGCCGTCGGTGCAAACCTGCAATCGACCAGCAGTATCGTGTATCACTTACCATCGCCCCAACCAGATTCATTCAAAGGGGTACAGGAGCAAAGAGCAGAGCGGTTACTTCTCAAAATCATCGAACACGACTGTGTCCGGCACGATCTCGCTGAAGCTGGAGACCACGTCGAGCTCAGTTACGACCGCTGCAAGCAACCCACAAGCAGGTAGCGCGGATCAAGACTCAAGAACACCGCACATCATAACAGGCCGGGGAGCAGGAAGGAAACCAAGAGAGACCCAGTACCGCCCGCGGGGGAAGAGGGCGCGTTGCCGGCGGCGGCCCGTGCCACCACAACCGGCCTCCGGAGGCTAAAAACCGCGGGCTTAGCCGAGCTTGGTGACGAGCTCCACCTGCCGACCTGGAGCGGCAATCAAGAACGGGTCAGACCGTGCAAGCGGCCAAATCGAGCAAATGGGAGCTCGTCGGACGGAGGATGAAGAACGCGAGCGAGAGAGTGTACCTGGCGGGGGGCGGGGAGGAAGGGAGACGAGGTGGGTACGGAAATGGAGAGCGCCATGGGTGGAGCTGGGATCGGAGGAAGTGGGGGAGTGAGAGCGTATATTTACAGGATCGCAAGTCGCATAAATTAGCTCGCCGTTTGGGGTTAGTTCATCAATTTATTGATGTGACGACTTTGCCCTCGGATGAGTCGATGGCTCATTTCTCTATGTGCGCCCCAAGTTTGAGTGTTTTTTTAGATCCGGCAATTTGCTGTTTTTTTAATCCGTTGCATTGTCATGGAATAAAAAAATACCTGTCCTCTTTTCTTCTTTCTTTCTTCCGATATCACTTGGAGACCTTATTTAACTTTAGCAATTTTGTAGAATAAACTTGACCATCGATGCCTTATTACTCCAAATAAAATTAGTTCCAACGTGTCCAGCAACATTTCTAGATTTACAAATTGACTACACAAAAGAAGTGCATGAAAAACAGGTCAGCAAGCGTTTCCCCGGCGACCATGTTGATGGACCATTGCTTCCGCTTGCTTTAGGTGCATGTATTCATGGTAAGCGCAGCTGCATTTCCCAATTATATCACTTGCAAGATCACAATTACATTTAAAGGAATACATTGCTGAATTCAAAACAGCCTTGTATTCTCATTTCTTTAATTCTCTTGAAGGTAATCCTCCGATACATCAATTCAGCCACCACAATAGATGGCCGCAGATAAAAATGTGTTTTTATAGATGTATTTATTTGAGATGAGAAGAATAACCGGTAGGTGTAGCTCATTCCAAGAGGAAGATCTAATAAACAATATAATAAACATCTCTAATTTATGTTAATTATTGAAGTAAAAATGGGATGCTATTCACTCAATAGAAAAACATAATAAACATCTCTATTTTATGCCTAGTCAATTCAGATATATTGACATACAAATCGAGCATGTTTATGGAACCTTGTAATGGGAGTGCTTTGCCAAGGCTTGAATCCATGACGAATTAATCTGTGAGTTTCAGGTTTAGGACGATACTGATTTGTATTGCGGTCGACACATTTTGTGGCCGCACTGGTCGCTTGACAGAAAGATTGAACACCATTAACTTTGATCATTCTCTCTCGTGCACATTAGTAATAATATTTGCAAAGTCATCTAACTGTAACCATTCCAATTCAAATTTGAATGAGTGGCTTGCGACACGACGGTGTTTGACAATGCGGTTGCTTTGTAACATGATGGATGTTGCACATTGGCCACGGTGACGGGTATTGGGACGCGGTGGTCTCATATGGTGGATGTTGCAGCGGCAGTAGGGTAGCCTTGCGACTGGGTGGTCTTCCACAATTGCCTTGCAACAAAGGTGGCTGTAGGAGCGACAACGTAGCCTTGCAACTAGGTGGTCTCCGCGGTTGCTTTGCAATACATCGGTTCTCCCAACAGCGGGTAGCGGTGTGTGCGGTCTTCTCCTCTCCAGCAGCATACAAGTGTCTAATTTGATGGCGATGGAGACAATCAGACATGATGATTGTTCGGTGGGGAGAAAAAGAAAAATGAAGGGATTCAAGAAAAATTGTGTGAAGGAGGAAGGAAATAAAGCAAGAAAGAAGAAAGGTCGCGTGGGGCTCAGGACACGAGCCGTGACACACAGCTCACACAGCCGGCTGATTTCTTTTCAAAAATCAGTTGGTTGTGGCGCACTAGCGCGTTTGGATCTAGGGTGAATATATACCCTATATAAAATATAGTAATTATAAAAAATCCAAAAAAGTAAAGTTTATTTGCGGGTAAAAAAGTAAACTTGATCTTCTACTGTATTCATATAAAAAAATTGGCCAAGGAATGACTTTCATGGTATTCATGGTGGAAAAAAAACACTATATACAAGTTACTATTCACAATGTTTTCCTTAAAATTTGGTCTTTTTTCCTTTAAGTTGACGGTAGTTTTTTCGTCATGAAACTTTTTATACAAGTACAACAGAAGGTCACATTTATTTTTTAAAAAGTTTTCTTTTGACTTTTTCTCTTTGCTACTATAATTTTTTCTCAGATTTATAAATACACTCAAGAGCTCAGGGTATTTCCCTACTTAAATTGTACTAGGTGTCAGGTTGGCGATAGAAGTTGCGTAGAAAAATATGAAAATGATTCCGATTCCACATCCACGTGACATCGGGATGCAAAAGTAAAGCAAGGCTAGTTTGGTAATCCGGACGATGGTTAGTTACTTGGTTAGCATCGATCTGCTCTCTATTGGGGTTTAGTTTATTCGCTTAGCTCCGTGCGGGGCTGATGATTCGATACCACCGAGGCCCGAGGGCGAGCGAGGAGGATTTGGATAGAGCTTTGCTCATGTGATGACGCGCTCTTGGATTTGGATAGTGCAACTAGTCTATTTTCTGTTTTCTTTTGCATTGTCTTTTGCGTTTGGGATACACGATCAGTTTGAGAATGATTGGATCGACACGATCGATGTTACACTTGTTTTCCAAGGATAATGTGGTACGAGTACCAAAGCATGAGATTAAAATGAAACTGGTTCACAAGATAAAGTAAGGTGATTGATTATCATACAGAGAAAGTTAGATGAAGGTGTGGTGAATTTATTTTTTTTGAAATATGAAAGTAAGTAGAGATTAGGGAAAAATAACTAGTGATAGAGACGAAGGTGTCCCGATGTTTCGATGAGATAGCTATCGTTTTCTGAGGGAGTCGACTTTGACAATCCGACTACGAACGTGTGAAGATGTCGCGCCTTAGCAATCGCTAAACCAACTTCCAAGGGGTTATTGACCACGTCGGATCACGATCAACCTGACCACGAGGGTCTATTTCCAGCGAGCAAACGAAGAACAAGCAAGAAACTGAGATTGCAATCAGGATACTGCGAATATAAGAGGAAAGATTTATTAATGAAGGTGGAGTTCTGTGACGTATTGGTTTGGTTGTTGAACAATGAAGTACGCAAAGTTGCAGCTATGGCGAACTTTTAATCTAAACAAAACCCAAAGTCTAAACGGCGCCCTAAGGGCTGTATATATGGAGGAAGAGGGGGAAATTTCGTGGCCCTTGGAGGAGGGGTCCGAAACTAACCCTAACTCTTGTTTCCCCACACATACGGACTCTAAAAATAGCCTATACTTAAGTATTTTGAAATTACATGGGCCTGGCCCAGTAGTAAGGTGACGCAGCACCTAGAATAGTCTCTGGACGAAATTTATGAAGTGGCATCTTGTATATTTCATCCAAGGCTTCATGCACTCCTTATGGTGGCTTTAAAGTCCTGAAATTATCACTTGTAACTCTGTTCTTGTTCCCCTTACGCATGTCATCATCTTCATGCTTGGTCTTGCTCCAGTGTTCATCCTTCTTATCCATGCCAGACCCTTCATTTGTAAGCAAAACAAACGTATCCAATTTAGGCAGCATCATATTCTCATGAACATTAGAATCATTACCAAGAAATGAAAGTACCTGATAATTTAATTGATGTGGGCGAGCTCTAGTAATTGGTCCAGTATGTATAGCAGCAGGGGCTGTGGGTGTAACAATGGTATTGATGCCCTCATCATCCTCCCCTTTTTGAAATGAAATCGTCCTCGACGGAAGCTCATCTTCCTCACCCAAATAAGGCTTCAAAACTGCAATGTTAAAAGTGGGACTAAACCCAAAATCTGCAGGCAGCTCAAGATTATATGCATTATCATTTATTTTCTCTAACACCTTAAAAGGACCATCAACACGTGGCATTAGTTTTGATTTGCGCAAATCAAGAAATCTATCCTTACGCAAATGTAACCAACAAGATCTCCAGGCGCAAAGACAACATGTTTTCTACCCTTATCTCCAGTAAGTTTGTATTTAGCATTCATACGCTCAATGTTCTCCTTAGTTAATTCATGCATTTTTAAAATCAATTCAGCATGTTGTTTAGCATCAAAATTGACCTTCTCCGAAGATGGAAGAGGCAACAAATCAATAGGTGCACGAGGAAGGAAACCATACACAGTTTCAAAAGGGCACATCTTAGTAGTAGAATGCAATGAACGATTATAAGCAAATTCAATATGAGGCAAGCATTCTTCTCACATTTTCTTGTTATTCTTCAAAACAACCCTGAGCATAGTAGACAATGTTCTATTGACTACTTTAGTTTGTCCATCAGTTTGGGGGTGACATTTAGTACTAAAAAGCAGTTTCGTCCCCAACTTAGCCCATAAACATCTAAAAAAGTGGCTAAGAAATTTAGTATCACGATCTGAAACAATAGTATTTGGCACACCATGCAAGCGAATAATTTCACGAACGAACAAATCAGCAACATTAACAACATCATCGCTTTTATGACATGGTATAAATTATGCCATTTTCGAGAACCTATCCACGACAACAAATATGCTATCCCTCCCCTTCTTTGTTTGAGGTAAACCTAAAACAAGGTCCATAGATATATCCTCCCAAGGAACACTAGGTACATGCAAAGGCATATATAAACCATGAGGATTGAGTCGTGACTTAGCTTTTTGACATGTAGTGCAGCGAGCAACAAAACGCTCAACATCCCGTCTCATCTTTGGCCAAAAGAAATGTGTAGCAAGTATATCCTCCGTCTTCTTCACGCCAAAGTGTCCCATTAATCCTCCTCCATGCGCCTCCTGCAACAACAAAAGACGAACGGAGCTAGCTGGAATGCATAGCTTGTTAGCACGAAACACAAATCCATCGTTAACGACGAACTTGTTCCATGTTCTCCCTTCCTTACAATTTTGTAATACATCTTTAAATTCAACATCATGCACATACTGATCTTTGATGGTCTCCAAACCAAATATTTTAAAGTAAAGTTGTGAAAGCATAGTATAACGACGAGACAATGCATCAGCAATAACATTTTCTTTACCCTTCTTGTGTTTAATGACATAAGTGAAAGTCTTAATGAATTCAACCCATTTAGCATGTCTACGGTTCAGTTTTGCTTGACTTTTAATGTGTTTCAAAGATTCATGATCAGAATGTATAACAAATTCCTTGGGCCATAAATAATGTTGCCATGTTTCTAAGGTCCACTCAATTTTTCATAAGTAGAATAGTTCAGACTAGGCCCACTCAATTTTTCAGAAAAGTATGCAACAGGTTTGCCATCTTGCAATAACACACCTCCTAATCCAATTCCACTAGCATCACATTCAACCTCAAAAGTCTTAATAAAATTAGGAAGTTGGAGTAAAGGAGCATGTGTCAACTTATCTTTCAATACCGTGAAGGTTTCTTCCTGTGCGGTACCCCAAACAAAAGGCACATCCTTCCTTGTAAGCTCGTTGAGAGGTGCAGCAATGGTGCTAAAATCTCTCACAAAACGCCCATAGAAACTAGCGAGGCCAAGGAAACTCCTTGAGGGAGTCCTGGATTAGGGGGTCCTCGGACAGCCGTACTATATACTTTGGTCGGACTGTTGGACTATGAAGATACAAGAATGAAGACTTCCTCCCGTGTCCGGGTGGGACTCTCCTTTGCGTGGAAGGCAACCTTGGCAATTCGGATATGTAGATCTCCTCCCTTGTAACCGACTCTGTGCAACCATAGCCCCCTCCGGTGTCTATATAAACCGGAAGGTTTAGTCCGTAGGACAAGAACAATCATAACCATAGGCTAGCTTCTAGGGTTTAGCCTCTACGATCTCGTGGTAGATCAACTCTTGTAATACTCATATCATCAAGATCAATCAAGCAGGAAGTAGGGTATTATCTCCATCGAGAGGGCTCGAACCGGGTAAACATCATGTCCCCCGCCTCCTGTTACCATTAGCCTCAGACACACAGTTCAGGACCCCCTACCCGAGATCCACCGGTTTTGACACCGACATTGGTGCTTTCATTGAGAGTTCCACTGTGCCGTCACGTAAAGGCTTGATGGCTCCTTCGATCATCGGCAACGATGCGATCCAGGGTGAGGTTTTTCTCCCCGGACAGATCTTCGATTCGGCGGCTTTCTGCGGGCCAACTCGCAGCCATCCGGAGCAGATCGAGCTACGCCCGCCATCGTCGTCAGTTTGGAAGCTTGAACTATACTGCCGACATCCGCGCAGACTTGATCTTTGATGGATTCGAGCCCATGTCAGGTGCGCCGCACAGTCACGACGGGCATGACCTAGCTCTGCTGTCGGACGGTGTTCGGGAGATCACACCTGTGGCTACTCCGGCCCTCAATCCGGAGCAGATCGTGCCGTCCAAGGACGGGTGGATAGACCCCACCACAGAGGCCGCACACTCAGCGGCGATAGAGCCGAATACTGACTTCACCTTTTATGAGAGCTGTGTCACCGGACCCTTGGATTCATCCCCGGCCACAGGCTCCGAACCGCTTGCGTCCGTGCCTATCGAATCTGGTTGGGCACCGATCATGGAGTTTACCTCCGTGGATATCTTTCAGCACTCGCCCTTGGACGACGTGCTAAACTCATTAAGGTCACTCTCCTTGTCAGGAGATCCTTGGCCGAACTATGTCCGGCTCGAGTGGGAAGTGGATGAAGAAGAAATTCGTTCCCCACCCACCACCCACTTAATAGCCATTGTTGACGACTTAACCGACATGCTTGATTTCGACTCTGAAGACATCGACGGTATAGACGACGATGCAGGAGAGGAACAGGAACCACCGCCCACAGGGCGCTGGACAACCACTTCATCATATGATATATACATGGTGGATGCACCCAAACAAAACATCAACGAGGAACGGAAGAATGCAGCGAAGGGTAATCCCCTCGAGAAGCAACCAAAGCGACGACGTATGCGCCACTCCAAATACCGCCTCAGCAAAAACAGCGATGACAGTGCAAGAAAGAATAATACCCCGATCGACTCCAAAGGAAACGACGACCACATGGACCCAGCAATGGAGAAGGACGAGCCAGCGGACGGCGAACATAGTACGGAGCCGCTGTCCGATCACGGTGACGCCGAGGGTAAAACTCATCAACCTGTCTCCGGAGACGAGAATAGTCCGGACGACGACGCACACATCATCCCGGAAAGGCACTTGGAACAAGAGAACCTCCATAGAAGGCTTATTGCCACCGCGAGGAGCCTGAAGAAGCAGAAACAAAGGCTTAAGGCCGCGCAAAACATGCTCAATAGCAGATGGAATAAAGTGCTTGACACTGAAGAAAAGTACGGCAGTAGTCGCCACACAAAGAGCTATCCAAAGCGCAAGCTGCTGCCTGAATTCGATGACGAGGCTTTATGTAACACCCGGATAATTAAGCTACAGTAAAACTCGGTTAATGGTGCCATGTCAACTCCGGTTACTGTTGATAGACCCGCGTTAGTTCAAACCGATTCAAATTAAAAATTTAATTAACGGCAAACATCAAAAGTTTTCAAATGTAAAACTAAAATGTACAAACTGTGGCAAATATTCCGAAGTAATTATGGTGGTGAACCAACATTTTGTAAAGCGTTTTAGTGTGCTAAAATAAAATAAAACAGTGAAAGAAAAACTAAAAACAAAACAACAACAACAAAAATATAGAAAGAGGAGAACCCCCTTTGGGCCACGGCCCGGTGGCCTCTGGGCCAATCAGCCGACAAGGCCGGCCCACCCCGCCCCTACTAGGTCACCCGAACCCCCACCGAACCAAACCCTAACCCGTTGCCCCCCCCCCACGTTCCCCACGTCTCCCTCTTCCCCGATCCCGATCGGATCGGGAATAACCTCGTGGCCCTCGCTGGAGCCGCCTCGCCGCCGCCGTCCTCGTCCCCGACGAGCCCCCTCGCACCCTCTCCTCCCTGGATCTAGATCGGCGACCTTGCCGATCCGTTGCGCCCGAGCCCGACGCCGGGGCCCGACGCCGCCCGCCCGTCGCCGGGCTGCGCCCGCCTCCGCCACCATCGCTGCGACGGGGCCCTTCCCCGGGCGCCCTCCATCCCAACCGCGCCGCCCCTCGCCATGGGCTTCGCCACGACCTCCTGCGCCTCTCCCTCCCGAGATCGACGCCACGCCCCTGCCTCGGGTCGTCGCCCGCCCGTTGCCTCGCCGGCGTCGCCCGTCGTCACCGCCACCTCGTCGCCTCCTCGCTGTCCTCTCCGCCGACGTCGTCCCCGTCTCCCTCCTCATGCCCCGCTGCCAAGTCCCCTACGAATCCCTGTGAGGGCCCCCCTCCTTCTCTTCACCGCACCATGCTGGTCGCCGTCGCCACAACACCGCGCCCTCGCCTGAGCCACGCCCGCTCGTCGCGCCCAGCGCATTGGGCGCCTCCTGCTCGCCCCTCACGCGGGATCCCAACCGCGCTTAACCGCGCCCTTGAGCCGTCCCTTCTTTGCGGCGGCCTGCTGCCTGCGGGCCACTCACCATTGACCTCGCCAGCGACCACGACACCCTCGTTGGCGGCTCCGTGACCGCCGGCACCCGCGGCCTTGGTCAGGCGCCCGGCGCCCGCCACCTGGGCTCTGCCCGTTCGCCAAATACCTTGAATCCACTAAGCCCTATGGGCCTATGACAAACGGGGCCCACGCCCAGAACGAAAATAAAAAAAAGATTTAAAAAAATAGATAAGTAAATAATTAAAATATTAATTAATCAATTAATTAAAGAATTAATTAACTTAATTAATCCTAGTAGATTAACCTAATCACTAAGTTTAGTTAACTAATCTGTTAGGTTAGTTAACAGTCAATGGTGGCTGGGCCCCACACGTCAGTTTGACTCAGTCAACGCTCTGTTGACTGCTGACGTCATGCTGACGTCATGATGATGCAGTATTTCCTTTTTATTAATAAATTCAGAATAGTGTTTAAATCTTTGAAAAATCATAGTAAATTAACCGTAACTCGGATCGAAAAACTTTGTACATGAAAGTGGCTCGGAAGGACGAGCCGATTCCGGAAACCAAACCCGTTCGTCCGCCCCCCCCCCTAACCTATCGAACTCGCAACTTTCCCCTCGGCTCCTCTGCTTCGAACGCGAAACACCGGAATACTTTCCGGATGTTTCCCTTCACCGTATCACCACATACCGCGTTAGGGCACGCCTAGCATCACGCTTTGCCACGTCATGCATCGCTATGCATCTGCTTGCTTAAATATTTATTGTTTCTTCCCCTCTTCTCTCGTGAACACCGAGACCGACGCTGCTGCCTTGACTCGACTACGGAGTTGTGACCCTCTCTCTTGCCGAGCAACCAGGCAAGCCCCCTTTGATCACCATATATCGCCTACTCTTCTCTATCTGCTTGCATTAGAGTAGTGTAGCATATTCTTATTTTGATTAATCCTATCTTCTTTGCATAGCTTTGTCCTTGATACTCTTGTTGTTACCTTTACCGCTATCCTCTTGCTTAGTATAGGATGCTAGTGTTCCATCGGTGGCCCTACATTCTTGTCCGTCTGCCATGCTATACTATTGGGCTGTGATCACTTGGGAGGTGATCACGGACATATACTATATACTTTACACTATTACATTACCTCGTGATCTTTGTTAGAGATGTGGGTGAAAGGACGGTGGCTCCATCCCGTAGAGGTGGGCACAGGTTCCCACGGCCCTCGATAGCTACTTTGTGGCGGAGCGGCAGGGGTAGGTTGAGACCACCTAGGAGAGAGGTGGGCTGGCCTGGTCGGCGTTCATGGATACTTAACACATTTAACGAGATCCGGGTATTTGATCCGAGTCCGCCATTTGGTCTATACGCACTAACCATCTACGTGGGAGTAGTTATGGGTATCCCGACATCGTGGTATCAGCCGGCACGCCGTGGCCTTGGCCGAGTGGCGCGCTACCGGATTGGAACGTAAGCCTGCTCTTGTATTAAGGGGCTAGTTCCGCTTTCGGCCAGTCACATAGCGTCTTGGTATGCTATGGGCGATGGGCCCGGACCTGTCTTGCGCTTAGGCTTAGACCGGCGTCTTGGCCTCTCTGTTGTGCCTAGGTGGGGCTGCGGCGTGTTGATCTTCAGCGGCGGGCATGACCGGAAAGTGTGTCCGACCAAATGGGATCAAGCGTGTTGGGTTATGTGGTGCACCCTGCAGGAAGTTAATCTATTCAATAGCCGTGTCCCTCGGTAAAGGGCGACCGGAGTTGTACCTTGACCTTATGACAACTAGAACCGGATACTTAATAAAACACACCCTTCCAAGTGCGGATACAACCCGGTGGTCGCTCTCTGCGGGATACGAGGAGGGATCGCGGTAGGATTATTGCTATGTGATGCTACTTGGAGGACTCGATCGCTCTCTTCTACATGTTGCAAGACGAGGCTGCGGAAGAGTAGTCTTGACGAGATTAGATATCCCCTCTTATTACGGCATTCTGCAGTTCAGTCCTTGATATGGCCCTTTACACTTATATCCATGCATATGTAGTGTAGCCCCTTACTTGCAGTACTTTGGATGAGTACTCACGGTTGCCTTGTTCCCCTTTTCCCCTATCTCTACTCGATTGCTGCGACGCACGATGGAGCCGGGGCGACGCCACCGTCGATGGCGACTACTACACGGAGGTGCCTACTACTACGTGCAGCCCGGCGGCGATTTCCACCGTGAGTTGTTAGGAGGATCCCGAGGCGGGAGGCCTCGCCTCTTCGATCTGTATCCCGCTTTGTGCTAGCCATCTTATGGCAACTTGTTTAACTTATGTCCGTACTCGAGATATTGTTGCTTCCCCGACTCGTCTATGATCGAGCACTTGTATTCGAGCCCTCAAGGCCCCGGCTTGTATTATGATGCTTGTATGACTTATTTTTATTTGTAGAGTTGTGTTGTGATATCTTCCGTGAGTCCACGATCTTGATCGTACACATTTGCGTGCATGATTAGTGTACGATTGAATCGAAGGCGTCTGAAGTTGGTATCGAGCCATTGCTGTAGGAATCCCCTTCCAACTCCTTGGCGAAGTCGAGTCTAGACTTTACAAAACTTTTACTAACATGGCTGTGCGGCCCATGGGCCCACGTCGCCATTAGGTGGTACTAGGATCTTTTACTCCTCGACCTTTACTCGGGACTCGAACTCTCTTCTACTCGGGTTAAGTGATTTTTACTAACTCGACTCTAGGTTCTCGATAATACTTTCTCCGGAGAGCCTCTTCATCCGGATGATTACTTGGTGCACGAAGGATTCTGAAGATACCTTCCGATATTCTCTTGAGACCTTGTGCCAATCGCGTTTGCGATTCCCCTTCCATCGTCAACCCTTATGGATAACTACTTGCAGTTGTTATTCTTACATTCATCCCCAGTTGGTCTTGTTATTACAAGATACCCCGAAACACTCGTCGTTGTTTTGATAATCCTTTGAGCTTACTGCCTTGCAGTTCTTTGTCACCTGAATACCCCTACGGTTAATTCTCACACTTATCGAGTATCCGCTCATCCCCCAGTTGTTCATGTGTTACACAAAAGTCTTCGAAATACCATTCGATATTCCGAAAATCCTCAGCAACCTATTGCTCTGGAGTTTCTTGTTTGCTTTCATTATGATTAATCCCATAAGTATAGTAATCATATTGGCATCCTTTGTCACCATCATTTTTGAGTCCGTTGATTCAATACGTTGTGAATGTTCACAATCATCAGTCGAGTCGTAGGATTATATTTCCGGCTCAGACGTCATTTTGAACATGAGCTGGTTCTCGACCAAACTATCTGTCGTCGATTGTGCCTCTGGTATATTCGAGTGATCCATCCTTGATCAGAACGTCTGCTTCTGATCCCTTGTTTTGGAAATCATAATTCCTTTGCATTTAAGCTTTGAATTATTCAGATGAATCCATAACCTGTTGCATTTGCATTCTTTCTTCCTCTGATTGGGTATCGATACTCACCTCAGCTCCACTGTGGATCGCCATATCCGCTGTTGGATTATTATATCCGACAGTGTCCTTCATAATTAATCACCTTGTGAGTCCTTCTCCGATACATAATGCCTTTGTTAAATTGTATCCTTTCCTTTTGTCATCCATGCTATGCTTTCGAGCTGGTGATACTTACTCTTGAAGCTTATGGTATATGTTCGTAAGAAGCCCCGATGGGATTGAACCAACGCCTTCCCTCATCGGTGTGAACCAGAAAGATTTCATGAGTCATACTTATCTGGTATTGCACCAGGTAAAAGTTTCAACAACTAATGTCATCTTCGAAATACGAGAGGTGAATGGAAGATTATGCATTGAGGAAGTGGGAGTCGACCTTGAACTTTGTGTTCATGCCCATGGACGCGATGTATATCCTATCATGGAAGCTTCTTGTAATAATAACTATTTCCTTGATAACTAACATATGGTATCTGTGAATTGATCCCTTGCAACCGTGGTTCTGACCATGATTGTTCTTCTTTGATTCCATTTCTCGGACAAGTTAAAACAATTGTCTTCTATGGATCAATACACCAGTCCAACCTTTACTTTGATCTTGTGTCGAGTATTATCCCCTGGTATCTCGAGATCATCATGGAACTGCATAACTTCTTATGAGTTCTTCATCAAGTGCTACCTTCCCACTGATTCCAATTTTTCACGGACTTCGAGTTATTAAACACTCAAGGACATCGATAACTGAATCGAGTCCGCATCGCGATTAAACGACTTGTGGTAATCTTCTTTGCTTACGAGTTTGTACCCGATCACATCTTCCCTAGCCTGATCGGCTATATCATTACCGTGCTAAATTTTGACTGTGCTACCTGGTCCTTCTTCCCGGAGCACGATTCTCGACGATGAACTAACCTTACGTCGATACTCATCGTCATATCATTTCGCCTTGAACAACAAGCTTGGTTTCAAGTTTGTGCCCTACCCATGGTTCCAATAACCTTCCGCTTCATCATTCCTTTGACTTGATGTCGTTGCTGATTGATTACATCTTCATGAAATCTATCTACAAATGTGTCGTGATCATCATCAACCTTATGAGCTCTTCTAGGATATCAATTGAGTTCATGATGAGAAATACCATCCTTGCCCCCGATGATTTGTGTTATCTTTGACCACTTTATTGCCTTCTGTTCAACACAAACTTGTTCGTGTTTTGTATTATACCTTGAGCTCCCTGCTATCCAACATTTGTTCTTCTTTACCTTGGAGTATTACCATCTTTTAATATCAAGGATGTTGTGAGGACTGCTCCACCTCTTAAGTAATTCTTGGTATTGAGATGCTTCTCACCATCACCATTCTTTCTTGGTCCCCGTGTTGCTTCCAACCGGTGTACCAACAAGTGAACGGTGCTGTTTGAATTTTGCCCTTCTAGCGAGCCTCTTGCTTTGAAGTTAATGGTCGGCCGTTCATTCTTAGACTATTGATTATTGAATCACCATTCTGACATTGGTCGTGCAACCCAACCGATATTTCGGGCGCACCTTTCAACCAATGTTTAATTGTGTATGTCTTCCTCGAGCATACTTATATCGTTTGATCTGACAGATGTTATCTCCTTATTCACATAATTGTGGAGATCCATCTTTTGGATACCTCGTTGAATTATCACTGAGTCCATCAGCCACCTCATCATCTTCTCCTTGGTTTAATGATGAACTATTGCTTCAGGAACCCGCTCCCATAGTTCATTTCCCGAGAATCTTGCAATGTCATTTCGATGATTTGTGTTGCACCTTTTCCTCTCGGACCCCCTGAGTCTGAGGTATCATGACACCAATTGGATATGAATCTCGGTCAGATATGATGGTTGGGACAACTTTCCAGGAGTTATGATGTTGATCCTTTGATGACCCGGTAACATGATGTCATGCCTACCACCCCCCCCCCCCGGCTGGAGGACCTATTGTTTCTTTTGCAAGGATAACCATTCCTCCTGGAGGAAATTGTAGGACTTATTTTATAAGTTACTCTGATGGATCATTGGTGTATCCAAAGTCGGCCCTTGATTGAAACACCATATCATTGCTACACAAGCATGTCTGTGGTACTCCGTTCATCACCAAGCACATTTGAAGCACAATGCTAAATTCTCTTTATCAATTATCCAAACACCGTTGTATGGGTAATGTCATGAAATTTTCTCCCTTACCTAAAGGGTTTTCTACATTATATCCTGTCATGGATATCATGTTCTGCTTGTACATGGGAAGGATATACTCCTAATAATCGTGTGTAATCACTATTTTCCTTTCCATTGATCTGTTTAATCTGATAGTCATATTTTCCTTTCCATTGGTTGGATTAACGTTGCTTGTGATCTATATGATCTAAGCAGTGATATTCTCCTGCTTATGTAAACACCTCGGTGTACAAATTTGTTAGTAAGACCCTGTTACTATTGTTGATGACATTCCGGTAGCCACCGATGGACGAGAACTTTGCCTATTGGTCCGCCTCGTTTCGACGAGCAGGAAAATGGTTCTCTTCGTCCCTCGCCCTTGGTACCAACGTTGTTGCCGACATAACTGACATGGTACTCTCTGACAAGCCTTGCTATCATGACCATGCAAGATGTCACTGCTTCTATTAAAAAAGAACACACACACCTGGTGGGCCCATAACCCACAGTTCCACAGGATCGAAACCTGACCCTCATGTACACCACCTATTCCCAAGGTTATTCCTTGTGCGTGGCCTCGTATGTAATTCACGGGCCACCGTCCCCAAGTGATCTATTCTGGTGTCAGACACAATACTTATTCCCGTTGCTTTGAACCCCTTTCACGCCTTGTAACATGCATCAAACGATTGCCTGCTCGCTCGAAACTTCTCATGATACCTCCTTCCCTTGCTCTCGATATTTTCTAAGGTTTCAATTCAAGAGTTACCCGCCACCTTCCCTGATGTTATCTACCAGATAGTCGACCTTGCAGAGGTCCGTTCTCTCGGAATACCCCCTTTATTCTTTCGTAAGTACGACGGAGTTCCCGAAGTAAGAATGACGGCTTCGTCATGATGGCCTAAAGCAGAGAATGAGGGCGTCAATGTAATGGATCTACCTCTTGAGAAGAGCAACCAACATCGAGAAGACCCGTTAGAATTTCGTACCCAAATCCCTTCCCCTACACTACCTCTTAAATCTCGGACGAGATTTCTTGTAATGGAGGAGAATTATAACACCGGATAATTAAGCTACAGTAAAACTTCGGTTAATGGTGCCATGTCAACTCCGGTTCTGTTGATAGACCAGCGTTAGTTCAAACCGATTCAAATTAAAAATTTAATTAACGGCAAACATCAAAAGTTTTCAAATGTAAAAACTAAAATGTAAAAATTGTGGCAAATATTCCGAAGTAATTATGGTGGTGAACCAACATTTTGTAAAGCGTTTTAGTGCGCTAAAATAAAATAAAACAGTAAAAGAAAAACTAAAAACAAAACAACAACAAAAAATATAGAAAGAGGAGAACCCCTTTGGGCCACGGCCCACCGGCCTCTGGGCCAATCAGCCGACAAGGCCGCCCACCCAGCGCCCTACTAGGTCACCCGACCCCCCACCGAACCAAACCCTAACCCGTCGCCCCCCCGTTCCCCACGTCTCCTCTTCCCCGATCCAGATCGGATCGGGAATGGCCTCGTGGCCCTCGCTTTGAAACCGCCTTGCCGGCCGCCGTCCTCGTCCCCCGAGAGCCCCCTCGCACCCCTCTCCTCGCTGGATCTAGATCGGCGACGCCGCCCGATCCCGTTGCCCCAGCCCGACGCCGGGCCCGACGCCCGCCCGCCGTCGCCGGGCTGCGCCGCCTCCGCCACCATGCCGCAACGGGCCCTTCCCCGGGCCCTCCATCCCAACCGCATCGCCCCTCTGCCATGGGCTTCGCCACGACCTCCCACGCCCTCCCTCCCGAGATCGACGCCGCGCCCCTGCCTCGGGTCGTCGCCCGCCCGTCGCCTCGCCGGCGTCGCCCATCGTAACCGCCACCTCGTCGCCTCCTCGCCGTCCTCTCCGCCGACGTCGTCCCCGTCTCCCTCCTCATGCCCCGCTGCCAAGTCCCCTACGAATCCCTGTGAGGTCCCCCCCCTCCTTCTCTTCACCGCACCATGCTGGTCGCCGTCGCCACGAACACGCGCCCTCGCACCGCCACGCCCGCTCGTCGCGCCACAGCATTAGGCGCCTCCCGCTCGCCCCTCACGCTGGAGCCCAACCGCGCTTAACCGCGCCAGCAGCCGCCCTTCTTTGCGGCGGCGGCCTACCGCCAGTAGCCACTCCGACCATCGACCTCGCCAGCACCACGATACCCTCGTTGGCGGCTCCGTGATCGCCCGGCACCAGCGGCCTTGATCGGCGCCCGGCCCGCCCACCGGGGTCTGCCCGTTCGCCAAATACTTGAATCCACTAAGCCCTATGGGCCTATGACAAACAGGGCCACGCCCGAGCGAAAATAAAAAAGATTTAAAAAATAGATAAGTAAATAATTAAAATATTAATTAATCAATTAATTAAAGAATTAATTGACTTAATTAATCCTAGTAGATTAACCTAATCACTAAGTTTAGTTAATTAATCATTAGGTTAGTTAACGATCAATGGCATTTGGGCCCCACACGTCGGTTTGACTCGATCAGCGCTCTGTTGATCGGGCGTCGCCATCTTGACGTCATGATGATGTAGTATTTCCTTTTTATTAATAAATTCAGAATAGTGTTTAAATCTTTGAAAAATCATAGTAAATTAACCGTAACTTCGGATCGAAAAACTTTGTACATGAAAGTTGCTCGAGCAGCGAGGCGATTCGGATCGTAACCCGTTCGTCGCCACACCCCCTAACCTATCGAACTCGCAACTTTCCCCTCGGCTCCTCTGCTGCGAAACGCTAAACACCGGAATACTTTCCCGGATGTTTCCCCCCTTCACCGGTATCACCACATACCGCGTTAGGGCACGCCTAGCATCACGCTTTGCCACATCATGCATCGCTATGCATCTGTTTGCTTAAATATTTATTATTTCTTCCCCCTCTTCTCTCGCTAGACACCGAGACCAACGCTGCTGCTGCCCAGCTCGACTACGGAGTTGACGACCCCTCTCTCTTGCCGAGCAACCAGGCAAGCCCCCTTTGATCACGGATATCGCCTACTCTTCTCTATCTGCTTGCATTAGAGTAGTGTAGCATGTTCTTGTTTTCGATTAATCCTATCTTCTTTGCATAGCTTTGTCCTTGCTACTCTTGTTGTTACCTTTACCGCTATCCTCTTGCTTAGTATAGGATGCTAGTGTTCCATCGGTGGCCCTACATTCTTGTCCGTCGCCATGCTATACTCTTGGGCTGTGATCACTTGGGAGGTGATCACGGACATATCTATATACTTTACACTATTACATTACAGTGATCTTGTTAGGAGATGGGGCTGAAAGGACGGTGGCTCCATCTCGGTAGAGGTGGGCACAGGTTCCCCGGCCCCATTGTTACTTTGTGGCGGAGGCGGCAGGGGCAGGTTGAGACCACCTAGGAGAGAGGTGGGCCTGGCCTGGTCGGCGTTCATGGATACTTAACACGTTTAACGAGATCTGGGTATTTGATCCGAGTCGGCGGTTGGTCTATACACACTAACCATCTCGTGGGAGTAGTTATGGGTATCCCGGCGTCGTGGTATCGGCCGGCACGCCGTGGCGCCAATGCCCGAGTGGCGCGCACCGGATTGGAACGTAAGCCTGCTCTTGTATTAAGGGGGCTAGTTCCGCTTTCGGCCGCGTACGCAATGTGCAGGTGTGCTATGGGCGATGGGCCCAGACCCCTGTTTGCTTAGGTTTAGACCGGCGTGCTGGCCTCTATGTTGTGCCTAGGTGGGGCTGCGACGTGTTGATCTTCCGCGGCCGGGCATGACCCAGGAAAGTGTGTCCGGCCAAATGGGATCAAGCGTGTTGGGTTATGTGGTGCACCCCTGCAGGGAAGTTAATCTATTCGAATAGCCGTGTCCCTCGGTAAAAGGATGACCCGGAGTTGTACCTTGACCTTATGACAACTAGAACCGGATACTTAATAAAACACACCCTTCCAAGTGCCAGATACAACCCGGTGGTCGCTCTCTCTGGGATACGAGGAGGGGATCGCCGGGTAGGATTATTGCTATGTGATGCTACTTGGAGGACTCCAGTCTGCTCTCTTCTACATGTTGCAAGACGGAGGCTGCCAGAAGAGTAGTCTTCGACATGATTAGATATCCCCCTCTTATTCTGGCATTCTGCAGTTCAGTCCACTGATATGGCCCTTTACACTTATATCCATGCATATGTAGTGTAGCCCCTTGCTTGCGAGTACTTTGGATGAGTACTCACGGTTGCCTTGTTCCCCCTTTTCCCCGTATCTCTACTCGATTGCTGCGACCAGACGATGGAGCCGGGGCGAGCGCCACCGTCGATGGCGACTACTACACGGAGGTGCCTACTACTACGCAGCAGCCCGCGGCGACCGGGAGTTGTTAGGAGGATCCCGAGCGGGAGGCTGCGCCTCTTCGATCTGTATCCCGTTTGTGCTAGCCATCTTATGGCAACTTGTTTAACTTATATGCGTAGTCGATATTGTTGCTTCCGCCGACTCGTCTATGATCGAGCACTTGTGTTCGAGCCCTCGAGGCCCCTGGCTTGTATTATGATGCTTGTATGACTTATTTTTATTTGTAGAGTTGTGTTGTGATATCTTCCCGTGAGTCCCTGATCTTGATCGTACACATTTGCGTGCATGATTAGTGTACGATTGAATCGGGGGCGTCACACTTTAGAGCCCATTCAGCCGAAAAATAAAACGGCCGATCAGCCAGACCGGCCACCCCGTGGCCGCGATAGGGCGGCTAACGATGTCGCACACAAGTCAGCACACGATTTACGTGAGGACCTACACAGAAAAGACGGTATGACCAGGTCCATCTACGGATCTAGGAAGCGTGCTCCGGCACAGAATCATGGCCGCCCAAATGACTATACTGACTGAATAACAGCTCGGAATCAAAACTGAACACTACAACCATCAGAAGAATGCCATGACACATCCAAACACAGGGGTGCCGCGCACCCCCTATGCTTCACCGATGAGGTGTTGGATCATGAATTTCCAGAGGGATTCAAACCCGTGAACATAGAGGCATACGACGGAACGACAGACCACAGGTGCGGATTGAGGACTTTATCCTTCACATCCACATGGCTCGCAGAGATGATCTCCACGCCATCAAATAACTGCCCCTCAAGTTGAAAGGACCAGCTCGGCACTGGTTGAAAAGCCTCCCCGAAAACTCAATTGTAAGTTGGGAAGAGCGTGAGGATGCTTTTAGAGCTAATTTTCAAGGGACCTATGTCCAACCTCCGGATGCAGACGATTTAAGTCATATAATTCAACAACCTGGAGAGTAGCCCGAAAGCTTTGGAACAGATTTCTCAATAAGAAGAATCAAATCGTCGACTGCCCAGATGTCGAAGCCTTAGCGGCTTTCAAACACAGTTTCCGGGCGAATGGCTCGCCAGACACCTCGGCCAGGAAAAACTGAGGACAATGGCAGCCCTAAGAAGCCTTATGACCCGCTTCTGCGCGGGCGGAGACAGTTGGCTGGCCCGTAGCGGCACCAGCAACCCAGGCACATCCGAAGTCAGGGATGGCAATGGGAAACCGCGACGCAATAAAATCAAGCGTCAAAACAATGAAGGCAACCCAGAAAACACGGTGGTAAATGCCGGATTCAGGGGCTCTCAACCTAGTCAACGGAAAAAGCCACTTAAAGGCAGCAGAGATGGACCGTCCAGCCTAAACAAGATCCTAGACAGATTATTTCAGATTCATGGCACCTCTGACAAACTTGCAAATCACACCAACAGAGAATGCTGGATCTTCAAGCAGGCCAGCAAGCTAAACGCCGAACACAAAGGGAGGGAGACACCAAGTGAAGACGAGGATGAACCTCGCCATCCAAACACTGGGGGACAGAAAAAAATTCCCACCAGAGGTCAAAATAGTGAACATGATTTACGCAACTCACATACCGAAGAGGAGGCGCAAATGCGCACTCCGAGACGTATACGCCGTGGAACCCGTCACCCCCAAGTTCAACCCTTGGTCGGCCTGCCCGATCACTTTTGATCGCAGGGATCACCCGACTAGTATACGGCACGGAGGATCGGCTGCCTTGGTGCTAGACCCAATAATTGACGGATACCATCTCACTCGAGTCCTTATGGACGGCGGCAGTAGTCTTAATCTGATATATCAGGACACCATCCGCAAAATGGGGATAAACCCGACAAGAATCAGCCAAAGCAATACTACCTTTAAAGGAGTAGTGCCAGGCCCAGAGGCCCGCTGCACGGGCTCTCTAGTACTAGAGGTTGTATTCGGTTCTCCCGACAACTTCCGAAGCGAAGAATTAACCTTTGACATCGCTCCATTCCGAAGCGACTATCACGCACTACTTGGAAGAATGGTCTTCGCTCGTTTTAATGCAGTACCGCATTACGCTTATCTTAAGCTTAAAATGCCCGGTCCACGTGGCATCATCATAGTTAGCGGAAACACAGAGCGTTCCTTACGCGCGGAGGAATATGTGGCGGCTCTAGCAGCCGAACACTGAACGGCCTCCCCAACCAGAATAAATGATCGGTCGTCAAGACTGCGGACACGGCTAGACGAGTCCGACGCACCACAAGCCGTAACAGCTCAAATAAACCTGAGATTGGGTCGATGGATATACCCCCATAGGTGGTGCTAGGGGCTTCCCGCATGTAAAAAGGGCTACAGTTCGTCTTGACCATATTTAGATTGAGTTTTAATGGTTCATTAAGAATAACCAATTTTTCGCACGAAGACTTTCACCTGGGTTTTTTTCTTTTACAGATGATCATCGTGCTACACCCTTCCTGGATATGGCACAACGGAGACACAGGCGCAGACGTGCAGTAGGGCCCTGCTCAAAGGTTTCTTTTTAGATTAAGACTGTCGTGGTTTTGTCACGGCAGATGTCCTCATGAAAGGACTTAGTCGTGGAGCCATCTCTACGGGTTAGCTTGAAGGGGTTAAAGCGGACACAAGGACGCAAGCGAGTTTATACTAGTTCGGCCCCTTCCATGAAGGTAAAAGCCTACATCTAGTTGTGATGGAATTGATGGGGGTTTCGATGACTAGGGAGCAAACAAGCTTCGCCTAAGTCTCGAGGTGTTGTCTGTTGTCCTGAATCGCCGCCGGGTCGTCCCCTTATATACATGGGTGATGCCCGTCGGTTTACAGAGTCCCAAGAACGGCTCATAGACGTGTCCGGTTTGGTCTCTAGTATTTCTAACTTACAACACAAGTTACATACTAATGCCGGTTCACGGCTACAAGCCTTAAACCGGTTCTGGGCCTTGGGCCCTTATAGATTATCCTCACGGGCTTCAAGCATACTTGACTACTGATGAAGTTAACCCGGCCTCTCCTGGCCAGTTTACGCCCAGTAGTAATATCCCCAACATTAGGCCCCAGATTGATTTGAACAGGTTCATGTCAATCCTTAGTAAAAAGCTCCGTCTTCAACATCTTCTTGGTTGAACCGCCATGACGTCATCTTCTCAGATTGTGGTGAACCGGCATGACGCCATCTGTCATAAAGAACTATATATAACATCTTTTCATTAATGGGTCTGCAACAACCGAGGCGACAGCTCCGCTTCCAAACTTGCGGCTCCTTGATTCTCGCGCCTGACACATGTCCCTTGCTTTATAAATAAGACCGAAGGGTCATTTCTTTTTTCCCCTTCATGCCCCTCTGCTTCGTCTTCCTCGCGCCGCCCAGCTTCGGAGCTCCGCCCCCGCCGTCAACTTCTGCACCAACCTTGGCCGCTGCATCACCCTGAACGTACCAGAGCATCGCGGCGACCTTCCGCTTCTTCCTCAACCCCCGTAAGTCTTCTATCCTTTCACCATAGATCTGTTCTAGGGTTTCCATGTTCTTCGGTGCTCATCGCTTTCTTCTTGCTCATATGATAACTTATAGTTAAGTCTGCGAATCCTTGTTCTACGTAGCGGTAGTTTTTTAGCATCCGCTGTCACCTGCGCATCTCAAGGTCATAGATGTCACTGTGTCCTTGCTCATTGATTCGGTACCGCTCCGTTTTGGACCTTGAATATTTATTTCTTTTCTGAATATGCTCCAGATCCAAAACTGTGACAAGCTTTTGTGAAACCTGTTTTCGCATATCCACTCCTGATTCATCAATGTTTCATACCAGGCGGTTTAACTTTGTAGAGAAATTGACAACTCGGCCTATACCATTAGTCCCCTTGCTGAACCGCCAAAGGTTTTCCGGTTATGTATTGCCACCTTGCAAAACTCCGGTTTATAAGCAACTTCTTCCGGTTTAACAATGAATGTATCAATATATAGCCTTCCAACATATTCTTGAACCGGTATTACTGCTTTGCAGATTGCATCATGGCCAAGCAAGTGTACGAGTGTAATTGGGTCCCTTCTCGAGTGACTGAAACTCAACTGGATAACTTAGTCCGCACCGGCGCTTTAGGCAAAAAAGACGTCATTCACTGGAGGGTCCCTGGCCCGGAGAGTTCTCCAGAACCCAAGGATGGAGAAGTTGTTGTTTTTGCTGATCATTTAGTCCGGGGCTTCAGTTCACCCGGTTCAAAGTTTTATCGGGATGTCTTGGCCAACTTCCAACTGCATCCACAAGACATTGGCCCCAACTCCATAACCAATACCTGTCACTTTCAAGTGCTCTGTGAGGTGTTTTTTCAAGAGGAGCCCACAGTTGAATTGTTCAGAGATTGCTTCCATCTAAACCGCCGTACTGAATTTTCTGATGGTCCCAAACACTGAGTTGGGTGGTGTGGCGATTCAGAAGCGGAAGGAGGTCACTTACCCTCACGCCAAACTGCACAGCCATCGCAAAGAGTGGAATTCAACATGGTTTTACTGCAAAGATACCTCCCCTGAGGGAGAAAATCCTTTACCGGGTTACCGTCCGAAGCGGCTAAGCAACACACATCCCCTCCCTCACAGACTGACTGCTAAGGAGAGAAGCAAATATGCCCCTTAACTGTCCAAGCTCCGGGCCTTCATGGCCAACGGGTTGACAGGAGTTGATCTTGCTCGATGCTGGATATCTTGGAGTATCTGCCCTAAGCCTGCGCTCCGGTTTGATGTGCAAATACACAGAAGATGTGAAAGACCCTCTACGGCATATTGAGATCCAGCTGATAGACGACGAAGTTACTGAAGCTGTTAAAAGGATGCTAAACGAACCGGAAGCTGCTTGCGCTCAAACCGGCCTGGCTCCCTTTTCTGTCATTAACAAACCGCCAGCCGTAAGACTCATATCTTATGTCTTTATAAAATCTGACTATGTTTAAATACTCTTTGTTGATATTAACATCTTTCAAATAGGGTGATGATCCATTTTGGAGCAGGAAGATCCACAAGAGAAACCGGTAGCAACAACCCGGCCCAAGACCAAAGTTGTGAAGAAACCAGCAAATAGAAAGAAAACCACTGCCTCCTCCGATCCACCAGCTGACGATGATGTGGGTAATCCGGACCTTGTGGTAGAACTTGACTCACTTGGTCTATTTTTTACACGCCTTATTGATAATGATTATTGCGGGATGATCTGAAGCTAGTCATCTTGATGTTGTAGAGGTAAACTCTTTCTTCTGATTTAAACCCTTTACCTTCAGTAAAAATCCGTCGGGCAAACCCGAAAGTTAAATTTTCTCATCCTCTTGCTTACTTGGATCGAAACTTTCTTATGAAGAGACAAGCATGAAGCTCGTCGCGCAACCCGGCACAGCGGCCAGGTAGTCACCTCCACCGGTTTACTGAACAGTCCGGTTCAGAAATGCCGTTCAGGGGTCTCTAACTGTTTCGTCAATGCTTATCCTAAAGCGGGTTGCATTGGTCAACCTCTTAATCCATCTGACTCCGATTATCAGGTGGCTTCTCATTCTTCCTCTGGCGAGTCAACCTGCACCCAACTCCCACCACTGAAGACAGTACTTGGGTGAGCCATATTCCTGATAATGCTGTTTGGTATACCACTTTTAATGTTCATTGGACTGATCCGTCCTTTTCCTTTCAGGGCCAAGCCTAGGCCAAGCAAGAAAGCTCGCCTGGACAAAGCAGCAGAAGATGATGCTCCTGAACCGACCCAGATACCAAATCCCGAGGAACACATCCTGGGTGATATGCTGACCGACCCACCATTGCAAGATCATGATGTTACTGTTGAAGAGGCACATGTTGACACCACCGGTGTCACACCCAATATGCGACCCTATCCGAAAGGAACTCGAAGGTCCCACCAAGGATAGACCCGCATATTGAAACGCTTTTGCAAGGTGGATATCATTACATCAACATTACATAATAGATGGGGATACATACAAGAGGCACGAATGCCACAAGAATACATCATCGTCATACAAGATCAACATCCGACTACGGATGAAACATAAACAGAAACTCAAACAATATCCACCACCTGCTAGCCCAGGCTGCCGACACGAACCTATCCCCGATCAAGAAGAAGCGTAAGAAGAACTCCAAAGTAAGCAAACATCGCTCTCACGTCATGATCATCGCAAACCTGTACACTGCAATCGGTGGTGTAGTAATCAGTGAGCGCGAGGACTCAAGAATCCCATTACCATGGGTATCAAGACTAGCAAAGCTTAATGGGAAAGGAAGGGGTAAAGTAGTGAGGTTGCAGCAGCGACTAAGCATATATGGTGGCTAACCAACGCAAATAAGAGCGAGAAGAGAAACAAAGGAACGGTCGTCAACTAGTAATGATCAAGAGGTGATCCTGAACTCCTACTTACGTCAGACATAACCCGAAACCGTGTTCTCCTCTCGATCAGCCCGAAAAGAGACACTCACGGTTCACGCTTTACGGTTGGTGTATTTTAGAAGAGTTTACTTCAAGTTTACTACAACCAGATATTAACAAATTCCCATCGCCACATAACGCGGGCACGGCTCTCGAAAGTTTATACCTGCGGGTGTCCCAACTTAGCCCATGATAAGCTCTCGCGATCAACGAAGGATATTCCTTCTCCCGGGAAGACCCGATCAGTCTCGGAATCCGGCTACAAGACATTTCGACAGATAATAAAACAAGACCAGCAAAGCCGCCCGATCGCCGACAATCCCGATAGGAGCTGCACATATCTCGTTCTCGAGGCAACACCGGATGAACACTACGTGCGACAACCGACGATACCCCAAGTTGCCTAGGGCGGCACCGCAAGTGGCTCTGGTTTGGACCAACACTTAGACAAGCATTGGCCGGGGCCGAATAAAGATGACCCTTGGGTTAATTACTCCCAAGGGAAAAGTAGGTGGTGGTGAGGCAAATGGTAAAACCAAGGTTGGGCCTTCTTTGGAGGAGTCTTATTCAAAGCGAACTGTCAAGGGGTCCCATAAATCACCCAACCGCGTTAGGGACGCAAAATCCGGGAACATAATACCGATATGACGGAAACTAGGGCGGCAAGAGTGGAACAAAACACCAGGCATAAGGCCGAGCCTTCCACCCTTTACCAAATATATAGATGCATTAATAATATAAGAGATATTGTGATATCCCAACATAAACATAATCCAATATGGAGCAATCTTCATCTTCACCTGCAAATAGCAACGCTATAAGAAAGGGCTGAGCAAAAGCGGTAACATAGCCAAACAACGGTTTGCTAGGAATGGTGACAACGGTTAGAGGCTGACATGGCAATTTGGGAGGCTTGATCAACAAGAGATAGGTAACGCAGCATAGCGATAGAACGAAGCAACTAGCATAGCAATGATAGTAATGAGATCCAGGGTAGCGGTCATCTTGCCTGAAATCCCGCAAGGAAGAAGAACGAGTCCATGAAGAAGACGAACGGATGAAGCCGAACCAAGCGTGAGCGAGCGAATCCTCACGATCGCAACGAAACGGGAACTATCGAGAAGAAGCACACAACATGGTAAACACACCACACATGAACAAGGCATGATGCACAAACAAGCGTGATGCATGACAAGACTACATGAAGCTACTCATGGCAAGAGATGATGCAAACAAGAGCAGCACATCAAAGCAAGTTTAAATGAGGCCGAAACAACATAGAACAATTCCGTAAGTCCTCATATGCAAATTTCGAAATTGGTCCAGATCTGAATAAACCTTATGTTCAAGTTGTTAAACAGCAAGTTAAGATGCACCACGATGATCTACACGAAATTCTAGTCAAGTTACATATAAAGTTCATTAAATTCGGAGCTACGGTCTAGAAGATATGCGCAAAACAAGATAAGCATGGCATTGATGCAAAATGCATACAAACATCAAGCAAACACCTCAAAACAAGGATGCAACATGATAATATGAAACTACATGCAAAATCAAGCAAGTTTCATATAGAGCACACTCAAAACGGAGCAACGGCGCAACACATACACCCTATACAAGTTTAAAGGACAAGCTGTCCAAAACAGCAACTAGGCATATTGCAAGCACCAAAACAACATGCTACAGCATCTCAACATGAAAACAAAAGACATGGGAATGATGTACAGGTAAAGCATAACAAAACATTAAAACTGAGCTATCTCCAGAAATCACTATAACATGCTCAAAATGATATGGCAATATTGCAAATAATAACAGTTTCAGACTTATCAGGAAATAACATCAGGTTGCAATGTTTAGAGCTATCAAACAACATGTTACAGGAACTTATCATGGCAAACAAAGGCTTGGCATGAACCTACTAAATGCATAGATCAAAAGTCCTTTACTGACCATAAGCCAAAAGGGCACAGAAAATATGATGGCACCCATGTAAACATGGCAAATGATATGACAGCTTCATACATGGCAGAAACAACAATAAGTAGACATGTTGGTGAGCTTGAACCACTCACCACAGAGCAACACATGGCATGGTAAGGCAACTCACAGTAAGAAGACATGTTTGTGAAGTAAAGCATGGCAAGAGCAAGTTCATATAGTGCATGGAACACTAGCAACAATCATGACAACAACTGAACTTAATGTTAACAGACTGACAACAACATTATTAAGCAACTTTAGAGCAAGATTACAACAAGCTACAGCAGACTATAAATGCAACCAGGGGCATGGATGAATAGAGAATAACATGTAGAACAAAACATAGTTAGTGAACATCTCCAGATTATGCATAGAATGACCAGTAGCAGCAGGTTTACATAGCAACAAAATATAACAGAATCAGTTAGGAAAACAACAACAGCAAGTACCCTACTTAACAAGCTCGATGCACTCACTACAAGACCCACAAAAATACATGGATGGCACCACTGCGAAGATGGCATGACATAGCACAAAACACATGTAGAGCTCATGCTCATAAGATGCACACATCAAATGCAACAAAAATGACAAATCATCAAGTTATAACAGTTTCAGCAGATTAACATTATATAGCACTCTTGCAACAATGATTCAGGCATCAATACAAACTCAAATGAACATGGCACAATGGAACGAAATGAAGTACTCGTTGAGACGAACCATTTGACATATTACACGCACCAAACGGAGCTACGGATGCAGAGATACGATGCAATGAACATGGCATGATTATGCAAAAATATTCGGGACTTAGCAGAAAATCAACTCGGGGAAAAAATCATGGGTGGATCTCGTCCACCCCGACGAGATCTCACCGGAGAAGAACTCCGGCGAGCGGCGGGCGGCTCCGGCGAGGTCGGTGGGCGGTGGAGGCGACGGATCCGGCGAGGAGAGCGCTGGGAAGCTCCGCTGCGGGGCCGAAGGCGGCAAGCGGCAATGAGGTCTGCCGGACGGCGCGCCCGCGGACGGCTTTGGAGGGCGGCACCGGCGGGCGAGGCGGCGCGACGGGCGCAGGGAGGCGCCGACGGGTTCGAGCCCGGACCCGGGAGGCGGCGGCGATCTGTGGCGAAGGCCGCCGTGGCGGAAGCGGAAGGCTGCCAAGAAGTCGGACGAGGGGCGGCGGCCGAGGCGGGCGCGGCGCGTCTTGTGGCGGCGCAAGGCTGGCGATGCATGGCATGGCGCGGGCGGCGTCCAGCGCAGGCTGGCAAGGGCGGCGGCGGGAGCGGGCAGGCGGGCCCGCCTGAGCTCATGAGCCTTGCAGCAGCACAGTGGTGGGAACGGGCGGCGGCGAGGACACTTGGCGGCTTCTGATTGGGCGCGGGGGCGGTTGGACATGTCCGGCGGCTGGACGGACATGTCCGGCTACGACTAGGGAGGTTTTTAGGGTTAGGTGGGGATTTCATCCGCTAATTTCGGGGGAGAGGGCATATTTATAGGTAGAGGGAGCTAGGAGAGTTCAAATGAGGAGCGGTTTTCGCCCACACGATCGTGATCGAACGACCGAGAGCAAGGAGGGGGTTTGGATGGGTTTTGGGACACTTTGGAGGGGGTGTTGGGCTGCAACAAAAGATGCTTTTGCGGTTACCCAGTTAACCGTTGGAGTATCAAACGACCTTCAAATGGCACGAAACTTACCGGTGGTATACCAAGGCCGCTTGGCAAACCTCGGGCCATTCCGAGAAAGTTTAACACCCGCTCACAATAAAAGACAAAAGGGGACGCCGGATGACATAGGAGTGCCGGATCGCGAAACGGACAACGGGGAAAAAGCTGGGATGCATGAGACGAACACGTATGCAAAATGAGATGCACATGATGACATGTAAAAATGCAACACGCAAGAAAATGACATGGCAACAATGACGAATAACTGGCAGACACCTGGCGCATCGAATCCGGGGCGTTACAACACTCCTCCACTAACAAGAGATCTCGTCTCGAGATCTTAGGACCGAGACGGAAGGGAAACGGGATGAGGTGAAACAAGAACGCAAGAAAAAGATGAACAACGCAAAGCCTCCGGAAGAATTGGAAGAATTGGGAATGGCTGCGGAATAATTAGAAGAGTCAGGTAAGATCCTGGGAAAAGACCTGTGGGTTATGGGCCCACTGAAAAGAAACACCGTTGGAAAGGATTATTGAAGAGATAGGTGATGCACCGGAGCAATTGAAATATTAAAATGAGGTGACAACCTCGAAATAATAGAATGCGAACATGAATCTTCTGAGATGTCTTCAACACTCCGGGATAAAAGAATGGCGAGAGGAGGAACGAGCAAGGGGAAAACACTTCGGTGAAGGAAAAGAATACGATTAACAATGAAAAACTTGAATTGAATCCGCCGGAGAAGAAAAAGAGATGATGAATGTCAAACGAGACAAGAATTCAACAATTGAGATAATTGAGGAAAGACTGAAGAGGCTCCGCACGAATGAAATTGATGGTCGAAACAGACTCAGGCTCCGGGAAGAAGAGGGTGGGAGGGCGGGAAAACAAAGGCAACTTGGAAGGGGGAACCAACGAATATCTTGAAGAGAAAACACCGGTTGAAATCATTGAGGAGAGAAAGCAAAGACTTTGCACGAGTAGGATGGATACTCAATTACGGACTCCGGTTCCGAGAGGAAGAAGGGAGGGCGGGTGGGAAAAACAAGGACAACTTCGGACAAGGAAAAACAACGACGTCGGAGGAAGAACTGAGGATTGAACTTGGCAAAGATGAAGATGGTCGAGTCGACTTGACGAGAAATGCACCGGACAAAAGAGGATGGACAACTCACGACACTAACCACGTGATCCTAAAGAAAAATTTGAACGGGAAGAGGAGTAATTCAAATCACCTACGTCAAGATTCCTCACCAGAGCAACGAAGGGGCGGAGGAGTAAAAAGAATTCCTACTCTCCGATATAACTAGACTCGGAAAACAGTTTTCTTCTAGACTCAACAACGGCCAAACTACACGATCAATCAAGGGGCTCCTAGGGTCGGTCGAGGCTCGATACCAACTTGAACACGCCCAATATGCGACCCTATCCAAAAGGAACTCAAGGTCCCACCAAGGATAGACCCGCATATTGAAACGCTTTTGCAAGGTGGATATCATTACATCAACATTACATAATAGATGGGGATACATACAAGAGGCACGAATGCCACAAGAATACAACATCGTCATCCAAGATCAACATCCGACTACGGATGAAACATAAACAGAAACTCAAACAATATCCACCTCGCTAGCCCAAAGGCCGACCGAACCTATCCCTGATCGAAGAAGAAGCAGAAGAAGAACTCCAAAGTAAGAAAACATCGCTCTCACGTCATGATCATCGCAAACCTGTACCTGCAACTGGTGGTGTAGTAATCTGTGAGCCACGAGGATTCAGCAATCCCATTACCATGGGTATCAAGACTAGCAAAGCTTAATGGGAAAGGAAGGGGTAAAGTAGTGAGGTTGCAGCAGCGACTAAGCATATATGGTGGCTAACCAACGCAAATAAGAGCGAGAAGAGAAACAAAGGAACGGTCGTCAACTAGTAATGATCAAGAAGTGATCCTGAACTCCTACTTACGTCAGACATAACCCAGAAACCGTGTTCTCCTCTCGATCAACCCCGAAAAGAGACACTCACGGTTACGCACACGGTTGGTGTATTTTAGAAGAGTTTACTTCAAGTTTACTACAACCGGATATTAAAAATTCCCATCGCCACATAACATGAGCACGGCTCTCGAAAGTTTATACCTGCGCAGGGTGTCCCAACTTAGCCCATGATAAGCTCTCGCGATCAACGAAGGATATTCCTTCTCCCGGAAGACCCGATCAGTCTCGGAATCCGGCTACAAGACATTTCGACAAGAATAAAACAAGACCAGCAAAGCCGCCCGATCGCCGACAATCCCGATAGGAGCTGCACATATCTCGTTCTCGTGGCAACACCGATAAACACTACGTCGACGGCAACCGACGATACCCCAAGTTGCCTAGGGGCGGCACCGCAAGTGGCTCTGGTTTGGACCAACACTTAGACAAGCATTGGCCCGGGGGGCTGAATAAAGATGACCCTTGGGTTAATTACTCCCAAGGGAAAAGCAGGTGGTGGTGAGGCAAATGGTAAAACCAAGGTTGGGCCTTGCTGGAGGAGTCTTATTCAAAGCGAACTGTCAAGGGGGTCCCATAAATCACCCAACCGCGTTAGGGACGCAAAATCCGGGAACATAATACCGATATGACGGAAACTAGGGCGGCAAGAGTGGAACAAAACACCAGGCATAAGGCCGAGCCTTCCACCCTTTACCAAATATAGATATGCATTAATAATATAAGAGATATTGTGATATCCCAACATAAACATAATCCAACATGGAGCAATCTTCATCTTCACCTGCAACTAGCAACGCTATAAGAAGGGCTGAGCAAAAGCGGTAACATAGCCAAACAATAGTTTGCTAGGAAGGGTGACAACGGTTAGAGGCTGACATGACAATTTGGGAGGCTTGATCAACAAGAGATAGGTAACACAGCATAGCGATAGAACGAAGCAACTAGCATAGCAATGATAGTAATGAGATCCAGGGTAGCGGTCATCTTGCCTGAAATCCCGCAAGGAAGAAGAACGAGTCCATGAAGAAGACGAACGGATGAAGCCGAACCAAGCGTAGACGAACGAATCCTCACGATCGCAACGAAACGGGAACTATCGAGAAGAAGCACACAACATGGTAAACACACCACACATGAACAAGGCATGATGCACAAACAAGAGTGATGCATGACAAGACTACATGAAGCTACTCATGGCAAGAGATGATGCAAACAATAGCAGCACATCAAAGCAAGTTTAAATGAGGCCGGAAACAACATAGAACAATTCCGGTAAGTCCTCATATGCAAATTTCGAAATTGGTCCAGATCTGAATAAACCTTATATTCAAGTTGTTAAACAGCAAGTTAAGATTCACCACGATGATCTACACGAAATTCTAGTCAAGTTACATATAAAGTTCATTAAATTCGGAGCTACGGTCTAGAAGATATGCGCAAAACAAGATAAGCATGGCATTGATGCAAAATGTATACAAACATCAAGCAAACACCTCAAAACAAGGATGCAACATGATAATATGAAACTACATGCAAAATCAAGCAAGTTTCACATAGAGCACACTCAAAACGGAGCAACGGTGCAACACATACACCCTATACAAGTTTAAAGGACAAGCTGTCCAAAATAGCAACTAGGCATATTGCAAGCACCAAATCAACATGCTACAGCATCTCAACGTGAAAACAAAAGACATGGGCATGATGTACAGGTAAAGCATAACAAAACATGAACACTGAGCTATCTCCAGAAATCACTAGAACATGCTCAAAATGACATGGCAATATTGCAAATAATAACAGTTTCAGACTTATCAGGAAATAACATCAGGTTGCAATGTTTAGAGCTATCAAAAAACATGTTACAGGAACTTATCATGGTACACAAAGGCATGTAATGAACCTACTAAATGCATAGATCAAAAGTCCTTTACTGACCATAAGCCAAAAGGGCAGAGAAAATATGATGGCACCCATGTAAACATGGCAAATGATATGACAACTTCATACATGGCAGGAACAACAATAAGTAGACATGTTGGTGAGCTTGAACCACTCACCACAGAGCAATACATGGCATGGCAAGGCAACTCACAGTAAGAAGACATGTTGGTGAAGTAAAGCACGGCAAGAGCAAGTTCATAGAGTGCATGGAACACTAGCAACAATCATGACAACAACTGAACTTAATGTTAATAGACTGACAGCAACATTATTAAGCAACTTTAGAGCAAGATTACAACAAGATACAGTAGGCTATAAATGCAACCAGGGGCATGGATGGATAGAAAATAACATGTAGAACAAAACATATTTAGTGAACATCTCCAGATTATGCATAGAATGACTAGTAGCAGCAGGTTTACATAGCAACAAAATATAACAGAATCAGTCAGGAAAACAGCAACAACAAGTACCCTACTTAACAAGCTCGATGCACTCACTACAAGACCCACAAAAATACATGGATGGCACCACTGTGAAGATGGCATGACATAGCATAAAACACATATAGAGCTCATGCTCATAAGATGCACACATCAAATGCAACAAAAATGACAATTCATCAAGTTATAACAGTTTCAGCAGATTAACATTATATAGCACTCTTGCAACGATGATTCAGGCATCAATATGAACTCAAATGAACATGGCACAATAGAACGAAATGAAGTACTTGTTGAGACGAACCATTTGAAATATTACACGCACAAAACGGAGCTACAGATGCAGAGATACGATGCGATGAACATGGCATGATTATGTAAAAATATTCGGGACTTTGCAGAAAATCACCTCGGGGAAAAAATCAACCCGGGACGGAGGCGTGCGGGACGAGGAGATCCAGGGCAGGGACGGCCGTTTGGTTGGAGGGATGGGTGGATCTCGTCCACCCCGACGAGATCTCATCGGAGAAGAACTCCGGCGAGCGGCGGGCGGCTCCGGCGAGGTCGGTGGGCGGTGGAGGCGACGGATCCGGCGAGGAGGGCGCGGGGAAGCTCCGCGGCGGGGCCGAAGGCGACGGGCGACGAAGCGGGTCCGGCGGACGGCGGCGCCAGCGACGCCGCCAGTGAGGGCGGAAGGCGGCTGCGGCGAAGTCGGGACGGAGGGGCGGCGATCGGGGCGGGCGCGGCGGCGGCGCTTCAGGCGTCCAGCAAGGCAGCAAGCGAGCGGGCAGGCGGGCCCGCCCTGGTCTCATGAGCCAGCGTCGTATGCTGATGGGAACGGCGGCGGCGAGGACACTTGGCGGCTTCTGATTGGGCGCGGGGGCGGTTGGACATGTCCGGCGGCTGGACGGACATGTCCGGCTGCGGGTAGGGAGGATTTTAGGGTTAGGTGGGGATTTCATCCACGAATTTCGGGGGAGAGGGCATATTTATAGGTAGAGGGAGCTAGGAGAGTGCAAATAAAGAGCGGTTTTCGCCCACACGATCGTGATCGAACGACCGAGAGCAAGGAGGGGGTTTGGATGGGTTTTGGGCCACTTTGGAGGGGGTGTTGGGCTGCAACAAAAGATGCTTTTGCGGTTACCCGGTTAACCGTTGGAGTATCAAACGACCTCCAAATGGCACGAAACTTGACAGGCGGTCTACCGGTGGTATACCAAGGCCGCTTGGCAAACCTCGGGCCATTCCGAGAAAGTTTAACACCCGCTCACAATGAAAGACAAAAGGGGACGCCGGATGACATAGGAGTGCCGGATCGCGAAACGGACAACGGGGAAAAAGCTCGGATGCATGAGACGAACACGTATGCAAAATGAGATGCACATGATGACATGGAAAAATGCAACACGCAAGAAAATGACATGGAAACAACGACGAATAACTGGCAGACACCTGGCGCATCGAATCCGGGGCGTTACAACCGGCCCTTCAAATCAACCCACGAGTCCTGCTCAAACTGACAAGACAGCGAGTCCACCAAAGCAGACGGATAAACCGGCGACCCCAGTACGAACCGGCGAAGCCAAGGATGACGATGTTGTTATTACTGGCTTTGGCCATTCCGAGCCAGGTAATCCTGTCGCCTTGTCCAAGCACACTGCCAAGGATGAATTTACTGCGTTTGGTAAAGGCAAGTGGAATGCCGATTTGGCAACTTATGCCGCTTTGAATCCGCAAGATCTTCATTCCGGTTATCTGAACCGGTTATATACCAGCCGTGATTATGAAGCCGGTCTGGTGAATATGATGAAGGACAAATATGAGGTAAATTCCATAACTCCCTGCTTGTATATTTCAATCTGTCAACTCTAATAGCCCCCAAGGGCCGGTTCAACTTAATGTAGTTAAACCGGGAATTTTATAAGAAATCCAGTATCTCTCAAGGACAAAGCAAATAGGCATTAGCCCCCAAGTGCCAAACTGAATACTTGTATTGAGCTTGGGATTTGATATAGAAATTGTAGGATGAACAGCAAATATGCATTAGCCCCCAAGTACCAAAGGCATAACTTGTTATGGGGTTGGTACTTCAGGTCTGTATCTTAATCTTTATCAAACGATTTTCTGTATGTAGGCTGATCTGAACAAGAAAGGAAGCCAAATCGCTGATCTCCAAGAAAACTTGAAATCCCAGCAAGCTGAAACCTCCAAAGCAAAGAACGAATTAACCAGCGCTTTAAGCGTCATGGAAAAGCTTAAGGAGGGCTTCAACAAGGAGCGGGCGGATTGGGCCACTGAAAAGGCCGCTTTAACTCAACGGGCAGAGCATGCTGAAGCTGCCCTTAAACCGGTGGTGGATGAACTGACCAGTGTAAAGCGGCAAGTGCATGCCATGACCGCCGCAGTCTTTGGTAAGCCTTTTTTTAATTTCTGACATAATGAAGTTTTCTCATGTAATTGCCGGTTTATTAACCCTTTGAATGATATAGGGACACGTATTGGTCACTTGGGATCAGATGTACAGGAGAAATTGAAAGCCTCTTACACATTGATAGAGCAACTCTATACTGGTGCACAGCGGATCATCAGCACCGCTTCTCATAACAACCCGGCACCGACCTTGATCCAGGACACCCTGAAAAGGTTGTCAATGCTTCCTGCCCGGTTTGAAGAATTAAAGAAATCTGCTGCTAGAACCGGTGCCATAAACGCCTTAATCCGGTCCAAAGCGTGGGTGCCGGACTTTGATCCTATTGAAGCGGCGCAGGGCTTCCCAAGCTTGAAGGAAGACGGGTGTAACGCCCTCGATGCAGCTATATCTCCCACGTGTCGAGGCACGACTTAGAGGCATAACCGCATTGAAAGCAATGTCGCAAGTGAGGTAATCTTCACACAACCCATGTAATACATAAGGGAAAATAGATACATAGTTGGCTTACGATTAGCCACTTCACACAAAGACATAAATAAACATCCATCATTCGTAGTACACTCAAGGTCCGCCTCGGAACCAAAATAAAAGAAGATACCCCAAATGCTACACAGATCCCGATCGTCCCAACTGGGCACCACTCATCGATCATCGGGAAAAGACACATAGTATCGACCACGTTCCTCGTCGAACTCCCACTTGAGCTCGGTTCGTCACCGCACTAGCATCATCGGAACCTGCAACTGTTTTGGTAGAATCTGTGAGTCACGGGACTCAGCAATCTCACACCATGAGATCAAGACTATTTAAGCTTATAGGAAGGACAGAGTTGTAAGGTGGAGCTGCTGCAAGCGACTAGCATATATGGTGGCTACAACGCAAAAGAGAGCGAGAAGAGGAGCAAAGCACGGTCGTGAAGCTAGTAGCGATCAAGAAGTGATCCTGAACTACTTACGTCAAACATAACTCCAACACCGTGTTCACTTCCCGGACTCCGCCGAGAAGAGACCATCACGGTTACACACGCGGTTGATGTGTATTTTAATTGAGGTCAACTTTGGGTTTTTTACAACCGGACATTAACAAATTCCCATCTGCCTCATAACCGCGGGCACGACTTTCGAAAGATATTACCCTGCAGGGGTGTCCCAACTTAGCCCATTATAAGCTCTCACGGTCAACGAAGGATATTCCTTCTACCGGGAAGACCCGATCAATCTCGGAATCCCGGACTACAAGACATTTCGACAGCAATAAAACAAGACCAGCAAAGCCGCCCGAATGTGCCGACAAATCCCGATAGGAGCTGCACATATCTCGTTCTCAGGGCACACCGGATGAGCAGTCCGTACAACTAAAACCAGACCTCAAGTTTCCTTGAGGGGCTCTCGCAAAGCACTCTAGTTTGGGCCAGCACTCGAAGGAGCACTGGTCCGGGGTTAAAATAAAGATGACCCTCGGCTCGCGAAAACCCGGGGAAAAAAGGCTTAGGCGGCAAATGGTAAAACCAAAGTTGGGCCTTCTTTGGGCGAGTCTTATTCAAAGCGAACTGTCAAGGGGTCCCATAAATCACCCAACCGTAAGGAACGCGAAATCAAGGAACATAACACCGGTATGACGGAAACTAGGGTGGCAAGAGGAACAAAACACCGTGCATAAGGCCGAGCCTTCCACCCTTTACCAAGTATATAGATGCATTAATTATAGCAGATATATATTGTGATATCCCCAACAAGTAAACATGTTCAAATAAGGAACAACATCTCCATGTTCCAACAAGGAACAAACTTCACTTCACCGCAACTAGCAACGCTATAAGAGGGGCTGAGCAAAGCGGTAACATAGCCAATCAACGGTTTGCTAGGAAAAAGATGGTTAGGGGCTGACATGGCAATATGGGTGGCATGATATAGCAAGTGGTAGGCATCGCAGCATAGGCATAGCAAAAGAGCGAGCAACTAGCATAGCAAAGATAGAAGTGATTTCGAGGGTATGGTCATCTTGCCTGCAATGTTCTCAGAGTTGTCGAAAGCTTGATCCTCGTAAGCGTTCTCAACAAGTTCCTCGTTCACGTACTCGTCTCCCGGCTCTACCCAAAGCAAGAACACAAACAAAGGAACCACAATAAATCACGGTGCAATGCACAATCAACATGATGCAAAACATGACATGATATGCGAGATGTGATATGCAATGCGTATGCATGCTCCGGAAGGAAAATGATGAACCAGGCACCAACTTGGCAAACCAAGTATGCCACTGGAAAGATGAGATGATTTCGGTTGAAATCGATATAAAGATCACCGGAATCGGATGCACGGTTTGCAAATGACAAGCAAAACAAGAATGGCACAAATCTGCCATTAACAGCATGATGCCACTTAGCAAGCAACAAGAAATTAAGCTACTGCACCCAAACGTACCAACAAAGTATATGGCAGTGATTTACACAAGATGCTTAACAAAAGATGAGCACTGATCTACGGCTAGTTCACATCATAACAGGTTCAAACAAGCATGGCAAAAGTGCACAAAATATCAGGCTGGACATGGCAAAAACAGCATCAGGTAGCAATGTTCAGAGCAAGAAAACTACATGCTACAGGAACTTATAATAGCAAAATAAGGCATGGCATGAATCTACTCAAAGCATAGAACAAAAGGCCCTTACTGACCATAAGCCGAAAAGGATCAGAAAATATAGTAACACCCATGTCAATATCGCAAGTTTCGTTAACAGATTCAGCAACATGGCATGTCAAAAACTGGTAACAAGTAGGCATGTTTACAAGCTCAATGCACTCACTACAGAGCCTTATATGATAAACTAAGCATACATACATCAAGAAGACATGGCATAGAAGACATACATGGCAAGAACAATAACATAGCATACATGGATCAACCACAACAACCTAGGCAAAATTGAATAACATGTAAATAATCTGCCAGGAAACATTTGATAGCAAAAGTAGAGCTCGATTGACTCAAGCTATGGCACTCCATAATTGCAAACAAGGGCATGGATGGATAGAGCAAGACATGTTTAACAAAACATCCTTACTGAAGTATCTCAAAATATGCATGGATCTCTCGGTAGCATCAAGTTAACATGGCATCAAAATATCAGCAAAACAGGGCTGAAAACAGCAACATCAGGACACCTACTTTGCATGCTTGTGCTAGTCACCACATAGATCACAAAAATACATGTCATACACCCCTGGAAATATGGCATGGCATATTACAAAACACATGTAGGACTCAAATTCATAGGGTGCACACATCAATCATAGCAAAAATAACAAAAGTGCATGTTCTGTTAATAAACAGAAACTAACATCACATAGCCCTCTTCTAACAGCATTTCGGGCATCAAGATGAGCTCAAATGAAAATGATGCAATGAGATGAAATGATCTACTCTTCGAGGCAAACATTTTGACATATTATACGCGCAAAATGGAGCTACAGATGCAAAGTTACGCTACGTTGAAAATGCCACGAAATAAACACCGGGTGAAAAACTTAGAGGAAATAAGAGGGGAAAGAAGTCAACCCGCGGATCCGGATCGGGATCGAGATCCGGATCGAGGGCGGCGGCGGCGGCGGTTCCTCGCCGGAGAGGGAGAAGAGGCGGGCCGGGCCGAGGAGGTGGCTGGCCGAGGAGGGGGCCGGGCGGCGGCGGCGGCCTTGGCGGGCGGCAGCGGCGAGGCCGGGCGGCGACGGCGGTGGCGACAAGGCGGCGATCGGTGGTGGTCAGCGAGGGCGGCGGCGGGCGGCCGTGTGGCAGCGGCGGGGCCGGCCGGGCGGCGAGGCGGCGGAGCCTCGGGCTCCAGCGGGAGGGCGCGTGGTCGGCGGGTGCGGCCGGGCCGAGGCGGGCGAGCCGTGGCCTCAGGGCTCATGCCCAAGGGCGGCAAGGGACAGGTGGCGCGGCCCGATTGGTTCGGACGGCGGCGGCACGGTGGGACGGACGTGTCCGGGCGGCGCGGGAGTTTCGTCCGGGCGCGAGGTAGGGGAAGGCTAGGGTTAGACCCGAGATTGGAATGGGGGTTTGCTTAAATAGGCATAGAGGGAGCTAGGAGAGTCCAAATGAGGTGTAGTTTTCGCCCACACGATCGTGATCGAACGATGGAGAGCATGGAAGTGACTTAGATGGGTTATTGGACTATTTTGAAGGGGTGTTGGGCTGCAACTTAAAAGAGGCCTTTGCGAGAGTGCGGTTAACCGTTGGAGTACCAAACGAGCTCCAAATGACCCGAAACTTGACCGGTGGTCTACGGGTGGTATACCAAGGCCACTTGACAAACCTCGGTCCATTCCGAGAAGGTTTAGTACCCTTTACGGAAAAAGCGTAAAAGGGCCGCCGGGGATATAGGAGTGCCGGATTGCAAAACGGACAACGGAAAAATGCTCGGAATCATGAGATTTAACACGTGCGCCGTGCGATGCACATGATGACATGATATAAAATGCATGACATGGACAAAATGCAAAATGAAGAAAAACCCAACCACGGAGGGAATATCATATCACAATGCCGAAAATGGCAAGAGTTGGAGTTACAAATATGGAAAGTTACGTCCGGGGTGTTACAACGGGACATAATTCAGCGAAGAGGATCTCTGAACGATAAACCAGGAAGTGTGCCCTTTGGCTTGCCAATTGGTTGAAGAAGCAAATATGTCTCACTATCAAGCCCAATATGATGGAGAAAATAGACGAGTGCCTGTACCGATTCCTGAAGCGGAGAACCTTATACCGCCAATCCGTAAGCATACTTACGCTCCTGATATTGAAACGTCGTTGCTGATCAATGATGAAGCCGTATTCCAAGCATTAATGGGAATCGACTGGACAACTGTTGATTTCCAGCCGCTGGGTAGGGAATCAGAAGTTGAAGTGGCGCAGGATGACCCGCAACCATCAGGCCAAGCTGGCGATCAAGCATAAACCGGAGGCCGGTTTATATTACTGATTCCTTACGTGTTGCCAAAAACGATTATCTTATCTGGGCACTGTGTTGCCTTGTAATAGACTAGTTGCCACACTTTGTGTTGATATGCCTTCGTGCATATTTATTGCAATTTATGCTTTTGTTGAATCATCAACCTTAAAACTGTTGTCTGCAGCAAAAAGCTTAAAACGCCAATGTGGTTGTATCACCAGGCGGGTCATCATATCCATGTATACAAAATCAAAGATAACACTTTATATTAAACATATGATGAAATATGGGAATATATGATACCTGCCATCGTAGGGCATGAAGTTGGCTGTGCCAATCTTGAAGCGGAGTTGTAAGAAACCCGCTTTGCTGAAGGAGAAAACAGCTCCTGTGTATATATGGTCGGTTTATCAAGTAAACCGTTCCGGGTTAAGATGAACACCGGTGTTACTCCATAATAGGATGTTTATCAAAAATCAAACCGGGTAAAGTGTCTCCGGATGAACAACAAACCGTGTCCCGTCAACTGACAGTCGAATTAGTTTAATAATTGTCGGTTTAAGAACACAACAAAAGAAATATGCAAAAAGACAAACAAATTTCAAGCAAAGACAAAGACAAAATCTTTTGCGAAAGAGGCTGTTTGAGTCGATCAAGTGGCATTACCATGGTCGGATACAACCAAGCCCCCAATAGGCATAGCTATGGTTCATGTCAGCCAGGTCCCCAAATGATGCAGTGGCATTACGCTGATCCAGAGGTGTAGCGATTGTTCGGGTTCGACCAAAGCCCCCAAGTGATTCTGTGGCCTTAGGCCGATCAAGAGGCATGACAGGTTCAGACGTGACCAAGTCCCCAAGTGATCTCGTGGCTTTCGCCTATCAACAGGTGTTGCATTGGTTCGGACACGACCAAGCCCCCAAGTGACATGATATAAAGCTTTGTTAAAAAGCTAACTCAAGGGGTAAACCGGAGACCGCTTTAAGACAAAAACTCCGTGTAACCACTCATGATGTAAACATAACAGAGACCCTGCTTTAGCTAAGGCTCCGGTTTATTGTATTGATCATAATATATACATTGTCATAATATGTACATAAGCAGAGCCTATGGCTCAAGTATAGTAGGGCCGAAGATGAGCTATGTTCCACGGCCTGTTGGTCTCCTCCTCGATGTACGTGAGTCTTTATGCTCTCGAATATCAATCGATAAATACGACCCGTTGTGCGATTCTTGCTGACCACGAAAGGTCCCTCCCAAGGTGGGGATAGCTTGTGCATATCGATCGGTCTTGGATGAGCCGGGCACCAAATCTCCTTCTTGAAAGGTTCGGTTCTAACTCGGCGATCGTGATAGCGATGAAGATCCTGCCGGTAAATCGCCGAACAGGCAGCTGCAATGCCACGCCCTCATCCAACAGGTCCAAAGCGTCTTGCCGTGCTACCTCGTTGTCCGCTTCAACATAAGCTGCTACGAGGTGAATCATGACGGATATCACTGGGGAGAACCGCCTCGCTCCGTAGACCATGAAGAACGGTGTGTATCCCGTCGATCTGCTGGGTGTAGTATTGATGCTCCATAACACGGATGGTAACTCCTCAACCCAACAACCCGGCGTCCGCCGCAAAGGAACCATAAGCCGGGTTTGATGCCTCGTAAGATATCTTGGTTAGCTCTCTCTGCTGCCATTGGACCGTGGGTGAGCCATCGATGAAATGTCAAGCCAAATGTGCTCACGCTCACGTAACTCCTTCATAGCACCCTTAGATAGATTGGTACCATTATCGAGAATGATACCGTGGAAAGCCAAACCGAAAATCACCTTTTAATGAATTGAACCGCCGTGGCTGCATCACACTTGCCGACGGGCTCCGCTTCCACCCACTTCAGAATTTGTCAACCGCCACCAAAAGGTTGGTCTTCTTGTCCTTGGACCGTTTGAAAGGCCCAACCATATCAAGCCCCCAAGTCGCAAACGGCCAAGTAATTGGAATCATCCTCAATTCTTGAGCCGGCACATGAGCACGTCTTGAGAATTTCTGACAGCCGTCACATCACCTAACCAGGTCCTCCGCATCAGCGTGAGCAGTCAACCAATAAAAACCATGACGAAACGCCTTGGCCACTAGAGATTTTGAACCGGCGTGGTGACCACAGTATCCTTCGTGGATTTCGCGCAAGATCTCACAACCTTCCTCTGGCGACACACAACGTTGAAACCCTCCTGACACACTGCAATGATGCAACTCGCCATTGACAATAGTCATGGACTTGGATCGCCGGATTATCTGTCTGGCCAGTGTCTCATCCTCTGGTAACTCACCCCGGTTCATGTACGCAAGATAAGGAACCGTCCAATCCGGAATGACATGCAGAGCCGCCACCAACTAAGCCTCCGGATCAGGAATAGCTAAATCCTCTTCGCCAGGGAGCTTGACCGACGGGTTATGCAGGACATCCAAGAAGACATTAGGTGGGACCGGTTTATGCTGAGAGCCCAGCCGCCTTAAAGCGTCCGCCGCTTCATTCTTCCGTCTGTCTACATGATCCACTTGATATCCCTTGAAGTGGCCTGCAATGATATCCACCTCATGACGATATGCTGCCATGAGCGGGTCCTTAGAATCCCAAGTACCAGACACTTGTTGGGCCACCAGGTCCGAGTCACCGAAGCACTTGACTCGGCTGAGATTCATCTCCTTAGCCATCCGGAGACCATGGAGTAAAGCTTCATACTCAGCTGCATTGTTAGTACAAGGAACATTAAGCGGAGAACGTAATGTAACTTATCACCTCGTGGGAAGTTAATCGACTCAAATTTCGAGCCTCCAATTGCTGGACCCATCAAAATGAATAGTCCAATAGGTGTGATCCGCTTTTCTTGGTGCTTGTAGCTCCGTCCCAATCATTGATGAAATCCACAAGTGCTTGAGACTTGATCGCCGTCCGAGGCACGATTTCAAACCGTCTGCCCCAAGCTCTATAGCCCACTTGGCAATCCGCCGATTGCCTCCCTGTTTTGAATTATATCTCCCAAAGGAGCAGAGCTGACCATCGTGATGGGATGTCCTCGAAGTATTGCTTAAGCTTCCGGCTTGCCATGAAAACTCCATACACCAGCTTCTGCCAATGCGGGTATCTTTGCTTGGACTCAATAAGCACCTCGTTGATATAGTAAACCGGATGTTGAACCGGATACTCCTTGCCTGCCTCCTTGCGCTCTACCACAATAGCTACGCTGACTGCACGAGCATTAGCTGCCACATATAGTAGCAAAGGTTCTTTATCAATCGGAGCAGCAAGAACAGGCGGATTGGCTAGCTGCCGCTTTAAATCCTCCAATGCTTTATCAGCGGCCAGACTCCAGACAAAGGGATCTGCTTTCTTCAGCATCTGATACAAAGGGATCGCCTTCTCACCGAGGCGGCTGATAAACCGGCTCAACGCAGCAATCCGGCCTGCCAAGCGCTGGACATCATTGATACATTTCGGTTTAGCTAGAGAGGTGATAGCTGTGATCTTCTCCGGATTAGCCTCAATTCCCCTGTTGGACACCAGAAAACCCAATAACTTGCCTGTCGGTACACCAAAAACACACTTGGCCGGGTTGAGCATCATCTTGTACGTCCGTAGGTTATCAAAGGTTTCCTTCAAATCATTAACCAGAGTCTCCTTTTCCCTTGACTTAACTACAATATCATCCACATAGGCATGTACATTACGGCCGATTTGCTTATGAAGGCAATTTTGTACACACTGTTGATAAGTTGCCTGAGCACTCTTGAGCCCAAAGGGCATAGATACATAGCAGAAGGCTCCAAAGGGAGTTATGAACGCTGTCTTCTCCTGGTCCTTAATCGCCATCTTGATCGATGATAACCAAAATATGCATCCGTAAAACTCAACGCTCACAACCCGCCGTAGCATCAATAATCTGATCAATGCGGGGAGGGCAAAGGATCTCGCCGGACAAGCCTTATTAAGATCTGTGTAATCCACACACGCGCCAGTGCCGTTCTTCTTAAGGACCAGCACCGGATTAGCCAGCCATTCAGATGGAACACTTCAACAATAAAGCCAGCCGCTAAGAGCTCGCCACCTCCTCTCAATAGCTTTGCGCTTTCTTCGTTGAACCGGCGGAGAAACCGCTTCACCGGTTTGTACTTAGGATCAACATTAAGAGTGTGCTCGGCGAGTTCCCTCGGTACACCCGCATGTCGGAAGGCTTCCATGCAAAATGTCCTGCTCTCACGGATGAACTCGATGAGCGCGCTTTCCTATTTCGGATCCAAATTGGTGCTGATACTAAACTGCTTGGACGAATCGCCAGGTACAAAGGCAACAAGCTTAGTCTCAGCTGCCGATTTGAACTTTAAAGCTGGATCATGCTCTGTGGTTGGCTTCTTCAACGGAGTCATGTCCGCCGGATCAACATTATCCTTGTAGTACTTCAACTCTTCCGTGGCACAAACCGACTCTGCATAATCCGCATCACCTTCTTCACACTCCAAGGCAATCTTGCGACTGCCATGAACGGTTATGGTCCCCTTGTGACCCGGCATCTTGAGCTGCAGATAAATATAACAGGGCCGTGCCATAAACTTGGCATAAGCCGGCCGCCCAAACAAAGCGTGGTACGGGCTCTGGATCTTAACCACCTCAAAAACCAATGTTTCCGACCTGGAATCATGATCATCTCCAATGGCCACCTCCAGAGCTATCTTGCCAACGGGATATGCTGACTTACCAGGTACCACACCATGGAATAACGTATTGGACGGTTTAAGATTCTTGTCTGTTAGCCCCATACGACGGAAGGTCTCATAGTACAAGATATTAATGCTGCTTCCTCCATCCATGAGCACTTTGGTGAACTTATAACCTCCCACCTGAGGTGCCACCACCAATGCTAGCTGACCCGGATTTTCAACCCGGGGAGGGTGATCCTCTCTGCTCCATATGATTAGCTATTCGGACCAGCGTAAATAACGAGGCACGGCCGGTTCAATAAAATTCACTGCTCACTTGTGAAGCTTCTAATTTCGTTTATCCAAGCTAGTGGTGAATACATGATATTGCCCACTATTCAACTGCTTTGGATTGCTCTGATAACCCGACTGCTGCTGCTGGTTGTAACCACCCTGGCTACTCTGATTGTTTTGATTGTTATGTCCACCCTGATCTCCATTGAAGCCTGAACCGGCGTTTCCTCCACCATGACCCGGCCCATGGAATCCGGATCCTGAGCCACCACCTGATCCATGATCATACCGGAAAGCATTAGAATTTTTGAACTCCTGCATAATATAGCAATCCTTCCAAAGGTGGGTGGCTGGCGCCTCCTTCGTCCCGTGCTTTGGACATGGCTGGTTTAATAGATAGGTCAGGCGGTCCGGGTTGGGGTTTGGAGCTCCACCGCGATTCGGCGGTTTACCCTTCCGTCGCTGGCCCCTGTCCTGCGCACTAGTATTAGCAACAAAATCCATGCTGCCATCCGCTTTACGCTTGCCTCCGTTACCATGAACTGCCGTGTTGTGTTGCTGCCCTTTGGAGCTGCTGTTCTTCTTTCCCTTCCCTGTCTTGTCATCATCAGACTCGGGATCCTTGGTACTATCAGAATCAGCATACTTCACTAACGCAGTCATGAGGATCCCCATATCGTTACAATGGTGCTTCATCCGTCCCAATTTCAACTTCAGAGGTTCAAACCGGCAGTTGCTTTCTAAAGTTATAACCGCTGAGTCGGCGTTGATACGGTCCGATGAGTGCAAAATTTCCGAGACTCGGCGTACCCAGCGGGTTGTTGACTCTCCTTCCTCCTGGACACGGGCCGCTAAGTCCACTATCGACATGGGCTGCTTACATGTATCCTTGAAATTCTGGATAAACCGGGCTCGCAACTGGGCCCATGAACTGATAGAATTGGCTGGTAAGCTCTTTAACCAAATACGGGCTATCCCTTCGAGCATCATGGTGAAATACTTTGCACATGCCGCTTCATCTACGTCAAGCATCTCCATGGCCATCTCATAGCTCTCTATCCATGTTTCCGAAGACAAATCGGCCGTGTAATTTGGCACCTTGCGCGGGCCCTTGAAATCCTTGGGCAGGCGCACATTGCGTAAAGAGGGGACAAGACAAGGTACTCCCAACGAACTAGAGGTAACTCCTGGCTCGATCGAGGTGGTTGGACGAACCAGCGTAAGCTGACGAGCCTCATGTTCCGCTGCTAACTCAGCATCCCTTCGTGCTCGGGCCCGGTTCACCACTTCCTGAGCATCACCCGCCGGGTTATGGCCACGGGGCGCTTCACGGTTCCGTGCATTACTAGATACGGCCGGTTCATCCATCCGCCTGTTGTAACTCCGGCTCGGACGGGGGGTGGAATGAATTCGGTCATGGCTATATGAATATGCTTCCTGCTGAACCAAGGCTGTTCGAAGAAGTTCCTTAACCCGGCGCGTCTCCACCGCTCCCGGAGAATCACCTTCAATCGGGATGGCCTCCAGCCGTGAAGCGGTGGCAATAAGATTGTCCATTGGATTGGAATAATGACCTGGAGGTGTCTGGGCAGGCTGAGGTACGATGTTATTCTGTCGAGGCGGCTCCATCAGGCGAGGCTGAACCGGCGCACCCGGCCCAGGTGCCTCCGCCCGGTTTAGCCACGGCGGGTTACTAGTCCCTGCTCCTGGAGTGTTGAAGAGGTTTCTGGCATCGAAACCGTTGGCAGGCGAGACCTATGCTTCCTTTTCAGGACTTCATGCGACGCGTTCTGGTCCAGCATAAGCCTATAGGCCTGCGCATCAAAAGCGGCCCGCTCCGCGGCCATCCTGTTGTTCTCGGCTGCCAGGTCGGCCTTGGCCTGAGTGATCTGTTCCCTCACCTTTGCAATTTCCGCGTTGTGGGCGTCCTGATCCGCCGGGTTAGCCTCCGCCATAAGCACAACCAACGCATCAAACAGATCAGATAAAACTTGAGCCAGCGGGCGCACAGAGCCTCCTGCCCCGGCCGCTGCCGCCGCCGCTGATCCGGAGAACATTGCTGCTGCAGTCGAAGAGTGGACCGCCGCCTCTGTACCGGCCATGAATATCCCAACCCGGTTGGGCAGATCAGAGGGGTCCGGAATACCGTCACCATCGGAACAGCCCCCAATCCAGCCGTCTTGTACATGATACAATGATTCGGTTTATCCGGTCGAGGACTCTTCGCGGGAATAAACGACGGTCTCGTTACCAGATTCCGATCCACCATCATATTCTCCTCCGTGGATGACTCCCACGAAGGCACACTTCATGGCCGGTTTACCCTGGGCAGATCTCGCACGCTGAGCTGTTTCGACGAGGTCGGTGCAGATGTCGGGCTCAGGGCCCGGTTCACCGATCTTGCCAATGAAGACGTGTATGCCACCAAAGGGGACCCGGTACCCGTACTCAATCGAGCCGGCCTTGGGGCCCCAGCTTGAATCGTCGATGTAGAGCTTGCCGCGACGACTCTTGGTCATCCGGCCCACAGCGTAACCCTTGAGTCCTTCGAAGTTGCCCTCCAAGAACTTGAAACCATCGTGCGATAGCCCCACGGTGGGCGCCAACTGTCGTGGTTTTGTCACGGCAGATGTCCTCATGAAAGGACTTAGTCGTGGAGCCATCGCTACGGGTTAGCTTGAAGGGGTTAAAGCGGACACAAGGATGCAAGAGAGTTTGTACTAGTTCGGCCCCTTTGATGAAGGTAAAAGCCTACGTCTAGTTGTGATGGAATTGATGGGGTTTCGATGACTAGGAGCAAACAAGCTTCGCCTAAGTCTCGAGTTGTTGTCATTGTCTGAATCGCCGCCGGTCGTCCCTTATATACATGGGTGGCGCCGCGGTTTCTGAGAGTCCCGAGACCGCTCATAGACGTGTCCGTTCGGTCTCTAGTATTTCTAACTTACAACACAAGTTACATACTAATGCGGTTCACGGCTACAAGCCTTAAACCGTTCGGGCCTTGGGCCCTTATAGATTATCCTCACGGGCTTCAAGCATACTTGACTCACCGATGAAGTTAACCTGCCTCTCTGGCGGTTTACGCCAAATAGTAATATCCCCAACAAAGACCTGCGTAAACCTTTTTCTTGTTGTTGCTTCACACCTCCGGATACTCAACACAACCGAGAGGATCTTTGGCGTTATTGGCATTTCGTCACGTCAGACTAATGCACGTACCTGGAAATTCAAGGCTCATTATCAAGGGCGTTACTCAGCCCAGTATATGTTGTAAAGTCTGAATACCTTAGGGAGTGTTTGGCGTCGCGAGTTTGGCCTTATATGCATCAGCTCCGAATCATGTCTTTGGTCAATAGTTGGGTTTGCCCGGCTCCCGTGTTTTGCTACCTTACGTTCTGCTCTATCGGCTAAGGTGGCACCGGGAGAACTGCTGCGATTGTGCCCTGGTTCATCTGGATGAGCACCTCAGTAGAGAAAGCCGAAAACTGACTGTCATGATAAAGCGCGAGACTGGTCAACCACTCGATGACTTAGCGGAATCTTCGTGATTCCTCCGCATTAACAAAGGACCGGTTTCCCGGTCATGTATGTACGCGCACCGTATTCGGTGAGCGCGGAAGTACTAGGGGCTATATCGTAGCCCCACCGTCAAACTCCTATGGCTAAGTCAAAGTGTTAAAGCTATATAGTCCGATTGCCTTGTTCGCCGCGCTATCACCTCCTTAATGGACCAAGACGTTGGGTCAAGTGTGAATACGCGCTTTTCCGAACACCCCCGCATTATGTGCGAGGGGGCTGAAGCCGATGACTGCAAACTTTCAGGTTATATACATACATAAACGTCCGCACAGAAGGCATCATAATACTTTCAGGCAAAAGTATAAACACAACCTTTATAATCCAAATAGCATTGTTTTTACAATTGGGATACATGTCACTCGAACATGATACTCTTCAAGCACTGAGCCTCTATTAAACGAGCGCCTTCTAGGACTTCTTCAAAATAGTGCTCGGCCGAGACCTGGCCTATGGCCGGATCCCGGGTTGCAATAGCGGTGGCCTCCATCTCTGCCCAGTATGTCTTAACACGGGCAAGAGCCATCCACGCACCCTCTATGCACGCCGACCTCTTTACAGCGTCGATATGCGGCACAACACTAAGGAATCGTTGCACTAAACCAAAATAACTATTCGGCCTTGGTCCCTCCGGCCAAAGATAATCCACGGCAGAGCTCATGGCAAGTTCAGACAACCTATGAGCTCGGCCCACTCGCCCATTTGTTCATTTAACAGCAGTGGACGCGTTGGAGCACTGAACTGCGACCAGAACAACCTTTCAACTTCATGATCTTTCTGATCTTTGAAAAACCCAGTCGCATCAGCAGCACTCATTGCCAAGTCCAAGTACGCGTCTGCAACACTCCATAATTGATCCAGAGGGGCATACTTTGGATCTCCGAACTTCGTCCGCAACAAAAAGGGCTTCCCAGCCGTGATATCTCCGGCTTGACGGAGCTCCTCCTTCGCCGCTCTGATTTTAGAACGGGGTTCCTTGGCTGCTTCCATGGCTTTCTTCAGGTCCGCCGCTTTCGCTTGGCTTTCTTTTTCAAGAAGCTCATACCAGCCGGCGGCGTCTTTCAGCTCAATAGCCATCTTGGTTATTTTATCTTCGCTCTGGCGATTGGCATCTTGTTCGGCTCTTAACTCTTCGGCCACCTTTAGGGCGGCCACATCACTTCTCCTGGCTTGTTCCTTGGCTCGGGCATGTTTTGCCCGAAGGGTCTCCACGGCGGCAGCTCCATCTGCAGTCACAGCATATTATAGATACTAGCATCATGCTCCTCTTAATATTTGTTGACTACCCAAAAATACATACCCTGTGCCTCGTCAAGCCGCTTGTTCACAAGCACGATGTCGACATCTGCCGCATCAAGCTACCGCCTCAGTTCGGCAAACTCACCAGTCTGGCCAGCTACCGGACCCTTAGCCGCCTGCACATGAAAGCAGCATGATCATTACCTGGGACTATGATCCTCTGTTTGCCGCCTCTGGACAGCAACCAGAGTCTCAGGGGCTACTATCTGTATAAGGCACTCCTAGCGTGTGCGGTACCTCAAAGCCCCTTAGCAGGCTCGTGAAAGCTTCATGCAACCCACTTTTGGCGGATGAAATCCTCTCAACCACCATACCCATTAAAGTATGATGCGCCTCTGAGATAGCCGCTTGCTCTAGAAGACCCATCAGTGCGTCCGGTTGTGCACCCGACAGTCCCGGACTCTTTCTGTTGCTCTCCTTAGGAGCCGAATACTCCTGACTTCGGGTGGCCGAAGGGTTACCTTCTGGCCTTGGCGGATTAGTAGAAATCCTCCGTGACGACACCTCAGGGTCATCCGCCCCACGAGGCGGGGAGACAGGGGGAGGTGTTTCGCTCTCCATCATCTCCAGAAGAAGATCCCCCGAAGACGAACTCTGTCGAGAAGGGCTACGATTCGGACCGCAAGACATACGTCTCGGTTATTGTCCTCGGAGATAAAGGAGGATATATTTACCAAAAGTACTCTTGTTCACTTACAGCTCGGTGGAGGGCTGACCCCCTTGCGGGCACTGTGCGGCAAGGATGCCCTCCAGGGCAGGGCCCCCTGGCGAAGGTTTCTTCCCTTGTTTGGAAACCCTCCTTTCCAAGTCTTCAGAGGCGGTCCTTTTCCTTCCTGGGGGAGAGGGGATCCTAGATTCTTCTCCCCGATTATCCTCCTTCGCGGAGACACTAATTCCCTCGGTTTGGATGAGTAATGCGTGAGGCCCGCTTTCGGCTTCTTTATTCCTCCCTTTATCTTCCCCTGATGGCACTTGATAAGGTGCGTGCTCAAGCATCCTGGCTAGTGCAGGGTCCGGTGAGCCTTCGGGAAGGGGGGCCGAACACCTGATCATCTTCGCCTTTCTCATCCAGTCCTGGCCAAGAGCGATTTTTCAGAATGATGTTGTGACAAATAAAAAGACAGCATGTTCGGCCACAGAATTACTTACGCGGGTAGCTGGACGATTGCAGTTGAGACCCGCATCCTCGGTGGTGTCCGGACACTTTATTCGTGATCCGAAGAACAATTCATACATCTCTTCGAGCGTCACGCCGAAGAGTTGCTGAATAGTCCGTGGTCCTTCCGGGTTGAACTCCCACATACGGAGAGATCGACGTTGGCATGGCAGGACCCGACGAACTAGCATAACTTGCATTACCTTGACAAGACTGACATCTCTCTTGAGGAGATCTCGGATGCGACTTTGCAATGTCGGCATGTCATTAACTGGCCCCCAGTCCAGCCCCTTGTTGACCCATGACGCCAGTTGTGGCGGGGGGGCCCGAACGGAAGGCGGGGGCAGCTACCCACTTAGTACTTCGGGGAGCTGTGATGTAAAACCACTCCCACTGCCATAAGTTGAACATCTCCAGGAAGGAACCCTTTGGCCATGGAGCATCGGCGCCTTTGCTTACTATGGCACCTCCGCATTCTGCGTGTCTCCCATCGATCATCTTCGGCTTCACATTGAAGGTCTTGAGCCATAAGCCGAAGTGTGGGGTGATGCGGAGGAAGGCCTCACACACGACGATAAATGACGAGATGTGAAGGATGGAATCTGGAGCTAGATCATGGAAATCAAGCCCGTAATAGAACATAAGCCCTCTAACAAAGGGATCAAGACTAAAGCCTAGCCCTCGGAGGAAGTGGTAAACAAATACGACACTCTCGTTGGGTTCGGGAGTGGGGATGACCTGCCCTTGAGCAGGCAGCCTGTGCGAGATTTCGGCGGTAAGATACCTGGCTTCTCTTAGCTTCTTGATGTCCTCCTCCGTCCATCCACCGGCCTTGAAGGTTGGATCCGGACATGATTGAAGGTCCGAAGCACTTAGCCTGAGCCTTGGGTGTTGGAACTCGAGGTGGGAGAAGGGAAGGATCAAGCGCGAGAAGAAAAGGACAGGCCTTGGCTCCTTTATAAAGAGGGCGAATATCAAGCGTTCTCCGCGTGGCCGTTTGGAACTTGCCTAAAAATCGAGGAGACATACTAACAAGTACGATTGGGTTACCCACACCCGTATTGATGAGAATCCCGTGATAAGAGGAACACGATCTCTGCTTCGACAAGACGTGCCAATAAAACCGCCTCGCAACACGTGCAGTGGCAGGCTGGGAAAAACGGTTCGTAATGACCAGACCACGGCAGGACGTCACGTTATGAAAAGTTGTCAGCAGGTCAGATTTGTGGAATAATATACTCTCTATGGTGGTATGTGGAATTTGTTTTGCAGGGTCGGACACGATCCTTGTGTTCAAAATCTTCTATGAAGTATTCGGAGGAGGAACCCGCCATGCAATGCCGAAGACAATCTGCGTGCCGGACTCATCGTCATTGAAGCCTGGTTCAGGGGCTACTGAGGGAGTCCTGGATTAGGGGGTCCTCAGACAGCCATACTATATACTTTGGCCGGATTGTTGGACTATGGAGATACAAGATTGAAGACTTCGTCCCGTGTCCGGGTGGGACTCTCCTTTGCGTGGAAGGCAAGCTGGCAATTTGGATATGTAGATCTCCTCCCTTGTAACCGACTCTGTGTAACCCTAGCCCCCTTCGGTGTCTATATAAACCGGAGGGTTTAGTCCGTAGGACAAGAACAATCATAACCATAGGCTAGCTTCTAGGGTTTAGCCTCTACGATCTCATGGTAGATCAACTCTTGTAATACTCATATCATCAAGATCAATCAAGCAGGAAGTAGGGTATTACCTCCATCAAGAGGGCCCGGACCTGGGTAAACATCGTGTCCCCCGCCTCCTGTTACCATTAGCCTTAGACGCATAGTTCGGGACCCCCTACGCGAGATCCGCCGGTTTTGACACTGACACTCCTCACTTGTGTGACCGTTTTAGGCTGCGGCCAACTCTCAATAGCTTCAATCTTGGCTTTATCAACTTCAATTCCCTGTGGAGTAACAACATAGCTAAGAAAAGATACTCGGTCGATGCAAAAGGTGCATTTCCCAAGGTTATCAAACAAACATGCATCACGTAGAGCAATAAAAACAGCACGTAACTATTCCAAATGTTCCTCCAAAGATTTGCTATAAATCAGTATATCATCAAAATAGACTACCACAAATCGTCCAATGAAAGCACGTAAAACTTCGTTCATTAATCTCATGAAAGTACTAGGTGCATTAGTTAACCCAAAAGGCATGACTAACCACTCATATAAACCAAACTTAGTTTTAAATGCCGTTTTTCATTCATCTCCCAATTTCATACGAATTTGATGGTATCCACTACGCAAATCAACTTTGGAGAATATTGTAGAGCCACTCAATTCATCAAGCATATCATCTAGCCTAGGAACAGGATGACGATAACGAATAGTAATATTATTAATGCCTCTACAATCAACACACATACGCGATGTACCATCCTTTTTCGGCACTAGAATAATAGGAACGGCACAAGGACTAAGGGATTCGCGTATATAACCTTTGTCGAGCAGCTCCTGGACTTGACGCATAATCTCCTTCGTCTCCTCTGGATCGGTACGGTATGGTGCTCGGTTGGGTAGCAAAGCACCGGGAATTAAGTCAATCTGATGCTCGATCCCTCGAATAGGTGGTAATCCCGGTGGCACGTCTTGTGGAAATATGCCAGCGAACTCCTGCAAAATGTTAGTAACAGTAGGAGGCAAAGAGGAAGGCACGCCCTCGAATGAAAATAATGCCTATTTGCACACAACAGCATTGCAAACAGATTTGATGAAATCTAGATCATCAATATCAGATTTGGTGGCAAGTAAACATGCACTTTTTGATTTAATTTCAGAAGCAACACCAGATGGTTTATTATTAGGCTTCATTTGCTGCTCAAATTCTTTTGCCACAATCTGATTTTCACTCTTGTTTTGCTCCTGCTTTGCTTTATTAGCTCTATTAATATCATCTTTCAAAATGGAATCAGGAGTCATAGGAAGCAAAATAATATGTTTATCCTTATGAACAAGAGTATACTAATTGTTTCTACCATGGTGTACATAATTTTTATCAAATTTCCATGGTCTACCAAGTAATAAGGAACATGCTTGCATGGGTACCACATCACAATCAACATAATCAGCATATGTGGAGATACTAAAATGCACACGAACAGTACGTGTTACCTTAACCTTGTCGCTGTTATTGAACCATTGAATATAGTAAGGATATCGATGTGGTCTTGTGGTGAGAGATTGCTTCTCCACCATCTCCATGCTAGCCAAGTTGTTGCAACTCCCTCCATCTATGATGACATGAACATAACGTTCCTTCACAACTCCCTTTGTATGGAACAAATTATGCCTCTGATTTTGCTCAGCTTGTGTAACCTGCACACTCAAAACACGTTGAGCAACTAAACATTCATACTTGTCAGCATCTTCATCAGCCATGTATTGCATCTCATGATCAGAATCATCTCCATTGTGTTCTTCACTTGTAGTAAGAGCCAAAGTCTCTTCATCATAGTCACTAGCAGACTCATAGCCACCATCCTCAGTAACAATCATCACACGCTTAGATGGGCATTCTCTCGCATAATGACCTTCACCCTTGCAATGACGACAAATAATATCATGTGTTTGACCCATTAATGCCATGGATGAAGAAGAGCTCTGTGCAGGCCCAGAAGGTGTGCTCTTGGCAGATAGTGGTGGTTGTGCCTGCTTTCTTGTATAACGGTTGGAGGTGGCAGCTGACGGAGGTGTCGGTGTAGCAGAACGGGTCGAAGTAGAAGATGCATGTGGTGTCCATGATGAAGGCCGACCTGCAGAAAATTTAGTCCGCGCCAATGCTTGTCGATCGTGCACTTCACGTTCAGCTTTGTAAGCAAGATGGAATAAACGAGTGATATTATTATATTTCGTATACTCTAAAATGGTCCGAATCTCTTTATTTAATCCACCCATAAAACGTGCAAGCATAGCTTCGTTATCCTCAAAAATACCACATCTAATCATACCAGTTTGCAATTCCTTATAATATTCCTCTACCGAATTTTTTCCTTGTCTTAAACGCTGCAATTTTTGAAGCAATTCACGTTGATAATTGATACGTCTCCAAGGTATCTATAATTTTTGATTGCTCCATGCTACTTTATCTATTGTTTTGGACTATAATGGGCTTTATTTTCCACTTTTATATTATTTTTGGGACTAACCTATTAACCGGAGGCCCAGCCCAGAATTGGTGTTTTTTGCCTTTTTCAGTGTTTCTCACCGAACATGACCCAGGAGACTTGGACCCTACGCCAAGGAACATTGGAGGCAGTCACGAGGGTGGGGGGCGTGCCCCCCCTAGGGCACGCCCTCCTGCCTCGTGGGCCCCCTGTTGCTCCACCGACGTACTCCTTCCTCCTATATATACCTACGTACCCCCAAACGATCAGAACAGGAGCCAAAAACCTAATTTCACCGCCGCAAATTCCTGTATCCACGAGATCCCATCTTGGGTCCTGTTCCGGAGCTCCATCGGAGGGGGCATCCACCACGGAGGGCTTCTACATCAACACCATGTCCTCTCTGATTAAGTGTGAGTAGTTTACTTCAGATCTTCGGGTCCATAGCTAGTAGCTAGATGGCTTCTTCTCTCTTTTTGGATCTCAATACAATGTTCTCCCCCTCTCTCTTGGAGATCTATTCGATGTAATCTTCTTTTTGCGGTGTGTTTGTTGAGACCGATGAATTGTGGGTTTATGATCCAGCTTATCTATGAATAATATTTGAATCTTCTCTGAATTCTTTTATGTATGATTGAGTTATCTTTGCAAGTCTCTTCGAATTATCCGTTTGGTTTGGCCAACTAGATTGGTAGTTCTTGCAACGGGAGAAGTGCATGTCTTTGGGTTCAATCTTGCGGTGTCCTTACCAAAGGATGTAAAGGGTTGCAAGGCATGTATTGTATTGTTGCCATCGAGGATAACATGATGGGGTATTTATCATATTGCATGAATTTATTCCTCTACATCATGTCATCTTGCTTAAGGAGTTACTCTGTTTTAACTTAATACTCTAGATGCATCTTTGGATAGCGGTCAATGAGTGGAGTAATAGTAGTAGATGCGTAATCGTTTGGTCTACTTGTCACGGACGTGATGCCTATATACATGATCATACCTAGATATACTCATAACTATGCTCAATTCATCAATTGCTCAACAGTAATTTGTTCACCCACCGTAGAATACTTATGCTCTTGAGAGAAGCCACTAGTGAAACCTATGGCTCCCGGGTCTATTCTCATCATATAAATCTCCATCACTTTTATACTTGCTTTGTTTTTACTTTTATTTTTTACTTTTCACTTTGCATCTATACACCAAAAATGCCAAAAATATTATCTCTATCAGATCTCACTCTCGTAAGTGACCGTGAAGGGATTGACAACCCCTAATCGCGTTAGTTGCGAGTAGCTATCATTTTGTGTAGGTACGAGGGACTTGTGCGTGGCCTCCTACTGGATTGATACCTTGGTTCTCAAAAACTGAGGGAAATACTTACGCTACTCTGCTGCATCATCCTCTCCTCTTCGGGGAAAACCAACGCAAGCTCAAGACGTAGTAAGAAGGACTTCTGGCGCCGTTGCCAGGGAGTCTACGCAAAAGTCAACATACCAAGTACCCATCACAATCCCTATCTCCCGCATTACATTATTTGCCATTTGCCTCTCGTTTTCCTCTCCCCCACTTCACCCTTGCCGTTTTATTCACCCTCTCTTTTCCTCTTGCTTCTTGTTTGCTTGTGTTACCATGTGCCTTATATTTGCTTGCAGCTTTGCTTGCTAAAAGTATATTGGTATGGATCCACTTAAAGTGTTCTACTTGGATCATCTTCGATCCTTATGCGCTTGTGCTGAAACCCCAACTAGCCTAGTTGATGGGAAATCTTTAGATGAGCATGTGAAAGTGCAACTATCCCTAGGTGGTTTTGGTAATTCATAACAACATATAGCTCATTGAGCTAATGCTATTCCAAGACAAATATTTCAAGAAAGCTCAATGAATGGCATGGCATGGATGATGAAAGTGGATCCCTCAAAATATTAGGAACAAAGGATTGGCTCAAGCTCAAAAGCTCAAGACTCTACCTTTTACATTTTAGTGATCCAAGATCACATTGAGTCTATAGGAAAAGACAATACTATCAAGGAGGGATGAGGTGTTGCTTAATGAGCCTCTTGCTTCATGTTCTTAGTGATATGCTCCAAAACCCTCCACTACTTTCTCACATCCTCATATGACCTAAAGTCAAACTCGGCCCTACCGATTCTTTCTATCCGGCGCCACCGAGTTCGAATGTCATAGCCACTGCCACAAACCCTAGGCAAATCGGTCTCACCGATAGGGATCTCGGTCTCACCGAGATGGGATTGTAATCTCTCTGTTTCCCTTCGTAACGTTTCGGTCCAACTGAAGTGAGCGATCGGTCCCACCGAGATTACAATGTAAACTCTCTGTTTCCCTTTCGTAACTTTTCGGTCTCACTGAAAGAGCGAATCGGTCCCACCGAGTTTACCTGACCAACTCTCTGGTTAGCTAATTACAAAAATCGGTCTCTCCGAGTTTGTGTAATCGGTCTCACCGAGCGTTATGCCCTAACCCTAACCATATCGGTCCTACTGAGTTGCATGTCAGTCCCACTGAAAACCCTAACGGTCACTAGGTTTACTAAATCGGTCTGACCGAGTTTGTTGATTCGGTCCCACCGAGTTTGGTAAATTGTGTGTAATAGTTAGATTTTGTGTGGAGGCTATATATACCCCTCCACCTCCTCTTCATTCGAGGAGAGAGCCATCAGAACAAACCTACACTTCCAACTTACCAGTTCTGAGAGAGAACCACCTACTCATGTGTTGAGGCCAAGATATTCCATTCCAACCACAAGAATCTTGATCTATAGCCTTTCCCAAGTTGCTTTCCACTCAAATCTTCTTTCCACCAAATCCAAATCCCGTGAGAGAGAGTTGAGTGTTGGGGAGACTATCATTTGAAGCACAAGAGCAAGGAGTTCATCATCAACACACCATTTGTTAGTTCTTGGAGAGTGGTGTCTCCTAGATTGGCTAGGTGTCACTTGGGAGCCTCCGACAAGATTGTGGAGTTGAACCAAGGAGTTTGTAAGGGCAAGGAGATCGCCTACTTTGTGAAGATCTACCGCTAGTGAGGCAAGTCCTTCGTGGGCGACGGCCATGGTGGGATAGACAAGGTTGCTTCTTCGTGGACCCTTCGTAGGTGGAGCCCTCCGTGGACTCACATAACTGCTACCCTTCGTGGGTTGAAGTCTCCATCAATGTGGATGTACGATAGCACCACCTATCGGAACCACGACAAAAACATCCGTGTCTCCAATTGCGTTTGAATTCTCCAAACCCTTCCCTTTACATTCTTGCAAGTTGCATGCTTTATTTTCCGCTGCCTATATACTCTTTGCATGCTTGCTTGAATTTTGTGAAGATTGCTTGACTTGTTCAAAGATAGCTAAAATCTGCCAAAGTCTAAAATTGGGAAAAGGTTAAGTTTTTAATTGGTCAAGTAGTCTAATTACCCCCCCCTCTAGACATACTTCAAGGTCCTACAAGTGGTATGAGAGCTTTGTTCTCCATTTGCTTTGATTAATTTCTATTTCTCGTTATCGTGGAATTCGTCATCAAGATGGATCGCCCTTACGCGGTCAACGAACTCATACTAATGCAAGGACTGCTCGCAAGCAAATTCGAAATGAAAGAAGGCTACCAAAAGAACAAGCAACGGATTTCGCTCATCCCTTGCTAAAGCGCATACGTTTTCTTGCTCCTTGGTACTTGTCCGATCAATCACACTGCTCATTAGTTCACTTGATTTTTCATTCGATGTCTTGAACCGCTTACTAATCACGTATAATGTATAGTAGGCCCCTTCGCCACTCCACGCCCGCCCGTCTTGGTCTCGCTCACTTCGCCCGCCTATCGATCGGCTGGGTTCGTCTCAGCGACATCTTACGCCTCTGACGGCTTCACTATCGCTCATGACCGGTAGTAGTTGTCTCTATGTAGTAGTCGGCCTTTGTTAAGCTTAGCGAGCGACTAGTCGCTTCAATGCCTCTTTCTTGTACTAATTAATGTGTATGGTCTAGTCTTTCCAATGCCTCCTTCCTTGCCGCCAACGCACGCTAGATGGAGAGTAAGCAAGCTACCTTGCTTGCATTGCATTAGATTAAACGGTAGCTTCGCGCCTTCTTCCCGCCGCTTCAATTGATGTGAATGATCGTGTCTTGACATCAATTTCAGTCTGATTAGATATGTCATTGAAAAAATCTGTTTTGTCTCTGTTTTCTTTTGGATGATGAGGATGAGCTAGCCGATCCTAACATAATTTTGGAGGAGCCGGACGTGAAGCCTCAAAATCAGATAAAGATGTCTCCGACGCGACCGGACTTCCACTAGATTTTTATAGGGTCGGGAGGAAAAGATATGTTGTTTTCTATCAGTCCCAAGCGGATACTCCCGGCTTCCACGGTCCGCTTACCAAGGAAGAGATGCGGAGGACCCAGGGCGAGCAAGTTGGGTTAGTATAGAGCCGTAAGCACGGTGGGGGTGACAGAGGATGTGCTCGACGGTTCATAGTTGGGTATGATATTCTCGTGGATTGTTGGGAACATCCTCTATATTCAAATATGCCTTTCTAGGAGCATTACGATCTGCAGCTCAAATGGTCCCTTATGAAGTCTCTATTGGTCTTATTCTTATTGTGCGCCTTGTGAGCACGTTTGGATCCGAAGGCAATCGCCGGATCTTCCCTAACCCAACCCGAAGCGGACGGAGGGAACCGCAGCATGAGGAATGTCCGCGTCTCGTCAGAAGGCTCATTTTGAGTTTTGGGTCATAGGACCAGGCGGTGCAGTCCGGGCACAAGGGTCCCGGTACTACCAGTGCGAAGAACCCAAGGCGCATCGCAATGAGCAAAATGACACTCACCGCCTAAACGACGAGCAAACACACGAACGTGAGAGCAAGGGATCACCCAACGAATGGACGAGCTCCAAGGAGGGAGGAGAGAGGGAGGCAAGAACCATGCTTTCAGAGAAGTGGCGGTCCGAATCCACTCTGACAAAATAAAATAACAGACTAAGCCGTGCCGTAAGGGGGGCATTCTCCACACGGGACGGGGCCAAGGCCTTCATGTATGGGTGACAGATCGGCCATAGGAGTACTCCGGGATATACACCAGGGCAACTAATGTCGAGCATACGATGATGCCACCCGTTTTCATTTCGTGAAAGTCCCAGCAGAGGAAAGGGCTGTAGGTGATGGCGCGTTCTACTTCTTAGGGCGATGAAATCGTTCCTATGGGATCGTGCGTGGCAGCTGGTATAGATGATGATGAAAGGCGGGCCGCTTGAACCGGGACCTATTCTCATAATAGGCAGCAAGCAAAGCTAAATAGGAAAGGGGTGATCGATGACCGCCTTTTTACGTCAAAAATCAAAAAGGTGGAATGTGGAGCTAATATGGCTGGCTACAAGTATAGCCAAAGAAAGATGAGACGAGACGGATCGTCGAGGACGGCCGGGACTACTAGGGAAAGCCCGCCCGCTAGCTAACATAGATATCTATTCTCGGTGCGCATATTTGAGATTTAGAATCTCTTTCCGACCAGGCCAGCCGAATCGGGCCACCACTTGGGATGGGAATGGCTCAGCCCACATGCATCATTTGATGAAAGCACTCTAGTCTAGTCGCCTCCGGTCGGTGGCTTGTCAACCACCGACCGTAGCTCCTCACCAAATGCCCTGCGTTGGGGCAACACAGACATGACTAGTTCGCTCAAGGACCACACCTCTCGAGAGCAGGATGCCGCCGAGATGGAGCGCCAACCTAGACTGTCCTTGGGCTTGCCTTGCCCCAACATCTAAATAAAGGGCGGGCGCCAAAAGGAAGCAGTGGCGCCTTTTCGACGGAAGCTTAGCTTGGTAGGCGCAGCTTACTCACCCTACTCCCTTAGACAATGCAATGCTCAACACGAAAGTTTGCAGTTCAGCCCTCTTCTCCCATGCGAGTCGCGGCAGGCGCCTCGGATAAAAGCACGACGAGCCACATGCAGGAAACTTGCACGTGTGGTTCGGCCGGGACCCCGTATATCTGTACTAATATGTGTAGGTCCCTGTAATTGAGTGAGATTGTCATGGCGCAAAAGCAGATATGGTCCGGTATTCCCTTGTTCCCCGTATTGGTTATGTTCCTTATTCCTCGTCTAGCGAAAACTAATCAAGCTCCGTCGATCTCCCGTATGGAAGCTGAATTAGTTGCGAGCTATAATGTAGAATATCTGCGGGATGCGATCCTTAATAGTTCACTATTGGCGGAAGCCAATGTCTCGGGACTCATTCTCGACTTAAACAAGCGGTGGGTCTTTACCAACTTCCAAATCCAAGATTTAGGGGAAAAAAGAGGGCAGGGCACTCTTCATTCTTCATTCAAACTCATGAATGTCGGGTCGGAGGTTTTGCCTTGTTATCAAAAAGGAGTTGGGTAAAGCAAACTCCTCCTTGGACGAGCACGGGCTTATTCAAGTAGAACCGGGTTGCGCTGCTTGATGCTCCGATCGAAAACAAATCGGTGGGGCCATGCAGTACAACAGAATATCGTTAGAAAGGTCAATCCTCCCCCTTTTGATTTTTTAATGAAAACCGGGCGAACTTCTAAAGAGCAGCCCACCCGCTTCCATAGAACAATATCGCGCAACGAGACCTAAGTGGATTTATTGGATCCCGGGGAACCATCACAAGCACGGCCGCCTATAGAACGAGAATGTTGTGTTGTCCAAATGGAGCTTAGAAGAAGGTGAATCGGAGCCTAAGGAAGGTGACTCAGCAGACAAATGACTCCTTTTCAATAGAAAGGAATAGCCAAACCTACCCAGTGGCTGGTCAATCTTAGTGATCTTATCGGCCGGCAAAGCGGAGATTTGACGACCACGGTCCCGACCTTACCAAAGACCGTAGGTTTACTAATCAATGAAGCCCCTCAACCTACTATCTTTTCTTACAAAATCAACCAAGCCTAACCAAACCCTATGCTCACGACATGTTCTTGATATTGATTGAGTTGGAGGAGTCGAGACTACCGTGAATCCTTCCATAGTCACCCCGGTGACCTTCGTCACCAAAGCGTCCACGACAGCTTCCAAGACCCCTCATAGAATCTCCGGTGGGGATCGGTCGAGCACGAGGAATGCCGACCACTACATAAGCCACGTCTGGTGAGGCAAGCAACAAGCGGGGAGAGTATTTTGAAGTACAAGAACGTTGGGGTTGGACGCTAGTACTTAAACTAGGGTTGCTTCTTAGCGCTAATCTTGCGTTTTCAGCGATTAGTTGTAGCGCCTTCCTCCTTCTCTCATTTCGGAAAGATTTGGCAGTATTTTCTTATGATGACCTGGTCGAGAGATACGAAACATCGGTGTAAAATATTGAGTGGGATGGTTATAGTAAGGCGAACCAAGTGCTTGCGCCAAGAAGCGAATCAATCGTAATGGAGACAAGGAAAGGAATCGAGGCCCGCCCGTGGCGATGCCTCTCACGCGGATGGGAGTTACTTTTCTTTATCACCGTAAGCGCCATTTAAATGGACCCGCATTCCCTTTGCTTTTCTTTTGCAACTAAGCTTAAAAGAAACATAGTAGTCTTTCAAGCCATTAGAAAACTCATTAAGTGCTCTGTTGAGTGAATGCCTGTTGAGAAGCTTAGGTCATACATTTCCATAATTAGAATACAACCATGAAGGTGGGGTTCGAATGCCATACAACTATTTATTCTGGTAAGTAGGATTGGAATGTAGTCCCTTTTTATTGGATCCGTTAAGTGAAATTCAAAGTAGGTGTGGGTCTAGGTAGAGGAAGTCATAAATCAAGTATCAAGTATTGTTATAAATATCGTATATAGTAGTTGCCAAACTCACAAGCATCACACACTTTGATCTACTTTATTGAATAACTTAGCTAGATAGAACCGACTCAAGCTTTTAAATGAAAGAAGCAATAATGGCATAATTTCTGTCTCAAGACCTCTTGCAGCTACAGCCAATGCAGCACCTCCTTGATCAACATACAACACAGCCCATTACGCCTTGCTCCATTCGCAGTATAAAGAGAGACTAGAACCTACCGGGGAGCCCTCGGCAGAGTCCCTATCGTTGTTGCAACAATTACACACAGAGTTCCGGAATTTCACACCATAGCTTTTGGTGGTCATAGCCTTGGTTTCACAACCTAGGAGAGTATGGCGTCTAGCGAGGGAAATTATCATCGTAGAGGTCCTTACTTTGATGGCACTAATTTTGCTAGTTGGAAGCATAAGATGAAAATGCATATTCTCGGACATAACCCCGCCGTTTGGGCTATTGTGTGTATTGGTTTGCAAGGTGAATTCTTTGATGGGAGAGAACCGAACCGTGAAGCTAGCGCGGATGAGTTGAAGATGCTGCAATACAACGCTCAAGCTTGTGATATCCTCTTCAATGGCTTATGCCCCGAAGAATTCAACAAAATCAGCCGTCTTGAGAATGCAAAGGAAATTTGGGATACTTTGATTGATATGCATGAAGGTACCGACTCCGTCAAGGAATCCAAGTTGGATGTGCTCCAAAGTCAGCTTGACAAGTTCAAAATGAAGGATGGTGAAGGTGTCGCTGAAATGTACTCTAGGCTTGCTCTTATCACAAATGAGATTGCCGGTTTAGGAAGTGAAGAGATGACCGACAGATTCATCATCAATAAGATCCTAAGAGCATTGGATGGAAAATATGATACCGTGTGCACATTGATCCAAATGATGCCAAATTACAAAGATCTCAAGCCAACGGAAGTCATTGGAAGGATTGTTGCTCATGAGATGTCACTCAAGGATAAGGAGGAACATCACAACAAGTCAAGTGGTACTTACAAAGCCTCATGTGAAGCCCCCACATCATGAAGTGAGAAACAAACCTTCAATGAAGAATTGAGCTTAATGGTGAAGAACTTCAACAAATTCTACAAGAGTAGAAGCAAAGAAAGAAGCTCTAAGTCAAGGTCCTACAATGACAAAAGATCTTCTAGTCGAGAGCGCAATTGCTACAATTGTGGGAGACCCGGACACTATTCCAATGAGTGTACGGCACCCTACAAAAGAAGAGAATATTCTCCCAAGAGAACAAGTAGAAGAGAAGAATCACCACCAAGAGAGAGAAGGAGTAGAGATGATCGTTATGAATGAAGACCCTCACGGAGAAGCAAGGATTCGCATAGGAAGGACACGTCATCAAAGAGCTACACAAAATGAAGACATCAAGCTCATGTTGGTGAATGGGTATCCGGCTCCGACTCCGACAATCACTCCGAGAGAAGCTATCACTCCGACTCCGAATACACTCAAGATGTCTAGCACTTGTGTCAACCAACTCCTATGACATATTTGAATCACCAAATGAAGGAATTGGAAGATGCTTCATGGCCAAAGGTCCTAAGGTAACACACCCCGAGTATGTGGATTTTAATAGTGATGAAGATGACTTGCTAGGTGATGATGATTTACTTGTTGACAACTCTAGTGATGAATACTATGATGAAACGTCAATTAATCATGCTAATCAAGATGAAACGAATGACAATGATAAGGAGAAGATTGAGCGTCTAACTAAAGAACTAAACACTCTTAAGTTAGCTCATGAAACTATCTTCGAAGATCATCGAGAACTTTTAAGGGCTCATGAGAAGTTACACTTTGAAAAGCTCAATCTTGAGCAAGACCATGAGTTCCTAAAAGCGATCAATGATGATCTCCATAAGAAAAGTTCTTCTTATATTGCCAAGCGTTTACTCTTATCTAATTACATGCCTCAAGTCAAGTCTAGTAACAAGAACAAGAAAGCTTCTTCTTCTAGTAGTAACAATAACAATGCTAAATCCAGTATTGTTGCTTCAAGTAGTTCTCTTGATTCCACTAATGATCCTCTTAGCCAAGTTACACTTGAGCAAGAAAACAGCTTATTGAAGGGAATTATAGAGAAAGGTGTATACAAGAGCCTTGCCGGGAGTAAGCAATTTGAGGAAATTGTACGCAAGCCAGGAAGGCACCGGAAGAATCAAGGTGTTGGTTTTGAACGAAAGTTCAATGCAAATGGAGTAGAGTGGGAAGAAGATCAATACCCCAAGACGAAGTTTGTTCCTCAACAAGAGAAGTATGATCCTACTTCCTTGAAGGGAACACAAGCACAAGATGATCTTCCACCACAAGACCACAAAAACAAAGGCAAGGACAAGCTTCAAGAGGAGATTGATGCATTTGAAGAAGCACCTAAGGCCTTGGTCAAGTGGGTTCCCAAGACTACGTCAAGTTCTACTTCATCAAGTACAACTACTACACCAAGGATTCCCATCAAGATGATGTGGATCCCGAAGAAGAAGAACTAGAGAGTTCTTGAGGGTGACTCCGCCAACATTCTTCACTCATATCATTATGACAAGGACAAGTGCAACCACCTTTTATATCTTGCACTAGTTCAAGGAGTCACAAACCCTCATGCTAGTAAGGCAAGGGACAAGGCAACCTAATGTTTTCATGGACATCATTTTTGTGTGTGCATCACTCTATGTCTATGGATATTCTTGTTTGTTCCTTGTGGGACTAACCCATGTAGGCATTGAAAGTGCAACTCACTCCAAAGGTTTGCTCCCAAAAAAAAATCTACATCAACATTGAGCATCCACATCTTCAACACCTACATGAAGTCATCATCGACAAAACCCAAGGTTAGTTTATCCCTCTAAGGGGGGATCTCACATCTAGGGGGAGCTTAACTCTAAGAATTGAGTCAAAGCAACTCTAATGATGTGAACACATAAATGCTTTATGTAAAAGTGGTAACCCCACTTGAGCTTAAACGATGTGTATGACCTATGATCAAATGTTCTCATTTGACTCCTAAGTCAATATACTCATATATAGATGACCTAGTCATCGCCAATTGTTTGATAGATGCTAGAATTGGTTGTGCATGCTTTGTCACATATTTCATTTGTCATTTTATAGTGTGAGCATGTTGGTTGCATATTTTACTCATTCAAGGACATCCACTTGTTGCTTTGATTGATTGGCTTCTTTTTCTTTGACCAAGTGGATGGACAAGAATGCCTAAGAACCTTCTCTAGCTATCTATGCTTTTCTCGTCTCAAACTCTATTCATGCTACATCACAAAATTTGATCAAGTCAGATTCGAACCACTCGTGTGAGGAGCACTTTCGAGTCCCGATTCAGTCATAGACTTAAAACTTCCAAAACTTCTTTGTGATTTTCGGTCTGACCGATTCCTCAATTTCGGTCATACCGAGATTACTAAGTCGATCTAGGTTTTCATCTCGGTGCAACCGATTTGAACTTTTCGGTCACACAGAGTTGCGATGCTCATTATGAGTTATGCATCTCGGTGCCACCGAGTTGTTCCACTTTCGGTCACACCGACGATGTCGGGCTATATATTCACACGGGCAAATTTTGGAAAACTTTCTCCGAAACTCCTCGCCACAAGCATAGCTCGCTTTGCCTACTAGGTCTCTCGGATCGTCGACTTAAATGCGCCACCGCCTCCTGTCGCTGGTCTCCGCCACCGTCAGCGGAATTCTTCTCCGCCATTGCCGCCGTAGCGAGTTCACCGCTGAACTAGGGTATGAACTCGATCACAGTGCTATCCTCGTCTGATTCTCAACACATTGTGTTCATAATGCATCTTGCCACGATTGAAACACCTCTATCCAGTCAAAACGATCCTTAGAATAGGTGTGATTCGAAAATTTAGGGTTAGGTTTCCGCCGAAACCATCTCGGACCCACCGAGTTGAAAAACTCGGTCCCACCGATTTGGCTAACGCCATTGCACTAGTAAGTCTCGGTCTGACCGAGAATTACAAATCGGTGTGACCGATTTTAGAACTTTGTGAAACCCTAGCAGTCTCGGTGCCACTGAACTGTGACTCGGTCTGACCGAGTTCACTAGTTTAGGTTCCAAAACTGCTTCGGTATCACCGAGTTTGAAAATCGGTAGATCCGAAATGCTTTCTGTGGAAAACTAAAAGTAAGTTTCTGAATCATTCTTTTGCAAAAATCTCTGCATTTTGTGATGCTCATCCACTCTACCTAATCTATAACTATTCACGGGTCAGCAATCGATGTGTGCAGCATGTCGCACCAAAGTGACAGCCGAACAAGTCAAGAGCAGATTCACATGAGTGAGGGCACAAGTCCCTCTAGCAGCTCGAGATCTGGGGGCGAAGCACTCCCAGCAATTTGCCCAAGGCTGCCACAAGGACAAGGAAGAATAAGACCTCAGAGTCTGAGGATGAGGATTATGTGGCAGTTGAGGATGAGGCAAGTTCAAAGAAGAAAGTGCTCAAGAAGGAGTACAACTCAACTGCAGTAAAGCCAGGCATGAAGATCAAAAGGCCAGCAGGTAGACAACCAATGTCCAAAGCCAGAGTCTCCACTCAAGCTTCTTTGGAATCCCAACCCAAAGAACCTGCTGCTGCTGAAGGAAAGAAAAGGAAGGAAAGGGTCAAGAAGACCATGGCTAGAGTGATTGGAAAACCTTCTATGATGGAGGAAGAGGAAGAAGAAGAGGTTGCTGAACCAGCACCCAAGGCACAAAAGCTGACGGGTGATGCTATCAAATCAGGGGCTGCAACTTCAAAGCCCAAAGCCCCCAAGCCCAAGAGTGCACCTAAGAGGAATACCAGGAGTATACCAGCAGCTGAGAAGAACAAGGCTCCAATGCCAGATGTTGCTGCTGAGGAAGATGAAGAAGGGCAGGTCCTAAGGAATCTCAAACCCAAGATTCCAGACCACAATGATGCTCATCCTGTGGCTGAGAACATGAAGATCAGGAGAGATTTAGGGTTGAGGCTATGGAGAGAGTCGATCCATATGCCACCGGAGAAGGACTGCTGTAGATTACAGGTTCCACACCAAGGAGCAGCAGGACTTCTATGAGACCATCTTATTGGATAAGAAGCCCATAGTTTGTGATATGAGGTGGGTCGATTGGACCTACATTCAGAGAAAGCGAACACTATCTGGAGCGTATGACAGCTTCAAGTCGTGTGGAGTTGCAGAGTTTGTTGGGCGAAGCTCACAAACCGGAATGATGAGCTCATTATGCAATTCTACTCCACAAGACATTTCTATCCAGATGGCAGGATAGTTTGGATGTCGAAGGAACGAGATACCAATCAACCATAGAGGAATGGGCAAGTCGATCAATGCCCCCAAGGAGAGTGAAAATGACTTGGACATTTATGCCAAGAAGAAAATGGATCACAACTCAATGTCACAGATGTACAAGGAGATCCCTAATGATGCACTTGAGACTTTCAAGTTTGGATCAGTTCATTTTCTTCTGTCGGGGCTGCCTACGATCAAGCTGGATCCTAAGGCACACTCTTTGCCCAAATCAGGTGACCACAACATGATCAGAGGGCATGCAATTAACTTGCTTCACATTTTTGATGTGCCCCATAAATTCAAGGTCATGAGCCTCATAGTTGAAACTATCAAGAGGACAGCAGCAGACCAAAAGAGGAGTTGTGGATATGCCTCACAGATTCAGGAGTTGATTAACTCAAAGATGGGCACAGGGAAGTATCTGTTGGATAAGGAACACTTGGTTCTCTATCCTGAATTTGAGGACAATCAAGTTGTCATGACTGAGAATGAACCATCATCAGTCAAAGCTCAAGAGAAGAAAGAGAAGGCAAGGAAAGAGAAGGCTGCCAAGATGCCAACTCTAGCAGAGGCATCTGAATATTTTTTGAAGAACAAGCAGGAGCAGCTTGGTTACTTGATAGCATCAACTTTGCGGATTGAGAAGGGGTTGGCCACCCTAACTCAAAACCAGGAGAGCCTGGAAAGAATCATGGAACAAAAATTCTATGATCTTGATGTCAAAATGGCGAGATTTAGTCACCGTGGAGCAGCTACAGGATGACATGCAGAGAGGAAGGCGGGACAACAAGCGATGCATTTGACAGAGTGCCTCGAGCTCGAGATCAGCCGCAGATCCAAGATGCCGTCACGAGTCACTTCATCAGCTCCAGCTACAGCTCCAGCGCAACCAGCTCCAGCACCAACTCCTTTAGCTCCTTCTACATCTACCGAAGTCTTCGTCCAAGGAGCCATCTCTACGCCACCAGCAGAAGACACCAGAGTCACTTCATCAGCTCCAGCTACAGCTCCAGCAACACCATCTCCAGCACCAAGTCCTTCAGCTCCTTCTACATCAACTGAAGCCTTCGTTCTTGGAGTTCTTCGGACACCACCACCACCAGAAGACCAAGCCTGAGATACGATATAGTCCTATGCATTTTATAGGAACTTTTTGGCAACTTGTTGCCAAAGGGGGAGAAAAATGTATAGATCATAGGCTTCGAGAGAGAGATTTGCTGCTTTTGTTCTCTCTTGTCTTCTTGGTTGAACTTTGTTTGCTTTTGATTGCTTGAGATACTATGCTATTACCTGTGAGACATTGATGATCATGTGTTTGATCATAAGCTACACTTATGCTTGTTATATGTTATTATCTCATTTATCCTTATATGATCATTCACTTTGCTTGGTGATGAGTGCATGTATTCAATCTTTATTATTTTGAGCGCTCCACCAAGATGTATGTGACATGGAAGAGTAACCCATGAGCCTAATTCCTTGTGCATTTGCAGTCCAAAGCAAATCTTAAAATATGCACAAATTTAGGGGGAGCTCTTGCTTATCACATACTTCTCAAAGCGACGATGTTTTTCAATCTTATTATCATTTGTCGAAGCTTTGATCTGTATGTTGTCATCAATTATCAAAAAGGGGGAGATTGAAAGTGCAACTATCCCTAGGTGGTTTTGGTAATTCATAACAACATATAGCTCATTGAGCTAATGCTATTCCAAGACAAATATTTCAGGAAAGCTCAATGAATGGCATGGCGTGGATGATGAAAGTGGATCCCTCAAAATATTAAGGACAAAGGATTGGCTCAAGATCAAAAGCTCAAGACTCTACATTTTACATTTTAGTGATCCAAGATCACATTGAGTCTGTAGGAAAAGCCAATACTATCAAGGAGGGATGAGGTGTTGCTTAATGAGCCTCTTGCTTCATGTGCTTAGTGATATGCTCCAAAACCCTCCACTACATTCTCACACCCTCATATGACCTAAACCTAAAGTCAAACTCAGCCCTACCGATTCTTTCTATTCGGCGCCACCGAGTTCAAATGTCATAGCCACTGCCACACTAGGCAAATCGGTCTCACCGATAGGGATCTCGGTCTCACCGAGATGGGATTGTAATCTCTCTGTTTCCCTTCGTAACGTTTCGGTCCAACCGAAGTGAGCGATCGGTCCCACCGAGATTACAATGTAAACTCTCTGTTTCCCTTTCATAACTTTTCGGTCTCATCGAAAGAGCGAATCGGTCCCACCGAGTTTACCTGACCAACTCTCTGGTTAGCTAATTACCAAAATCGGTCTCACCGAGTTTGTGTAATAGGTCTCACCGAGCGTTATGCCCTAACCCTAACCATATCGGTCCTACCGAATTGCATGTCAGTCCCACCGAAAACCCTAGCGGTCACTAGGTTTACTAAATCGGTCCGACCGAGTTTGTTGATTCGGTCCCACCGAGTTTGGTAAATTGTGTGTAACCGTTAGATTTTGTGTGGAGGCTATATATACCCCTCCACCTCCTCTTCATTCGAGGAGAGAGCCATCAGAACAAACCTACACTTCCAACTTACCAGTTCTGAGAGAGAACCACCTACTCATGTGTTGAGGCCAAGATATTCCATTCCAACCACAAGAATCTTGATATCTAGCCTTTCCCAAGTTGCTTTCCACTCAAATATTCTTTCCACCAAATCCAAATCCTGTGAGAGAGAGTTGAGTGTTGGGGAGACTATCATTTGAAGCACAAGAGCAAGGAGTTCATCATCAACACACCATTTGTTACTTCTTGGAGAGTGGTGTCTCCTAGATTGGCTAGGTGTCACTTGGGAGCCTCCGACAAGATTGTGGAGTTGAACCAAGGAGTTTGCAAGGGCAAGGAGATCGCCTACTTCGTGGAGATCTACCGCTAGTGAGGCAAGTCCTTCATGGGCGACGGCCATGGTGGGATAGACAAGGTTGCTTCTTTGTGGACCCTTCGTGGGTGGAGCCCTCCGTGGACTCGCGCAACCGTTTCCCTTCGTGGGTTGAAGTCTGCATCAACGTGGATGTACGATAGCACCACCTATCGGAACCACGACAAAAACATCCGTGTCTCCAATTGCGTTTGAATTCTCCAAACCCTTCCCTTTACATTCTTGCAAGTCGCATGCTTTATTTTCCGCTTCCTATATACTCTTTGCATGCTTGCTTGAATTGTGTGAAGATTGCTTGACTTGTTCAAAGATAGCTAAAATCTACCAAAGTCTAAAATTGGGAAAAGGTTAAGTTTTTAATTGGTCAAGTAGTCTAATCACCCCCCCCCCTCTAGACATACTTCAAGGTCCTACAGCATGCTCATTTTGTGCGTCATCGTTTGTCTGAAAAAGGGAGACTCTTATGGTATCATATAAATAGTCTGCTATGCTATGCTTTGAATCTTTGTGAAATGTGTGATTTTACTTGTTGCTCTAAGAGCCCTAAAAAACACCTTCCCTACCTATGTGAGTTCAATGATAATGAAATCTTATCTTCTTATGCAAAGGGTGTTTATAGTTACTATGATATCGAACAAATTGAAGAATTTGTCGTTTTTAAGGCTGCTCATGAAGTTGCTTCTTTGATTGAAAAGTATGATTTTACTCTCAACAAATCTGAAACTTCCGTCATACTTAAATATTGCAATGAAAACCTTGCTCATAATGTCTATGTCCAAGAATTTATTGAAAGAATGACCGTTGCTTTGGAAAAAAATAATGATATGCATGAATTTATAAATAATGATGATTCCGATGATTTGGTTGAAATATCCCTTGATGAACATGATGCTTGCTATTCTTGTGGCCATGATGCCAATATTTATGAAGACGAATTTGCTATAGTTCCTTATGTTAAAAATGAGATTGTCGCTATTGCCCCCATGTTTGATAGCTCCCTCGATGAAAAGCATGATTTCAATGATTTTACTATAAATTCTCTTGATGTAAATTGTGCTACTAGTATGCAAAACCCTAAGCTTGGGGATGCTAGTTTTGCTATGTCTACTACTTGTTGCAATGATCATGATTGGGGTGATTCTTCTTATGATCTTGAAAATTTATTTAATCCCCATGATGAATATGAGATTGATAATAGTGTTTGCAATAATATTGAAAGTGGGTTTGGAAGAGTGTCAACTTTAGATCCCACAAATTTGGATAATGTTCAATCTTATGAAGGTTTTGATAAAAGTGGGTTTGGAGAGGTCATGACTTTAGTTAATATTAATCCCACTATTCCGGAAGAGTGTCAAATTTGTATGCATGTGGATTGTGTTGAGAATATAGTTATTATGAGCCGCCCCCAGCCCAACAACCCCGCCGCCGGCCCACCCCGCCCCAAACCCTAACCCTAACTCGGCCCCTTGCCGCCCTTGCCAGCCCCGCCGCCGCCCACCTTGCCCACCGCCGCCGCCCGCCGCCATTGAGCCGAGCCGCCGCTGCCGACCGCCTCCCGAGGTTCGCCGTGCCTCGTAAACCTCGCCGTCGGTTTTTTTTTTGAAAAACCGATCGGTTTTCTACGGTTTATTTTTTTTAGTTTCGATTTTTTTTATTAGATCGGTTTTTTTCGGTTAGGTTAAATAGCGAGCGTTCGTTCGTTCTAACGAACGTGCTCGTCAGATTAGATCTAGTTAACGAACGTTCGTTCGTTAACCTGTTCGTCGTTTTTCTTTTTCTCGGATTTAATCCGCGATTTTTTTTATCGCGATTTCTGATCCGATTTTCGTTTTAGTATAACTTTTCGCTCGTTTATCGGAATCAGGCGATTCAAGCGCCTGGAGTTTCGTCTCGAAACCCTCTTTCCGAATAACCAACTTAAACAAGTTTTTGCTTCTGTAAAATTTGACTTAGATCTAGATTAGTAAAACGAAGCTGTTTTCTTTCGCCGTTTGACTTCCATTGCTTCATTTGTTTTGATTCTTTTTGCAAACCGGAGTTCTTAAGTTGAACTTTCTGGTTAGATCTTTTATTTGAGTTTTACTTATGTATTAGATGAGTACTTATTGTATGCTTGTTTGTTTGTCTGCGATAGAATACCCGGAGTGCGCCGCCTGTTTTTTTCGAGTCTCTAGGTTTCGCAGATCATCAGCAAGGCTAGTAACACTTTGATCATATCTTTTCTCATACCCAGTTTTTATGCATTAGATCAATCCTCAAACATTGCATTGATTTATGATCTATTTAAATTGTGGGATGGGGAAATAGTTGAGGTAGTACCTATTACCTATTTTATTATCAACCCTTGGGAGTTACTTCTACGTTTGCTTATTGTGCCATGCTATGCTAGTAGACGTGGATTGGGTGAGTGTATTCCATGACAGATGTGAGATTGTTAAATTAATGGTTTATTTAAGGTGGCAACAAACACACATCTGGGTGGATTGAGGCACTGGTTTCAGGACTTGCTGTTTTCTTGGACCGCCACCCGGGCTCAAAGGGATCATGAGATTATTCATGCTAGAAACTTCCGTGTGCAGCCACAAGCCATTATGGGCTCTAGCATAGTTGATTAAGTCGTCATGAACTCTTACGGGTAGACTAGCGGATGTAGGGAAAGTAGGTGTACGGTCTACCCATACGTAAGGTGCTAAGCGCTTAGAAAGACTATGTCTTGGTCATCCGTTTCTCAAACATCATGTAGTGCGAGAAATCCAACGGAGGCGATCGAGTCTTGTGGGGAAAAGTCATAAAACCTCTGCAGAGTGTATAAACTAATCATGATTAGCCGTGTCCCGGTTATGGACATCTTGAGTATCTAGTACTTGGATATCATGTGAATCTCATCATGTTACTTCTAATTAATATTGTTGGGATGATAATGAGTACTTTTAATTGGGATTGAGAATGCTGTCAACCATTCTCAATGTTTAACAACCACCACGATAGTTAAATAAACTTATTCCTTCTGATGAGGGAAAAATTGGCTTTACATAAAACTGTAACCATAGAGCTTTCCACCAGCCAAATATGCATGTAGTATAGTTATTCCATTATTGTTCTCTATGTGTTACATTGCGGCATATTCCATGTCTTGACCCGTTTTGGGCTGCAACGTTTCATGTTGCAGACCTTTTAGACGACAGTAAGGTGCTTAGGTCGTGGTTCTATACTCGATGATGTCGTTGGAGTTGATGGACTCGCTTATTCTTCCAAGCCTTCCATTGTTATCGTATTTAGATGGCCTTATGCTATATTTATTTTATTAAGTTCTCTTTTGAGACACTCGATGTAATAAGTGTGTGATTGCTACTCTGTTATAAATCCTTCAAGTACTGTGTGGTGTCAGCATTACTGATCCAGGGATGACACTTGAGCACAGAGATCGGACTATTTGAAGTCTGGTCGCTACAAAGATGGTATCAGAGCACACGCTGACTGTAGGACACGACCATTAAGCTAAAGCCCTAGATCACTACTTTCTTCTCATTTCTAACTCCTCATCTTTTCTACTCTTTTAGGATGGCGAAGCGAGGATCAAGTTCACCCAAATGGATGAAGATACACCCTTTGGGCGACACGAAGGAAGTCACTAAGTACACGAACATCGGAATACCAAGCTTCACCGGGACCTACAATTCCACTTTACTCGAAGAGCAAGCTGGAAGATTCAAGCTCAAGTTCCGGAAGGGCGTTTGCGCCAATCACGAGCCCATAGAGTGTGTTTTAATGCACCAACTTGGAGTGCAGGAAAGAACATGGCAGCTCACATAACCATGGGGCGCATTGGAGAAGTTTACCAAGATTACCTCAAGGATACTATCTACCAGATTTGCGGACGCCGAGATGAACAATGGGAGATAGTTAGCACTAAGAAGGACCGATCCATTGCAGCTTTCATCCAAGAGTTAAATCAGCACATTCGGCGCCAGGAGAACCAGATGTCTTGTGAGACATGATGGAGTTGAAGAAAGCAAAAGCCAAGATTATCAAACTAGAAGGAGGCGAAGGCCACTGCAAGGACTACATGGAGGAGATTGTAGCTCTAGTGAGACAAAGCAGCGATCTTAAGGAGAAGATTGAAGAACTCATGGGAAATTCAGCACCGGAGGAGAAGATGAAGATTGCACTGTCCGAGAACTACATCATCATCGACAACACCGATTCCGATCCTAGTGATGATGATTTGAAGATGAAGCTGGAGCGGATATCATGGAGTCTTCATCGGAGCAGTTTTTCTAGTTGACCACCATAACAGATGGTAGAATTCCCCATTTAAAAATTAGTTTTAGTTCCAAGCACTTTGTAACGATAGATAGACCGTTGTATGCCCTTGTTGATTTGATTGGAGTGATATTGTGTGTTTTTGTCTCATGTGCATATGGGCGTGTTTTCTCCTAGATCTCATTCTATTCTTAACTCTCGTCTTTTCTATAAACCCTCGGATGCCTCCAGACGCGACCCAGTTTGTTTTCTTGCGAGAGATCACTCGGTTGATTCAGCAGACAGAATGCCTTGATTCAAACATTGGTACAGAACCAAGGCAACAACAACAACAACAACCCACCACCACCACCACCACCACCTGTTGATCATTTGACCCATTTCTTAAGGCTGAATCCGCCGGTGTTTTCCGATAAGCACCGAGCGATTGTTGCAGATGATTGGCTCCATAAAGTAGGGAGGAGTTAACCACTCTTTGGATGTCGAGATGGGGAAAAGGTGAAATTTGCCGCACATCAGCTTGAAGGACCCGCAGCAAAGATGGTGGGAGAATTTTACAGCCACTTACCTGTGAACACTTTGTCACATGGGATCGATTTGACAAGCTTTCCGTCTGCCCATGTTTCATTTGGAGCTATGGCTATGAAGAAGCGTGAGTTTCGCAACTTGCGCCAAGGAGGACGGACAGTTGGCGGATGTGGATGACTTTAGTAAACTAGCACGTTATGCCCCGGATAGCGTTGCTACGGACGCAGCCTAGCGGAGAAGTTTCTAGAAGGACCGAGCGATGAGCTGAGCATGCGCTTGATGGTAGCCACCTTCAATAACTACCAGGAGTTGGTAGACCGTGCTCTTATGATTGAAGGAAGCGGCAGCAGATTGACAATCGTAAGAGGAAGTATGGACAGGGAAGTACAATTACGGAGCTCGGCAGAAATTACGCTTTACCCCAAAGGCAGGAGGTCAATTTCAGCATACTCACGGAGGGAAGATCGCACAATCATAATGGCACAAAGAATGGAAGCGGGAATGGAGGAAGTAATGGACAAAACCGCACCAACCCGTCAACACCATCCAAGGTGGACTGAGCCATATCACTTGTTTTAAGTGCCGTAAGACGGGCATTATGCAAATGAATGTCACGAGGCCCAAAATGGTAATGGCAATGGAAGCTCGGAAAGAAGCGAACCCTTTTAACGAGAGGACAGGTGAACCACGTTAGCGTGGAGGAGGTTGAAGCTCAGCCGGATGCGATAATAGGTAAGTTTTTGGTTAAGTCATTTCTGCGGTTGTTCTTTTTGATCTTGGTGCATCGCATTCATACATATCAAGGGATTTGTGGATAAGTTTATCCTGCCCACTAGGACTCTTAAGGCGCCCATGCTAGTAAGCTCACCAGAGGCGGAGTATATGGCGATCAAGGATGTTTTCAAGTGTCTTTAAGTATAGGAAGGCATGTTTTCCCAACGAATTTAATTATATTGGAGTCCCAAGGTTTGGATGTAATTCTTGGTATGGATTAGCTGTCGATGTATGGAGGAAACATCGATTGCGCTAGTAAGACAATTTTGCTTACGACACCAGAAGGAAGGAGAATCAAGTATGTATCACGGCATGAGCCGAGGAGGGCACATGTAAATTCCTTATCAGGAGTTGTATAGGAGGAAGTACCAGTGGTAAGGGATTACGGGACGTGTTTAGGAAGAGTTGCGAGCATGCCTCGAGCGAGACATTGAGTTTCTAATTGAACTACTGCCAGGCACTGGGCCGATATCTAAGAGACCATATAGGATGCCAGCCCAAGATTTGGAGGAAATTAAGACAGATTAAGGAGTTGCTGGACAAAGGTTTTATTCGCCCAAGTTCCTCGCCTTGGGGATCGCTAGTACTTCTGGTGGAGAAGAAGGATGGATCATTAAGAATGGTTGTTGATTATCGAGGATTGAACGAAGTGACAATCAAGAACAAATACCCGTTGCCGATGATCAACGACTTGTTTGACCAGTTGCAAGGAGATAAAGTATTTTCCAAAATCGATTTGCGATCAGGATACCATCAGTTGAAGATTCGGGAGCAGGATATACCTAAGATGGCTTTTACCACCAGGTATGGGCTGTATGAGTATCTGATGATGTCATTTGGTCCGACTAACGCCCCACCTATTTTATGAACATGATGAACAAGGTGTTTATGGAGTTTTGGATAAGTTAAATCGTGGTCTTCATTGATGATATTTTGGTTTACTCGAAGAATGAAGAAGAACATAAGGAGCATTTGCGTTTGATCTTGAGAAGCTCGAGAGAACATCGGTTATATGCCAAGTTCGGTAAATGTGAGTTTTGGTTAAAGGAAGTTGGATTTCTCGGACATGTTATATCCGGAGAAGGTATAGCAGTAGACCCCACTAAAGTTGCCACTGTGACAAACTGGGAAGCACCAACAATAGTTGGAGGGATCCGGAGTTTTCTTGGACTAGCAGGATACTACCGGAGGTTTGTTGAGAACTTCTCGAGGATTGTGAAGCCTATGACAGAATTGTTGAAGAAGGATACCAAGTTCATATGGACTGAGGAGTGTGAGGCTAGTTTCCGGGAGTTGAAGAAGCGTTTGGTTACCTCACGGTGCTAATTCTGCGGATCGGACCAAGGATTATGAGGTGTATTGCGGCGCTTCACGTCGAGGACTTGGAGCAGTACTCATGCAGGAGGGAAGAGTTGTTTCATATGCTTCACGACAGCTGAAACCTCATGAATTGAATTATGCCACGCATGATTTGGAGTTAGCAGCCGTAGTGCATGCTTTGAAAACATGGAGACATTTTCTCATTGGAAATCAGGTGTATACGGATCGCAAAAGTTTGAAGTACATTTTCACGCAAAAGGAATTGAATCTCAGGCAAAGGAGATGGTTGGAGCTCATCAAGGATTACGATGCGAGGTTGCATTACCATCCGGAAAGGCTAATGTAGTAGTGGCGCATTAAGCCGTAAGAGCCATGTCAACACACTAATGACGGGAGAAATACCAAAGGAGTTAGCCGAGGATCTTCATGAGCTATGTTTGGAAATAATTCCGAGAGGCTATGTAGCAGCGTTGGAAATTCAGTCTACTTTGATGGATAAAATTAGAGAAGCTCAAAAGGCAGATAAGGAAGTTGCTTCTATTAAGGAGAAAATGGCGAAGGAAAGGCTAAGGGATTTCGTGAGGATGAGCACGATACCTTACGGTTTGAGGACCGTGTTTATGTGCCCAATGACCGGAGATCGGGAAGTTGATTACGCAAGAGGCACATGATTCACCATATTCGATTCACCGAAATACCAAGATGTATTTGGATTTGAAAAATACTTTACGGTGGACGGAATGAAGAAGGATATTGCGAATATGTAGCGATTTGTGATGTATGTCGAGAGTAAAGGCGAAAATCGAAGCGGCGAGATTATTACAGCCATTGCCGATACCGAATGGAAGTGGGATAAACTAGGCATGGATTTTATCACGGGATTACCCAGGACTCGTTCCGGCTATGACTCGATTTGGGTTGTAGTGGATCGGTTGTGAAGGTAGCACACTTCATTCAAGTAAAGACTACCTCAAGATGCCAAATTGGCTAAGATATACATGACGAGGATAAATGCATTTGCATGGAGTTCCGAGGAGTATAGTATCATATAGAGGAACCCAGTTTACCTCGAAGTTCTGGAAGCAGTTGCATGAAACTTTGGGTACCAGGCTGGAGTTTAGCACAACTTTCCATCCACAGACCGATGGACAAACCGAGAGAGTCAACCAGATTTTGGAAGATATGCTTAGAGCTTGTGCTTTGGATTATGGATCAAGTTGGGATGACAACTTGCCATACGCGGAATTTTCTTACAACAACAATTATCAATCCAGTTTGAAAATGGCCCCTTTCGAAGCCGTACGGAAGGAGGTGCAGGACCCCGTTGTTGTGGGATGAAGTTGGTGACTGCCAGTTGTTTGGACCAGATTTGATTAAGGAGTCTAAACGGAAAGTGAAGTTAATTAGCGATAGGCTCAAGGTAGCCCGATCAAGACGGAAGAGCTATGCGGATTCAAAAGCATAAGAGGCGAGTAATGAGTCGGAGACAGAGTTTATCTTGAGTATCTTAAGCCGAGGAGTAAAGCGTTTTGGAGTTAAAGGAAAGTTAGCACCACGATTTGTAGGACCATATCGTGTTTTGGAGCGTATGGGAGAAGTTGCTTACAAGTTGGAATTACCCGAGGGATTGTCAGGTGTTCAAGATGTGTTCCATGTTTCTCAGTTAAAGAAGTGCCACGCAGAGATGGCTGATATACCACTGAGAGACACAGTGCCACTGGAAGCGATTCAGTTGAGCGACGATTTGACCTACGAGGAGAAACCGGTTAAGATTACGGGTTTGCCGGCGAGTCACCCATGACAAGGTCATCAAGTTTTGCAAAGTTTAGTGGAGCCACCACACCGAGGAAGAAGCCACCTGGGAGCGAGAGGAAGATTTGCTTAAGGCCCACCCTCACCTATTTGCTAGCCAACCCGAATCTCGAGGGCGAGATTCATCTTAAGGGGGGTAGGTTTGTAACATCCCAAATTTTCAATTTGGAATGTTATACATAGATCATCATTGCATATCATACTTCATTTGCATTGTTGGCTAGATCCTAGAAATTCTCGCAACTCAAGGACCCACGAGAGAGAGTTGGGGATTTACGTTATTTTCATATTGAGTTTTCTCAAATTTTGAAAATAGGATCGTTTAATTTATTTATTTTATCTTCAATTATTTCTACAATCAAAATATGAGAGAGGGAATAAAATGACTTTCCCAAAATAAAGAAATAATGAAGATTTAATAAAAAAATCAAATAAGATTTTATTATGGAGTTTTTCGCTTTTTTATTTGGATTTAGGAAAAATGCGCGTTTTTCAAAATTGCATTTAGGACCCAAATAAATGTTCATCTTGTCCGGCTTGATTTTAGAAGCCGGGGAAAATTTGTTTCGGCATTTTTGAAGACCGTTTAGTATTTCTTTCGTTTGATTTTCTGCGCGTAATTATTTAAAAAAACGCGAACCGACCTTGGGCCGTGCGAAGCGGGACTCCGCCGAGGGCGCTTATATAAAGCACCGCTTGAGCCGCCCCATTAACAACCCCCCAGCCCACCCGCCTAAACCGTAACCCTAACTTGGGCCCTTCTTGCCCGACCCGCCGCCGCCGCCCGCGTCACGGGAGCCGCCGCCGCCGACCGCCTCCCGAGGTTCGCGCGCCTCGTAAACCGCGCCATCGGTTTTTTTTTTCAAAACCGATCGGTTTTCTGATTTATTTTTTAGTTTGGTTTTTATTAGATCGGTTTTTGGTTAGGTTAAATAGCGGCGTTACGCTCGTTCGTTCGTTTTAACGAGCGTGCTCGTCGGATTAGATCTAGTTAACGAACGTTTGTTCGTTAACCTGTTCGTCGTTTTTCTTTTTCTCGGATTTAATCCACGATTTTTCTAATCGCGATTTCGGATCCGATTTTCGTTTTAGTATAACTTTTCGCTCGTTTATCAGAATCAGGCGATTCAAGCGCGTGGAGTTTCGTCTCGAAACCCTCTTTCCGAATAACCAACTTAAACAAGTTTTTGCTTCTGTAAAATTTGACTTAGATCCAGATTAGTAAAACGAAGCTGTTTTCTTTCGCCGTTTGACTTCCGTTGCTTCGTTTGTTTTGATTCTTTTTGCAAACCGGAGTTCTTAAGTTGAACTTTCTGGTTAGGTCTTTTATTTGAGTTTTACCTGTGCATTAGATGAGTACTTATTGTATGCTTGTTTGTTTGTCTGTGATAGAATACTCGGAGTGCGCCGCCTGTTTTTTTCGAGTCTCTAGGTTTCGTGGATCATCAACAAGGCAAGTAACACTTTGATCATATCTTTTCTCATACCTGGTTTTTATGCATTAGATCAATCCTCAAACATTGCACTGATTTAGGATCTAATTAATTGTGGGATGGGGAAATAGTTGAGGTAGTACCTATTACATGTTTTATTATCAACCCTTGGGAGTTACTTCTACGTTTGCTTATTATGCCATGTTATGCTAGTAGACGTGGATTGGGTGAGTGTATTCCATGACAGATGTGAGATTGTTAAATTAATGGTTTATTTAAGGTGGCAACTTAAACACACATCTGGGTGGATTGAGGCACACTGGTTTCCGGGACTTGCACTGCTTTTCTTGGACCGCCACCTGGCTCAAAGGGATCATGAGATTATTCATGCTAGAAACTTCCGTGTGCAGCCACAAGCCATTATGGGCTCTGGCATAGTTGATTAAGCCGTGCGAACTTTTACGGGTAGACTAGCAGATGTAGGGGAAAGTAGGTGTACCGGTCTACCCATACGTAAGGTGCTAGCGCTTCCGAAAGACTATGTCTCGGTCATCCGTTTCTCAAACATCATGTAGTGCAAGAAATCCAACGAAGGCGATTGAGTCTTTTGGGGAAAAGTGCGCAAACCTCTGTAGAGTGTATAAACTAATCATGATTAGCCGTGTCCCCGGTTATGGACATCTTGAGTATCTAGTACTTGGATATCATGTGAATCTCATCATGTTACTTCTAATTAATATTGTTGGGATGATAATGAGTACTTTTAATTAGGATTGAGAATGCTGTCAACCATTCTCAATGTTTAACAACCACCATGATAGTTAAATAACTTATTCCTTTGCAGTAGGGAAAAATGGCTTTACGCAAAACTGTAACCATAAAGCTTTCCCCCAGCCAAATATGCATGTAGTATAGTTATTCCATTATTATTCTCTATGTGTTACATTGCCAGCATATTCCATGTGATGACCCGTTTTCGGGCTGCAGCGTTTCATGTTGCAGACTTTTCAGACGACGAGTAAGGTGCTTAGGTCATGGTTCTATACTCAGTGATGCCGTTGGAGTTGATGGACTCGCTTATTCTTCCAAGCCTTCCGCTGTTATCGTATTTAGATGGCCTTATGCCATATTTATTTTATTAAGTTCTCTTTTGAGACACTCGATGTAATAAGTGTGTGACTGCTAATCTGTTATAAATCCTTCAAGTACTGTGTGGTGTCAGCATTACTGATCCAGAGATGACACCTGAGCACAGAGATCTGACTGTTTGAGGTCTGGTCGCTACAACGATAGCGCTTGTTGGGAGGCAACCCAATTTTATTTTTAGTTTTTTGTTTTTGCTTCTGTTTAGGAATAAATAATCCATCTAGCCTCTGTTTATATGTTGTTTTATCTTTTAATTAGTGTTTGTGCCAAGTTAAACCTATTGGATCTTCTTTGATGATAGTTATTTGATCTTGCTGTAATTTCCAGAAACTTTGTGCTCAGTGTCCGAATTGTTAAAAATCACCAGAACGTGATAAAATATTGATTCCAATTGGTTCTGATCAATAAAAAAATTGTCCAGGTCGTCTAATTTTTGTAGAATTTGTTAAGTTCCATAAGTTTGCGTTAGTTACAGATTACTATAGACTGTTCTGTTTTTGACAGATTCTGTTTTGCGTGTGTTGTTTGCTTATTTTGATGAATCTATGGCTAGTAAAATAGTTTATGATCCATAGAGAAGTTGGAATACATTAGGTTTAACACCAATATAAATAAAGAATGAGTTCATTACAGTACCTTAAAGTAGTATTTTGTTTTCTTTCTCTAGCAGACTCACGAGATTTCTATTGAGTTTTGTGTTGTGAAGTTTTCAAGTTTTGTGTGAATTCTTTTGATGGATTATGGAACAAGGAGTGGTAAGAGCCTAAGCTTGGGGATGCCCATGGCACCCCAAGATAATCAAGGACACCAAAAGTCAAAGCTTGGGGATGCCCGGAAGGCATCCTCTCTTTAAATCCACTTCCATCGGTAATTTACTTGGAGCTATATTTTATTCACCACATGATATGTGTTTTGCTTGGGCGTCTTGTATTATTTGCGCCTTTGCTTGTTAGTTTACCACAATCATCCTTGCTTTACACACCTTTTGAGAGAGCCATACATGAATTGGAATTTGATAGAATACTCTATGTGCTTCACTTATATCTTTTGAGCTTGATAGTTTTGCTCATAGTGCTTCACTTATATCTTTTGAGCGTGATAATTTTTGGTCTAGTGCTTCACTTAGATCTTTTAGAGCACGGTGGTGGATTTGTTTTAAAGAAACTATTGATCTCTCATGCTTCACTTAGATTATTTTTAGAGTCGTTAATAGCATGGTAATTTGCTTAATGTTAATATACTTGGTATTCAAGATATGTGAAACTTTCTTTTGAGTGCGTTGAATACTAAGATAAGTTTGATGCTTGATAATTGTTTTGAGATATGAAGATGGTGATATTAGAGTCATGCTAGTTGAGTAGTTGTGAATTTAAAGAATACTTGTGTTAAAGTTTGTGATTCCCGTAGCATGCACGTATGGTGAACCGTTATGTGATGAACTCGGAGCATGATTTATTTATTGATTGTCTTCCTTATGAGTGGCGGTCGGGGAAGAGCGATGGTATTTTACTACCAACTATCCCCCTAGGAGCATGCGCGTAATACTTTGCTTTGATAACTTCTAGATTTTTGCAATAAGTATATGAGTTCTTTATGACTAATGTTGAGTCCATGGATTATACGCACTTTTTCCCATCCTTCCACCGTTGCTAGCCTCTCTAATATCGCGCACCTTTCACGGTATCATACACCCACCATATATCTTCCTCAAAACAGCCACCATACCTACCTATCATGGCATTTCCATAGCCATTCCGAGATATATTGCCATGCAACTTTCCACCGTTCCGTTTATTATGACACGCTCCATCATTGTCATATTGCTAGCATGATCATGTAGTTGACATCGCATTTGTGGCAAAGCCACCGTTCATAATTCTTTCATACATGTCACTCATGTTTCATTGCATATCCCGGTACACCGCCGGAGGCATTCATATAGAGTCATATTTTGTTCTAAGTATCGAGTTGTAATTGTTGAGTTGTAAGAAAAATAAAAGTGTGACGATCATCATTATTAGAGCATTGTCCCAAGTGAGGAAAGGATGATGGAGACTATGATTCCCCCACAAGTCGGGATGAGACTTCGGACAAAAAATAAAAAATAAAAAAAATAAAAAAAAGAGGCCGTAAAAAAAGAGAAAAGGCCCAAATAAAAAATGAGAGAAAAACAGAGAAGGGACAATGCTACTATCCTTTTACCACACTTGTGCTTCAAAGTAGCACCATGATCTTCATGATAGAGAGTCTCTCATTTCGTCACTTTCATATACTAGTGGGAATTTTTCATAATATAACTTGGCTTGTATATTCCAATGATGGGCTTCCTCAAATGCCCCAGGTCTTCGTGAGCAAGCGAGATGGATGCACACCCACTTAGTTTCTTTTGTTGAGCTTTCATATACTTATAGCTCTAGTGCATCCGTTGCATGGCAATCCCTACTCACTCACATTGATATATATTGATGGGCATCTCCATAGCCCGTTGATACGCCTAGTTGATGTGAGACTATCTTCCCTCTTTTTGTCTTCTCCACAACCACCATTCTATTCCACCTATAGTGCTATATCCATGGCTCACGCTCATGTATTGCGTGAAGATTGAAAAAGTTTTGAAAATGTTAAAGTATGAAACAATTGCTTGGCTTGTCATCGGGGTTGTGCATTATTTAAATATTTTGTGTGGGGAAGATGGAGCATAGCCAGACTATATGATTTTGTAGGATAACTTTCTTTGGCCATGTTATTTTGAGAAGACATAATTGCTTAGTTAGTATGCTTGAAGTATTATTATTTTTATGTCAATATGAACTTTTGTCTTGAATCTTTCGGATCTGAATATTCATACCATGATTAAGAAGATTTACATTGAAATTATGCCAAAGTATCACTCTGCATCAAAAATTCTCTTTTTATCATTTACCTACTCGAGGACGAGCAGGAATTAGGCTTGGGGATGCCTGATACGTCTCCAACATATCTATAATTTTTTATTGCTCCATGCTACTTTATCTATTGTTTTGGACTATAATGGGCTTTATTTTCCACTTCTATATTATTTTTGGGACTAACCTATTACCGGAGGCCCAATCCAGAATTGCTGTTTTTTGCCTTTTTTAGTGTTTTAAAGAAACGGAATATCAAACGGGGTCCAAACGGAATGAAACCTTGGGAAACGTGATTTTCTCACGAGCGTGATCCAGAGACTTGGACCCTCGCCAAGGAACATCGGAGGCTGTCACGAGGTGGGCCCCCTAGGCGCGCCCACCTCGTGGGCCCCTGTTGCTCCACCGACGTACTCCTTCCTCCTATATATACCTCACGCATTCCCCAACGATCGAACAGGAGCCAAAACCTAATTCCACCGCCGCAACTTCCTCAGTATCCACGAGATCCCATCTTGGGGCTGTTAGAGCTCACGGAGGGGGCATCCACCATGGAGGGCTTCTACATCAACACCATAGCCTCTCCGATGAAGTGTGAGTAGTTTACTTCAGACCTTGGGTCCATAGCTAGTAGCTAGATGGCTTCTTCTCTCTTTTGGATCTCAATACAATGTTCTCCCCTCTCTCGTGGAGATCTATTCGATGTAATCTTCTTTTTGCGGTGTGTTTGTTGAGACCGATGAATTGTGGGTTTATGATCCAACTTATCTATGAATAATATTTGAATCTTCTCTGAATTCTTTTATGTATGATTGAGTTATCTTTGCAAGTCTCTTCGAATTATCCGTTTGGTTTGGCCAACTAGATTGGTAGTTCTTGCAACGGGAGAAGTGCATGGCTTTGGGTTCAATCTTGCGGTGTCCTTACCAGTGTGATGTAAAGGGTTGCAAGGCATGTATTGTATTGTTGCCATCGAGGATTAGAAGATGGGGTATTTATTATATTGCATGAATTTATTCCTCTACATCATGTCATCTTGCTTAAGGCGTTACTCTGTTTTTAACTTAATACTCTAGATGCATCTTTGGATAGCGGTCGATGAGTGGAGTAATAGTAGTAGATGCAGAATCGTTTGGTCTACTTGTCACAGACGTGATGCCTATATACATGATCATACCTAGATATACTCATAACTTTGCTCAATTCATCAATTGCTCAACAGTAATTTGTTCACCCACCGTAGAATACTTATGCTCTTGAGAGAAGCCACTAGTGAAACCTATGGCCCCGGGTCTATTCTCATCATATCAATCTCCATCACTTTTATACTTGCTTTGTTTTTACTTTGCCTTTTACTTTTCACTTTGCATCTATACACCAAAAATACCAAAATATTATCTCTATCGGATCTCACTCTAAGTAAGTGACCGTGAAGGGATTGACAACCCCTAATCGCGTTGGTTGCGAGTAGCTATCGTTTTGTGCAGGTACGAGGGACTTGTGCGTGGCCTCCTACTGGATTGATACCTTGGTTCTCAAAAATTGAGGGAAATACTTACGCTACTCTACTGCATCATCCTCTCCTCTTCGAGGAAAACCAACACAAGCTCAAGACGTAGCAATAATATGTTGGAACCCAACGAGTATGCATAGCAGTTTTCAAAGTAGCCCAAGTAGCTGGAATAGGATATAATCTACAATGTTCAGACCACCAAACAGAAGCAAAGCTAGTGAATTCACAAACAGCAACGGCAACAAGTCTATCCTTAGGATATTGTAAGCATGTGAAGCGTTGTTCAGTTTCTAACTCCCAAGTAAGATAGACATCAGGAATGTATAGACCCTCAAATGGTGGAATATTCAATTTTTAGTTTAGGAACATGGTCATAATCTCGTACCTGAGGTGGTGGTGCAGCCCTACCATTACGATTATAGGCATGAGGACGACCTGGTGGTGGTGCTGGTGGTTGCACATAGTGCTGATTTTGATCAACCTCATCCTCGTAATCGCCCTCGTAAACGTCCTCCTCAGCGGCAGCAGCAGGAGCCACAGAAGCATCAACAGTAGGTGCAGCAGCACCAGAATTTTGACTAGGCTCAAGGGGAATGCGCAGTGCTCGTCCCACTTGATTTGGAAGGCGACGTTGTTGTTGTTGTTGTAGAGGGGCGACAGGTGCAGCCGGCGGTGGTTGTGGAAGACGCGCGAGCAATTCATTGAACTTGTTATCAAGCTTTGTTTAAAACGTCTTCTCAATGACATCTATCTTCTACATGGCCCCTTCAAATCTGTTTAGCACATCTTCCACCTGTCCACTCATCATTTGCTGAAATTTATCATGTAGCTGTTTGTTCGTCATGTTCTCCCAATCAGTCTCATCGGCTTGTGATCCTGCCATGGTTAGTAGCTATAGAAACACACAAGAATATAATCCTACAGACTACTAGGAAGTGGTGGTCGTGTGTCACAAATCCGTCAAGCGAATCTCAAATTCTTACCAGTTCTTACCCAGCAGCGGGTGGTGATCAACAATCGTTATAGTCAAAACTCTCAAAGCTTGGGCAGAGCGATTGCTATGTGGCGTCAAACGCACGATGTAGATGTATGTAGAGCTGGGAATGCTTATGATATGGTAGCAAAAATGTCAGCAATAACCAATTCAGAGATGCAAAGTTGAATAAACGCTCAATGACGGTACTGTGCTGGTCCTAGGCTAGACCGTGCTAGAGACGTGAGCCTAGAACACTAACAAAATCACGGCGCGACACATAAACAACGGAGGAGCACACTCTGTATTTTTTCACTTATTTTTGCACTTTTTTTCCTCTCTTTTTTGCTCCGCAACAATTTTTTTTCAAAAAAGTTACAAATGGTCTAAAAACTACCTAGCCAGAATTTTCCAGACTTAGTTTTTTTTAAACTAGAACTATTTTTATTGTATGGGTAGTATGAAATTTGGGGAATCCGACTTGTTCACGAGTCATAGTAGCGCGCGCTCTGGAACTCGAAAATAAAGGAACAAACACTGGACTCGGACTAGGACTGGTGGCGGAGATGAATCTGGTGGAACTCGGACTGGTGATGGTATATGACGGTGGTATATGTGGACTCGGATTGGTGGTGGTACATGAACTCGGATTGGTGGTGGTATATGGACTCAGATCGGTGGTGGTATATGGACTCGGATTGGTGGTGGTATATGGACTTGGAGCGGTGGTGGTATATGGACTCGGATTAGTGGTGGTATATGGACTCAGAGAAGTAACGGATAAGCGGTGGTGGTATATGGCAGGGCGATGATGATGGTGCGGCGGCGACGTGACGACTTGTGAACAGAAGTCGAAACTCTAAAGAACTAGACGCTAAGACCAGCAACTTGACACGACAATGCAACCGCAAATTCAACAACGCAAATATAGAAAAGATTATGCAATGGCTCAGATTGGTTTGGATATGATGAACTAACCCTAATTTTTTGTGTTTTTTTCGTGGACTATAGGTATGAAGAACATACTTGATCTAAACTACGAAGAACTGTAAAATCTCACCGAGCAACCTGGAAATTTGATACCACTTGATAGAGGCAAAGGTGTCCCGACGTTTCGGTGAGATAGCTATCGTTTTCTGAGGGAGTCAACTTTGACCATCTGACTACGAACGTGCAAAGACGTCGCGCCTTAGAAATCGCTAAACCAACTTCCGAGGGGTTATTGACCATGCCGGAGCACGATCAACCTGACCACGAGGGTCTATTTTCTGCGAGCAAACGAAGAACAAGTAAGAAACTAAGATTGCAATCAGGATATTGCGAATATAAGAGGAACGCTTTATTAACGAAGGTGGGGTTCTATGACGTCTTGGTCTGGTCGTTGAACACAAACGAAGTACGCGAAGTTGCAGCTATGGCAAACTTTTAATCTAAACAAAACCCAAATTCTAAACGACGCCCTAAGGGTTGTATATATGGAGGAAGAGGGAGGGGGGATTTCGTGGCCCTTGGAGGAGGGGTCCGAAACCAACCCTAACTCTTGTTTCCCCACACATACGGACTCTAAAAACAGCCTATACTTAAGTATTTCGAAATTACATGGCCTGGCCCAATAATAAGGTGACGCAGCACCTAGAATAGCCTTTGGACGAAATTTATGAAGTGGCATCTTGTATATTTCGTCCAAGGCTTCATGCACTCCTTATGGTGGCTTCAAAGTCCTGAAATCATCACTTGTAACTCCGTTCTTGTTCCCTTTGCGCATGCCATCATCTCCATGCTTGGTCTTGCTCAAGTGTTCATCCCTCTTATCCATGCCAGGCCCTTCATTTGTAAGCAAAACAAATGTATCCAATTTAAGCAGCATCATATTCTCATGAACATTAGAATCATTACCAAGAAACGAAAGTACCTGATAATTTAATTGGCGTGCACGAGCTCTAGTAATTGGTCCAGTATGTATAGAAGAAGCAGGGGCTATGGGTGTAACAATGGTATTGATTTCCTCGTCAACTAGAGATACGATGAAGCGAAACAAAATCCATGGGAAGGACGGGGTCAGACGTGGGGCGGGGATAGCATGGGGATGTATGAAACACTCGGTAGGATATGATATTTTTTTAACACAGTACAGATGCAAGCGCTCATATACACACGCATACACCCACCCCTATGAACACACACATGTACACCCTACCCCTATGAGCACCTCCGAAAGACTGAGCCGTCATATCATGTTGATCTTGAAATTTATGAGGTCACCGTAGGCATCTCGTCATCGACAGATCCTTTTGACAGGGAAGGGGACATTAGATTCTTTTGAGATGGCAGAGATTAAAACATTAAGGCCGGGTTTGGTGCACAAGCTTGGAAGGAATTTGAGAGGATTATCCCTCTTGGGCTCAAAAGCCCACAAAATCCCCTGAATGGCCTCGGCAAATACTGGGCTAGCCCATTGCGCGATCCTTAATTACCAAAATCAACTAATTAAGGAGGGCTTCTTTGGGAGCTTTTTACGGGTCACTTGAGGTGGACTGAGAGCGTGTCACTTGGCGTCCTCTCAGTCGCTGTCACGTGTCGCGCTCTGGGCACTTCCTTCGAATTTTGTTTTATATTTTTTCGCACGTGTTTCCTGCTTTTTAGATGGATTTTTTGGCTTTCCAGTTTTTCCAAATGTCTTTCTTAGCCTTTGGACATTTTTTTTGAAAAAAGGTTATTTTTGCAAAAAATGCATTTTCTTTCTTTTTTTTCTTTCGCGGGAGGCACGGTTTTGCTTCCGTGAGAGGCATGGATTTGCTTCCGCAAGAGCTCGGAAACGGAAAAAAGCACAGTTTTGCTTCCGCGACAGGCACGGTCGTGGCTCTCGAAAACGGGAAGAAACACATTTTCTTTTTTTCCTTCCGCAAGCGACACGGATTTTCTTCCACGAGAAGCACGGTTTTGCTTCCGCGAGATACATGGTCGTGCCTCTCGGAAACGAAAAAAATGTGTTTCCTTTTTTCCCTTTCACGAGAGGCACAGATTTGCTTCCGTGAGAGGCACGATTTACCTCTCGAAAACAAAAAACAAATGTGTTTTATTTTTTCCTTCCACGAGAGGAACGAGTTTAGTTCTGGTGGAGGCATGGATTTGCTTGTGCGATAGGCACAGTCGTGCCTCTTTCAGAAGGGAAAAAACATGCTCCTGGTTCGGTTTTTTCGTCCTTTTTTTTGCGAAAGTAATTTCATCAAAAACTATCAATATGGCATCTAGTTTTGAAGATCTCGACATGAGGAATCCAATGATGAAAACGGTTAAAAGATTTGGACACATGGTTTAAGAGATAAAACATTTTGAATAAACGGATCTACGAAAAAGGAAAATTTCCAGGTTGCGACAAGTGATGCACATATAGTGTGCCACTTATCGGAACCTAAGAAGGTGAGAGCGACCTTTGCATAGATTGCTTCTTAATTAGTGATTTCGCTATTTACCAGTTTTCTGCTAGTTGGGGTCTACATGTTTTTCTTTAATAGCTATATACGGGCCGCCCAAAAATGTGGTTTCCTTAGATTTTTGGTTTGTTTTTTACCCGGTTTTTGTCTTTTTTCTTTTTCTTTTTTCATTTTATTTCCTTCTTTATTTTCCAAATTCAAAAGTTTATTAACTCATGAACATTTTTGTGTCCGTACTCTTTCAAATATGTGACTTTTTTTCAAAATAAATTTCCAATATTTTGTGATTTATTCTCAAATTCGTGAACTTTTTCAAATTCATGGGTTTTTCAACTTCATGAACTAATCAAATTTTGCGGTAATTTTTTTTAATATTTATGATTTTTTTTCAAATTTATGAACTTTTTCAAAATTGTGTTTTTACTAAATATAAGTGTGGTTTTTTAATTTATGTTTCTTTTGTCTTTTTCAAAAGCCAGTCGGTCCAGGCGTGCAGGTAGCGATCGAGCAGTGCAAAGTGCCCAAACCGAGGTGCGTCGTGAGCGTTGAAGCTCTGGTCCATGCAAGAAGTACCAATTAGGAGGTCCTAGCCCCTTCAATCCCCATCGACTCTCCTCTGTTCCATGTAGGAATGACACCTGCGGGGTTTGGGTACGGGTGGAGCCACCCCATAATCTTACCCGTATCTCCTGAGCTTGTCCATCACCCTTACCCATACACATCAACGGGTACAATTTTTCCCATACCCGTTACCCTATAGGGCAGACGAGTACCCGCGGATAAAATCACCCAATTTGCAAAGCATCAATTTGAACAACTAATAGCCATAAACAACAATATATAATATAATTATAAATAACAACAGATTATAAAAATAACACATATAAACAACAACACGTCATAAACAACAACACATTTATTAAATAACATCCCTTTCTCATAAACAACAACATGTCAAAACATTACATAGTCATAAACAGCAATAAACAACAACACATAGTCATACGTTTTGAGTTCACGAATTCACAACAAAGTGCAGATATAATGTTGAGTTCACATAGATTTTATATGGGTATGTGGGTATGAGTTATATGATCCCATATCCATACCACTCTACCCGATGGGTTTCAGATTTCCCTATTTATATACCCATGAGTAACATTTTGTCCCATACCCTTACCATAATAGGGTTTTTACGAAGGACACTTGTATGAGATCTCACATTAGGTGAGATCGTGAGATCAACCCCAAAATTTTATATTTAAACATTTTGAAAAATCTGAAATTATTTGACAGCATCCATGTGGGGTATGTCTACAACTCTAGAAAAAATCAGCTCAAAACTCGATGTACATTTGGAGATTCAAAAAAATGGAATGTGAATAGTGACAGCTTTGGGTGAGTAGTTCCTACTCCATCAACAACACTGTGGCTTTTGCATCAGATTATCAGTTCATGGGATCTATCAGAACATTTTCACACTCCAATGTCCCAGCAAGCATTTCAGCAGTATAATCTCCTTCAGGAGCACCTGCTAGAGAGACCAACTACTAATGCCACAAATGAATGGATAGTGAAAGGATCAACTAGATGATACTCTTCCATAAAAATGTATCATCATATGATGGGGCCTAGTATAGTACACTCTCTGTTCAACTACACCGAGAAAACATCTTGTAGTTTGAGGCACAAGATCTTCCTCTGGCTCCTTCTACATGATAGGGTCAACACAAGGAATCTACCCAACAGAAAGTCCATGCAACTGGAAAATTATAATTGTGCCCATGTGTAGACAACACAAAAGAAACACTTTTAGACCTCTTCTCGAATTCCCCATTTGCCCTGCAGTGCTAGGACATCATCAGTCCGCTTAGGCAAAGAGGAGCCTTTCTTCATCTGCAACAAGATATTGCATTGGACATTTTAATGGTCGGATGCTGGGGAATTTGGTCCATCAGAAATGACAAGATCTTCAGATTGGCTACTCCGCACATTCAGGGCTGGATCCATTACTTACAAGAAGGACCATGGACTACTCAGATCAAAGCAAAGCAAAACAAAGCTGAAAAGAAACGTAGTTGGGTAGAGTAGAACCTATAATATGATATCGATGTTTTATAGTACTGGCATAGATTGAAGTTTTCTTTTTGTTGCTTCGTTTGTACGCAATTTTACGTATTAATGAAAATACTGTAGAACTATTGCTCTATGGTTTGTGGTTCAAAAAAACTAATCACGCCCAATTTTATATTTTTTGTTTCTATTAATGTAGGTCGAATAAGGAACTGATACTTTTTGAGATTGAACATCAACCATTGATGTGTGTCTACAATATTTATGAGAATGTTTGAACATGTCAATTTTTTCCAAAAAAATGATCTCACCTAATATGAGATCTCATACAAGTCTCTCCCTGGGTTACTACCCACAGGGTACACCAGTTATGGGTACCCATTGCCATCCCTGATGAAGATGCTTGTGGCAATGACATAGGAGCAACATGAGTACTAGCTAGTGGTGGGCGCCGAACCATAAATCGGCAGAAGACCAAACATGCTTGTGCTTATGGGTGGCGTGACAAAGTGATTCGGTGTTGACACCAAATTGGTACACTCATAATAGGACTAGGATATGTAGGTGCAGCCACAAGTTGATTGGTTTGAGTGGGGTAAAAATTCGACAACATATTTGTTGATGGTATAATTTGGCTAGTTAGTATATTGTCGGATATGGGGTTCCGGCAAACCCTTAAGGTTCGAACACTGGGGTGCGCGCGAAGTCTTTCCCTCCTACCAATCTACGCTCTAGCTCGCTAAGATCTCGTGGACGAACTCGACGAACTCGCAACACAGAAAGACACAAGGTTTATACTGGTTCGGGCCACCGTTGTGGTGTAATATCCAACTCCAGTGTGGTGGTGGTGGATTGCCTCTTGGGTTGATGATGAACATTACAAGGGAAGAACAGCCTCCTGAGGTTGAGGTGTTCTTGTGGCTAGGCTCTCGATCCGGTTGGATTAAGCTAAGATGACCCCCCCCCTACTATGGTGGCTAGCTCTACTTATATAGGCCTTGGTCCTCCTCCCAAATATCGAGCGGGAAGGGAGCCAACAACGGCGGGCAAATTTGAAGGGGGACAACTAGTACAAGTTATCCTGACAAAAGCGGTCTTCGCCTGCGAAAAGCTCTGGTGGTGACGCTGCCTTGGGCTCCACGATGACCTCCGTCTTGCCGTCCTCCTGGTCTTGGTCTCGTTGCACTAATATATCAACCTTTGCCTAATGCCTCGGCACTCTTCGCCTGCGCTGGCCTCCTTAGCACCAAAGAGGAAATAAGGATGATGCGCGTGTTGGCGCCCGCCTGGTGCCGTTCGTCATGGCTCACGTCACGTGGGCTTCGTGAGGTTTGCCCTGCCTTGATATCTCCGCTCCTCGTGAGCTTGCCTTGCTAGGCCACTCCAGAGGAGGTCTTGCGTCGTCCACCTTGCGAGGCTCGGACCCTCGCGAGGGTCTTGGATGCCTTGTTGATGAAGATGGGCCATACAGCCTGCTGGCTTAGCCGCGCTGTGGGCCGCAGGCAGGCATGTCTGGGGACCCCCGTTCCCAGAACGCCGACAGTAGCCCCCGGGCCCAAGGTACGCTCGGGCTTGGCTTCGTGGCCAAGCCGAGGGTCAAGTTCGGAGCACCGTGGGCCCCAAAAGCCTGCGGCCTCGGTTGACGCGTGGCGGTTGATCGGACGTGGGCGTCTCCGCTTCCCCACGCTGCCTCGGCAACTGCACGACTTGACAAGTCCTTGCGACATGCAAGGAAAACCATCATTACCTGCGATCGTGGGAGACGCTGGTTGGCCTTCTTTTGCTATAAATGGGGAGGGGGGCAGAGCCCCCGTCGCCCATCCCTTCCTCGCTTGCTTGCTTCTTCCTCCCTGCTCCACTGCTTGCAGTGCCACCGATGGCGCCACGAAGGAAGTTCTCTGCCGCCGAGAAGGGGAAGGCCCCTCGCGAGGGCCCCAGTTCCCCGGCGCCCAAGCGCGGCGCCGCCGTCCATAAACACGCCACGACCCCGCCGTGGCCCACCGTCGGGCGGCGCCGCGACACGCAGAGGGATCGTCCCAACCATGGCGGTCCAGCTGACGAGGGGAGGCGCGCAATGGTGGCGCGGCCTCCCCGCCCGCGCTTCCATTCAGCGGAGGTGTCGCCAGAGTTCAACGTCTGGTCGGAGAACCCGGCCGGCAACTAGCTCAACCTTCCGCGCTCCTTTGTCGGTGAACTGCCGGGCCCTGGTCTAGGCGGGCTTTGGTTGCAAGCGGATGGTTGCTGCAGCAAGGCCTCTTGGGTCACGGTCGAAACTTCCGTCGTGGGCAACATAGCCCTTGCCCGCGGCTGGCAGACGTTCGCCCGCGCGCGCGGCCTGGGCAGGCGGTGCATGCTCCACTTCAAGTATGACGGTAGATCGACCCTCTATGAGAGGGTGTTTGGGGAAGATGGTCGCCGTGCCGGGTGCTGCCCCGAGACGAACAACGGTGAGGTGGTGTTAACGTATAATGTGCTGCCTAGTCTCTTTCACCAGATCGGTCTTTTGGTTGCATTGTCTAGAGCATGCAGTTCTACATGGTATCGGAGCCAAGAGGTCTTGAGTTCAAGATCCGGCTGGCGCAATTAAAATTGCAGCCCACTTTCGGTCCACATTGAGTCCTGAGGGAGCCACACGTGAGGGGGAGTGTTAACGTATAATGTGCTGCCTAGTCTCTTCCATCAGATCGGTATGTTGGTTGCATTGGCTAGAGCATGCACTTCTACATGGTATCGGAGCCAAGAGGTCTTGAGTTCAAGACCCGGCTGGCGCAATTAAAATTACAGCCCACTTCGGTCCACGTTGAGGCTGAGGAGCCACACGTGAGGGGGAGTGTTAACGTATAATGTGCTGCCTAGTCTCTTCCATCAGATCAATCTTTTGGTTGCATTGGCTAGAGCATGCACTTCTACATGGTATCAGAGCCAAGAGGTCTTGAGTTCAAGACCCGGCTGGCGCAATTAAAATTGCAGCCCACTTTCGGTCCACGTTGAGGCCTGAGGGAGCCACACGTGAGGGGGAGTGTTAACGTATAATGTGTTGCCTAGTCTCTTCCATCAGATCAATCTTTTGGTTGCATTGGCTAGAGCATGCACTTCTACATGGTATCAGAGCCAAGAGGTCTTGAGTTCAAGACCCGGCTGGCGCAATTAAAATTGCAGCCCACTTTCGGTCCACGTTGAGGCCTGAGGGAGCCACACGTGAGGGGGAGTGTTAACGTATAATGTGCTGCCTAGTCTCTTCCATCAGATCGGTCTTTTGGTTGCATTGGCTAGAGCATGCACTTCTACAGGTGGTGCTCGGCCTTGGTGACGGTCGCGACGAGGATGAGGGCGAGCCTGCCCTTGACGGCGACGGCGTCTCTTCCAGCTACGGTGGTTCTTCCTCCGGCAACAGCTCCAGCAGCGGTGGCTACGACCAGCCGTCGCGCCACTGTGCCCGCTTCGAAGGAGGCAGTGGGTCATCTCGCCGCCGCGCCTCCGTGAAGCGCGAGGAGGGGTCTGTCTAGGCTCGGGGCGTTGCTAAGGGCCTGCCTCCGCGGATTGCTGCAACGCCGCTTTGTTTAGCTCTTTTTTCCTGCATCAAAATACAAAACAAGTATGGGCCCAGAGGGGCGTGTATCGAACTTTTGTTCTTTGGTTATTGCACTGTGTGTATTATTCCCATGCCGTGTTGTCATTTTGCGCAAAGATAACTTAACCTGGTGCATTTGGGACGCCCTTTCCCTCGCGAGGTGTCTGTGTTTGCTCAGAAACTGCAAAAAAAATCGTTAGGGGGTGCATTAGAGGATTTGCCGTCCACCCAAGCCTCGACTTGGCGTTTTGTATCGCGGTGCCCAAGGGGCATGGATTAGGAGAAATGCGCCAGCTTTCAGGATCAAACGAGGGTGGCTCGCGAGAAGGCAGAGAGAAGAAAAATGCTCGCGAGGGCACCTGCCTAGCCCCCTCGCGAGGTATGCGAGAGAGAGAACACGAGCAAACCAGAGCCGAAAAATGCGGTAAAAGGCTAGGGAATCAAATCAGCAATGGACACCAAGAGTAACTTCGATTAAGGAAAAACAAGCCAACTACGGAAAGCAAATGAAAAGCCGTGTCCGGCACCTAATCTAGTCTTCAAGTCTTCTCACCAGCGTGGAGCTAAGTGCTGCCACTAGGCGTGGGCGGGAGCCCCAGAGCCTGAGGCCGGCGCTCCTGAGACTCCGGGGTGTGTACATCCCCAACTCATTATTACGTGAGAGTGTCACGGGCGGCGATTCTTCACAGGCTCTAGGCCTTGCTTCATGGGTAGAACTTCCGGAGGTGTTGGATGTTCCAGGCGTTTTGGATAGGTGTCCCTTCTTGCGTCTCCAGGCGCACGGCGCCAGGCCTGGAGATGTGGACGACCTTGGACGGGCCCTCCCACATGGGTGAAAGCTTGTGCAACCCTCCCCTGGAGAGGACCCGCCTCAGGACCAGGTCACCCGTCTCGAGCGTCCTGGAGCGAATGTTGCGGTAATGGTAATGCCACAACGCTGGCTGGTACCTTGCCGCCCTTAATGCTGCTTCGCGACGATGTTCCTCCCCCAGCACGAGATCCATCCCCCGCACGGCGTCCTGCTGCGTTTCGTCGAACGCCAGGACCCGCGCAGAGCGATGCTTGACCTCGTGAGGGAGGACTGATTCGGCTCTGTAGATGATAAAGAACGGAGTCTCGCCCGTTGGCTTGGTAGCGGTGGTGCAGATGGACCACAACACGGACTGGAGTTCGTCATGCCAGCCCCTGCTACAGGCCTCCAGCTTCTTCTTGAAGGTCCTGGTCTTGAGGCCCCTCAAGACCTCTGCGTTGGCGCGCTCTGCCTGACCATTGCTCCTGGGATGGGCCACCGAAGCGTAGCAGATCTGCGTTCCAAGGTTAGCACAGTAGGTTTTGAAGAAATTACTAGTAAACTGCGAGCCGTTATCTATGATGATGCGGTTGGGGACCCCGAAGCGGCTCACGAGGCCCTTAATGAACTTGACGGCAGAGCCGGCCGGGATGGTACGGACGGCTTCCACTTCCGCCCACTTGGTGAACTTGTCGATGGCGACGTAGAGATAGCAATAGCCCCCTGGCGCCCGTGGGAACGGGCCTAAGATGTCCAACCCCCAGACCGCGAACGGCCATGTGAGAGGGATGGTTTGGAGGCCTTGAGCAGGCTGATGGATTTGCTTGGCATGGAATTGGCAAGCTTCGCAGGACTTCACCAGCTTGGCTGCATCGTTGAGTGCTGTAGGCCAATAGAATCCACTGCGGAACACCTTGCCGACGAGGGTCCGTGATGACGAGTGATGCCCGCAGTCCCCGCTGTGTATGTCAATCAGAAGCTCCCTTCCTTGATCGCTGGAGATGCAGCGCAGCGTGACATCATTCGGTCATTTCATGTACAACTCGCCATCTTGAATGCAGTATGCCGTGGCTTGCCGGGCCACGCGCTCCGCGTCCTCTTCCTTCTCCTGTAGCACCCCGCGTGTCAGGTACTCCTTGAATTCCTTGGTCCAACATTCCTCCTGGGGCTCGAGCGCCAAGAGCAGCCGAGCTCCTGAGGTCGGGCCACAGGCCGGGGCTCCCGTGACCGGAGGCTGTGGGAGCTCCTCCCGAGGCTGAGTAGTGGTTGAAAGGGGTGGTGTAGCTGATGGCTTGAAGAGCCGCTCCTCAAAGACACCAGGTTCTTGTGGTAGCCGCTTGGATGCACTCCTGGCGATGTCATCAGCCTCTTTGTTGGTGCCCCGGGGCACGTGCTACAGCTCGAGGCCTGAGAACTGCTTTTCCATCTTGCGCACTTCCACGAGGTAGGCCCCCATGTGCTCGTCCTTTGGCTCGTACACCTTGTTGGAGAAGTTGACGAGGAGTTGCGAGTCGCCTCTGACAGTAAGGCGCTTCACCCCCAGAGCTGCCGTAGCCTTCAGGCCAGCTATGAGGCCTTCGTATTCTGCGATATTGTTGGAGACCTTCTCGCCATGCTGGAAGCAGAGTTGCATGGCGTAGTAGAGCTTGTCCTGGGTGGGCGAGATGAGCACCGCTCTGGCTCCCGCGCCCTGGTGGCGAAAGCGCCATCGAAATACATGACCCAGTCGTCCGAAGCCTCACTCCCTGGGGAGGTGGACTGGTCTTCCCCTTCCTCAAGTGTCGGGGCATCCGTCCATTCAGCCACAAAGTCAGCAAGCAGAGCCCCCTTGATGACCCTGGTAGTGCTGAACTCTAACAAGAATGCTTGCAGTTCGATATTCCACTCAGCGACCCTTCGGCCGGTCGGGCTCAGTACCCTCTCCAATGGGTGGCTGAGGCGACCTTGATCGGGTGGCCACAGAAGTAGTGTCGCAGCTTGCGTGAGGCCACCAAGAGTCGGCGAGGAGCTTGAGGCATGGGGTAGCGTGCCCTTGCGTCTCTCAGCACGGTGCTGACGAAGTACACCGGGTGTTCGACGAGGGCTGGCGCACTATCGAGGCTGGGGTCCTGCGGAGATTGGTGCATCTCCTGAGGTGGAGGGTTTCCTAAGACTTGGATGTCCTCAGGAGCCTCTACGATGTTGTCCTGCCGAGCTTGGTCCTCCCCAGCTGATGCCTTTGCTGCATCCTCTTGACCCTGCGCCACTTCTGCTCTCGGCTTGTGCGGTGGCGCTTTGGCTTACGTTCCTCCCCGATCGCCACCAGCGCTCTTGCAGCGGAATCTGAGGTGGCGGCAAGGTAGAGTACCAGAAGCTCAAGAGGCCGTGGTGCCACCATCACCGGGGGGCTGGTAAGGTATTTCTTGAGGTCTTGGAAGGCCTGATCGGCCTCGGGGGTCCATTCGAACGAGCCCTTCTTCTTCATGAGCTTGAAGAAGGGTAAGGCGCGCTCTCCCAGCTTGGAGATGAAACGCCCGAATGCAGTCACCCGCCACGCTAGCTTTTGCATCTCTTTGAGGGTCTGTGGCGGGCTCATGTCCTCGATGGCCTTAATCTTCTCAGGGTTCGCCTCGATCCTTCTGTGGGACATGAGGAATCCCAGCAGCTTGCCGGAGGGGACACCGAACACGCACTTCTCCGGGTTAAGCCTCAAGTTCACCCGGCGCAAGCTCTCGAAGGTTTCCTCCAAATCTTGAATCAATGTCCTCGCCTCGCGAGACTTTACCACTATGTCATCGACGTTCCTCCCGAGTTGTCGCCCCAGGGCGATGTGCATCAGCCGCTGGAAGGTGGCGCATGCGTTGCGCAGCCCGAAGGGCATGCAGGTGTAGCAGTACACCCCACATGGTGTTAGGAAAGCTATCTTCTCCACATCTTCCACCGCCATCTTGATCTGGTGATACCCCAAGAACGCGTCCAGGAAGCATAGCAAGTCGCACTCGGCGGTGGAGTCGACAATTTGGTCGATCTTGGCGGGGCGGAGCGGATCTGAGGGCGAGGCTTTGTTAAGGTTGGTGAAGTCGACACACATCCGCTCCTTCCCGCCTTTCTTTGGCACTACGACAGGGTTTGCCAGCCATTCGGGATATCGAACTTCCCGAATGGCGCCTGCCGGCTCCAGCTTGCGTGTCTCTTGGACGATGAAGGTCTGCTTCTCAGTGGACTGCCGTCTGGCTCGCTGTTTCACGAGGCGTATGTTGGGGCATACCCTTAGATGATGCTGGATCACCTCTCTTGGGACCCCTACTAGCTGATTGGGCTCCCACGTGAATATTTCCTTGTTCGCGCGCAAGAACCTCACCAAGGCTTGTTCTTGCCCCGGGTCAAGGCCGGTTCCTATGGTGAAGGCGGCACCCGAAGACCCGTACTCATTGACCGGCACCTGCTTGGTTTCCGCCTTGTCTTGGGTGAACAACTGCTTCTTCTTGGTAGGCGCGGCCTCCTTGGCCTCGTGGGTACCGGTGCCGGCCGACTGTGCTGCTGCCGCGGTCTTGAAGGCGAGCCTAAGCGCCGCCACGGCCTCCTTAGTGTCCCCCTTGATGGTGAGGGTGCCCTTGCTTCCTGGCAACTTCATGAGGTTGTAGGCCGGATGGGTCGTCGCCATGAACTGAGCGAGAGCTGGGTACCCGAGGATGGCGTTGTATGGGAGACCGATGCGGGCGATGTCGAAGTCCACCAGCTCAGTGTGGTTGTTGTCGCGTGTGCCGAAGGTGACAGGGAGGCGGATCTGCCCCAGAGAGTGGGCAGCTCCACCACCCACTCCCGAACAGGGCTTGCTGAGGCTGAGCTGCTCGAGCGACACATGGAGAAGGTTGAAGGCTTCTACGGAGAGCAAGTTGAGGCCGGCACCGCCGTCAATGAGGGTCTTGGTGACGGCCACGTTGCAGATGGTGGGCGTGCAGAGCATCGGGAGCACGCCGGACTCGGTGGTGGAGCCGGGGTGGTCTTCTGAGCCGAAGGCGAGGTCGGCCTCTGGGGCAGCCCAACCTGGCGGAGCCCCCGGGCGCTTGGAAACGGCCCCGATCTGACGGAGGAACGGTTTGACGTGGCAATCTAAAGGCGGTGCTTGAGAGCCGCCCAGCAGGGCCGCGACCACATGGTGCACTGGCACCGCGTAGCGATCGATGAAGAGGTCACGGAGTTCCCCCCAGGAAGCCACTGTGGATCCCGGGAGGTTGAGCAGACAGGCGCGCGGCTCGCCGGCAAGGGCCATGGGGAACCAGTTGGCCATGACCTTGTCGTCGCCTCCGGCTTCGAGGACAACCCCCTCGTACGCCAGCAGGAACGGCGTCGGGTCTGACGCACCATCGTAAAGCGGAGGCATCTCCGGCTTGAACTTGGTCGGCCACCCCACTCGGTGCAGGGCGGGGGCCAGGGCTCGGTACCCAGATGCCCCGCTGTCGACGTAGGTCGCGGAGGTGGGTGGCGGGGCACCCGCCATGGGAGCGAAGTGCGGCAGCACGGGGCGCAGGTTGGTGGATACCTACCTGGCGCGCCAAATGTCGGATATGGGGTTCCGGCAAACCCTTAAGGTTTGAACACTGGGGTGCGCGCGAAGTCTTTCCCTCCTACCGATCTACGCTCTAGCTCGCTAAGATCTCGCGGACGAACTCGACGAACTCGCAACACAGAAAGACATGAGGTTTATATTGGTTCGGGCCACCGTTGTGGTGTAATACCCTACTCCAGTGTGGTGGTGGTGGATTGCCTCTTGGGCTGATGATGAACAGTACAAGGGAAGAACAGCCTCCTGAGGTTGAGGTGTTCTTGTGGCTAGGCCCTCGATCGGGTTGGATCAAGCTAAGATGATCCCCCCCTACTATGGTGGCTATCTCTACTTATATAGGCCCTGGTCCTCCTCCCAAATATCGAGCGGGAAGGGAGCCAACAATGGCGGGCAAATGTGAAGGGGGACAACTAGTACAAGTTATCCTGACAAAAGCGGTCTTCGCCTGCGAAAAGCTCTGGTGGTGACGCTGCCTTGGGCTCCATGATGACCTCCGTCTTGCCGTCCTCCTGGTCTTGGTCTCGTTGCACCAATATAGCAACATTTGCCTGATGCCTCGGTACTCTTTGCCTGCACTGGCCTCCTTAGCAACAAAGAGGAAATAAGGACGCTGCGCGCGCTGGCGCCCGCCTGGTACCGTTCGTCATGGCTCATGTCACGAGGGCCTCGTGAGGTTTGCCCTGCATTGATATCTCCGCTCCTTGTGAGCCTGCTTGGCGAGGCCACTCCAGAGGAGGTCTTGCGTCATCCGCCTCGCGAGGCTCGGACCCTCGCAAGGGTCTTGGATGCCTTGTTGATGAAGATGGGCCGTACGGCCTGCTGGCTTAGCCACGCTGTGGCCCGCAGGCAGGCAAATCCGGGGACCCCAACTCCCAGAACGCCGACATATATGATGAGTCAAATTAATTCAATGATCTATCAAGCTGGTCGGTTGATGCATTGTTGAAGTATTACAACAGGAATTTTCATGGACAGCGAAAATACGAGTCCTAAGAAGGATTGGGTGCTAGGCTAAACTATGGGCGTGTAGCGTGCATGGGCTATATATCTACGTACGTGAAGAAGTATGCTTAGCGCTGATGGTTATTATCCAGGTTGACTTGCGACGTTGCCGAAATATTTTATTATTTTCCTTATAGGCTCAAGGATATTTCTAAGTATGCTTAGAACTTGGGCTGTGATTGCAACGTGGCCGAAATATTTTGTATATATTCATATAAGGCAAGGAGTGCTTAATACATGTTAGTTAGCCGATTTAAAACGTGAAGTGGTATGCATGGTAACCGAGTCAGATCCTGGTCGGTTTAGTTTTGAAGTTCTACTCTTATAAGACAAGTCCTCCTATATACTTATAGGTTAGTTAGCTGGTTTGTATACTTACAGGTTAGTTAGCTAATTTAGAATGTGAAGTGGTATATATGGTAACCGACTTAGATCCTGATCCGTTTAGGGCCAGTTCTTTTGGGCGGCTTAAAAAATAAGCTGCCTGCCCCGAGCTTAAAAAATAAGCCGTTCCTAAAATTAGTTGAAATTTCTGAATTAGCTATCCCATAACTAGTTTTGAAGCCCTAATGAATAAGAGAGGCGGCTTATGGGATAAGCTGGGGAGGAGGCGGCTTATCTTTTAAGTTGCCAAAAGAACTGGCCCTTAGTTTTGGAGTTCTACTCTTGTACGACAAGTCCTCCTGTATACGCCAAGTCCCGCGTGCCTTAATAAATAGGCCATGGCTGATTGAGGAAATATAACAATCGATCTATCAATACAATTACTTTTTCATCATATGTTTTCTTTCTATCGCTACTTCTTGTCGAGCTCTAGCAGCCCTAGGGTTTGGTTGATCTTTGCCGTTTTGCACTGGAAAACGGCCGTCTGTCCTATATGAAAGCGAGGAAATCTGTGTTGCTTTTCTCAAAAATAAATCGTTCGTCGTCACGAAAGCATGAAAAATATCATGGTGTTACGCAGCGATTTCGCGTGGCAACAATATTATATTGTTGTCTCATAGGAGGAGCCGATGAAATAGGTAAAGTTGCACTAAGGTTTTCAGATATACCAACAGTACCACTAGATGACGGAGGCATAATTTTCTTAGCATTAGCATTTGCCACAAAATAATTGTACATCGTTGCACTACCCTTACTAACAAGACTTTCAATTGCAGCCACTTGCTTTGGAGAAAAAACTTCAATCACAGTGATTTCATCTTGTTCGTCAATGAGAGGAGGGAAATTGATGTTTCCAACCGGATTGATGTTACCTTGATGATCCTTCTTGAAATTTGCAAGAAAAACTTGCAAATCCTCCCCTCCTTGCGCTTCTTCTTATGCGCTTCATAGGCCTCTTCATGCTGCTTCTTGTGCGCTTCATAGGCTTGGTGATATTCTTGCGATGGTTCATCAAGACCAGGCTTAATTATGTTATCAGCGTCAACTTCTAAGGGCTTGAGGAGATTAGACATGGTAGATGATGATTCTTGATCTTTCGTCACCAGTTCGGTTGCCAAAAATTGTGTTCGAGCATGAACACTTCACCGTACCCTTGACGTAGGGGGTGATGCACTGCATCTCACGTCAAAGGAGACCCGACCGGAAACACGATAAGTAAGCAATTCGGCGGGCGCCTTTGTAGACCCGAAACCCCACGCGTCCAGGAGGCACCCTTTCTTGACATGCGGCAGCTATGGGCTGCCCTAGGTCGATTCGCTCGCCCTAGAGCCTCGAGGATCGCTGTTCGACATGAAGAATGAATGAAGAACAAGGGAGAGATGTAAAACTAGGGTAAAAAGTAGATGGATGTTGCAATCGTGTGTTGTTGTTCAGTCGGCCATCACCTCTTGTATATATAAGAGGCCGATGGACTTCATGTACAAGAAAAGGACTTGCCTTGTTGTCCAAATCATCAAAATTTAACATAACATGGACTTTTCATGACCTTCGGGCTGGATGTTCAGTTGGCAACCCGGATAAATCTGTCCAAGCCCAGATTTCTGACAGCGGCTCATTGCTCGGCCTATAACTTTTGCACATGACCTCGGATTAATATAATTTTTATATCAAAATCATCAGTTTCAATGAGATGAACAACTTTGAAGTTGAACACTTCCGATCTAAGGCCATCTTGAGGGGATTTCGGGCTGTTTTCTAACATCTGCAACCGAAAATGTTGTCAGAACGTTCGTACTCTTGCCTGGATCATTCGGCCTCCACCCGGACCATCTAGGTGCCACCGAGATCATCTAGCTTCAGTGGACCCAAAAATCAAGCTTTTGTTGTCTACTCGAATGATAGCCCAGATGTCTGGGTGGTTCATCTTGCCTTTGGCCGGATGATTTGGATCCCAGCCCGGATGATCCATCCATGAAGTGCAACAACCCGCAGTTTTGTCTCTAACTTCTGCATACGATCTCGGATTAAGACGATTTTTATATCAAAATCATCCATTTCGACAAAACGAACGAATTTATGTTGAAACATTTTTTATTTGAGGTCATCTTAATTGTCCATGCAAAAATCTGGTCTCAACACAAATTAACTCATCTCACTCTAACCAATTGCAAAAGTAAATCATAATAGTGTACATTTTGCAATCTCCACTAAACCCTACATTGACTTACCACTATCTAATTATTCTACTAACAAAATTATAATCAATAGGAGCAATATTATAGAAGTATGACCAGAATATATACGGGAGAACAGAAACCCGAGGATGCTTGAGTCACCTATAAGAACTGAGGAAGGGTCATCATACCTCAAGTTCGAGATTGTCACTAGAAGATACACCAATCAGTTGAAGCCCACCGACAATAGAAAATACGTGAATGCTTGTAGGAAGAAATTATAGGACATGTAAAATATATAACATGAAAAAATTGAAGCTAGCATACAACAATTTTGTAAATGGAAAACGAAATTTCCGGCTATCCTATCCTTGAACTTTGATTCTTCTGCAAGATTCGTATGTACACTAGAAGTATAATGAACCATCACAGGCACTTGTTGAAAGTAGGGATGGCAATGTGTACCCATTACCCACGTACTAGCGGGTAAAATGCCTATTAGGGACAAAAGATCACCCATGGTTATATAAATAGAGAAATTTCAGACCCATGTCATAGAGTGGGTGTGGGTATGAGATCATCTAACCCATACCCACGTACCCATGTACCCATATATAATATGAGTGGGTCTCCTGTATTATTTACCCACATACCTAACCCATTATTTTCCTAATTCCGCTAGGAGCCTTGGAGAAATTACCTCTACTTTGTCATGAGTTTGTGAACTCAAAATGTATGACCATGTATTGATGCTTCGATGTGTTGTTGTTTATAAGTAAGTGTTGTTGTTGTTGTTTATAAATATGTGTTTTTGTTTATAAATTATGACTATGTATTGTTGTTTATGACTGTGTTGCTCACGTTGATGTGTTGCAAACATGGGTATTTTTAGCCGCAGGTATCCGTTTACCCTATCGAATTGAGGATTTGACAAAATTTGTACCCGTTGACGGGTATGGGTACAAGTGATGGGTAAGCTCAAGGGGGCGAGTAAGGGTATGGGGTGTCTTCACTCTTACTCAAACCCGGTGGTTGCCATCCCTAGTTGCCAGATTTAGATGTGTACTAGAATCAGTTACCACCTGCATACGACTGGATAATAGTAGCTTCAGAACCACTTTGTTTCCTCCGCCGATGAACACATGACTTGTTTGAGTATGTAGAGAGGACAGTGAAATCATAGGGCTCACCGAGTAGGCCAATCCATCTTGTTGGACGGTTGGAGCATACATTGGTCTTGTTGAGGCGGCGCCAAATCGATACATTCTATGTCGACCTAGGGGTAGAAGATGCTGTGTTAGGCAAGCTCACTGGAGAGGACGAGGCAACAAAGATCGCAACCACGGTGGAGTAGGCAAAAACATAGACAAGGGGAGGAGAGGGGAGGTGGTAGCCGAGGCCTCCACCAGGCTTGTAAGCATTGAGGCAACCCTAGCGGCTCTTTTGCCCAAGACAAGATGGATGGCACCGCTGCAAGAGCCGAAGAAAACGGGTCGTAGCGGTAGCCCCCACCGCCTCTATGACGCCTGCTCCCTCTTCTTCCACGGGCAAGCTAGCCTTGTCGCCAAAGGTACTCCATCTACCTTAGTTCTAGGTTTAGCCAAATTAAGGGAGGATTTGCATAAGATGTTTCAAGAAAATTTTGGAAATGAGCCGAAAGTAAAGATTCATGTGTACCAAAAGCCTTATCCTGAACACTTTGATGCATTTTTGTACCCTCAAGGTTACAAGGTTCCTGGTTTTGTTAAATTTAGTGGAGAGGGCATGAAAACAACATGGGAGCATGTTAGTTAGCATCTAGCGTAGTTAGGTGAAGCAGGTTCCATAGAAAAATTGAAATTGCGTTTATCTCCCTTATCTTCAACTAGCACCGCATTGTCATGGTTCGCCGCTTTACCACATGGCTCTATTCTGTTATGGTTGCAATTAGAGCAGAAGTTTCATGATCACTTTTATAGTGGGGATAATGAGCTTAAGTTGTTACCTCCGACATCGCTTAGGCAAAAACATGATGAATTGGTCACCAATTATGTTAAGAGACTTAGAGATATAAAAACCGATGTTATAGCTTAGTGATAACCGAAAGAGACTTGGCGGATCTTGTTCTTAATGGTTTACAAACTCGCATTAAAGAGAGCTAGAAAGTTATGAGTTTCTAAATATTAACCAAGTCTTAAAAAAGCTTTGGCTCAAGAGAGTTGAAGTAAAGATAATCATAGGTCTACAACCGATCGTCCTAGAATGCATATGGTTGAATAGAGTGATGATAATTCGAACAATGAGGCTGTCTATACAACTGAGTTTGTTTGGTCCTCAAGGGACAAATCTTACACATGCAATGCTCTTAAGCCGATTCGCAAGAATCGTGATGAGGAGATGAAATTTACTTTTGATATATACAAGTGTGATAAAGTATTCAATGCTTTGTTGCAAGATAAGACAAATAGAATATCACACATCTATCCATTGTTTAAGGAGCTAAAGTAGCATGCTTATTGTAAGTACAAAAATTCATTTTCTCATGCTACTAATGATTGCAATGTTTTTCAACGACAGATACAATCATCCATTAATGATGGAGAATTGAATTTTGATGAGATGCAGGTTAACAAACAACCCTTCCCGATAAACACCATGGACTTGGAAGAAAAGAAAATGTTCTTTCGGCCTAACATAGTCGAATATCTACTAATAAAGATAATGTTGTTATTGGTGAACCCAGGGAAAGAAAGGAGAGTGACAAATTATTGGGAGAGGTTGTACTTGATAGACAACTCGATTGCAAGGAGGTATTGAAGATCACCGTCAAGAATCCTACACTCGGGGGAAAAATACAAATACAAGAGGATACACATGTTAAATTTATCAAGCCCAAGAATCCATAAGTTTGCAAGTGGAAAAAGAATGAAGGTAAGCGCAAGTGAATCAAGCCAACTTTTGATATGTTGATGTCCAAATATGCCAATCAAGCGGCCGGTTCTAGCTCTAATTGGCCATCGCATTTGAGTAGTTCAAGATAACCTCCAAAGCAAAAAATTTGACTCTATGCAAGGCCATATGGGTCATGGACACCGACACCGTGGATGCCGGCCTCATGTGCGCGCGTATGCGGCATATTACATGGGAGACTTCAATGGGGGTTGGGAGCAGCCCTATCGGTGTAAAAACCGGCAGATCTTGGGTAGGGGGTCCTGAACTATGGGTCTAGGATCGATGGGGAACAAGGGATGAAGAACACGATGTTTACCCAGATTCGGGCCCTCTCTAGGAGGTAAAACCCTACATCCTTCTTGATTGTATTGATGTGTATGGAAGTTACTGAGTTGATCTACCTCAAGATCAGGTGAGCTAAACCTTAAGTTGATGGGGTATTGGATGTTGCTCTAACCCTAAAGACGAAAACCCCCCGATTTATATAGACACCGATAGGGTTAGGGTTACACCTGCTTGGTTACAATAAAGGAAAGATCATGCTAAATCTTGACTTGGAGGACACTCCACGGCTCTGAAGTTCTTATATCCGGTCACAGGTTCGCGCCCTAGCTTGGCTCCATAGCAACCCATTAGTCCAGCCCATAAGCGATGGGTCGGCGGACCGAGGACCCCTTAATCCAGGACTCCCTCAGTAGCCCCCGAACTAGCCTCCAATGCCGGGGATTGCCATCGGGCATGTCTCAAATCTTCGGCTTGCGAGGTGAGTTCTCCATTCTTCCTTGTACTATTTCGAGTAGTATTCCTGGGCCAAATAATATCCGGGATTCGGGCTAGCATCAGAGGTTCACTGCCCAGTGCAATCCATGTCAACGTCATGTTCGACCAGCCTTAAAAATCCGGGATCCGATGTGACGCCCCGAGACCAACGCTTCAGACACCTTCCATGTTTTCGTTGTCGCTGTGTGTTTTATTTGTTTGTTGCATTTCATCATTGCATCATCCGCATTGCATCCACATGTTTTTCTTAAAACTCGTGGTCCGTTCGTAGTTGCCGCATCTTCATCGCCTCTGTTGATCTTTCTCAAACCAATCGTTCTTTTGTCATCCAACCGTTTGACCCTCTCTACACAACTCTCAAACCCCCTTGCGCGCACTTCCGAAACTTCCCCGAACCCGAACCAGGCTGTCGTTACCGATGGGTCCGGATCATCTCCAAGCATCCCTAAGATATCATTGTTTTATTTATTGGACTCCGTAGCCTATTTATTCTCGTCCGTCATATTTCAATCAGAAGATCCAAACTTCCCTACTTTCCATATATATAGTCCATTCCTAGTCCATTTTGGTTAACCCTAGCCTAACCCTATTCCCCTCCTCGCGCCGCCACCCTGTCTCCTCCATCCACGGGATCTTGCCTGATCCATCCGAGCCACCCGACCAACCTCCTTCCTCCTTGGATTTCCTCCCGATTCAACCGGAGCCAACCAGCGCCAGCCACTTCTCGCCATCGATCCTTCCCACCAACCAGAGAGCCAGCCCTGCTCCTCGTGCCCGAGGCCTCCCGAGCCGCTCCTCGCCGGCAACCAGCAGGATCGTCGCCTCTGTTTTCCTTTCCATCCTCCTTTTTCCCCTATCTCTCTCTCGCTCACGCCATCTCTCTCCCTGTCTTTTCCCTACAGGAGCTTCCCACGCCATGGCTACAGCCCGAGTCCTCCTGCCTCGCTCGATCTGGACCAGGAGGGTCCCGAGCATCTCCACCGTCGCCGTCTCAGTTGAGCACCGCCCTGGTTCCCTTTCTCTCCTTCCTCTGGTTCCCTCTCTCATCTGCTCTCTGTCCTCTCCAGGAAACTGCAGGAGGCAAGCACCACGCCATGGCCTTCCCTGCTCGTCGACCGCGTTGATGTCGTCGTCTTCGCGCCCTTGCAGTCCCGGCCTTCCCCGCCGCCTCGTCTGTCTCCCCTGCATCACACCCCGTCGCCGAGAGCTCGTGCTGAGTCCGCCGTCGTCCTCTGCTCGGGAACGAGCTCGACGCCGTCCTCTTCTTCAGATCAAGGCGCCGCCCTTCGGATTCGGTTCCCCTCGGCATCCACATCGAGCTCCGGCCCGCTCCAGCCTTACGCCTTCCCTGCCTTCGCCAAGTCCCGCTACCGCCGTCTTCTGCATCGCCATGGGTGTGCTGCTGTTTCTCTTCTTCAGAAACGAGCAGCAGTAGCCCGCTCGTCTCGCCCGCGCGTTGGCCGAGCGCGGCGCTATCAGGCCCAGCGGCCTCCTCCTCCACCGACCGTACCAAGAGCCCATGGTGAGCCTCCCAACCGCTGCCCTGTTCCAGATTCAGCCCAGCAGTGCTCCAGATTCGGCCCGCATCGTTTTTTGTCCGTTTTGGATGTTTTAGCTAATTATTCCAGAGAGTGCAGTTTTACAGATTACCCCTCCATGTTCATGCATATAATAATTAACAAATCATGCATCAGATTTAAATAAACTATATATGAAAATTGCTTAGAATTCTGTCTAGTTTCATAATATGCTGCTTTCATCCATGTTTAAAATGTTTAAAATGATGTTTGATTAATTTGCTTAAATGCCATGCTAAAATGAATTATTTCATAACTAAATAACCGTAGCTCCAAATTTAATAAACTTTATATGTAAATGGGGTGGAAAAATGCCTAGTTTAACATGGTGGCATTAATTTGCATGTTTAACAACTCTAAAATATGATTTAGGGCAGAACAGTAGTAAATTCAAAATATGCACATGGGGATTTTCCGGAATTGTTGTTTGTTGTTCCGGCCTCATTTGAACTTTCCTAAATAGTTAGTTTACTTATGCTTCACCCCTTGCCGTGTTTAATAACATTTAATATTGTTGGGTACATATACAAGAGAGAACTAAATAATTGATGTGGTGTTTCGTCAATATGCAACTCGTTGCATATTGAGCTCCACTTAATTTGTAGTATTGTTTGTTGCATATTGCCATGCCATGCCTATTTGCATCATACTTGATTGTGCATCATGTCATACTTATGTGATGGTTGTTTACCATGTTGTTTGCTTCTTTCTAGTGTTGCTTCTTCGGGTTAGTTCCGATAACGTCGCGTTTGTGAGGATTTGTTCGACTTCGTCCGTTTGTCTTCTTCATGGACTCGTTCTTCTTCCTTGCGGGATCTCAGGCAAGATGACCATACCCTCGAAATCTCTTCTATCTTTGCTTGCTAGTTCTTCGCTCTATTGCTATGCCGCGCTACCTACCACTTTCTATATCATGCCTCCCATATTGCCATGTCAAGCCTCTAACCCACCTTTCCTAGCAAACCGTTGTTTGGCTAAGTTACCGCTTTTGCTCAGCCCTTCTTAAAGTGTTGCTAGTTGCAGGTGAAGATGAAGTTTGTTCCATGTTGAAACATGGATATGTTGGGATATCACAATATCTCTTATTTAATTAATGCATCTATATACTTGGTAAAGGGTGGAAGGCTCGGCCTTATGCCTGGTGTTTTGTTCCACTCTTGCCGCCCTAGTTTCCGTCATATCGGTGTTATGTTCCTTGATTTTGCGTTCCTTACGCGGTTGGGGATTTATGGGACCCCCTTGACAGTTCGCCTTGAATAAAACTCCTCCAGCAAGGCCCAACCTTGGTTTTAACATTTGCCACCTAAGCCTTTTTCCCTTGGGTTCTGCAGACTCAAGGGTCATCTTTATTTTAACCCCCCCCCCTCGGGCCAGTGCTCCTCTAAGTGTTGGTCCAAACTAGAGCCCTTTGCAGCGCCACCTCGGGGAAACTTGAGGCCTACTTTTAGTTGTACGGATTGCTCATGCGGTGTGCCCTGAGAACGAGATATGTGCAGCTCCTATCGGGATTTTTGGGCACATTCGGGCGGCTTTGCTGGTCTTGTTTTACCATTGTCGAAATGTCTTGTAACTGGGATTCCGAGTTTGCTCGGGTCTTCCTGGGAGAAGGAATATCCTTCGTTGACCGTGAGAGCTTATGATGGGCTAAGTTGGGACACCCCTGCAGGGTATGAACTTTCGAGAGCCGTGCTCGCGGTTATGTGGCAGATGGGAATTTGTTAATGTCCGGTTGTAGAGAACTTGACACTTGACTTAATTAAAATGCATCAACCGCGTGTGTAGCTGTGATGGTCTCTTTTCGGAGGAGTTCGGGAAGTGAACACGGTTTTGGGTTATGTTTGGACGTAAGTAGTTTCAGGATCACTTCTTGATCACTTATAGCTTCTCGACCGTTGTGTTGCTTCTCTTCTCGCTCTTATTTGCGTATGTTAGCCACCATATTTACTTAGTGCTTGCTGCAGCTCCACCTCATTACCCTATCCTGCGCATAAGCTTAAATAGTCTTGATCGCGTGGGTGTGAGATTGCTGAGTCCTCGTAACTCACCAGATACTATCACAACAGTTGCAGGGCCGATGAAACCAGTGTAGGTGGCGCAACCGAACTCAAGCGGGAGTTCGACGAGGACCTTGGTCGTTACTATGTTTCGTTTCCTGATGATCAGTAGTGGTGCCCAGTTGGGACGATCGGGGATCTAGCATTTGGGGTTATCTTCTTTTCATTTGGATTTGATCGTAGTCGGTCTATGTGTGTATTTTGAATGATGTATGAATTTATTAATGTATTGTGTGAAGTGGCGATTGTAAGCCAACTCTTTTATCCCATTCTTGTTCATTACATGGGATTGTGTGAAGATGACCCTTCTTGCGACAAAACCTACAATGCGGTTATGCCTCTAAATCATGCCTCGACACGTGAGAGATAGAGCCGCATCGTGGGTGTTACATCCGAAGACCTAACAAAACACGGTGGGACCATCAGAGTTAATGCTTGCCTTGGGGCAAGGGCAAACCTTGACTGCCGTGCACCTTTTCAGAAGGTGAATGGCGCAACGCCATCTTTTTGTAGACCCGTCCCTTCAGTTAGGACGACACACCTATTTATATACCCAAGGGCGCGGAGGACGACTGGTCTATCTTCCCCTAAAACCAACGCTGGAGAAATCGCACGCACCATGAACGATGCCCCAGGCTCATCCTCACGACCTCACGGTCCCCTCACTGGCGACTGGGCGAGATGCTCCGTCTCCCACCTTTGGCTGAGCAATCTGTAGATGCAAGGCTATGTCCCCGCAATGGATCTCGTCTTCGTCCGCGCCGGGCTGATATCCATGGATGGCCAAGCATTCCCCGAGAACTTCCCTACCCCAAACAAAGGAGGGAGGGTATGCTTCGTGCCCTTCCTTCTATGAGGCCTGGGTTTTCCCATCCACCCTTTCTTGTGGGGTTTATTTGAGTTTTATGGGATCCAGCTCCACCACCTCAACCCCGAATCCATACTGCATATCTCGGGCTTTGTGGCGCTTTGCGGGATATTCCTGAGCTGCGAGGCCCACTTTGATTTGTGGAGAAAATACTTCTTCCTTGTCCCTCGTACCCGTGGGGGGTCGATTTTCGAAGTGGGCGGAGCAGAGGTGTGGCGGATAGACGGGACAGGGTATCCCATTGGTAGCCCACGAAAATATCCCGAAGAATGGACCTCGGGGTGGTTCTATATTGAAGACGTTCCCCTATCCAATCCAGTCTGGATGGGGCTGCCCGAATACTCAAGCGCCCCGCTAAAGAAGCGGTTCAACTGGCGACCCAAGAGTCCTTCCTAACTAGACAACGCGGAAGTGCACCTTCTGGCCACCAAAATTTGGCTGCTAGCCCATAGTAAACTGACCATGATCGAAGTAATGGACGTCGCTGTAGCCCGGTGCGTACAGCCCCTTCAGCACATGAGGCATCCTCTGTGGTGCTCCAATGTGAATAGTGATGCAACCCACTACAAGCGACAAGGACCGGATAATCAAACGGCTATGGCCAAAATACTAGCGGCCTCTTCAAAGGAGAGGAGGAAGATTTTGCTTAATTGAGTATTCGGGAGGGTTGCTCCGGCTACAATCCGGCAGACTGGGCAAGCTTCAGTCCTTTGTCTTTAGTTCGAAGATTACGTCTGAACACTTACTGGATGCACCTTTCTCTCAAACAGGGTTGGAGGTGTCAGGTCGAGTCCATCCACTGCCCCTCCCCTCAATCGAAGAATCATTCCCGTGACGATGACCCGGGGTATCATGACGATCCGAAGATGTTGATTGATTTTGAAGACGATGTCTTTTATCACGAAAGCCTTGACGGCACCAAGGTTGCCTTGACGGCCGACCACCCTAGGGCTCTTCCTTCCTCCACTGTAAGTGAAAGGAAGAACTCTTCCCGAACAGGGCATTCACCTCGCGCCATGCCAAATGTGTCGACTTCTACTCCCAAGGGCCACCGCACTGCGCGCCGAACAGCCGCGGGAGGACCGCGGAATATGCCGACCTCGACGCACAATGGAGCATCCAAGCGGAAGGTTGATACGTCTTGTAGCGACCCGACCTCAGGCGGTCAAGTATCTGTGCTTCAGTGTGTTCCCTGGATCGGTAATGCTGACACACACAGTACTCGAAGGATTTATAACAGAGTAGCAATCACACACTTATTACATCAAATGTCTCCAAAGAGAACTTATTACAATGAATATGGCTTAAGGCCATCTAAAAGATAACAGCAGAAGACTTGGAAGGTAAGTGAGTCCATCAACTCCAACGGCATAGCTGAGTGCATGACAACGGCCTAACGAACCTTACTCCTCGTCAGAAAAGTATGCAACATGACACGCAGCAGCCCGAAAACGGGTCATCACATGGAATATGCTGGAAATATAACACAGTAGAGCAATGAACAAATGAATGCTATCACTACCTGCATATATGGCTGATGGAAACTCTATGGTTATATGATTTTTGCGTAAAGCCAATTTTTCCCTACAACAAAGGAATAAATTTTATTTAACTATCATGGTGGTTGAAACATTGAGAATGGTACCCCCATATCAATCCCAATTAAAGTAATCATTAACAACCCAACAAATTTATTTAGAGTGATGAGATCAAATCAATAATTCAAGTAGCAGATACTCAAGACGTCCATAACCGGGGACACGGCTAACCATGATTAGTTTATACACTCTGCAGAGGTTTGCGCACTTTTCCCCACAAGAATCGATCTCCTCCGTTGGATTTCTCGCATTACATGGTATTTGAGAAAGGATGACCGAGACACAGTCTTTCAGAAGCATTAACTCTTTACTCTGGGTGGACAGTTACACCTACTTTCCCTCTACATCTGCTAGCCCACCACTGAAAGGGTCACACAACATACTCAACTATGCCAGAGCCCATAATGGCTTGTGGATGCACACGGAAGTTTCTAGCATGAATAATCTTATGATCCCTTTGAGCCTGGGTGGCGGACCGTACGATGATCGCACGGTATAACCCTGGGATATCCTAGGACAACACTGGATTCCCCGGGTGCCCAAAACAAACAATCCACCCAGATGTGTATTAAAGTTGCCACCTTAAGTTGAACCATTAATTAACACTCACATCTGTCATGGCTCAAACCCAATCCACATCTACGAGCATTGCATGGCAATATAAGCATAACGTAGAAGTAGCTCCCAGGGTTTGATAATAAACATGGCAATAGGTTCTACCTCATCAACTACTTCCCAAACCCACAAGTTAAACACATCCTAATCATGCAATGTTTGAGGATTGTAACTAATACATAAAAACTGGGTATGAAAAGAGTATGATCAATGTGTTACTTGCCTTGTTGACGATCCGCAAAACCTAGGGACTCGTAGTAGCATGCTTCGCACTCCGGGAATTCTATCACAAACAAACAAAAGCATACATAAGCAATCAAGCAAAGATGCATGGTTAAAACTCAAAGAAGAAGATCTAACTAGAAAGTTCAACTGAAGAACTCCGGTTTACAAAAAGAATCAAATCAAACGGAGCAACGAAACTCAAACTGCGAAAGAAACAAGATCCGATTACTAATCTGGACTAAAGTCAAATTTTACAGTACCAAAATCTTGTTCAAGTTGGTTAAACAAAAAGAGGGTTTCGAGACGAAGATCTAGGATCTTGAATCGCCTGATTCCGATAAACGAGCGAAGAGATAAACTAAAACAAAGATCAGGGCAAAAATCACGATCGAAAATAATTGGGGAAAATCTTTGGAAAAAGAAAAACTGACGAACAGTCTAACGAACGAACGTTCGCTGTCTGCGGCTAAGGGTCAAAACCATTCATTAAAACAAACGTACGAACGGTCTTTCACTAAATAACTAAACCGGAAAAAAAAATAAAACCGATCTAAAAGAAAATAACCGCGAGTTCTAAAAAAACAACCGTACGTTTTTTCGGCAAAAACCGGCGGCGGCGGCTATCTCTGGACGGGACGGCGGTGGCTCGCAAAAAAATCCGGTGGCGGCGGCGAGCAACTCCGGGGTGGCGGCGCGGTCCGTGGCGGGGGCCGTGGTGGCGCGAAGGTGGTGGGGGGCGGCGGGTTAGGGTTAGGGTTTCGGCGGCGGGACGGGCTGGTGGGCTGCGGGGTCGGGGGGCGCTGGTTATAAAGGCCGGCCGGGCGAGTCCTAGTCGGGCACGACCCGACTAGGTCGGTTGACTTTTTTTTGCGCAGAAAAACAAAGAAAATAAATACTAAACTGACTCCAAAAATAGTGAAATAAAATTTCCCCGTCCTCTAAAAATATAGCGGACAAGGTGAACATTTATTTGGGCCTCTAATGCTATTTTGAAAAACGCATATTTTTCCGAATTCAAATAAAATAGCCATAAAAACTCTGAATAAAATTTTATTTGATTTTAATATTAGATCTCCAATATTTCTTTATTTTGGGGAAGTAATTTTATCCCCTCTCTTTTATTTTCATAAAAGAAATATTCGAAGAAGAAAATAATTAAAATCAAACGATTCTCTTTTTAAAATTTGAGAAAACTCAAGTATGAAAATAACGAAATCCCCAACTCTCTCCGTGGGTCCTTGAGTTGCGTAGAATTTCTAGGATCAAGCCAAAATGCAATAAAATATTATATGCAATGATGATCTAATGTATAACATTCCAAATTGAAAATTTGGGATGTTATAAACCTACCCACCTTAAAATGAATCTCGCCCTCGAGATTCGGGTTGGCTAGAAAATAGGTGTTGGTGGTCTTGCGTAGATCATCTTCTCGTTCTCAGGTGGCTTCATCCTCGGTATGGTGGCTCCACTGAACTTTGAAAAACTTGATAACTTTGCTGCGAGTAACCCTGCTCGCAAACTCAAGAATCTTGACAGGTTTCTCCTCATATGTCAGATCGCTATCCAACTGAATCGCTTCCAGTGGCACTGTATCTCTCAGAGGAATATCAGCCATCTGTGCATGGCACTTATTTAACTGGGAAACGTGAAACACATCATGTACTCCTGACAGTCCTTCGGGTAACTCCAACTTGTAGGAAACCTCTCCCATGCGTTCCAAAACACGGTACGGTCCTACAAATCTCGGGGCTAACTTTCCCTTAACTCCAAAACGTTTAACTCCTCGAAGAGGCGACACTCGCAGATATGCTCTGTCTCTGATTTCATAGATTACCTCCTTGCGTTTTGAATCTGCATAACGCTTCTGTCGGGACTGAGCTACCTTCAGTCTGTCTCGAATCAGCTTAACCTTCTCTTCGGACTCCTTAATCAAATCTGGTCCAAACAACTGGTGGTCTCCGACTTCATCCCACATCAACGGTGTTCTGCACCTTTGTCCATAAAGGGCTTCGAACGGTGCCATCTTCAAACTGGCCTGGTAGCTATTGTTGTAAGAGAACTCTGCATATGGCAAATTTTCGTCCCAACTAGATCCATAGTCTAGCGCACAAGCTCTCAACATGTCCTCCAGAATCTGATTGACTCTCTCGGTCTGTCCATCTGCTTTGCGGGTGAAAAGTCAGATCAACTCTAGCCGGTTCCCAAAGTCCGTGCAACCGATTCCAAAACTTTGAGGTAAACTGGGTTCCTCTATCTGATACAATGGTCCTCGGAACTCCGTGCAGACATACGATCCTGGTCATGTATATCTTTGCCAACTTAGCACTAGTGTAAGTGGTCTTAACTGGGATGAAATGAGCTACCTTTGTCAAACGATCGACTACAACCCATATCGAGTCATAGCCTGAGCGAGTCCTGGGAAATCCCGTGATGAAGTCCATGCCTAGTTTATCCCACTTCCATTCGGGTATCGACAATGGTTGTAACAATCCAGCTGGCTTCTGATGTTCTGCCTTCACTCTCTGACATACATCACAAACTGCTACATACTCCGCAATATCCTTCTTCATAACCGTCCACCAGAAACGCTCCTTCAAGTCCATATACATCTTAGTGTTTCCGGGGTGTATCGAGTATGGCGAGTCATGAGCTTCCTGTAGTATCAACTTCCTGATCTCTGCATTATTGGGCACATATACACGGTCCTCAAACCACAAGGTGTCGTGCTCATCCTCACGAAAACCTTTGGCTTTCCCTTCACTCATCTTCTCCTTTATTTCGACAATTTCCTTGTCATCTTTCTGAGCTTCACGAATCTTTCCCAATAATGTTGACTGAACCTCCAACACTACAACAAAACCTCTAGGGACTATCTGCAAACGTAGCTCCCTGAGATCTTCTTCCAACTCCTTTGGCATTCCTCCGCTTACGAGGGTATCGACGTAACTCTTCTGACTCAAAGCGTCTGCTATGACATTGGCCTTGCCTGGGTGATAATGCAACTTCATATCATAATCTTTTATGAGCTCCAACCATCTCCTCTGCCTGAGGTTAAGCTCCTTCTGTGTGAAGATGTACTTCAAACTCTTGTGATCCGTGTACACATCGCATCGGTTTCCAATAAGAAAATGTCTCCAGGTCTTGAGCGCATGCACTACGGCTGCTAACTCCAAATCATGCGTGGCATAATTCAACTCATGCGGTCGAAGCCGTCGTGAGGCATATGAAACAACTCTTCCGTCTTGCCTAAGCACTCCTCCAAGTCCTAAGTGAGAGGCGCTGCAGCACACTTGGAAATCCTTGCGTATATCCGGCAGAATCAGCACTGGGGCTGTAGTTAAACGTTTCATCAACTCGTGGAAACTAGCTTCACATTCTTCAGTCCAATGGAACTTGGTGTCCTTCTTCAGCAATGCCGTCATAGGCTTCACAATCTTAGAAAAATTCTCAATAAATCTCCGATAATATCACGCGAGTCCAATAAAACTGCGGATCTCTCCAACTGAGGTGGGTGCCAACCACTCAGTGACTGACTGAACCTTGGTGGGATCCACTGCTATACCTTCTCCTGATATAACATGTCCAAGAAATCCAACTTCCTTGAACCAAAACTCTCATTTGCTGAACTTGGCATATAACTGATGTTCCCTTAGTTTATCGAGAACTAAACGCAAATGCTCCTTGTGTTCCTCTTCATTCTTTGAGTATACCAAGATATCATCAATGAACACCACGACAAACTTATCCAAGAACTCCATGAACACCTTGTTCATCATACTCATGAAACAGGCAGGGGCGTTAGTTAGTCCAAATGACCTAACCGTATACTCGTATAACCCGTACCTTGTGGTGAAAGTTGTTTTAGGTGTATCTTTTTCCCTAATCTTCAGCTGGTGATATCCTGATCGCAAATCGATCTTCGAAAATACCTTAGCTCCTTGCAACTGGTCAAACAAATCATTGATCATCGGCAGTGGGTACTTATTCTTGATTGTTACTTCATTCAACGCACGATAATCAACCACCATCCTTAACGATCCATCCTTCTTCTCGACCAAGAGCACTGGGGCTCCCCATGGTGATGAACTTCGTCGAATGTAACCTTTCTCCAACAACTCTTTAATCTGCTTGTTAATCTCCTCCAGATCATTTGCGGGCATCCGGTATGGTCTCTTTGATATAGGCCCGGTGCCTGGCAATAGTTCTATCAAAAACTCGATGTCTCGATCTGGCGGCATGCCTGGTAACTCCTCTGGAAATACATCCGGGTAATCCTTTACTACCGGCACTTCCTCTTGAACAACTCCCATGAGAGAATTTACTTGAGTCCTCCTCGGCGCATGCCGGGATACATACTTGATCCTTTTTTCTTTAGGGGTAGTGAGCAAAATCGACTTTCTGGCGCAATCGATGTTTCCCCCATACATCGATAGCCAATCCATTCCTAGTATCACATCCAATCCCTGTGACTCCAAAATTATCTGGTCTGAGGGGAAAACATGGTTTCCAATGGTCAATGGCATATGAGAACATCCTTGTCTTGCCATATATTCCGCTCCTTGCGAACTTACTAACATAGGTGTCCTAAGTACCTTAGTGGGCAACTTATACTTATCCACGAATCCCCTTGATATGTATGAATGCGATGCACCAGTATCAAAAATAATGATTGCAGTAAAAGACTTAACCAAAAACTTACTGATAACTGTATCTGGCTGCTCCTCAACTTCCTCCACGTTCACGTGGTTCACGTGGTTCACTTGTCCCCTGTTGAAAGGGTTGGACTTCTTCCCAGCGCTTCCATTGCCATTACAGTTCTTCAATTCCGGACAATCGTTGGTGTAGTGCCCAGTCTTCCCGCACTTGAAACAGGTAATGTGACTTTGATCCTTCTTGGTGGGTGTGGCTGGGTTAGAGCGGTTCTGATTGCTGCCTGCTCCATTCCCGTTTCCATTCTTGGAGCCATTGTGGTTGTGAGAGCTCCCTCCATTGTGGGTGTGGCCTCCATGGTTATGGATAAGTCCTCCCGAGTTCGGGGTGAAACGAGGCTTCTGCTGAGCTCCAGAGCTTCTGCTGAGCTCTAGAATTGTACTTTCCTTGTCCATACTTCCTCTTGCGGCTCTCAATCTGCTGCTACTTTCCTTCCATCATAAGAGCCTTGTCTACCAACTCCTGGTAGTTGTTAAATGTTGCCACCATCAACTGCATTTCTCATCTCATCATTCAACCCTTCCATAAACTTCTCCTGCTTTGCGGCATCTGTGGACACATCATCAGGGGCATAGCGTGACAGCTTACTAAACTCATCTACGTACTGAGCCACAGTACGATTCCCCTGGCGCAAGTTGCGAAACTCACGTTTCTTCATGCTCATAGCACTAGTTGAGACATGGGCTGTGCGAAAAGCTTGCTGAAACTGGTCCCAAGTGATATTGGCTATTGGGAAAGTGGCGGTGAAATTCTCCCACTATGACGCCGCTGGTCCATCCAATTGGTGTGCGGCAAAACACACCTTCTCAGCATCAATGCAACCTGCGGTGGTCAACTCCCTTCCAATCTTGCATAACCAATCATCCGCAACTATGGGCTCGGTGCTACTGGAAAACACCGGCGGCTGTAACCTCAGAAAACGAGCTAAGTTGTCAACTGGAGGAGGGTTGTTATTGTTGTTGTTGTTGTTGTTGTTGTTGTTGTTGTTGTTATTGTTGTTGTTGTTGTTGTTGTTGTTGTTGTTGTTGTTGTTGTTGTTGTTGTTGTTGTTGTTGTTGTTGTTGTTGTTGTTGTTGTTGTTGTTGTTGTTGTTGTTGTTGTTGTTGTTGTTGTTGTTGTTGTTGTTGTTGTTGTTGTTGTTGTTGTTGCCTTGGTTCTAGACTAATATCTGCATCAAGGCATTCTGCTGCTGGATCAACTGGGTGATCTCCGGTGGGAAGACAAATCCGGTGTCACGTCTCGGAGGCATCTGAAAGGTTTAGAGGGGAGAGATTAGAATAGAAAAAGGTCTAGTGAGTGCACATGAGACAAACACAATCATATCACTCAATCAATCAAGCAACGGCATACAATCGGTCTAGAACTATCGTAAAAGTGCTCAGACTACTACTATATACATGGGGGAAATACTACTAATCATATGGTGGTCATCTAGAAATTTTGATCGATGTAAGACTCCATGATGTACGCTCCAGCTTCATCTTCATAATCATAATCACTATCATCGGGGTCGGAGTCGGTGTCGTCGATGATGATGTAGTCTTCGAAACGAATCTCCTTGGGTTCATTGTCTTCTCCTCCTGGCGCGGGATCTCCCATGAATACTCCGATCTTGTTTATCAGGTCGTCATTCTTCTCCAATAGTATTACGATTTCCTCCTCATATCCATCGCATGTAGACTTGAGTTCCTCTTCTAACTCGGTGATCCTTGTCATCGCCTTCCTCAAATCTATCATGCTTGCGCACATCTGGTTCTCCTAGCATCGAATGTGCTGGTTTAGTTCCTGGATGAATGTTGCAATGGACCTGTCCCTCCTGGTGCTGACTATCTCCCATTGCTCATCTCGGCGCCCACATATCTGGTAGATAATATCCTTGAGATCCTTGTGGTAAACTTCGCCAATGCGTCCCATGGCGATGTGGGCTGCCATGCTCTTTCCTAGACTCCAGGTTGGGGCATCAAAGGAAAACTCTATGGGCTCCGTAACTAGCGTGAATGTCCTTCCTGGAACTTGAACTCGAATCATCCAGCGCTCCTCTTCTGGTAATGTGGTGTTGTAGGTACCGGTGAAGCTTGGTATTCCGATGTTCAGGTATCTAGTGACTTCCTTCAGGTGTCGTCCAAAGGGAGTGTCTTCATCCGGTTGTGCAAACTTGTTCCTCGAGTCCGCCATCCTAAAGAGTAGAAAATGGGGAGGAGTCAGAAATGAGTAGAGAAGAGTGACCTATGGCTTTTCTTAGTGGTCGTGTCCTACATTCAGCGTGTGCTCTGATACCATCTTGTAGCGACCCGACCTCAGGCGGTCAAGTCTCTGTGCTTCAGTGTCATCCCTGGATCGGTAATGCTGACACACACATTACTCGAAGGATTTATAACAGAGTAGCAATCACACACTTATTACATCGAATGTATCCAAAGAGAACTTATTACAATAAATATGGCTTAAGGCCATCTAAAAGATAACAGCGGAAGACTTGGAAGGTAAGTGAGTCCATCAACTCCAACGGCATAGCTGAGTGCACGACAACGGCCTAACGAACCTTACTCCTCGTCTGAAAAGTCTGCAACATGACACGTTGCAGCCGAAAACGGGTCAGCACATGGAATATGCTGGCAATATAACACAGTAGAGCAATGAACAGATAAATGCTATCACTACATGCATATATGGCTGATGGAAGCTCTATGGTTATATGATTTTTGCGTAAAGCCAATTTTTCCCTACAACAAAGGATAAATTTTATTTAACTATCATGGTGGTTGAATCATTGAGAATGGTACCCCCATCTAAATCCCAATTAAAGTAATCATTAACAACCCAACAAATTTATTTAGAGTGATGAGATCAAATCAATAATTCAAGTACCAGATACTCAAGACGTCCATAACCGGGGACACGGCTAGCCATGATTAGTTTATACACTCTATAGAGGTTTGCGCACTTTTCCCCACAAGACTCGATCTCCTCCATTGGATTTCTCGCACTACATGGTGTTTGAGAAACGGATGACCGAGACACAGTCTTTCGTAAGCATTAACTCTTTACTCGGGTGGACAAATTACACCTACTTTCCTCTACATCTGCTAGCCCACCACTGAAAGAGGTCACACAACATACTCAACTATGCCAGAGCCCATAATGGCTTGTGGCTGCACATGAAAGTTTCTAGCATGAATAATCTTATGATCCCTTTGAGCCTGGGTGGCGGACCATAGGAAGATCGCACGGTATAACCCCGGGATATCCTAGGACAACACTGGATTCCCCAGGTGCCCAAAACAAACAATCAGCCCAGATGTGTATTAAAGTTGCCACCTTAAGTTGAACCATTAATTAACACTCACATCTGTCATGGATACACTCAAACCCAATCCACATCTACGAGCATAGCATGGCAATATAAGCATAACGTAGAAGTAACTCCCAGGGTTTGATAATAAACAGGGCAATAGGTTCTACCTCATCAACTACTTCCCAAACCCAAAAGTTAAACACATCCTAATCATGCAATGTTTGAGGATTGTAAATAATGCATAAAAACTGGGTATGAAAAGAGTATGATCAATGTGTTACTTGCCTTGCTGACGATCTGCAAAACCTAGAGACTCGTAGTAGCACGCTTCGCACTCCAGGAATTCTATCGCAAACAAACAATAGCATACATAAGCAATCAAGCAAAGATGCATGGTTAAAACTCAAATAAGAATATCTAACCAGAAAGTTCAACTGAAGAACTCCGGTTTGCAAAAAGAATCAAATCAAACAGAGCAACGAAACTCAAACTGCGAAAGAAACAAGATCCGATTACTAATCTAGACTAAAGTCAAATTTTACAGTACCAAAATCTTGTTCAAGTTGGTTAAACAAAAAGAGGGTTTCGAGAAAAAGATTTAGGCGCTTGAATCGCCTGATTCCGATAAACGAGCGAAGAGATAAACTAAAACGAAGTTCAGGGCAGAAATCACGATAGAAAATAATCACGGAAAATCCTTGGAAAATGAAAAACTGACGAACAGGCTAATGAATGAACGTTCGCTGTCTGCGGCTAACGGGTGAAAACCGTTCGTTAAAATGAACGTATGAACGGGCGTTCGCTAAATAACTAAACCGGAAAAAAATAAAACCGATCTAAAAGAAAATAACCACGAGTTCTAAAAACTGCACGGTTTTTCTAAGAAACCGGCGCGGCGGCTACTCGGACGGACGGCGGCGGCTCCGCGAAAGTTCGGCGGGCGGCGGCGGCGCGAGCAACTACGGCGGGGCAGCGGATCGGCGGCGAGGCGGGCGGGCGGGGGGCGGCGTCCAAGGCGAGGGTGGGTGGCGCGGGCGACGCGGACTTTTTTTTGCGCAGAAAAACAAAGAAACTAAATACTAAACGGACTCCAAAAATCCCGAAATAAATTTTGCCCGTCCTCTAAAAATATAGCGGACAGGGTGAACATTTATTTGGGCCTCTAATGCAATTTTGAAAAACGCATATTTTTCCTAATTCAAATAAAATAGCGATAAAAACTCCGAATAAAATCTTATTTGATTTTAATTTTAGATCTCCAATATTTCTTTATTTTGGGGAAGTCAATTTATCCCCTCTCTTTTATTTTCATAAAAGAAATATTCGAAGAGAAAAATAATTAAAATCAAACGATCCTCTTTTCAAAATTTGAGAAAACTCAAGTATGAAAATAACGAAATCCCCAACTCTCTCCGTGGGTCCTTGAGTTGCGTAGAATTTCTAGGATCGAGCCAAAATACAATAAAATATGATATGCAATGATGATCTAATGTATAACATTCCAAATTGAAAATTTGGGATGTTACGCATCTCCAATGTATCTATAATTTTTTATTGTTCCATGCTATTATATTATCTGTTTTGGATGTTTTATATGCATTATTATGCTATTTTATATTATTTTTGGGACTAACTTATTAACCTAGAGCCGAGTGCTAGTTTCTGTATTTTCCTTGTTTTTTAGTTTCGCAGAAAAGTAATATCAAACGGAGTCCAACCGGAATAAAACTTCACGATGATTTTTCTTCGACCAGAAGATACCCAAAGGACTTGGAGTCCAAGCCAGAAGAGACACGAGGTGGCGGCAAGGGTGGAGGGCGCTCCCTAGGGGGGGCCTGCCTTGTGGCCCCCTCGGGGATCCCCTGACCTACCTCTTCATCCTATATATTCACGTATATTCGAAAACCCTCGAAGGAAGCCACAAAAATAATTTTTTCGCCATCACAGCCTTCTATTCCCGTGAGATCCCATCTTGGGGCCTTTCCCGGCATCCTGCCGGAGGTGGATTTGATGACGGAGGGAATCTACATCAACCCTATCGCCCTTCCGTTGAAGCATGAATAGTTTACCTCAGACCTACGGGTCCATAGTTAGTAGCTAAATGGCTTCTTCTCTCTCTTTGATTCTCAATACCATGTTCTCCTCGATGTTCTTGGAGATCTATCCGATGTAATCTTCTTTTGCGGTGTGTTTGTCGAGATCCGATGAATTGTGGATTTATGATCAAATTATCTATGAATATTATTTGAATCTTCTCTGAATTCTTATATGCATGATTTGATATCTTTGTATTTATCTTCAAATTATCGGTTTGGTTTAGCCAACTAGATTGGTTTTTCTTGCAATGGGAGAGGTGCTTAGCTTTGGTTTCAATCTTGCGTGATTTCACCCAGTGACAAAGTAGGGGTAGCGAGACACGTATTGAATTGTTGTCATCGAGGATAAAAAGATGGGGTTTTCATCATATTGCTTGAGTTTATTCCTCTACATTATGTCATCTTACTTAAGGTGTTACTCCGTTCTTTATGAACTTAATACTCTAGATGCATGTTGGATAGCGGTCGATGTGTGGAGTAATAGTAGTAGATGTAGGCAGGAGGCGGTCTACTTGGCACGGTCGTGATGCCTATATGCATAATCATTGCCTTGGATATCGTCATAACTTTGCACTTTTCTATCAATTGCTCGACAGTACTTTGTTCACCCATCGTATTAATTGCCTTCATGATAGAAGCCTCTAGTGAAACCTATGGCCCCCGGGTCTATTTTACATCATATTTGTTTCTGATCTACTATTTTGCAATCTCTTATTTTCAGATCTATAAACCCCAAAACCCAAAAACATTTTATCTTTTATTTAGTTTTATCTATCTCTATCAGATCTCACCTTTGCAAGTGACCGTGAAGGGATTGACAACCCCTTTATCACGTTGGGTGCAAGTGTTTGATTGTTTGTGTAGGCGCATCTATTAGGGACTTGCGCGTTTCTCCTACTGGATTGATACCTTGGTTCTTAACTGAGGGAAATACTTATCTCTACTGTGCTGCATCACCCTTTTTTCTTCAAGGGAAAACCCAATGCAAGCTCAAGAAGTAGCAAAGGCATCCGCTGGAGCAGAAGCAACCGCTCCCTCAGCTCAAAGTAATGTGTTCGGAACCATCAAAAGAGGCACACTTAATATATTTTTTCTGATGTTTCGTTTAGTTTTGCAGAAGAAGAGTACCATCGCGCCATTCCAAAGACTCCACGGGCGCGCCGAGGCGTAGTTCCAATCTTTTGCCTTTGGCGCAGGCTAGGGACTATGCCGAACATACGGTTGCTGGCACACCTCCAGAGGATCCTGACGACATTTCGGTTACCAACTCCGAAGTCGAGAGTGTGATTGTAACGCCCTCGATGCGGTTATATCTCCCACGTGTCGAAGCACGACTTAGAGGCATAACCGCATTGAAAGCAATGTCGCAAGTGAGGTAATCTTCACACAACCCATGTAATACATAAGGGAAAGAGATACATAGTTGGCTTACAATCGCCACTTCACACAATACATAAATAAACATCCATCATCCAGATTACACTCAAGGTCCGACTACGGAACCAAAATAAAAGAAGACTACCCCAAATGCTACATGATCCCCGATCGTCCCAACTGGGCTCCACTATCGATCATCAGGAAAAGACACATAGTAACGACCACGCCTCGTCGAACTCCCACTTGAGCTCGGTTGCGCCACCCTTGACCGCATCGCCGGCACTGCAACTGTTTTGGTAGAATATGTGAGTCACGGGACTCAGCAATCTCACACCCGCGAGATCAAGACTATTTAAGCTAATAGGAAGGACATAGTTGTGAGGTGGAGCTGCAGCAGTTTACTAGCATATATGGTGGCTACATTCGCAAAAGAGAGCGAGAAGAGAAGCAAGGCACGGTCGTGAAGCTAGTAGCGATCAAGAAGTGATCCTGAACTACTTACGCCAAACATAACTCCAACACAGTGTTCACTTCCCTGACTCACGAGAAGAGACCATCACGTTACACACGCCGTTGATGTATTTTAATTAAGGTCAACTTCGGTTTTCTACAACCGACATTAACAAATTCCCATCTGCCTCATAACCGCGGCACGGCTTTCAAAGATAATACCTGCAGGGTGTCCCAACTTAGCCCATTATAAGCTCTCACGGTCAACGAAGGATATTCCTTCTACCGAAGACCTGATCATCCTCGAATCCCGGACTACAAGACATTTCAAAGCAATAAAACAAGACCAGCAAAGCGCCTGATCGCGCCGACAAAACCCGATAGGAGCTGCACATATCTCGCTCGTGGCACACCGGATAGGTCAGCTTCTGAGTAAAACCAGCCCTCGAGTTGCCCGTGGTGGCCCGAAGTTCGCCTGCTTCAACCAACACTCGAAGGAGCACCGCCCGGGGCTAAATAAAGATGACCCTCGGGCTCGCGAAAACCCGGGGGAAAAAGGCTTAGGTGGCAAATGGTAAAACCAATGTTGGGCCTTGCTGTTGGAGTCTTATTCAAAGCGAACTATCAAGGGGGTCCCATAAATCACCCAACCGTGTAAGGAACACGAAATCAAGGAACATAACACCGGTATGACGGAAACTAGGACGGCAAGAGTGGAACGAAACACCAGGCATAAGGCCGAGTCTTCCACCCTTTACCAAGTATATAGATGCATTAATTAAACAATAGATATTGTGATATCCCAACAAGTAAACATGTTCCAGCAAGGAACAACATCTCCATGTTCCAATAAGGAACAAACTTCATCTTCACCTACAACTAGCAACGCTATATGAGGGGCTGAGCAAAGCGGTAACATAGCCAATCAACGGTTTGCTAGGAAAGGATGGTTAGGGGCTCGACATGGCAATATGGGAGGCATGATAAGCAAGTGATAGGCATTGTAGCATAGGCATAGCAAAAGAGCGAGCATCTAGCAAGCAAAGATAGAAGTGATTTCGAGGGTATGGTCATCTTGCCTGCAAGGTTCTCAGAGTTGTCGAAAGCTTGATCCTCGTAAGCGTTCTCAACAGGTTCCTTGTTCACGCACTCGCCTCCGGCTCTACCCAAAGCAAGAACACAAACAATGGAACCACAATAAATCACGGCGATGCACAAACAACATGATGCAATACATGGCATGATATGCGAGATGTGAGATGCGATGCATATGCGTTCGAAGAAAATGATGAACCAGGCATGAACTTGGCAAACCAAGTATGCCGCTGAAAGGTGAGATGATTTCGTTGAAATCGATATAAAGATCACCGGAATCGGATGCACGGTTTGCAAATGACAAGAAAACAAGAATGGCACAAATCTGCCATTAACAAAGATGATGCCACTTAGCAAGCAACAAGAAATTAAGCTACTGCACCCAAACGTACCAAGAAAGCATATGTCAGTGATCTACTCAAGATGCTTGACAAAAGATGAACACTGAGCTACGGCTAAATCACACCATAATAAGTCCAAACAAGCATGGCAAAAGTGCAAAATATATCGACTTCACAGACTTGGTGAAAATATCTGAACATGGCGTAATCAGATCGAAGCAATGTTCGAGCAAGCAAACAACATGCTACAGGAACTTATAATAGCAAAACAAGGCATGGCATGAATCTACTCAAAGCATAGAACAAAAGTCCCTTACTGACCATGAGCCAAAAGGGCTCAGAAAATGTAATAGCACCCATGTCAATATAGCAAGTTCCGTTAACAGATTCAGCAAACAGGGCATGACATTGACAGAATTATGAAGGCATCTTCGCGAGCTCGATGCACTCACTACAGAGCATTTCAAGATAAAATAAGCATACATCCAATAAGAAGACATGGCATAGAAGCTATACATGGCAAGAACAACATCATAGCATACACGGATCAACTACAACAACCTTGGCAAAATTGAATCACATTTAAACAATCTGCCAGGAAACATTTTATAGCAAAAGTAGAGCTCGATTGACTCAAGCTATGGCACTCCATAATTGCAAACAAGGGCATGTATGGATAGAGCATAACCATATGTTCAAAACAACCTTACTGAATAACTCAAAATAAGCATGGATCTCTCTGTAGCATCAAGTTTACATGGCATAAAAATATCAGCAAAACAGGGGCTGAAATCAGCAACATCATGAAGCCTAGTTTGCATGCTTGTGCTAGTCACCACAGAGGTCACAAAAATACATGGCATACAGCCCTGTAAAGATGGCATGGCATATGACAAAACACATGTAGGACTCAAGATCATAGGGTGCACACATCAATCATGGCAAAAATAACAAAAGTGCATGTTCTGATAAGAATCTGAAACTAACATCACATAGCCCTCTTCTAACAGCATTTCGGGCATCAAGATGAGCTCAAATGTAAATGATGCAATGGAATGAAATGATCTACTCTTCGAGGCGAACAATTCGACATATTACACGCACGAAACGGAGCTACGGGTGCGAAGAAGTGATGCGATGAATATGCAACAATTTTAAGGCAGTTTAGGACTTGGACGAAAACGGGGGAGAAGAAGTCAACCGTGGCTCTTCCGCATCGGATCTGGCCGGAACGCGGTTCGAGGTCGCCAGAGCGGGTCGTTGGGGGGGCTGCCGGAGGGGACGAGGCCGGGGCGGCGAGACCCGGCCGGATCTCGCCGGAGGACGGCGGGCGGCGCTCGAGGGAGCCTCGGGCGCCGGGCGCTGCTGGCTGGCGGCGAAGATTGCGTGGGGCGGGCGGCGACCGGCGACGGCGACGGGCGGTGGAGGACGCGGAGGCGGCTGGCGGCGGGCTGGCGACGCGGTCGGAGGAGATCCGCGGCGGCGGCGGAGTCCGGCGACCCGGCCAGCGCGGACGCGCGCGGCGCGGCGGCGCGCTGGCTGGGCGGGTTTCACTGGGACCGGGCGGGCCGGGCGGCGCGGGGCGCGGGCGGACGCCACGTGGCAGGCTGCGGGTCGTCCGGGGTGGCGGCTGAGCCATTCCGCGCGACGGACGTGTCCGTAGCAAGGAGGAGAGCGGGCTAGGGTTTCGGATCCGGAAAATTTTGAGGGGAGGCTATATTTATAGGTAGAGGGAGCTAGGAGGCTCCAAATGGAGTGTAGTTTTACCACACGATCGTGATCCGACGACGGAGAGCATGGAAGTGACTTAGATGGGTTATTGGGCTGTTTTGAAGGGGTGTTGGACTGCAACTTAAAAGAGGCCTTTGCGAGAGTGCGGTTAACCGTTGGAGTATCAAACGACCTCCAAATGGCACGAAACTTGACAGGTGGTCTACCGGTGGTGTACCAAGGCCACTTGGCAAGCCTCGGTCCATTCCGAGAACGTTTAACACCCGCTCACGAAAAGAGACAAGAGGGGTGCGCCGGGGGACATAGGAGTGCCGGATTGCAAAACGGACAACGGGGAAAATGCTCGGAATCATGAGACGAACACGTATGCAAATGAGATGCACATGCTGACATGATATGAGATGCATGACATGAACAAAATGCAAAATGAAAGACAAACACCCAACCACGGAGGGAATATCATATCACAATGCCGAAAATGGCAAGAGTTGGAGTTACAAATATGGAAAGTTACATCCGGGGTGTTACAGTGATGAATCACCGCCGCCGGAGAGAATCCTTGTGTCGTGTTTCTTTTACTGACCAGGAGTTCAATGCATTTAATTCGGTGGACGCGTACCTTGCAGCGGCCCGAACAGGGCTCAAAGGGATCGCCAATCTTCTGTCCTCCAATGTGCAGGTGCGAGATAAATTCTTTAGGAGCAGATCATAAATCCTATCCTAGTAGCCCCCGGGTCTTAATTTGGGCGGGAACGACCGAGTTAAGGATCTGTAACCATGCATTGTTTTGCGTTTGTAGGCCACAAGGGAACAGAATAACAAGCTATCCAAAGACCTCGAGTTGAGCCAAACACAGTTGGCCTATACAAAAGCCAAACTGGAGGTGGCTAAGAAAGCCATCAGCAGAGCCCATGGTAAGCGGGGAAGCTTTGGAATGCTTAACAATAATTGTATGGTTTTCCTTGCTTATAATACCATACTGTCCCTATAGCCACTGAATCCATGGGCCAATTGCGGAAGGACATGGAGGCAGCCAAGGAATCCCAGCGGGGCGCGGAGTCGCGACATGAGGCTGGGAAACGAGTACTGACATGAAGTCATGAGGAGAAAAATAAGCTCAAGGAGGAAAATCAACGAAAAGCTGAGGAGATCGAGAGTTTAAAATTTCAGTTGGCGCAAGCCCTGGAGGAGAACCAGAAGCAAAAAGGCGGCATGTTCAGTAAGTGACGAATTCAACTTACATGTACATGGATGATCATAGTGTTTTGACAAGAACCTGCAGCTCTTATTTGCTAGGTCTCCTAACGGGACGGCCGGAAGAGGAGGTCGGTTCCTTTAGCGGGAATCTTTTGAAGGAACTGACCAAAACGCACGAGAGTATTATGGCCACTAGAAGTGCCGCCAGAGAGCATGGCCGAACTGGCTAGCCGCTTTAAAGGAGCGAGACGGCGCTTTGATTTGTGGAAGAAGTTGGCCTACCGGGAAGGAGCATGAGAGGCCTGGGTAATGGTGAAGACCAAGTTTACCAAACTTGAACCTGAACACATGGCTCGAGTTGGACCTGTAGGGCCGGACGGGCATGAAATACCCCTTAGCTTGGTATATGACCAGGTAATGCCTGCCGCTCGCTACTCTCAACAAGACTGTGCCCTGGACATCTTGATAGACAATATTGACAAAGAGCAGTGTGCATGATTATATGTATCCATGTACTTTACATCGCGCCATCTCAATCCGGCTGAAAAACGTTGTCTTAACCGGCCATCGGCTTTCGCCTCCCCGGCCAGTGGTCGGGGAGTGCTCCGTACTATGTGTCCCCATTAATAGGGAAACACTTTCGGGAACCAGGCAATCCGGCCATTTGGTGTGAACAGACAAAACATGCGCAGAGAGGTATGCTATATTACTTTGTAACGTAAGAAACATCTTCCGAAGAAAATAGTTCCTCTAAGGGTTCCTTTCTTCAGGCGTAGTATGTTGACCATAAACCGTAGGTCTGAACGCCAATGGCATACAGATGTTTATTGGTTTTTAGGAACCGAGACCAGTGGTCTGGTAGTGAGCGTATGGTTATTTTCATTTTCCTTGAAGCTGACCCATGTTTTTTTGTAAGAACGCTAGCTTTCGGCTTCACCCTTCTGAGGTCCGTATCAGGATTACCTGGTTGTAATAATCGCAGAGGTGCTCCCTTTACACCCTAGCTGAACAATCGGAAACATAGGGGTAAACACAGGAGCCAGGCAACCTAGCTTGGCAAAGGACTTAAGTCAAATAGGTGCATATAATGGCTTAAAAGATATGGGAAGGATATGAGTTCAAACAAGATAGACGAGCTATGTGATGAGCATATTGATTGGCTTCTTTGAAAGGAGCCCCCCAGTTGAAGCTGGATGGTACATCCGAGGATATGTACAGTAGTAATTTGGTTTATCCAGACTCTAAATCGGGAGGCTAAGACTCCAAGAGTAATAAAGAAAGGTAAAGAACCAAGGGAAAAAACAGAGAGCGGTGACGACAACGCCAAACTAGGCGCAGAAACATCGAAGCCGAGCTACGTTCCATGGGTTGGGTTCAAGGTGGTTATCTGACGGGCTGTGAAGGCGATAGGCCCCTCCCGCAAGCAATTCCTCTATAATGAAGTGGCCCTCCCATTTGGGTGAAAGCTTGTGCTTTTGCTTCTCAGGGAGGCGGAGGACGAGCTCCCCCATGTTGTATGCCTTCACCCGAACCTCCCGATTCTGGTAATGTCGTGCTTGCTGCTGATAAAACATGGAGTGTGCATGAGTAATGTCGCGTTCGCCCTCCAGGGCATCCAGGTCATCCCGCCGATCTAGCTCGACATCCTTCTCTTCGCACATGCGTACTCTGGGTGCGTCATGGATAAGATCGCATGGGAGGACTGCCTCAGCATCGTACACCATAAAGAATGGGGGTGTATCTTGTTGACTGGTTAGGAGTGGTGCGCAGACCCCATAGCACGGAGTCGAGCTCCTCTACCCAGTGGCAATCTAATTCTTCAAGTGACCGGATTAGGTGAGGCTTTATGCCACTCATAATGAGTCCATTTGCTCACTCTACATGCCCATTAGTTTGCGGGTGATAGCTTAATCGAGCTTTATGCCCATCTTAGCACACCAATCTTTAACTTCTTGGGCTGTATAATTAGACCCATTATCAGTAATTATATCATGGGGAACACCGTAACGGTGTACGACACTGGATATGAAGTCAACAACTGGTCCATACTCTACGGAGGTTACCGGCTTTGCTTCAATCCACTTAGTGAACTTGTCAACCATAACCAGCAAATACTTCTTATTCTTGGTCCCCCCTTTGTGTGGTCTGACCATGTCAAGCCCCCAGACTGCGAACGGCCAGGTTATCGGTATAGTCAGAAGAGCCGTGGGGGGCATATGAGTTGATTTGCAAATAGCTGGCACCCAACACAATGTTGGACTAAAGCGCGCGCATTTGCACGGGATGTGGGCCAGAAAACCCCGGCTCGGAAGGCCTTGCTGACCAAGGCCCGAGCTGTCGCGTGGTGGCCACCCATGCCGGCATGTATCTGAGCGAGAAGCTGCTGCCCCTCCTCTTCGGAGATGCACCTCTGGAGGACCCCCGTAGTGCTCTTTTCATATAGCTCTCCCTCGTGGACCTTGTACGCTTTGGAGCGCCGGATGATGTGTCGTGCCTCCGTCTAATCATCGGGAAGTTCTTGTCGCAAGAGGTAAGCAAGCAAGGGCTCGGTCCATGGGGCGATTACGGCCATAATCTCGTGGGTCGAGGGTGTTTCTTCGAGTATGGAGCCCCCGACGATGTATTCATCGGGCTCGATTTCTGGGGGGCGACCTGGGCGGGCTCATTGGCTGTCGTGCCGCTGCTCCCGTCCTGCCATACCACAGATGGCTTGAAGAGCCTCTCCAAGAAGGTGTTTCTAGGGACTGGATCGCGCTTGGCGCCCATGTGGGCGAGGACATCCGTGGCTTGGTTACTATCTCTAGAGACATGATGGAATTCTAGACCCCCAAATCGGGCCGACATCCTAAGGACGACATTTCTATATGCCGCTATTTTCGGGTCTTTGGCGTCAAATTCGCCATTGACCTGGGAGATGGCGAGGTTCGAGTCTCCCCTCACCTCTAGCCGCCGAACACCCATTGATGTTGCCATCCTAAGACCGTGCAACATGGCCTCGTATTCGGCTGCATTATAGGAATCCGTATACATAATGTGTAGAACGTACCGGATATTGTCGCGTGTGGGGGATACGAGGATCACCCCGGCCCCTAGTCGGGCTAGCATTTTAGAGCCGTCGAAGTACGTTGTCCAATGTGCATATGTACTATATTCCCTGGGGAGTTCGGCTTTGGTCAATTCGGATAGAAAATCGACCAGCACCTGAGATTTAATAGCTCGGCGTGGTTTGTACACGATTTCGAAGGGAAGGAGCTCTATGGCCCATTTGGCAATGCAGCCAGTGGCATCCCTGTTATTGATTATATCATTTAGGGGTACCTCGGATACCATTGTCATCGAACACTCTTGAAAGTAGTGTCGTAGTTTTCAGGACGCCATGAAGACCGTATAGGCTATCTTTCGGTAGTGTGGGTATCGGGATTTGCATGGTGTAAGAACCTCTGACACATAGTAGACTGGTTTTTGGACCTAGAATTTATGGCCCTCCGATTCCCGTTCTACGACGAGCAGCACGCTCACAACTTGGCTGGTGGCCGAGATATACAGTAGCATAGGTTTGCCGATACCTGGTGCGGCCAGGATAGGTTGCTTGGCAGGAGTGTCTTAATTTCCTCTAGTGCCGCAGTTGCTTCATCGGTCCACTCAAAGTTTTTTGTCTTTTAAGGAGCCTGTAGAATTGCAGTGCCTTTTCGCCGAGGCGGGAGATGAAACGGCTTAAAACCGCTACGCAACTTGCCAGCTTCTGGACGTGTTTGAGCTCCGTTGGTATTGCTAGCTGGGCAGGGCCCCAATTTTAGCCGGATTGGCCTCGATTCCTCTATGGGAGACTATAAAGCCAAGCAATTTGCCGGCGGGTACTCCGAAGACGCATTTGTCCGGGTTGAGCCGTATATCGTAAGCCCGTAAATTCTCGACGGTCAAGCGAAGGTCCTCTACAAGTTGATCGACATTTTTGGTTTTAATGACCACGCCGTCTACGTATGCTTCGACTATTTTTCCGATTTGTTTTTTCAGGCATGTTTGAATCATGCGTTGGTACGTGGCTCCCGCATTTTTTAACTCGAAAGGCATCGTGTTGAAGCAGAATGGCCCGTAGGGTGTGATGAACGCGGTTGCAGCTTGGTCGGACTCCTTCATCTTTATCTGGTGGTATCCGGAGTATGCGTCGAGGAAGCATAGTGAGTCGTGTCCGGCAGTGGCGTCGATGATCTGATCTATGCAAGGTAAGGGGAAGGGATCCTTAGGGCAGGCCTTGTTTAAGTCCTTAAAGTCGACGCAGAGCCGCCAGGATTTGTCCTTCTTGGGTACCATAACCAGATTTGCTAGCCACTCGGGATGTTTGATTTCGCGGATGAATCCAGCCTCCAATAGCTTTGCCAATTCCTCACCCATAGCCTGTCGATTGGGTTCGGAAAATCGACGTAGTGTCTATTTGACTGGCTTGAAGCCCTTTATGATGTTCAAGGTGTGCTCGCCACCGCGTGGGATGCCCGCATATCGGAAGGGTGCCGTTTAATATAAACCCATTTCTCGCGAGGAACGCCAGAGTGCTTCGTCGACTGCAGGGTCCAGCTGTACTCCAATGGATGCCGTTTTGTTTGGGTCTGTCGGGTGTACTTGGAATTTTACTATCTCGTCAGCTGGTTTGAATGACGTCGATTTTGGCCTTTTACTGAGGACCACGTTGTCCCTGTTGACTGTAGTGCGGAGAGCTGTTAATTCTTCATCTGCGAGGGCCTCAGATAGTGCCTCAAGGGCGAGCGATGTCATTTTATTTTCGGCTCGGAGGGCCGTATTCGGGTCACTGGCAAGCGAGATCACACCCTTGGGCCCTGGCATTTTGAGTTTCATGTACTCGTAATGTGGTATGGCCTGGAACCTTCCAAATGCCTCACATCCCAGTAGGGCGTGGTATCCGCTGTGGAAGGGCACAATGTGGAATAATAAGGATTTGGATCTATAGTTGTCACGAGTATCGAACACTACGTCCAAGGTTATGCGTCCGGAACAACGCGCCTCCCTGCCGAGGATAATTCCTCGGAATGTGGTATGGCTGTGCTCAATGCGGGATCTATTGAACTGCATTTTTTCAAGTGTGTCCTCATAAATGAGGTTTATGCCGCTGCCCCCGTCCATCACCACTTTAGGTAACCTAAAGCCGTCGATTATCGGGTCGAGGACCAATGTGGCGAGTGCGTGGGTGGGGCGGGGCCTTGGTTCATCTTTCTGATCGAAGGTGATAGGTGTGTCCGCCCAAGGCTGTGCAGCCGTCACTTGGTAAACCTGGCCGAGCTCTCAAAGAGCTCTTTTTCTTTGATTGTTTGAAGAGAACGTCTCGTAGACTGTCAGAACATTGTTGTCATGAGGTGTTGGTGCTGATCGTCTGTTGGGTGGTGTGAGACCAAGGATATTTTCGCCACTTTTGGCCACCTGCCTCACTACCCAATAAGCGCGAAGCCTATGACTCGGATTTGCGTCGAACATGGCCGAGTGTATAGGGCATGGTTTATCTAGCAACTCGTCCAGGACCGTTTTGGATCAGTTTTTCCTTTTGGCCAGCTCGTGTTCGAGCGACCGTCGCGCATATGCTCGTTTTGCTTGGTCTTTTCTCGACAGTGCGGCAGGGACTGAATCCATGTGCATTTGCTGGGACTTCCAAGCGCTTTCCATGGCGCAGTATTTGCGTACCATGTCTGACAGCTCGGCGAAGCTTTGCACACGGCGACGGGCGAGGGCGTTTAGGATTCCGTCGTCCCGGCAGTTGAACCAGAAAGCTTCAATTATTTATTTGTCACGGTAGTCCGTCATCTTGTTTTTGACCAAGAGAAATCTAGCCCAGTAATGATGGACTGATTCTTCGGGCTGCTGCTTGACGTACATCAGGTCCCATACAATCGGACTTCCCGCGTCCAGAGAATATTCAGTATGGGAGGTGGGTGGGAGAATTTTAAACATTCTTGTTTGCTATGAGTCGGGAGCATCGGCAACGGTGAACCGTGCTTGGGCTGTATCCGGATCTGGTCGCAGAGAGTTCTGGTGCAAGCCCGTATGTGGTTGGGCTGATTCGATGTCGGATCCCGCATCATAGGCAGAGTCTGAGCTCTTCTCTTGATGGGTGTCCGTGTCCGAGCTAGAGATCCGGGTGTATACTATTTTCAGCTTCGGAGATCGCGATCCCTCCGCCGTTTCTTCGATGATAGTGACGAGGTGTGTGACTGGCGGGGTGTGAATCTCTCTGTTGTCGGGTTTAAGCCTGATCTAGTCGTAGGCCATAGGCCTGCTGACGGATATTCCCATGGCTAGCAATCGATCCGACAGGTCATCTACCGAAGTGGTTCCCATCGGGGCCATGGCGTCTTGGTATTCAGCGGGATGTTCTTCCGATATTTTGGTGGAATCCAGCTTTAAGGAAAATTTTCGGACAACATTTGCCCCCTTCGTGCCCGCTGAATCCGAGGACAAGGCGTAGGGTTCGGTGGGTTTTTCCATATGAGTAGCGGATTCGATAAGGGCAGGGCTTTCCCGAGGGCTGGCGCCAGACTCTAAGTTCCAGTGGCTGGCCTCACAATCGGGGTGAGGTTCTCAACTTGGTCCACACGACCAGTGAGGTCGGCGTGCAGTGTGACGCTACCGAACGTGAAGATCTTGCCAGGGACGAAGATGTCCCTGGCGCGAACAGGGGTTTTAGGGGATGGTTGGGCCATCAATCCTTTGGTGATCCTGCAACGGAACTCTCAATGAAAGCACCAATGTCGGTGTCAAAACCGGCAGATCTTGGGTAGGGAGTCCCGAATTGTGGGTCTAGGTGTCGGATCTCGGGTTCCGGCAAAACCCTTAAGGTTCGAACTCTCGGGTGCGCACGAAGATCTCTCCCTCACAGATCACGCCCTCACACACTTCGCAATCTCTAGGCTAACTCGATGAACTTGCAACAAAAGGGACACACGATTTATACTGGTTCGGGCCACCGTTGTGGTGTAATACCCTACTCCAGTGTGGTGGTGGTGGATTGCCTCTTGGGCTAGGGATGAACAGTACAAGGGGAAGAAGAGCCTCCTGAGGAGAGGTGTTCTTGTGCTTGGTGAACTTGAGGGTGTGAGGATCCGATCCCCTCCTACTGTGGTGGCTAGTCCTATTTAGAGAGGCCCTGGTCCTCTTCCCAAATATTGAGCGGGAAGGGAGCCAACAACGGCCAATTTGAAAGGGGACAACTAGTACAGCTTATCCTGACAAAATCAGTCTTCGCCTGCAAAGGGCTCTGGCGGTGACGCCGTCTTGGGCTCCACGGTGACCTCCGTGTTGCCGTCCTGCTGGTCTTGGTATCGTTGCACCGATATGGAAACCATTGCTTGACGCCTCGGTACTCCTCGCCTGCGCTTGCCTCCTTAGCACCAAAGAGGAAACAAGGACATCAAGGCGGCGCTGGCGCCTCCGGGCTTCGGCCGTCATGGCTCACGCCATGAGAACCTCGCGAGGTTTGCCTTGCCTTGATCTTCTCGCCTCGCGAGCCAGCCCGATGAGGCCGCCCCGACGCTGCGTGGCGGTTCATTGACGTATGCCTCCGCTTCCCGCGCTACCTTGGCAATCGCCTCGACTTGACAAGTCCTCGCGACATGCAAGGAAAACCATCATTACCGTGATCATGGGGCGCTGGTTGGCCTTCTCCTGCTATAAATGGGGAGGGGGGCGGCATCCCCATCGCCCATCTCTTCCTGCTCCACTTGCTTCTTCACTACAAAAAAAAGACACATCTGTGACATTTTGGGTCGAACGAATATTTTTCTCACATACTTATGACACTTCTATGACGATAATTGTGACAAAACCCGTATCATCATAGATGTGGTGGGGTCCTACTTCTATGACAAAAATCATTACGTAAATGGGCTTTTCGTCCTGGCGGCCGGAGACGCAGCTGCAAGACATTCTTTGGTCCGGCCCATGACGGAAAAACCATGGTAGAAGCGAGGCGAGGAAAATATCGGGTGTTACCGTTACGGTGGGTGGTCGGGCCGAGCGACGCGCTGCTTTCTCATACACATATGTGCGTGGTGCGAGGCATTGGGCTCTAATCAACCCGAGGAGGCGTTGGGCTCTAATCAACCCGAAGCGACAGAATCAGAGGCTACGACATCAACCGAGCGATCGATCCATGATCGTTAATCGAATCCGATCGAAGCGATTCCTTCGCTGCCGCCGCTAATCAAGTTGATCGATGCTGCCTCGATGAACAAAGGAGCGCTGCCGGGGTTGATGAACAGCCCGGTGGGGGTGGATGAACAGGACCCGTGGTGTTGCCTCCGGATGAACAAGACTTCTATCGACGAGCCGGTTGGGGCTAGATGAACAGACCCCGTGGAGGGCTGGATGAACAGACCACCCCATGGAGGGCAGGATGAACAGAGACGGTGGAGGGCAGGATGAACAGAGTCTGTGGAGGGGTGGTTGAACAGAGCCCGTGGAGAGAGCTGGTTGAAAAGTAGCTAGTGGAGTAGCAAAGCGTGGATGCCGGATGAACAGAGCCCGTGGATGAACAAATACAGGAGGAGGCCGGAGGAGGTCGACGGTGGATGAACAGAGTCTGTGGAGGCCGGAGGGGGTCGACGGTGGAGATGAACAGATCCCGTGGAGTCCTGCTTTGCGGTACGCCACACCCTCCCGGCGAACAGACCCCTGCTTTCACCGTGAAGGCCGCAACACAAGTCCGCTTTCGTCTGCTTTGGCGGCACGCCACACCCTCCCGGCGAACAGGACCCCTGCTTCGACCGTAGCACTCCAACACAAGTCCGCTTCTCTATTTTGCGGTACGCCACACCCTCCCGATCAACAAGACCCCATTTCGACCGTAGGAGGTCCGCTTCTCCGCTTTGGCGGTACGCCGCACTTTCCCGGCGAACAAGATCCTGTTTCAAACGTGGCCGGTTGAACACAATGTCGTTTCCTCCGTCCTGCGGTACGCCAGGCCTCGTTTCCATCGGCTGTTTCGTCCAAGCCCTCCGATGAACACGACAACGCATTCTGTTCCGACCCAGCCGGTTGGCTCCCCATGAACACGACGATGATGCTGTTTCTCCGTTCCGACCCAACCATGTACACGAGCCCCGCCGCACGACGATGCGCGCGAGTAGGCGCTCGAGACCCCGCCCGTATGTACGAGCGCGTCAGATTTTCTTTTCTTGCACACCGTCACCGACATACGCGTACATGCTACGCGCGCGTTTCTACTACGACACGCGCGTGCCTCTACATCAACCAAGATGTACGCATATCGTCATGACCGAATGACAATGCTAAGTACGCTCGACCAGGTGGGTCCCGACCGTCGAAACTTCCTTGCGTAGAAGATGTAGCTGGTGGGTCCCAGCAATGTGGGCTTAATCGCTTTTATTTTGTTTTGCCTGCACGCACTTCCTTGCGGCGAAGATGTAGCTGGTGGGTCCCAGCAATGTGGGGAAATGTTGTTTTTACTAAATACGGTGGTTCGTCCGGTGGGTCCCCGCCGTTAGGTGGACGAATAATTATTTTACGCTGTAATAAGGAGGCACTTCCTTGTGCGGCCGTCAGGACCCAGCCTGTCACCTCTCCACGACATACCCATGTCCGATGGAAGCCGCCTCGACCACATTGACCACGCCGCGCCGAGAGCACCAGGGCGGTGGACGACGGCGAGGCCTAGGAAGGAGACGACGTGGAGCCGGGGAAGACGCGATAGTGAATGCCCACGCGTAGAGGAGTACGAGGGTTCACTGGTTCGCTGCGGTGTGAGGCTGCCGTCGCTGCAGAATAATAGGGGGTGTGGTGAGTAGAGGGATGGCCTGGCCAGCGGTGGGAATAGTAGGGGGCGGTGAGGCCTCCGGGGCAGCACAGCCGGCCACGGGAGGCAGGAGCATGCAGCACGACCGACGCTGCTTTGGGCGGCTAGAGCAACAAGACCAGAGGTTGAAGAAGCACTACGACCGTTGGATGGACATCGTACAGTCACTTGAGCTAGAATCGTTCATATTGAATATGTTGACAAAGCACTCCGTCCCAATCAACTTAGTAGGCCCACAAGTCAGCCTCCCACCAAGGTGCGTCCCAACTAGCAGGGGGAGTATTCATTTTTTTGTGCGTAATAAGGAGGCACCTCCGGTGGGTCCGAAATGACAATGGGGAACGCTTATTTGCAAAATACGCTGGTCTGCTCGATGGGTCCCAGCAGTGTGGGGAAACGTTTTTCGCCAAATACGGTGGCCCGTCCGTGGGTCCCCGCCGTCGTGGAGGAATAATTATTTTTCGCGAATAAGGAGGCACTTCCTTGTGGCTGCCATGTACCCAGCTGTCACCTCTCCACGACAAAGATTTTCCGATGGAAGTTGCTCGACCACGCTGACCACGCCGCGTCGAGAGCACCAGGGCGGTGGACGACAACGAGGCCCAGGAAGGGGACGACGGGAGACGGGAAGACGCGCCAAAGGATGGCCACGCCAGAGGAGTACGAGGGTTCACCGTTCATCATGGGTGTGAGGCTGCCGTCGCCGCAGAATAACAGGGGGTGTGGTGAGTATAGGGATGGCCTGGCCAGCGGTGGGAATAGTAGGGGGCGGTGAGGCCTCCGGGGCAGCACAGCCGGCCATGGGAGGCAGGAGCAGGTGGCACGACCGGCGCTGCTTTGGGCGGCTGGAGCAAGAAGACCAGAGGTTGAAGAAGCACGACGGCCGTTGGATGCACATCGTACGGTCACTGCAGCTAGAATCATTTTTATTGACTAAGTTGACAAAGCCCTTGGTACGCGTCAACTTAGTAGGCCCACAAGTTAGCTTCCGAAACGGTACGCCTGATGTCGTGGGAGGAATCATTTTGGGCGGTGAAGCTAGAATATCCGAGATTGAAGAAGAAGCACGGCATCCGTTGGATGGACATCTAACGGCCACTGCTGCTACAAGCGCAGTGTTGACTATAAGTTGACAAAGCCTTGCATACGCCCAACTCTTTTTTTTTAGGGACGCATCAACTTAGTAAGGCCACAAGTGTGTGGCGTAGAACTTATAGCCCATTTGAGATTTGTAAGAATGTGCAGCCAATTTTTAATTCTAATGGAATTTACTACGCCCATTTACAGCTTGTTAAAAGTACAACCCATTTCAACCAACCATTCAAAACAGAATTCAATAAAATTTCCCACATTTTGATGGGATCCAAATATTTTTATCCCAAATTTCTAGTCAGATTAAATACAATTTCAATATAAATTTATATTACGAAAAATCCAACTAAACATAGAGCTCGCAACAATTAATGAAATTAAAATTTTCAATATCCAAAATAATATTTTATAAAGTAATTACGTGTTTGGTGCATTTTTATAGTTACCGCCCAGTTTCTATAATTACATCCCATTTATTATTTCTTAAAGTCCGCTTTTCTTGTTAAGCCTAATGCATCCCTCCTAGGAAAGATTTGCAGCCAACAAGCGGAGAATAACAACTTGACCTTGCTCGGGTATTCCTAAAAAAGTATAGCTGGGCTAGCCATTTTCAGCTTGAAAAAATTAATATCTGGGCTGGATATCTGGCCTAGGCTAGATGGGCCACAACCCGCCCAGTTAATAGCTGTAGCGATGTTTTCACTGTTGTGTAGAGGAGAAAAATTAATATCTGGGCTAAACATCACTCAAGAAAAACTCTGCAGTGCTCACACCTCAAAAACACAAATACTGCTCGAGCTGCTTGGTCCCAGCTGTCGGCCGCTTCTTGTGCAATTCTCTCATTTATTGACTACATAGGTTGACAATGGCGTGGGACCCTGATGTCAGGAAACCAGGAAGAAGCAAAAAAATTATTGTTTTATATACTAATAAGGAGGCACTTGCGTACGTGCGACTATGGCCCTGGTGGGTCCCCATTGTCATCCTCTCCAAGTAAAATCATCTCCTCATCCCCATGTCCGTTGACCATGTTGACAACGTGAGACACTGGCGCCACGGCGAGCGCAACAACTCGAAGAACGACGGAGAGGGCCTCGCGGGCCCTACGGATGGTCTGATACAGCGCCCGCTGATCATTCGGGAAGCCAGGATCATAGGGACACATGTCCGCGACGGCATTTTCGTTCGCTTGTTCACCGGTGCTCGTTGAGGAGACGGAGGTTGCAGCACAGGTCCTCCTGCGCTGGTAGATCTTCTGCCATTAGGGCGTCGAAGTGCGGCCGCACCTGCTCTATGGTGAACACGACATGAACTGGCTTGGACAGTGGCGCCGACTCCTGGTCGGAAGCTACGTCCATCGTCTGATTGTTGTCACTCAGCTCAGCGAGGTAGCTGGCGAGCCAAGATGTCCGGCTGCTGGACTGACCCTGTGCCAAGCACGAGTCTGACTGCCCTGGCCCACCCAGACCGCCTCCCTTGCCCTCGCGCGCTTTCCGCCCGAAACGGTCAGCGCCGCCCGCACCGCTTCCTGGTGCATGTGATTGCTCCGCCTTCAAACGACAAGTGTCGTCCGTCCATCCTTGTGCCCTCCCACATTAATGATACGCAGTTGCTGAGGCGGCTAAGCCGACGCCACACGTCCTTCCCTCCGCCGCCCACCATTGCTATATAAACTGCTGCACCGGCCATAGCCGCATTCATCTGCATCCGTTCCTATTCTCCTGTCCATACCACTACTGCCCACCATGGCTTCCTCACGCTCCAGCACTCTTCGGGACGGGCGGACGACGAACCACAAGGAGATGGCAGCCATTGCTACCGAATGGCTGGCCGGCAGGCAGCCGGAGGACGACGACGTCCCAACGGAGAACATGGTAGTCGACGATCCGGCGCCAACCCCCTCCTCTGCGCCATCCTCACCGGTGCATTGCACCATGACCATTGGCGAGGCTGGTGCCCAATATATGGACACGGTGAGGCAGAAGCGTAAGGAGCAGTTCCGGGAGGCGCAGGCCGACGCCGCCTACAACCACCATCTCCTCCAGGAGCACCTGCAAGCGGAGGAGCAGATCACCGCGGAGCAGGAGGCGCTGCCGATTGCACCGCCCGCCCATGAGGGCCGCCGAAGGCCGGGCGGTACTGCATGCGGGTGGCGGAGGCTGCGACCGCCACAAAGAGGGCGGCGAAGCGGGCGAGGCGCTGTTTGGCGAGACCGAGGATGAGGCAGAGGACACCCGGCCCGACGAAGTCTCGCTCGCTGGGCGCGACGAGGCCTCGCCCGCCGAGGCCCCGCGGCACCAACAACGAGGCAGAGGACACCGTCGGCTCCGCCGAGGCCCCACCCTGCCGGCAACAAGGGGGAGTATTTCCCCCGCTCCACCGAGGCGCCGCCCGCCGGCAACGAGACAGAGGACATCGCCGGCTCCGCCGAGGCCCCTCCTCGCTGCCAACCGAGGCCGCAAGCACACGTAAAATGAGGAAGAGTAGAACACGGTAGGTCACCGCCGGGTCCAAGTAAGGCCACCGCTGCTACCCTCGGTTGAAGCCAAGCTAGGCGGGTTGACCACTAAAGGCCGTTAGCTTCTTGGTGGCGACGCTGAGTCGGAGAGCTATGTTGAGAAGGACGCTGCTTACTTTAATCGCTGGTGCAGCTTGGCGATCGACGACGCGGGCCCAACATGCATCCGGGCCACATGTCGCTTACGCAACTGCACCTGCAGCTAAGTCACCAAGCTTCTGCTCGCCTCAAAGAGACATTGTGGGTAGCTTCGTTAATTAATTATACCTCCAGCGCACTTTTTAGTTGAAGAATGTATGAAATGTAATGAAATCCGACATGTTTAAATGAAATCCGACCGTATGAATGAATTTATTTCGATTAGTTCAATGCTTGTATCATCGGCATTGGATGAACATGCAAAACAATACGTATTAGCATTATTCCTGTGGTGATCACCTTGTTTGCATCAGTTTCACATGTACTCCTCCGTCCTTTCTAGTCTCATGATACAAGTTTTATCTCAAACAAAGTATCTCTACTTTGACCAATCTTATAGAAAAAGTATGCACTTTCACAATGTGTGAAGTAAAAGGAATGTATGAGTACAAAGAGTTTGAGCAGCTTTTAGCGTTTTGTACATTGCAATCAAACACACAGCCCTGGCAATTCATAGAGAACATTCAAAACAATCGATGATTATGCATCTCAGCGATTCACATGTCAGAGCCAATATTTACTTCACTACTAAAGAATAAAGAAAAAATGGATCGACGCTGCTGACAGCAAAGGGCATCCCATTCAAAAATATCAAACGCATGTCTTCTTGCTAAAATCAATGAGCAAAATTTGACAAGGTTTTCCCATTCCAAAATATCTAATGCCTATGATTGTGGAATGGGCAGGGTTTGCCATCAGTTCGTACATTGACATGACACCTCATGCTAAATAAACCAGCTGTTCTTTTTGTGCGCCCACCAAAAATCAACCAAATTCGCAGTAGCTTGTATGATTTCGCCTTTATATGTTGCAACACCTTGAACTTATCGGCACCTCCTTTCCTGTGGTGGAAATGAATGATTCGATGTATTCATGAACATTTTGTGCAGTTCCCATTGAAATCAAGTCGAGCACCCTGTTTGCACAAATACAAAAAAGTGATTAGTATAAAGCAAACTGTACTATGAATTGACAGCTTAAACAGCACCTACATGGTCCATGTAGAGCACACTTTTCAAAAATGGAACTCACCGAAAGAATCCTAGAACAACATTGTACTTGGCGCATCACAAAGCAAGAAAATGGAGATTTGTCAGTCCTTCTGAGCTGAAGTTAGTTTGGTCTTTTGGGGGGTAATGTAACCATCCTTCAATTGCTCCTTCTGATGAGAAGATAGACATGGCTTCTTCATATAGGCATAATCAGAACTAGTCACTTCATGTACTCCATATTCTTCTTCAGAGGAGGATGATCTTGTTGTGCAAAGACAAGAGGATAACTAAATGCTAGCATCCCTGTTTGCTCGAAAAAAAGGAAAGGAAATATTTAAAACAACACAGATGAAGCACTTCTCAAGGACAATACCACTTTTTGACGACAGTATCTAAACAGTAGCACAACACCAATAGAGATGACAAAACTCAATCATATGGATGAAATCAGTGGGCGAGTACCAACCTTTGTCAGGAGGCTTATTATGTAGAGCATACAAATGAAGCACTTCTCCGAAACCACCTGTTGCTATCTACTGTGGTGGCCATGCTTACTATATACTCCTCGATTAGATTAATGTTTCCAACATATTCTTGTGCAGTTCCACTAAAATATATGGTATCTTCAAAGAAGATCCCTGTTTGCACAAGTAGAGATAATTACGTATTACATTAAGAGTGGCATCAAATAAGTGGCAAAACAATTGATCGTTCCAGCCATAACAATAAATTAAGATGCAAAACTATATCATTACTTGTGTCATCACAGTTCCAGTGCTTCATTACAGCACCAGGAGTTTATTTTTGTTTTTCTTCCACTTGTTCTTCCCCTTCATCACTTGGTCCAATAACAGACAAGCTTCGCCTTCAATGTAAGATTTGGCATGTCAATTAGGTTGAACAAGTATATCACTAAACAATGACATTAATTTTCTGATGAAAGTGGCAAAATACAGGCCAACAGCCAGAAATATCCTTATCTTACCTCAATGGGATATTGCGTGCACATACGGATTGGAAGTCTTGTTCCATTTGTGCAGCTCACTAAAATCAAGTAACATTACCATACAAGTAGCACAACATATGAAAGCACACTGCAGAATCATGTGAAAGAAGGCTAGTACTGACCTCTCATGACGCGGAATTCAAACAACTCACAAGAAGAAGATCTGAACCAAATTTTCCAACACGGATAGGAAGTAAGATCTCCTCTTGTGCAGTTCCACTAAGATCAAGCAATAAACCAACGTTGTCGGTGTGACATTTTGGTTGATCTGCACAAAACACTCTTAAAACAAAATTGTTTTGTGCAGTGCAACAAAAGGTCACAATGGCAACGAGGTGAAGTAGATAACCCTGTTTACACAGAGGTGCAAAGGAAACAACTAGTGGTCAATAACGTGGATGACATGTAAGCCAACAAAAAGAAGCATCTACCTTACCTAAATGGGAAAGAAAGCAAGACAAGAGCATTTCTCAAACGGTGGCATTGATTAATATTAACATAGAGATTATATTAACAATAAAATTCGTTAAACATGTAATTTTATTTTAACTGTGGCATTGCATCAATTTTCCAGCGGCATTATTAGAGGGTGCTTGTTTACAGGGACATTTTGGTGGAGGGACTAAAAAAACTCCGTGTCAGTCCCATCTAAACCAAACATGAGTGTCTTTTAGGGACTAAAAGTGGGCATTTGGGACTAAATAAAGAAGACCACGAGGGAGAGTGTTTTTGGGACTTTTTCCAACAGTTGCCCCTGCCACGCATCGCACCTTGTCTCTATTAGTTCATTACTAGGGGTAACATGGTATTTTAGCATGTCATTAAATAACCTCTAGTTCATGTTTAGTCCCTGGAACTAAGCAGGTAGGGATTAGGGAGTTTTTAACAAAACAGGGCCTTAGATTAACAACAACTAAAGAGTTGCACGGGACAGTGGACGCACCAGCACCATCTGCATCTACCGATGTACTGGGGTGATACACAGTCTGTTGCAACAAAGAACAAACAACTAAGGAGCATATTTGTGTTGGTCCCAGTTTTGTTATCTTTAGACACCTTTCCCTATGTGAGCACATCAAATCTAGTCCTTCTCAAACTCTACAGCCTTGTCCCCCAAAACAAAAGATCAGTTTGTTACAGATGTGCGTACTGCTTTGTCATTGTTTTCCCTTTTCGACCAACATAGGTGCTGGATAGCCAGTCTGTACTAGTACTTTCCCCACTTCCTTTCCTCTGTGAACCACGTCCTAGATTTATGCTATACAACTTTCCCCACTACTTTCCCCCATTCCTGTCCTCTTTGAACCACGTCTTAGATTCATGTGATACAACTTTCCCCACAACTTTCCTTTTTGAACCACATCCTAGATTCATGCTACACAACTTTTCCCACTACTTTCCCCCATTCCTTTCCTCTTGAACCACGCCCCAGATTCATGGTATACAACTTTCCCCACTACTTTCCTGCTTGATCCAACACCTAGATTCGAAAAGTGTGTTGAAAACCCCACATGTAGCTAGAGCAATGCATGTGAATAAGTAAATTATACCTTAAGGTTCTTGGGTGTGGTTCGTGGGCAACGGAGGTCGCTCGACCCACACTATGTACAACGGCAATAAGAAGGGTCGGAGGCCTCCTGCCCACGGCTGGGTGAAAGTGAACAGCTGCACCGGTAGTGGATTCTCCTCGCCGACGGCGACAGCTGCTAAGCCTCCTTCCTTTCCGGCGGACGGATCCCGCCGCTCTTTCACCAGCAAAGGACGGGAGAGAGAGAGGCCAATGAAGTCTTGTTTAGATCCGGAGAGGGTGAGAGAGTGTGAGGAGAGCAACTACAAGCATACCGGCAGTGAGGGGAGAGAGGGAGAGAGGCCAACGAAGTCTTGTTTAGATCTCGAGAGGGTGAGAGTGAAGAGAGCAACTATAGCTACCGAGGCTCCAAAGATGTATATATATACCGGAGAGAGTGTGAAGAGTGCAAACCCTAGAAAACAAGTGCCGAGGCTGCAGCTTATACGTGATGAGGTGATTATACGGTCACTACGAGATCGTATAGCTCAAGATTCATCCATTTTGACCACCAAAGAATACTCCCGCACACTAATTATGCTCAAGTGTAGTTATGGAACCCGAGACCTCAAGTTTGATGAGCTAACAGGCTAACTAGCTACACAACCCTCCCATTATGTTCAACGAGAGGAAAATAACCTTTATACATTCCTGCATTCATGTGCCAAGCATGCCGTATTTTTGTGTGTGTGGAGTCATTGGGATTTAAATCATAATCATGTCATGTGGCTTTGGTGGTAAGACTATCCACAAGGGTGCGTAAATAATGCAGCCTTAGTCACCTTACCTCTCTCCACGTAGTACGCTGGGTCCCACCAATGAGGGTGAAACAAACAAATTAATAAGAAAATTAAAAGCGCCAGCGGTGTATCTTACCTCACACATCTCGCCATCGCCAGAACACCGCCCAATTGATGCCTCTGCTCACTAATGCACTATTTTAAGTGAATCCTTATTATAACATGCACAAAATTTTGGGCACTTGTATTCGACCTAAGTCAAGTGTGCCACCGATCTCGCATTTACTCCTCCGCCTAGGTGTAATAAGTCATGTTAGAAGGTGCAGCGGGACCAAGGTGCAAGCAGATTGGGGAAGGAGAAACTTGACCGGTCATTCATACAACCAAAGCCCTGATTTCTGTCTCTAAATGCAACAATTAATCCAAACAACTAAGAGATGCCGTTTTAGCTACCATGCAGGGCCACGTATTAACTCGCATGCAAACCGACTTTGATTTTTTGACTGATCAACACATAGTTGCGCTCCATGCATTGGGTTTCCGGGGGAGATAACAAGGCAGAGTAAGGAGCATTTTGTTACATTGCTTAGGCTGGTCATAGTGGTGAGTAACTTGGACTAGTACAACATGCATATGTTACTAGTCTATGTTACTACTACGCAAAGTTTGCCGTCGGAAGCGAGCCGATCTGGCTCTCCTGAGCTAGCAAGGTTTTTCTAGCCCACCCAAGATAGTTGGCCCACAAACACTAACATATTTTAACAGTTACAAACGCCTAACCTTGCCCAGCTATGATATAAGCTGTTCTTGCTAAGGATCCAAATGCTCCCTAAGTAACAACGCTCGCTAGCAACGATGCCAGGAGGGGATTGAGATGTGAAGTTAATGGACGACGCCTAAACATTTTGGGAATATCTGATTTCCGTAGGATGACTTAACACCTAGACGGAGGGAGTACTACTCCTAAGTCCAGGTTTGATGGAATATTCGTCACCTCTTCTCTTCTTGTGCATACTCCATTTGTATCTCACTTCACGTATTTCAAGACTCACACGATTTTCCTATTCTATGAACCTGTGTGTGTGTGTGGTAAAGCGTGTGTGTTTAACAAAGATGTGTGTGTTAGAGAGAGCGACAGATCGACCTACTCCTACAGAGAGATGGTGTGTAGTGTATGATTTTAGCCGCCAGAGTCGGTGCATCCTCTTGTTTCCCAAGTCCCTAGGGACAAAGCGACAGCTGCCACGCCTGCCCTCGACCAGCCTAGCCCACCCAAGGCCCCTCCATCGCTCAAGGCTTCCCGCCAAACAACAAGGTCGCATTCATGCCCGGGCAGAGCAGACGCGACCTCTCACTGGCACCTGCGTTGAAGAGAGAAGCGGATTCAAGAGTGATGGTTGCTTCGTCCGTCCAACGTACTGCTGGGTCTATGTGATTTGATGGCTCATTGGTCATTATTACTGAGGTGGTAGGACTGCTAGATGTCCCATGCTTTCGGTGAAAGGAGGTACTACTAGATTACAATTTTCTCCATTCTTACGGCGGAGTGCAAGAGCAGTGAAAACACGCAGCTCAAGTGATTACATGGCCCACCTCACACTATCACCATATTTTCTCGACACCGCATGACACCTAACTCTTTACATAGTACTCCCTCCGTTCCTAAATATAAGTCTTTGTAGAGATTCCACTAGGTGGACTACATACGGAACAAAATGAATGAATCTACACTTAAAATGGATCTATATACATCTGTATGTGGTTCATGGTGAAATCTCTACAAAGACTTATATTTAGGAACGGAGGAAGTACTTGTATAGTACATACTGTAATTTATCAGCGAGATAGTACAATGCTACGAAGCTTCCAGTTTATGTTACATGTATCTTGCCTCCAAGGTTGCCAGTTGCAACATTTCATCAAATACAAAGGAGACTAACATGCATGCTGTTGCATCTCAATGATTGACAGATCATAGCAAATATGTACTCCCTCCGTTCCAAAATAAGTGTCTCAACTTTATGCTACATACGGAGCAAAATGAGTGAATTTACACTCTAAAATACGTCTATATACATCGGTGTTTCACTACAAAAAAAAGACACATCCGTGACATTTTGGGCCGAACAAATTTTTTTTCTATCATACATATGACACTTCTATGATGATAATTGTGACAAAACCCGGTATCATCATAGATGTGGTGGGCTCCACTTCTATGACAAAAAATCATGACAGAAAATGGGCTTTTCGTTCCGGGCGGGCCGGAGACGCAGCTGCATGACATTCTTTGGGCTGGCCCATGACGGAAAAACCGTGGTAGAAGCAAGGGCGAGGAAAATTTCGGGAGTTGCCGTTACGGGGGGAGTCTGGGCCGAAGCGATGCGCTGCTTTCTCGTGACATTCGCTGCAGGTGCGTAGCGCTGGCTCTAATCAACCCGAAGCGAGGCGTTGGGCTCTAACCAACCCGAGTGATTGCATTGCAGGCTACGCTTCTATCGAACCCGAGCGATCGATCGATGGCTGTTAATCGAACCCGATGGAACGATTCCTTCGCTGCTGCCGCTAATCAAGCCGATCGATTAGATGAACAAAGGAGTGTTGCGGGGGTGGATGAATAGTGAGCGGTGGCGTTGCCTCTGGATGAATAGGACCCCGTGGTGTGGAGGGCTGGATGAACAGTACACGGTGGAGGGGTGCCCGTGGTGGGGTGGTTGAACAGGACCCCGTGGTGTGGAGGGCTGGATGAATAGTAGACGGTGGAGGGGTGCCCGTGGAGGGGTGGTTGAACAGCAGCCGGTGGAGTAGCGCGCGGTGGAGGCTGGATGAACAGGAGCCCGTGGAGGCTGGAGGAGGTCGACGGTAGCCCGTGGAGGCTGGAGAAGGTCGACGGTGGAGATGAACAGTATCTCGTGGAGTCCTGCTTTTGCAAGACGCCACACCCTCCCGGCGAACAGACCCCTGCTGACCGCTTTTGCGGTACGCCACACCCTCCCGATCAACAGACTCCGCTTCACCATAGGCGGTCCGCTTCTCCATTTTGCGGTACACCACACCCTCCCGATCAACAGACCCCTGCTTGACCGTGGGAGATCTGCTTCTCCGCTTTTGCGGTACGCCACACCCTCCCGATCAACAGACCCGCTCGAACGTAGGGAGGTCCGCTTCTCCGCTTCAAGGATACGCCAGCCTCGCTTCCATCGCATGTTCCGCCCAAGCCTCCCGATGAACACGACTACGCATTCCGCTCGACCCAGCCGGTTGGCTCCACGCCGCTTTCGCCTCCCGATGAACACGACGCATTCCATTGCCTCCCGATGAACACGACGCATTCCATTGCCTCCCATGAACACGACGACGACGCTGTTTCTCCGCTCCGACCCAGCCATGTACACGAGCCCTCGCCAGACGATGCGCGAGTAGTAGGCGTTCGAGACCCCGCCCGTATGTACACATACATGGCCGTATTTTCTTTCTTGCACCCTGGCGGCAGACGACGCGGTACATGCTACGTATGCGTTCTCTACTACGACACGCGGCGCCGCCCACATCCACCAAGATATATGTACGCACACGTCGCGACCGAATGACAACGCCACGCACGCTCGACTAGGTGGGTCCCGACCGCCGCACTTCCTTCCCTCGAAGGTGTAGCTGGTGGGTCCCAGCAATGGGGCGAATCATTTTTGCCCGAACGCACTTCCTTGCGTATGAAGGTGTAGCTGGTGGGTCCCAGCAGTCGGGGAAATGTTTTTTCACGAAATCACGGTGGCCCGTCCGGTGGGTCCCCGCTGTCGTGGAGGAATGATTATTTTGCGTAATAAGGAGGCACTTCCTTGTCGCGCCGTGGACCCAGCTGTCACCTCTCCACGACAAGATTCTTCCGATGGAAGTCGGTCGTTGACCACATTGACCACGCCGCGCCGAGAGCACCACGGCGGTGGACGACGGCGAGGCCTAAGAAGGGTTGACAGGGAGGCAGGGAAGACTCGGCAGTTGTTTCCCACGCGGAGGGGAGTACGACTGTACGAGGGTTTACTGGTTCGTCTGCCGTCGCCGGAGAATAACAGCAGGTGTGGGTGAGTAGAGGATGGCTAGGCCAGCGATGGGAGTACGGTGGGCGGTGAGATTCTGCCAAGCAAGACAAACGTCATGGAGGAGGAGCAGCAGTCCCGCCGGGCGCTTGTTTGAGCGGCCGGAGCAGAAGAGAAGAGATTGAAGAAGACGACTACCGCTGGATGGATATCCAACCGCCACTTTGCTGCCAACCTTTTTTAGGAAAGCCTCAAATCTGTGGAAAACAACATACAACCCGTCTGCCATTATTTCTAATAATTTACAGCCCATTTGCTAATTCTTAAGGTTTTTTTGGAGCCCATATTCTTTTTATTAGCATTACAGCCCATATTGTGGCCAGCGGTGGGAATAGTAGGGGCGGGGAGGCCTCCACGGCAGCACAGCCGGCCACGGGAGGCAGGAGCATGCGACACGACCGACGCTGCTTTGGGCTGCTGGAGCAAGAAGACCAGAGTTTGAAGAAGCACTACGGCCGTTGGATGGACATCATACGGTCACTGGAGCTAGAATCGTTCATATTGACTAAGTTGAGAAAGCCCTTCGTCCCCATCAACTTACTAGGCCCACAAGACAGCCTCCCACCAAGGTGGGTCCCAGCTAGCCGGGGGAGTATTCATTTTTTTGTGCGTAATAAGGAGGCACTTCCGGTGGGTCCGAGCTGACAGCGGGGGGAACATTTGTTTTTGCAAAATACGGTGGCCCGTCCGGTGGGTCCTAGCAGTCAGGGGGAAACACTTTTTTTCGCAAAATACTGTTGGCCCATCCAGTGGGTCCCCGCTGTCAGGTGGAGGAATAATTATTTTCCGCGTAATAAGGAGGCACTTCCTTGCGGCTGCTGTGGACCCAGCTGTCAGCCTCTCCACATACAGTACTCTACGATGGAAGTCGGTCGTTGACCACATTGACCACGCCGCGCCGAGAGCACCACGCCGGTGGACGACGGCGAGGCCTAGGAAGGGGACGACGCGGAGCCGGGCCTTGGGAGGCAGGAGGAGGCGGCACGACCGGTGCTGCTTTGGGCAGCTGGAGCAAGAACACCAGAGGTTGAAGAAGCACTATGGCCGTTGGATGGACATCATACGGTCACTGGAGTATTGACTAAGTGGACAAAGCCCTCCGTCCCCGTCAACTTAGTAGGCCCACAAGTCAGCCCAACAATATGGTGGGTCCCAGCTAGTGGGGTATTCATTTTTGGGCGTAATAAGGAGGCACTTCCTTGCGTGCGAAGATATAGCTGGTGGGTCCAACTCGTCACGGGGAATGTTTTTTGTGAAATACAGAGGCCTTCCTGTGGGTCCTAGCTGTCGTGGAGGAATCATTATTTTATGCGTAATAAGGAGGCATTTCAGCTTAATTCAAGAGCGCCCCTATTCTTAATGATTGCTTTGAGATTTGTAATAATTTTGGCCATGTTAGTTTTGAGCATTGTGCGGGTGATTCAATCGCGTGGCTCATGAGCTGGCTAGAAGGGCTAGGGTTGATCCTCCGGGTGTGTACGGTGGGGCGGTGAGGCCTGCGATGGGAGTACGGTGGGGAGGAGGCTCACGCCTCTGGCAGCACAGCCGGCCATGGGAGGAGGGAGCAGCAGTCCCGCCACGCTTGTTTGAGCGGTTGGAGCAGGAAGAGCAGAGATTGAAGAAGCACGACGGCCGTTGGATGGACATCCAACAGTATATAGGCCATCTGTGGAAAGCCTCAAATCTGTGGAAAACATCATACATCCCATCTGCCATTACTTCAAATAGTTTACAGCCCATTTGCTAATTCTTACGGGGTTTTTTGGAGCCCATATTCTTTTTGTTAGCATTACAGCCCATATTGTGGCCACGATTAAAAAATTATACGAAATTTTGCATATGTCGGTGCGGCCTGAACTGTTTTTAATCTCGAAAATTCGAGTCACATTCAGACTGATTTTAAAAATAAATGTATATCAATATAAAATCCAATAAATTGTCCACGCATAAAAATCAATGCAATTTAAAATCTCGAAATGAAAAATAGATATTTGAAACTAATTGCCGGTTTGATGTGTTTTTAAAATGTACAGCCCATTTCTCATTATCGATAGGCTATTTTCTCGCCACCAATGAAGCTCTCCTCGCCTTGAAAGATTTGCAGCCCAACAGGCCCGATAAAGTGACTTACTTGACAAATCACAAAAAACTGGGCTAGCCATTCTCAAAAAGAAAAAACTACTGGCTGGTCTGTGGTAAACATAAAAGAAAAGGTTGTCTAGAAAGGCCGAGTGTCCCGCACAGCCCAGCTTGACACCCTCGCCGCCTCAAAAACAAATTAGATAAATGCCACTCCAATTATGGCGATTCATAAAATGCCACGCAATTTCCAAACTTTGAAAATGCCACTACAATTTTTACAAACTTTGAAAACGCCATCGCAGTTTGCAAACTTTGAAAACGGCACTCAGACTTCAAAAATGCCACTAGAAATGGCATGAAATGGCATTTTTCAAAGTTTGGAAATTGCAGGCATTTCTGGAGGCATTTATCAAATTAACCCAAAACAAAAATAACTAGGCGAGCTGCCGGGTCCCTCGTGTCACCGCCACAGTAATTCTCTCGCTTATTGACTACGCTGACAATGGCATGGGACCCAGATGTCGAAATCCACTAGGAGGAGCCATTTATTTATTGGCTTGAAATAAGGAGGCACTTGCTTGCGATCGCCATGACCTTGGCGGTCCTCGCTGTCATCCTCTCCACGCATAATCATCTCCTCGATTGTGTACGCGTCAACTTGCTAGGCCAACAAGTCAGCCTCTAAACCCGTGGAGGACAAATACAACCCATTTAAAAAATAACAGCCCATTCCATACGTTCAAACGGAAAGTTCAACATTGAGAGCAAAGTAACAGGTCTGATCCACATATAGAGTACTGAACTTCCACGTTGACAACCATCATAGCCAAGTTAAGTATCTAATCCTACTAGACAAGTACTAACTTACTCTTAGCTAACTAGACGATGCCGGCGGTACACGCTAAACGCCGGCACCGGCGTCCTGCACCTCGCCTCGGACTTGCCAGAGGTGCGATAGGGCGCGTTGCTCGCACGCATTGGCCCTTTCCATGTCGGCATGGTCCACCGAAGCTTCGGCTTCCAAGCGAGAAACCCACTTGACGAGCTGGTAGTAATATCCGGCGTCGCGAACGCGTGCGTGCCCATCAGCCTCCAGGGCTATTTGCCGGGCGCCGGCCTCCATGTAGTCGGCCTAGTTGCGGGCGCTCTGCTCGCGACTCACAGCGTCGGTGCGCTGCTGCTCCATGTCCTGGCGGCGCAAATCGGCGATACGCTGCTGCTGCATGTCCTGGCGGCGCAAATCGGCGATACGCTGCTCCTCCGCCGGGCGGTCGTGCTCCAACAACTCCTGCTCCTCCGCCTTGCGGTCGTGCTCCAACAACTCCTCGATCTACGCATTGCCATCTAAAGAAAGATAGAATGCCTCCTCCCTCCGTCTGCCTTCCGGTGAAAAACCGAACTAGTTCCGGCGGTGACCGCCTCCGGCGTCGCCTACCGCGGACGGGCGGGGGCATGGCGGACGTGGAGAGCGACGTCGGGCCGGTGGGGGCTTATGAGGATATGGCGAGTTGGGTCACGGTGGCACTGGAGAAGGCCGGGAAACAGTACTTATAGGGGGAAGGTAGCGAGACTGTCATCGGAATTCAATGCATAATGGCTTAGCGCGCCAGCTTGCCGTGGAAATCTAGGGAAACTGAAATTATGACTGTGTCGTCTCGTCCCGTCTGGGTCGCACGCCGGCATGGTGGTCAAACGAGTGCACTCGAATCATCTCCCTCCTTGTCCATAATGATTTCACGGATTTAAAAAGCCTGCAACAATTAAAGCGTATCTTTTTTGCATCGCTTAGCTGCCTTAATTACGGCCGGCTGCATGCGTGCACTCGTAATCGCCGCAGCAAGACGCCGAAGCATCATGCAACAAGTCACAGCCGAGGGCACGATGCAGCCACTTAAATCGCTGGAATTAATTAGGCTTAAACTTCGCATGCCGTTAATTATTGACATGCCTTGGTCTTGCTGCTTTGCTCACGGGACTAATAAACCCGGACGGAGGGAGTACCTTGGTTGGTGAGAGGTTTGAATTAAGCCCCGCAAACCGGAAAGGAGGTACTAGTACGCGCGTGATCCGCTATTTATTCGTGTAGGATCGAGTAGGTCGCTTTTGAATCGAGCCCCGCAAACCGGAAAGGAGGTAGTACGCGTGCGTGATCCGCTATTTATCCGTAGGATCGATAGTGTAGCTTGTCGGCTTCTTCAGAGGTAGGCATTTTTATCCATGTAGGATCGATAGTGTAGCTTGTCGGTTTTTCAGAGGTAGGCATTTTTATTCAAAAACTGCCACTTCGATCTTGCGTCATAAATAAAACTGCAGGAGCGCATTTGTAGCCTAGCTAGTGATCGATCAAGAATTTGTAAACACCGAGCTAACAGAAATAAGTAATCGTAATGCATCTCAATGATTCACAGATCATATACAAATATGTAGCTCCAAAAGCAAAGATCAGCCACTTCGGATCTTGCGTCGTAACTAAAACTAACTAGTATGATTCCCATACATAAGATCAACATGTTAATGCATCTCAATGATTCCCAGATCATATACAAATATGTAGCTCCAAAAGCAAAGATCTAGAAAAAAAATCTGTTCTTCCTACTAACATGGATGCTTCTCTTGGCCAACATTCAGTACAGACTGAAAGACAAATTTGTTTGTGAAGTCTACAATTCCTCTTGCAAACATAAGTGGTTTCACCAACAGCTGGAACCATGAGAATGAACCACACATGATGGAGGATCCACTTCAATATGATTTGGTCTTCTCTCGATCACACCGCGAGACTATTTTCGGAATACAAACTTGAACTAAGGGAAAATGATGCCCATTGTATAATCAGACCAAAGCAATGAAGCACATAGTGTTGGCCAGCAAATAGTACATTACTATCCAATCTTTGTGTCTATTTTCAAATGGCACTGCATGCAGTGAATATACAATTCTCTTGTGCAGTTCAACCAAAATTGCGGACACTTTGTTTGTTTGCCAAATAGCAATGGGCAGACATCTCTGTCTACACAAATATCAAGCTGCTAGTAAACATATACCACACCATGTTCGCAGTGATGGAAGAGGTGAAATCGATACAACCGAAATTGAGCATCCAATCATTGAATCCTGTCCTGCACCTCCAATGTAGGTCCACCCTGCCAATAAATTCACATGCAAACCACTAGTATTACTATCTAATGACAAGACAAAAGAGTAGCAAGATAGTAGCAAACCATGTACCTTCGTAATGAACAGCTCATAGTGCTACCAATTGGATATAAAGGTTTGGAAAAAAACATGCTCCTAATGTTGAACCAGTTGGACTTTTGTGCAGCTCCACTAAAATTGAGCATCCCTGTTTGCATAGATATTTAAAGTGTGGTTACTATAAAAGTGGCACTAGTTGAAGCATAGACTCACAAATATAAGCATTCCAATTTCTTAACGGGAAAAGGTAGCAAGACTGTTTCTAACCATCTGCTTGAAGGAATAAATAAAGCAACAACGGCCGATGTCGAAGGAATACATAGTTTTTCTCAAAAACTGAGCCATTCCTGACCTTTCCTCTTCTTTTAAGCAAATTTTGTGCAGTTCTACTAAAATAAAATGCCATCACCGCTTTGACAATTTAGTGACACTGCATAAAAGGAAATGACTTAACATTACATCATGATGTCGGGTATGTAGTAGACAGCATTAGAGACAAACATACGCACCTCCTCCGATAACATAATGAACATTAATTTTAACAAAGGTGTGACTAGCTTTACCGGATAATTTGAGTGAACTCTACACCTCTCTGTTCCTTAATATAAGACGCCATTTCGGGTTCAATTTAAAGTACCCAAACGCCTAGTATTTAGAAAAACAGGTAGTAGTTTTCTTGAGCACATATCCGGGAAAGCTTGCCACACTTTATTTATGTCCATACGCTAATGCAACACCATTTGAATACTACAAATATACACTAATCCAAAGGGCTAGTGCAACAAGAGAGTATTTAGTTTATTACAGGTACAATACAATGGTTTTATCAAACAGATTTCAATAAACTCTAGCACGGAAGGTTTCTATAAGAATTAACAATACAAAATGTAAAGGTAACAAGTTTCAAAGATTGGTATACTAGCTGTGCATGAGCATTAAACCAAATACGTAAGTCTGAAGGTAACTAGCATTACTAACTAATGACAGATAAAAAATTGCAAACCATGTACCTCAAGGTAAATATCATTTTGAACTCGGGGGCCTTAAAATTGCTATCCCAATCTTGATAATCGATCAAACATAAAAACTTGATCGAATCTAATCAAGAGAACAATGGAGGAGGAGGTGCCCACTCTGACCTTTCCTCTTGTCTTCATAATTGTCTCATGCAGTTTAACCAAAATAAAATGACATCAGCACCTTGGCATTTTGGTGACACTGTACAAAAAATTAACTTATCTCATGAAAGTGAGGTATGTAATCTATAAGCATTAACAAAGGCAAAAATCTGAAGGTAGTAACAAGTTTCATCGTTGGTATATCGGCTATGCAACAAGATTAGAATGCCTTAGCTGAAAAATCTTTAATACATCCACAATCAACAGCTAACCCGAAATGATCTAGTGACATTAAATGGCACTGCTTATATTTATCTGTGGCATTAGACCGAGAGCGCATTAGTTAAATGTGGCATCACTTTAGCAGTAGCATTGCTTGACTTGACTGCCAAGTTATACTAACAGCAAAAAAGTGGCAATAAGAGCATGGGAGGCCCATTCGACAAGGCGACCAAGACGATGTACCTCCACGGACGAGAGTGGTGAGGGAGGTATGGTTGCCCGAGCAACAAATATCCAGCAGCATATGTGGATTACGCCCCATTTTTGTTCTCTTTAGCCACCTTTTTCCTATGTGAGGACAACAAACCGATCGACCTGTCATTCTCTATTGCGTTGTCATGCCTTTCTACCCTTCTTCAACCAAGAGACACAAGACTCGTTCCTTAGCTACTGATTTTCCCTTTTCAACCTAGATGCGGTTCGATGCCTACTCTCTTGGACAAGACAGCTCCTTCCTTTCCTTATTCAACCTAGACATGCATTAGTCTGCATGAAGTAGGGTTTCCTTTAATAGTGCAAATTATGGTTTTCGCTCATGTACAGCAGAAAGCAGAGGATAGCAAATTGGGAAGATGGTGGAGTGGAAAAGATCCATATGCAACGACGCGCGGATGGGGCAATAGAACAAGGGTATGGTTCAAAAGAGGTAGCATACCCGAGGGTCGGTGGGAAGTGGCTTCGCCGTGGTCGCCGCCCTCCGCACACACTACGGCAGCGAGCTTGGGGATAGAGGCCATCCCTGCGCGGCGCTTAGGTCCGAGAGCACGGCCTTCGCTGCTAGGCGTGACCTCGCCGCCGACGATGAGTGCGCCAACGCTGCACGTCCTTTTCTTCCCGTGGATCTGTGACCACCGTGAGGAGGGAGAGAGGGCCCGTTTTTTAGATCTCGAGAGAGGGTGGTAGTGTGAGAAGCAAGTGGGCAGCCCTTGGCAAGAAAGCGCCAAGCTCCAGCCTATATATCTTCTTTATACTACTAGTACCGGAGGTGGAGTAGTGGTAGAGTAGTTTATATTTTCTCCGCAGATGCATCAGCTTAGTCGTGTTTCAAAACTGAACGGCACGCCATTAAAAAAATAAAGGTCGATAACTAATGCGGCACCTCGGGCCAACGCGGCAAGATCGCATTTTGCACGAGAAATTACACACCATGTTTCGTTGACATGTGGTCCCGTTCCACATATCAGTGAGACGACGGCGAGTAGTAGGAGTATTTCCGAACCGACGTGTAGGCTGGGGCGTCCCTTCGTGAACTGTGGAAAACTTGCAACCGTCCACCGACTCTTTGCCTTTCCCTCTCGATTCGTAACTGCTGTCGCATGCTCTTCCTCTCCCTCCTCCATTTTCCTTCAGCCCTTCACCCTTTCTTCTGCCATTGTTCGATCGTCTTCTCCATGGAGGGAACAGGACGGAAACGACCCCATTATTCTTGCCCCGATCTGAAAGATGACGTGGTGGAGGAACTCATTGATCGGTGCGACGTCATCACCTCGGCTAGCATGGCAGGTTCGTTCAAGCCCATTCTCGAGTCAACTAATAACATCATTACAAGGAACCCAAGAGTCAAGGAGCGGTTTGATCTCCCTATCTTCTTCGCCGTGACCACGATGACTAGCGCCACACGACGGAGGCCTCGCCTGCAAGTTGATGCCGCTGATAATGATACGTATGATGTTAAGATGCCATCGCTGAGGGCAAGGCTTGGGCAAGCGCAAATGGAGATTGGGTTGTTTACATTGGGTCCAATCTGCGAGTGGGAACTTGTGAATGTGTACACTCGTGACCGGGTTCCACTTCCAAAAATCTCAGAGACTCGCCCGGAGGTTGAGCACACCGGTATTGTACGCGACGCTCAAATACAATCATGGTGACTGCCTTCTACGGAAGATAGCAATTTCTCGAGTCCCCAACCGCTTGGAATTACAACAACTATGAAGTTGTTGCTATCTTCGACAAGCTTGTTGCCGCCTCGGGGTTTGACCGGATGGATATTGCTCAAAATCAGTTTCGTACACGGATGAGTACTGTGATGCAATTCAATATGAGGGCCTTGTGTTTGCTGCTACCACTCGTGGCCCTGTTTTTGCATGGCATCCTCGTTGTTTCGGTACGTTTGTCTTCCACCATAATTATAATTGTTTCATCCACATGCATACGGGTTAGCAAGTTTCCCTTTAGTGCATAGTATCTTAGATTAGTATCATAGGTGGTCTCATTTATTGCCATGGATGACACATAGTAGCATCACATTTATTATGTTACTGGATTCACCTATGTTACTATAACCATCTCTCTCTTCCTTAATTGCCTGCCACATAAGCATGTTTATGAGTCCCAAGTGCATGATACTACTTATGTTACCCCCACTATGGCCAGCCTTACTAATTAACCTTCTTCTTGTGTTTCCAAGGTCCTATGAACATTCCACCACCTATACTTGAAGATTTTTATAACCAAGGGGGAGATGATGATGGTGATGATCATGAGCATGAGGACGAGCAGCGCCCATATACTATTTGGCGCCTGGCAACTAATTCCGATGGATCAACTCTTCTTGTTTGTATACAGCCCACTAATGATGTTACTACTAAGGAAGCAGGTGTAGTCTCCCATGGTCGCACTCTCCGGACCTATTCCAACACCCGTTGCATGGTATTCGGGATGGATACTAGTGTGCTAGCGCCAACTCCTTCTCCCTGGTACAAAATTGATAGTCTTGGAGAAAACTCGCTCTTCCTTGGACAAAACTATCCAATGATGGTGAAAGGAGATCCAACTGCTGTTGACACAACATTACTACCATTTATGAGAAGCAACTGTGTTTATACCTCGGACATTTGGGTGGTTCCCTACCCTAGTATCGATATAGTAGGCCGCTTCACCGGATGATCAGTCCTGCGTTGGTCTTCGAGATCGACAATGGATGGCCCGCCCAGAGAATCACTTGTGGTTCAAAGCAAGCGCTTCCAACGCCGAGGAATGGTTGAGTTGAAGTTCATTTCATTGCTTGTTATTTGTTGTGTGGTGAAAACTTTAGTATTTATAATGTATCCTCGTTGTCGATGTGGGTTGATGACCTGTTGTATGTAATAAAATGATATGCCTGTGATAAACTTACTAAATTTATGAATGGCTTTCGAGTTGCTTCGTGAGTGAGTGGTGCGACGAGGCAAAAAATATTTTCCAATACATAATTGTAATGCATTGCAACAGGTTATCGATGAGGCCAATCAACAATAGTAGTACACTATTTGTACTAGCTTCACATGCTTCAAGGTCGTGCGGGTGTTTTTATCAGTAGCCATATTGTACTACGTAACCAGCACCTCGAATCCTCGATACTAGTAGTACTATATAGTAGTAGTAGGAGTAGTAGGGTGGCATGGGTCGTAACAAGCATTCACGCCCAGTGAGTACGCACACGCCACCAAAGACAACTTCCATCTAACACCATATTTCTTGGAGTCCGTATAGAGCAATCTCTTCAACCTCATCGTTTCTCTAACTCAGCCATCACGCAAGCGCGAGGTGGGGTTTGCCGATAGTCGGTTTCCTTAATCTGCGGTCCCACTTGTAAGGTCAACTGCAACGCACGACCCCAAACGGACCTCCGTTTTGCACAAACTCCAACGATAATTTTGACTAGAAAAGCAAGACCAAAGAAAACAAGAACCACAAGAATACATTTTACTACTCCTGTAAGTTGGATTAGTGCCTTCTCGATGCATTCATTGTTGATCCGCGGAGGCTCGATCTTGCATGCTTCTTTCTTCTTCGAGTGTAAAGAAGTAGACGTTGCTTCCTCGCATCTAGTCTCATGTCTAGCCTCTATTCTAGTACTCCTCCGGTCCGCTTTTCTCTCAAGGCCTAAGCAGCAACACGCATACCAAGTAGGAGTATCAACAAGTGCACTAATCTCATCTATAGCCTCTGTATAGCTAAAAGTGATAGAACATCTACTAAATTGCGCCTATCAATATATGGATGTACTCTTCTTCCCAATACAAAAACTTGCATCCATTCTACTCCCTCCGCTGCACAATACATGCCTTCTATTTGTCAAAATATATATGTATCTAGACATGTTTTAGTATATAGGTACATCCATTTTTGGACAAATGGAAGTCAAGTATTTTGGAACGGAGGAGTACAATAAATTTTTAAGTTAGCACAACTAGTCTAATCCGAGAGCACAACCAAGATTTGGTCGGGTTCTTCCTCCTTTTGCCAAACGTGGGACATCCAAAGATCCGTGTCGTGTCATGAAAGAAAATAGAGTGGTAGTTGAAGCCACGAGATGTGCATCTTGGGTTAAATCTGTAAATAGAATCTTACTACTCTTGAGTAACTCCAAAAGCGGCCACCAAGATCTTTCTTGATTTGTTTTTCATCACCAAAGACGCCGAGGTGAAAGATGTGCGGGTTCGATGGTCCGCTTGCGTTTTAACTGACATGTGGGACCGCATGTGAGCAAACAGACGATGGGCTCCGCGCGTCCGCTGGCTGGCTGAGAAAAGAGATACAGGAGTGCTGAGCACAGATTGCAGGAAATTTGTTCTACGTACCTCGATATAGGCTCGATATAGTGGGGTGGCATGGGCCATAACTAGCATTCACGTCTAGCAGTACGGCACACGCCACCCACACGAGTCCCATCCGACACCAATTTTCTTGGAGTACGTGCTACAACCATCTCTTCTCCCTCCTGTTTTCTCAGCCATCGCGCGGTGGGCGGGATGGGAGTTTGCCGATAGTAGGTTTGATCAACTACGGTCCCACTTGTAATTGAAAATGCAACACCACACGCATTCCCGCTTGAGCGGTGTGCCGGACCAACCGTGTGGGGGTGCGACGTGAACACGGTAGGCTTTTCCTTTTGAACTCATAACTTGTAAAATTTGGTTCTGCTCCATGGCGCGATCGATAGAGTAATGAGAAGTTTGGTTCTGGCGCCGTTCATGCATGGAGTACGTACGAAAATTATGAAGCTGATGCGAAAGGTAATATAATTACTGTAGTATCATATACTACTACATGGATTTGATGGAAAGATAAAAATACATACGGATCCATCAACGACATCCTCACGCCCTAGTGCGCCGGGTCAACAATCGACGTGTGAGGAGCAGCGGCGTTGGCGGCGAGCTCAACGTGCTTCTGAACAGTGTCGTCCAAGGTTGCCCTGCGGTCCAAGAAGGCCAGCGTCCTATCGTCCTCCTCTTGCATGCGTGTAGACGTGGGTGATTATATCGATGGTGTCTTGCTTTCGCCCGAGCGCTACATGCGGCGCAGCGACCTCGAGGTGGACATTCTCCGGTGCGACGGCGGGCAGTCTCAGGGCCACCAGTGCGTCGAAGAGGTTGTCACCATAGAATTTATTTACAGAGGGAGTAGTACATTTTTTGTGACATGCATTACTAGACATTGCTAGTCAAATACTAAAATCCAGATGGACGTGGTAGTACTCCTAAATCCAGACGGTGGTGCTACTAGTACTAGTAGTAGTACTACCAATGTAGTACTCCTAGGAGTACTAGCACTGTACTACCGGTTGGTCAAATTATTACGTGCTGCTCCTCATAGTGAAGTGACAAGACCCTGCGCCGGAGATGACACCTGAGTATAGGCTTCGTGTTCGGCATACCATAGTCAGCCTCACCGTCTGCAGTCACTATCATCATGGTTGCAGAGCTAGCCTGCTTACAACTAGCCCTGTTCGACATAATTTCCTGTGCGTAGATGCCCGTGCATTGCACGGAACACCAAGATTGGGGTGGACGGCTCCGGCAGCGCCATCGCGAGATTTTTCCATGGCCTTCTAGATGTGGTGGGGAGGAGATAAGGCTGATTGTGAGAGACAAGGAGTTGTTTGTAAATAGGGAACAAGTGCGGGCATCTTTCTGCAAAAATGGAGAAGCTTGGTTTGTATGCGCCAGATCTCGATCCGACGGCTATTGGTGAAAGATGGGAGGCACAACATCATCACCAACTCAGGACCTGTTCGCAGGATTTTGAAAACGTAGGAATAGGACACGGCAATATTACAAGTTTCAAACTGATATTACAAATGTTAGGAGTAATGCTGCACCTAGGAAGAGGGAATTACTACGAAGTTTACGTAAGAACTTTCGTTACTTTAGGTGGATGCAGCATTATCGTACAAACTAAAATCCACCGCCCTGACAAGTCACTAATGGGAAAATAAATTTTCGAGTCTCCGGCCACTTGATGTTTCAAAAACAAATTCAGCTTCTGCGGAGACTTTGTCATTTAGGCTTAGACGCTTGCGGTGATCAACACGCCATTCATTGTTGCGCCAGAGAACGCCAAACCTCATTACCTTGAGCACACTTGCCTCCGAACAAAGAACTCGCCAATTTAATCTCAGATGTGCTGCCTCGGTAGTCGATCAAATCAATTTCGTAAGATGGAGATCAAGGCATTCGATGAGATTGTTATAGTGCAGCACATTTTTCACTTTCGGTCTTTTTTATCGCAAAAGAAGAGAACATATTAGAGCAGCTGGCTGCATAAGATTGCCGTGTCATCAAGAGGTACCAATATCATTCGCTCATACGATAGGGTTGGCTGGCTAGTGATATTTTTTCACTCTCTCTCTCTCTCTCTCTCTCTATCTTTCTGTTTCCTCTCATTTAACTAGGAGCACGTGAAGAGCTTGGGCATTTGTTGCCTTCCACTATGTGGCCGATGCCATATTTCGCAAAAGTATGCCACATAATACACATCGATGTCAAATCAAAAGATTTTGGCACCGCTCTCGCGATGTGAGAGAGTTGGCACCGCTGTGCACACAGACCCACATGTATAAACAAATCAATCAAACCAACTACACCAGCCTCTCACTCTCCCAAACAAGTGTTTATTGCCTCGGTCCTCTCTCTCCCACGCAGTGTTTTTTCATTGCATGAGTTAATTTGGCACCAGAGCAAAGTAGGTGATCCAGATTGGGGCACCAGGTGAGCAATGGAGGGGCATCGATGCCAAATGCATCACAAGTGAATTTGGCACGTGTTTTGGCCTACATAGCCCACTTTTGTACTCCCTTCGTCCCAAAATTCTTGTCTTAAATTTGTCTAAATACGGATGTATCTAGTTACATTTTAGTGTTAGATACATCCGTATCTAATCAAATGTAAGACAAGAATTTTGGGACGAGAGGAATACTACTCGTATTTAGTATAAAATTTTGACCATAGATTTACCTAAGAAAATGCCAATGCATGTCACTAAAAATTACACCATTTGAAATTATGTTCAAATACAAATCCAACGATATAGTTCTTAGTGACATGCATTAACATTTTGTCGCTTAAATCTATGGTCAAATTTTGATACTACAAAATTGGAAGAGTAAACCAGACGGAGGTAGTACTTGCCCTTAGGGTAACCATAGAGTTACGGAGTAGTCTAAGTTACTTTCCACTATGACTAGCCTAGGCTACTATAGTAGTACAACATAAAAATGATGCAAGTGATCACGTGAGAAAAATACTAAAACATTTCTTTCGGTGCAAAGTGCGTAGATGTAGTTTTGAACACTACACTTGTCATCGTAATTTGGGAAAATTACGAAAAATTGAGCTACATTGTGATTACCGCTTACTAATAGGAAAGAAGTTTCACCTCGATGAGTAGCTTCTCCGCATGGAAAGCATGTAAGGAATCCAACAACTTGATCCAGATTGGGGCCGATAGATTTTAGTGCTAAGATCTTCACCGTGCGCATGGACTGGGTCAAGCTTGTGGGAATCATTTTCTCGAAAACGGTCGAATACATCAAGAAGAAATTAAAATGTGAATTTCAAGAAGACGGAGAAGAAGATGAGTGTTGTACCCGAACGATTACGGATCCAATAAAGAGTTCGAGAATTTGGCGACGAGTACACCAACGCTGTCAATTTCGCGGCAATGACCCTGATTTTGTTGGACCTTCTAGATCCGATACAAGCAATCTCTCAAGGAAAGGCGATTCTCAATGACCATAACGTGGAACAGCTGGAGTGATCTCTTCCCAATTGATGTCTTGTTGCGGGCCAGCAAGACACATAAATCCATCGGAGATTCGCCGAGGCGATGTGGAGGCTAATGAACCCGTGGATCTGCTCAAGACGAAGGTACTCGGCGCAAGACAGCTGCGGAGCAGGTGCTCCATAGCCTTCTTCGAGATGACAACGTCGAAGAGGTCGAGCTGCTTGAGTTGAGGGAGAAGAAGGGCGGGCGCGACATTAATCTAGGGAAGATAGCAGGAGCTGAAGCTGGCGCGGCGCAGCATTGGCGTGAGGCGGAGCGCGGACGGCGCAGAGAGCGACATCGTCCAGGTTCAAAGTTGAGCTCCTCGAGCTGATCTAGGGCGGGGGATAAGAACCACTCGTCGAACTTGGGTTGGACCTTGCAGTTGGTACTGAACATGCGGATGTCAAGGCGTCTGGCTGGCCCAGGTGCGGCGAAAGGATCTTGGAGACTACGCCATGCGCTTGCAATCCCTTCAGAGGCAGCTGTCGACGGTGAGGTTGAGGGGACGCAGCGAGGGGCGCCACCGCCGGGAGAGCAGGGCGGTCCGCACGGCAGATTTGGTGGGGAGGAGGCCGATGATGACGAGCAAGCATGTCATTGGGGAGGCTGATGAAGTCCGTGCTCACCGGATGCGGTTTTGGCTCGAGCCGCCTCCGCTTGTTGGCTGCCTCGCCGTCCATCTCAACCGGCGGCGACGCCGTGTACACGTGTGCTGGTGTGTGTTGTGTGCTTTGTGTGTGCGAAAGCGTCCTTTCAGGCATGCCGCCATAGGTGAATTGTGCGCGAAAGTGTGTCCTTCAAGCTGCAAGAAGTTTGCCCTCTAGTTTACTTATTTTCACCCACCGCCACATGGGCCAGACACCAAGATACTGAACACGAGCTGACAACGCAGCATGTGGATTGGTTGACCGTCAACTAAACAATATACGGAGCTATACGCTGACACAAAGGCGATAATCCGTCGGTATAGAGAGTTCGAGTGAGAGGGAGGCCCGTGAGAGATAGCAGAGAGAGAGAAAGAGCTACTCCTCCGCTCGATAATGTAGTTACAACATTTTTAAGTCAAACTTTTGAAACTTTGACCAAGTTTATAAAGAAATTACTTATATCTGCAATACCAAAGATAAATGATAGTATGAAGTAAGTACATGTTGTGATGAATCTAATGATCGCTCCAGATGTAAATGTTTTTCTCCACATATACCTGGTCAAACTTTTCTGAGGTTTGACTTTTCAAAACATCCATATGCTTATGGACGTGACAGAGTCCCTAATGACAGGGGGAGAGAGAGAGAGAGAGAGAGAGTGAAAAAATTGTGTGTGTGTGTGTGAAAGTGACATGGACAACACACGATGAAAGTGGAGAAAAGGCGTGTGTGTCTTATGCAAACATATCACACATGCATCTTCGACAACGGAGGCAAGGTGAGGAGATAGTGTGTGGTTGTTTGGAACCGAGAGAGGAAGACCCTAGCACGTGGCCAAGAGGGGTCCGACAAACAAGGGAGAGAGGTCGAGAGAGACGACGGAGAAAATGCGACATGGGGAGGAGAGAGTGTATGTTTGTCATAGAGAGATCCCTGGAGATCGTGGATGGGACTACATGGGTGGGAGATCGAGTGACAAGGTGTGTGCGCGATAGAAGATGCCCCGAGAGATATCGAGATAGACGTTTGGATGGAAGGAGACAATACATGTGTTCCTGATGGCTAGTAAGAGATAATCATACTTAGGAGGGGGGGGGGAGTGCTTGCGCCTATGGCCCTGTTTGGATACTCTAACTCAGTTAGAGGTTAGAGTTAGATTCTAACCCTGAACTAACTCTAAGTAAAGAGGTGTTTGGATGGCAGGGTTAGATGGAGCGCGGATACGGCGAGGCACCTTCACGCTTGGTGCGAGAGGGAGGGAGGGAGAGGACGAGAAGCTTCGAGGAAGTGGGGAGGGATCTACTGCGGGAAGAGCGAGAGAAAAAAGTGTTTATTAGTGGTCCCGAGAAGAACTAACCCAAATAAGCACCTCTTGGATGGGTTAGATGCATCTAACCTAAACTAACCCTCATGTTTGATCTTTTAAGTTAGTTGACTCCAAACTAACCCAAACTAACTCTAACCCATGGATCCAAACAGAGCCGATGATGGAGTGAGGGATTATGGTACTTAGGGGGGGTGCGTGTCACATGGAGAGAGAACAAGGGCGGAGAGTGTTGGATCATGAAAGCGAGACATGTGTATGTGTGAACCAGGGAGATATAAGGCCAGCTTTGGTTTGCGCCCCGAGCATCTTTTATGTGGCCTGGGTTGTGGCTGGATTTCATGCACGCTTGTTTGGTTGCTACCTGTGAAAAAGAAAGCCCGCTGGGCTGGGTTCCTTGCACTTTAATTAGCCTCGCTGAACTCCGTGACACTCGCAAGTAGCCGCCCAAGCGACCGATTTTGAATGCTCGCCGTGCACGGTCGCAATGCGCCACGAGGCTAACAAGAACATGGATGGATATTAGCATTAAATAATTGATGCATGGATTGATTGATGGGACGTTGATGCTTTGCTCGCCTGCATGAACCAAACGCTTCAGCACCACACAAGCCCTGCCAGCAGAAATATTTTACATCTCACGCCCACACCAGCAAGACCGCCATCAAGGCATGAGGGTCAGTCACGAACCAAACTGACCAATAAAGTTTGAGAGAGATTGAGGAGCCCGATAAGGCTGAGTGGTGCGCCGATAGCTGAGAGGGGGAAGAGATATTCCATCCGCCGATAATGCAAAGCATGTAAATTTTTAGAAGTCAAACTTTGGAAACTTTGATCAGGTTTACGCAAATGTTATTTATATCTACAATACCAAAGATACATCATACAAAACTACATCTCATGGTGAATCTAATGGTATATGTTTGCCGTACTAGATGTAATTCTTTTCTCCACGTACATGGTCAAACTTTGTGATGTTTGACTTTTCAATAAATCTATGTGCTATGGACGGAGGAGAGTGCCTCACGAGACAGATCAAGTGCGTGTGAAGGAGAATGAGTAAGTGTGCAAAAAGAGTATGTGTGAAAGAGAAAGTGACAACAAACGATAAATTAGAGAGAGTGTGTTTTTTCGTTTCTTATGCGAACATATCACGATGCATCTCCGAGATGGAAAAGCGAGGCGAGGAGATACCCGAAGATAGCTAGTGTGTGATTGTTTGCAACGGAGAGAGACACCCTGTAGCACATGTCCAATAGAGGTCTGGCCAACAAGGAAAAAAGGTCGAGAGGGACACATGGATGGCATGGACGCATGGGGAGGGAGAGAGGGTGTGTTTGTGATAGAGAGATCCCCTCGAGATCGTGAGGGGACTATATGGGTGGGAGATCGAGGGAGTGCATGCGCGATAGAAAGATGCCCCGAGAGAAATCGAGATAGACCATGCACATGTTTGTGATGGAGACTAAGATTAGCTAGTCATATACATATAGGGGGGACTGCGTGTGCCTACAATTGAGTGAGAGACCATCATACTTGGCTAGCTGGGCATGAGATTGTGTGTGTGTGTGTGTGTGAGATGGAGAGAGAACGAGGAGAGAGATAGAGTTTTAGATGGGCCTATCGAAAAGTAGTGAGATATGCATGTGTATGTGTGACCTGTGGATGGAGAGTTTGAGAGAGGGGAAGAGCTCCAGACGACATAGTGGTGCGTGAGAGAGTTACGGGCAAAGAGCCAAGGAATTTGTGTGCGTCACGATGAGTGCACCCAAGATATCTAGCTTGGACTAGCTAGAGTATCATACATAGTGTCGTAGAGAGACCTATAGATGGTGTATATATGAATGCGAACTAGAAAGACCCCCACACACACACACAGAGAGAGAGAGAGAGAGAGAGAGAGAGAGAGAGATAAAGGGAGAGGGACCAACATGGTTTTTGTGTCGGATGCATGCGACAGAATTGAAGATTGTCGGCGAGAGAGAGAGAGAGAGAGAACAGGAGTCCGGGAGAGGGGGAGGTCGCGTTTTATGCATCAAAGACTGATATAAACCATGTTTCGATATAAACTTGCATTCAAATATTTAAATTGGAGAACATGTTGTCTGCAATCCACACATGAACGGATATATGCGTATATCAAACAAGTTCATTAATTTGACTTTCAACATGTTCATGGAGTACTATAACACTGCACAACATGCTACTCGATTGAGGTGTTCAATTTTGGATTTAGTTCACTATTTTGACCTCTTCGAACGAGCTAGTTCATTGAATCGAGATATTTCATTTTGGGTTTGATTCGCTTTTGAGTGGGTCAACTATTTGTCATATAGTAAATCGCTAGCAACGAGCATGTAAAACACATTATTCCCGAGCATCATCTCTCCATCTAAAAAGAAGTGGCAAGCTAATATTTCAAAATTTGATTCGAATCGACTTGGTAAGGTAGACGTGATGCTCGTTCTCCCAAAATTTGAACGAACCGTTAAACATCCTCTCTCCTCGGTGGAATTCACCGAGCAAATAAATGGGAGACGCGAAATTACCGTCCCTATGTGGGACACGATCAATTGGCCCGTTGTACATCGAGGGTAGGTTCGTAACTTCATCCAAGCGCGCTTTCTCCTCGGCCGAAATGACATGTGCCGAATAATTTATAAACCATGGTCGGCAAAACACGCTTCCTCGCCTCAAATAGCTCGCGCCACTATTTCAAAACACGCCTCGCCTCAAATCGCTCGCGCCCACTATAGTTCAAAACACGCCTCCTCACCCAAATCGCTCCCGCCCACTATTTGGGGAGAAGCAAAGTTACTCTACTATCCCCGACCCTCAAGACACAGACCCAAGCCGAGAAGCCTATAGGCAAGGGTAGAACTGTAACTCCCCTCACATTTCGCATAAATGCGTCCGTAAGACATGGTTCCACTCCTCCCAATTCCCCCACCCGCCCCATTCATACCTCGTGGGCGCCAAATCACCTTCTCCCGGAAGCTCCTTCTCCCGAGCACGAAACCTCAGCCCCACCTCCATGGCGCCCCACCGCACCAATTTCACAGCCGCCCTCCTCCTAATGCCGAGACGCTGTCCAATTGCCGCCATGCATCGGGTCGTGTGCCTCTTACTCCGCGGTTGTTGGTGCTGCTCGACGACGGCCGGTGAACCATACCGCCGATTCACCCCGCCGTTGTTCACGGCGCCGAGCGGCTCCAACTTCGATCCGCCCGAGTCTGGCGCTGCTTCCAGAGTAGCCATCGATCGTGGCGACATCGCTTTTTCCGCCGCCGTCGCCACCGCAACCGCGCCGCCTCACCGACTCGGCAGGCTGGACCTGCCTACTTCACCATGCCGCCAGATAGGTCATCCTCATCTGAAATCACTTTATTTAGGCGCCGCTTGTCTGAATTTTTATTCTGGGCCAATCGATTCCCAATGGGAAGCAGCACCCCTCGAGGCGGCGGAGCTCCTAGGCTGCCGGTTGGCTGGTGTCTAACGTAAGGGTGCGGGGCCGCAAGTTCGCCGCGGAAGCAGCGCTTAGATGGCTATCTTTAGAGTTGCGGGTTGAAGGTACTGCCGCCGCCGGATCTGGATGACGGGAGTCTTTGTGGATTGGCCCGGGCGGCGCAACCACGGCAGTCGCGGTGGGCGGGAGCGGGTTTTGGCCGGGCCACGGACGGTGGAGGCAGGCTGCTCGCCGTTGGTCGCTGGCTCTTCGGGAAGATTCCAAATAGTGTCACCGGAGGCACAAGACGGCCATCAAGCCATCCGGCGAGATCGGACAAGACTAAAATAAAATAAAATCGTGACCCCAATTTAGTCTTCAACAATAGACGTGTGACCACTCGCACTTTGTTGTTGATCTCTTAGTGTATTTCTTGGATCAAAGAGATATGTCATTCTTAACATTATGCTGTTATCTCGCATCTTCGCACACACCGCCTTCCGACTCACCGCAGCTGCTCCAACAAGGGAAGCATACACCGTAAGGGAGCTATAGTCCCCACTCAACAGCTTCCTGCATCGAATGCGCGCGTTCGACATGGACAGCCACAACAACCGCAGGCCATCGACAAGTCAAGACATGATGCTCACTCCTATGGATGGCAGCCGATAGGTTGTACCTCATCTTACTTGTGTGCAACATTTATGGCTTTGTTATTCATTTAAGCACGGAAAATAGATCATCACATTTCACCGTATATTCATGCTGATCTCTTACGGGTCTTGTTCAGAGTTCACGCTGTTCCATAGTTCAGCTAAGATACTTGTTCTTTAGGTAACGTTGTTCCATAGTTATCATCCATCAGCCAATGCTATCCCACAGTGCTGGTGATTATAGTATTATACCACTTCTAGTATTACCTATGTTGTTCTTTAATACTTTTGTGTGCCATCTAGTTAATCTCGAGTACAAACGATACATATTCTGTAGCTTTCATCCTGTTCTCCCTTTAGTTTATGAGACCTGTTGCTGCTAGTTAACCCCAGTCCTACTATTTATGTCGCTCCTCAGGCACTCATTTACATAAATCTAACTACTAGTTGTCTTCCATGCATGTCGATATAATTGCACACACCGATATATCCACAAGAACCTCACGGAGCAATGTAAAGGCCAATAAACTTGATGTCAATGATACCCAATATGATGGAACATGTAAAGGCAGTTCTTCAAGACTTGCGTAAAGATGATGAATCCTCTTCACCCCACAAGGTCCTTGCTCTAACTTGGCCTGTGATATGGGTACAACATGCATATAATGTCCCGAGTGTATCTACTCTGCTGTAATGCCATGTGCTTAGCATGCTGATCATGCATGTAAATATGTCATGCCTTCCTGTTTTTCAAGACCTATTCCATTCATGATAACATGTTTTCAAATTCAAGTAATGTCATTCTACTCTATCGCAATGCCATCTCGCTTAATTTGGACATCATGCTTCCAATATCTTATGCATTGTTATTCATCAAGATGTACTTCATCCGCCGCCATACCATGTTTTTTACATTGAAGTGTTGTTCTAGTGCTCTGTTGTAATGCCATCTTATTTTCCCAATCATAC